>OZ012735.1:587968507-588576424 GCA_963859935.3 Lathyrus sativus
CCAACCTTGCTGTTTAGAGATGTTGTTGCTGTTTGCTGTAGGAGTTTGGTACTGCTGCTTGGGCTCCCCCCTTTGTGTCTTTTGTTTTTTCTCTGTATTGTTTGTTGGCTTGTGTTGCTTGCCCCATAGGTTTGAAGTGAAGTTGATTCACTTTGCCTGTTGTTTTCCCAGGTTCGAGGTGGAGCAGGACTCCCTTGCCTCGCTTGTATTGCTGCATTGCATGCATTTTACTATTTACTGTAATTGCTTGCTGTCTTTTGTTGTTTATCCCCTAGGATCTCTGATTTCCTCTGTGCAAGAGGAAATTATGACAAACATTAGGTTTTGACCCATGCATGATAACATTAGGTTAGTTTCCCTTTCAACCATAGGATTTTTAGAGCGTCTTTCTCTTCTCATCTCAAAACAATTCAAAAACATAGTAATAAGGATAACGTGTGTTGTACGTTACGAGCCTTAAGCTATTTGAGAAAAGGTTGCTGGAGGGTCACTCTTCAGTAATCTGGCTGCTTAGTATGGAACCCTTAAGGTGACATGCGACGTAGTCCCTCTCAGATCACAAGTCTTTAGTACAGTACAAGTTGCAAACAGACTGAAAAACAGTTCTTTCGTAAAAAAATGAAAACAAATTTCAAATGTCATTTTTGTCCTCTTGGACCCTTAATCAGGAAAACCCTTTCTTAAGGAGATAAAAAAACTGTCAGACAAGCTTGTGTCTTCCGTAGCCCGAACTACGTTTGCTCTGATCTTTCATGCTGTATGAAAGTACGTAGGCACGAGATGCGATATCTCGGCGAGCAACCTTCCCCCCTTAACCCGTAGTTAGGCGAACTACGTTGACTCTGATTTCTCGTTCCAGACGGGAATACGTAGGCATAAAGTGCGATACTTTGCCGAGTCATTTTTCTTTTCTTTTTTAACCCAGACATATAGAGTAGATAGAATAACACACCCTTAGACAGAAAACAAGCGTGGATCCCGTCGAGTACGACGGACGTGAGGGGTGCTAATACCTTCCCCTTGCGTAACCGACTCCCGAATCCAGGATTTGGTTGTAATGACCATTCCTTTCCCTCTTTGCGTTAGGTTTACTCTGAGCGTTCCCTTTCCCTCTTGTGGGATAAATAACGCACGGTGGCGACTCTTCTGTCATAGCCGGCACCGATTTTCGCAGTAGTGACAGCTGGCGACTCTGCTGGGGACTCCAACGGTTCCCTATGCGAGTCATTCCTAGCACTTGTTTTCCCGTCTGAGGTTTTGTATGTATTTACCTTTCTGCCTTTACTTTCAGTACTCTATTATTGTTGTTGTGCTGGGAAGAGGGTTAGATTGAGAGATAAGCTGGACCTGGGCTTAAGTTTGCACATAGACTTAGAAGTAGAGAGTAGTGGTTAGCCTGCTTGCTTAGCTCGCACCAGCTAGCCGCGAAATCTATGCTCGGACGAGATTCTCTTTGATGCTTCTTGCCTGGCCCTTAGGTCTCGGTCTCGACAAGTTGTCTGACCCGAGGATTGTCGACTCTAGGGACCTATCAATTGGGATTCAACTAAGTGAGGCCGCTTCCAAGGATGATGATGCCACACCTTCTGGGTATCGTATCATCGCTCTTGAAAGTCTGTGACGTTGAACCCGCATAGGATGTCGTACCTCGTCTGCGAGTTAAGTACATACCTGTGAGGGGTAGGTAGGTCCGTTTGCAGGAAACCTTTGACCTCAGAGTACCTGGTTTATCTCTATCAGTGAGATGTGGTTACAGGGTTCTTTTGAGTGGTTGGTTTGGTTTGAGGCGAAGATTTGATGGTTCTCAGGCTTCAGTACAGAGCAGCACAGTTCATCAGCATTGCACTTGATCTCCTGTTTGCATATGCATGTGCATTTTCATGTTTGTATTTCATTAACGTGTATTTATGTTGCAGGTGTGATCATTCCTCTCTGATTCTAGTATATCTTCTGGCTAGACATGGAGTCCATGAAGAGGACAGTGGCTTACCGGTTGCATTCGCCAGATATCAGTTCCTTGCTGGGATTAGTTGCTCTAGCAGATGAGAGAGTGAGGGTTGAGTTCAGAGTATCTTATGGGAGATTGCTTAGTTTGTTGTACAGACCTTCAGCATTTGAGACGACTAGGGTGTATACTTTGATGCAGTTTTATGAGCCTCAGCTGAGATGCTTCCTGTTCCCCAACTATCTTTTGGCACCCACTTTGGAGGAGTATTCTGCTATGTTGGGAGTTCCTGTGTTAGACCAGATGCCCTTTATACATGTTGCTGCTGAGCCTGAGATGGCTACACTTGCTGAGATTGTCAATTTAGACGCTTCTGAGTTCCCTGGAGGTTTGGTCAAGCTGAACGGAGCTTATGGTTTTCACCTATCTGTCCTGGCTGAGAAGGTTACACAGCGCGCGAAGAGTGGATGTTGGGTTGCCTTCAGTGCCATTCTAGCTGTCTACATCTATGGGATTGTCTTGTTTCCCAATGTGCCAGATTTTGTTGACTCAGATGCCTTCTTGATTCTTGCCTCGAAGAATCCAGTTCCTGCTCTCTTGGGCGATGTTTATCATTCTATTCACTATAAGAATGAGAAACGTCGTGGCAAGAACGTTTCTTGCTGTCTCCCTCTCTTGTACAGGTGGTTCCAGGGGCATCTTCCGAAGGCAGGACCTTTTGTTGATGATGTTGATACTTTGGATTGGTCTTCCCGGTTGATGGGGCTGTCTGCTGAGAACATCATTTGGTTTGACCGGAGCATGCTTGGCACTGATATCATATATAGTTGTCGTGGCTTTCCGAATGTCCCTTTGATTGGACGGAAAGGTTGTATCAACTATAACCCTCCTCTGCTGGTGAGACAGTTTGGGTATGCCTTGAGAGATGCTCCTAGTGAGGTTGAGATACAGGAATCTTTGTATCTCACAGGCTTAGTAGACGAGGCTGTTTTGATCAGGTTGAGACATGCATGGGCTAACATCCATAGGAGAGGGAAAGCTTTGCTTGGTAAGAGCAACAACAAAGCTTATGATCCTTATTTGGCTTGGATCCACGAGAGAGCTAGGATTTCCTTGATGTCATATCCTGCTGTGGAACCTTTGTATCTTCCAGCGATTGAGGTACCTACTTCGGTAGAGATTGAGAAGTATAACAAATTCTTGGCTGAAAACGAAGAATTGAAGAAAGCCAATGACGAGTTAGAGAAAGATATCTTCCAGTTGCGTCATGATAAGAATAAATCTACCTTCACGGTGAAGGAACAGACTGAGTTGATTAATAGGTTGGGTTCAGATTTGACTGAAGAGACCAACAAGAGGGAAAAAGTGGGAGTAGCCTTGAACGGTGTTAGCAAGGTGCTTGATTCCAAGAAGGAACTCTTAAACAAAGCTTATTCTCGACTCGGCAAGTGGGAAACATTATGGAATAGCACGCTTACCAAGCGGAAGGAGAGTGAAGATGAGCTGAAGCTGCAGATTGCCACGCTAGAGGCGCAGATTAGAGCCCAGGATGCAAAGATTGCTGAAGAGACATCACTTAGGAGCGCTGTTGAGCTTAGAGTAAGTGACCTTGGCAAGGAGCTGAGAGGTTGTGAATTGAAGACCGGCTTCAAGAGATGCAGACTCGACGAGTGTTTTGACGAAGGAACCTGCAAGGACGACGCAAAAAAGCTGAGATCCACTGTTGAGCGACATGCATTACTGATACAAGAGCTAATCTCCAGACTAGGTCATTCGGAGACGTTGAGGATATTGGAAGATGTCAGAGCGCGCCATTTGGCCTGATTTATACATTGGCATCTGCATACTCATATTGCATGACCAGTTTTTTTGAATCTGTATCTTATGTCCTGCATCTTACAGGTTTCAGGATTGACAACCAGAGAACGCATCGTTATTCTACCAGGAACAACTGCAAGAGAATCATGGATCAAGTTCAAGTCGAGATGCAGGAAATTCGTGAGAAGTTGGCACTTTTCATGCAAGCAATAGAAACTGTGGTCAAGAGCCAGGAGAATCTCCAGACTCTGGTGCAACCGCTGCTGGTGCGGGCGAATGGAAATACTGATTATCACTCTGTTGGAACTCCTCGCAGGGAGGATGGGATACCTACAGTGGTCGTTCCCACAAGTGGTGGAGTTGGTGCCGGTGATGGAAATGGCAATGGAAATACTGGCGCTGGTGCTGGTAATGGTAACACTGGTACTGGAAACGCTGGAAATGGTGATGAGAATGTTTTTAACGATACTGGCAATGCTGGAGATGCTAATAAAGGTTTCGGTGACAACACGGGTTTTGGAAACAATAACCAAGGGTTCAGCATTGGTAATCATGATGGTAATTTTGGTTTCAACAATCAAGGGCTTGGCTATGATGGCTATGGTAACAACAATCAAGGGTATGGATACAGTGATGTTGGCTTTGGTAACATGAACAACAACGGTGCTGGGATGGTGCCTTTCAACACCGGTTATAGACTAGGTGGGGTCAATCAAGGATTCGGTAATAGAGGACGGAATCCTATTTTCAATCAACAGGGATATGGCCGTAACGCTGGTTACGAGGGATATGGCAATGAGAATCTGAACTGGGGCGAGGATCGCCAGGAAGATGCCTTCTCCGGACAAGGCGTGGGATTTGAAAGGCCTAATGATAATGATAGGAGGTTCAAAATGCTGGAAGAGCAGGTCAAAGGGATAGCCAATCAGAACTCTGCTGGGTTAGATATGACTACCATGGGACTAGTGCCTGGGCTGAGGGTGCCTTTGAAATTCAAAGCTCCAACATTTGACAAGTATAAGGGGGATACATGCCCTAGAGTTCATGTACGTTCTTATTATAGAAGAATGTCTGCATACTCTGACGACGAGAAGATGCTTATGCATTTCTTTCAAGACAGTTTATCGGGACCACCGGTGGAATGGTACATGGGACTGGAGCCCACCCAAATTAGAAGTTGGAAAGAATTGGCTGATGCTTTTGTTAAACATTACCAATATAATAGTGACTTGGCGCCAAATAGGGTCCATCTGTAGAGTTTGTCTCAGAAAAATGGTGAGAGCTTCAAGGAGTATGCGCAGCGCTGGCGTGATATTGCGGCTAGGGTGCATCCCCCTTCGGTTGAAAGAGAGTTGATTGATATGTTTATTGGAACATTCTCTGGAATGTATTACGACAAATTGCTCAATGTCTCAATGGGTAGTTTCTCCGACATGATTCTCATGGGAAAACGGATTGAAAACGGAATTAAGATTGGGAAGATTCAAGAAGGTGAATCCACTTCATCTGGAGGTGCAAGGAAAGCCTTTGGTGGAAGAAGACAAGGCGACGCCAGTGCGGTATATGGTGGTCGAGGTCGTGGAAGAGGTAGGAATCCGTATCAGCCACAGCAAGTTGCTAGTGTTACTATCCCGATACCTCAGCAACAACAACAACAACAGCAACGGCAACAACAGCCGCAGCAACAGAGAATGCACCCTGCTCAGCGTAGAATTTAAGAGCGTAGGCCAAAGAGAGTATTTGAAGCACCTCCTTCAACTTATGCCGAACTTCTTCAAACGCTGTTGGGTTTGAATTTGGTTGAAAAGAGAACGATGGCCCCGTTGACGGGTACTCCTCCATTTGGTTTTGACGCTAGTAAACATTTTGATTTTCATTCTGGGGCGCCCGGACATGATATTGAAGGTTGCCATGCTTTCAAACATAAGGTTCAAGATTTGCTTGATAGTAAGCCTATTAACTTTGGTCAGGATGGTCCCAATATTGTACAACAACCCATGTCGAATCATGGAGTGAATGTTATCCTAACGGAAGAGAATTTGAACTTGGTTATGGATGTGAATGAACTGAAGACACCGTTGAGTTGTGTTAAAAGTAGACTGTTGAAAGGGGGAGTATTCCTTGGATGTGATGAATTTTGTCTGGATTGCTAGACCCAACCAGAGGGTTGCACTGATTTGAAAGGAGGTATCCAAGCCATGATAGATAAGGGGATTTTGCAATTTGATCGGACTGTTGTTGAGAAGCCTGTTGAGGCATTGTTTGAAAAGCAGGATGAGATTGCAACGGTTACGATCCCAAGGAAGACTATTACGATATCGGCGCCCGCCAAGCGGCCGACTATCACAATAATAAAAGCAGGACTCGTTCCTTTTGAGAGTACAAAAGTTGTTCCATGGACATATGGGTTAGAAGCGTACTGTAATGGAGAAAAGATTGAGGTGAATCGTCGGCCGGCAGGGGCAGTTGGCAATGTTGTTGGAATGGGAGGCATGACCCGTAGTGGAAGAATCTTCACCGCATCTGAAGTTGAAGCAGAGAAGATTGCTAAAGGCAAGCCCAAGGTGAATGAAAGTGGACCATCCTAGTTGAAAGAGAAAGACACGTCGCTCAAGGACGTAGAAGAGTTCATGAGGCTAATTCGCAAGAGCGATTATAAGATTGTTGAGCACTTACAACAGACACCATCAAAAATTTCAATCCTATCTTTGTTGCTTTGTTCTGAGGCTCATCGAAATGCTTTGTTGAAGATATTGGACACGTCATTTGTACCTCAGGAGGTTTCTGTCAACCAGCTAGAGGGGGTACTGGCGCATGTCAATGCTGGACATAGTTTGGGTTTCACTGATTTTGATCTAACACCCAGAGGCCGAGAGCATAATATGGCTTTGCACATATCGATGGAATGCCGGGGCACCGTAATGTCGCACGTTCTTGTGGATACCATATCATCTCTGAATGTATTTCCTAAGAAGGATATGATGAAGTTAGATATCCGGGGAATTATTTGCACGCCAAGTGACTTGGTTGTGAGGGCGTTTGATGGAACGAGAAGGTCGGTGTTTGGATCGATAATGTTGCCGTTGCAGGTCGGGCCGGAAATATTTGACACTGAATTTTATATCATGGATATTCATCCAGCTTATAGTTGTTTACTTGGGCGTCCATGGATACACTCTGCAGGGGCTGTGACGTCCACGCTGCATCAGAAGCTTAAGTTTGAAGCCGGTGGTGGCATCGTTACTATTTGTGGGGAAGAGGACATCTTGGTCAGTCATCTCTCATCATTCAAGTATGTTGAAGTGGATGGAGAAATCCACGAAACGCCCTGCCAAGCCTTCGAAGGGTTGCAAATCAAAGACAAGTCCAGTGTTCCCAGCAAAGTGCCAGAGGTTGCCGTGGCTTCGTACAAAGACGCTCAAGCGTTGGTTTAGACTGGTGAGACCAAGGGTTGGGGTCAAGTGCTGGAAATTCCTGTCAAGATGGACAAGTTTGGTTTGGGGTATCGCCCTACATCGTCACCTTCCGCATCAGGCGCGCCCAAGTTCAAAGGACAGGTGGTGATTACTCCAAAGGGAGTCTGCTTTGGACACGTGGATCAAGCCTAGCGTGCCAGGACAAAGTCTCTGCAACTGGTTCATCCGGGAAATTGTCCCAGTGACTACAAAACAGTAATGATTTGTTTTCTTGATTATTGTATAATCATGTGTCCTACCCGGGGCATAGTGATTTTGTTTTAGGGCTACCTTCTTATGTGTATGCACTGTTTAATCATTGAATAAAGGTGTTTTTCTCATACAAATTTTGTGATCCTTGTTTTTCCTGTTTTTATTTTAACAATAAATGGCGACGTGGTTATGAGCTTTGTTTGCACTCATTTGAAGCATTTAACCATTTTCTTTGCAGGATTCATATTTCAGATGACACCGAATACAAACTTCCTATGACTCACTTTGACTTCGAGCACCCGGTATTTCAAGCTGAGGAAGAGATTGTTGAGGATAGCGACTTGCCAGAAGAGCTGACTCGACTGTTGAAACAGGAAGAAAGAATCATTCTGCCTCATCAGGAAGTGATTGAGATTATCAACGTGGGGTCCGAGGGAGTTGTCAAGGACATCCAGATAGGGGCTGCACTGCAAAGCGACATCAAGCAAGGTCTAATTGAGATGTTGCAAGAGTACAGTGATATCTTTGCTTGGTCGTATGAGGATATGCCAGGATTGGATACTGACATGGTTGTTCATCGTCTGCCATTGCGAGAAGAATGTCCGCCTGTTAAGCAGAAACTCAGAAGAACCAGACCAGATATGTCTGTGAAGATTAAGGAGGAAGTTCAGAAACAGTGGGATGCTGGTTTCCTTGCTGTTACAACTTATCCCTCATGGGTCGCCAATATAGTACCGGTACCAAAGAAAGACGGTAAAGTGCGAATGTGCGTAGACTATCGTGATTTGAATAGGGCGAGCCCAAAGGACAACTTTCCGCTTCCTCATATCGATGTGCTGGTCGATAACACTGCTCAATTCTCCGTGTTTTCCTTCATGGATGGCTTTTCGGGCTATAATCAGATAAAAATGGTGCCAGAAGACATGGAGAAAACAACCTTCATTACTCCCTGGGGAACATTTTGCTACAAAGTGATGCCCTTTGGCTTGAAGAATGCTGGGGCAACATATCAACGTGCTATGATGACGCTCTTTAATGACATGATGTATAAAGAGATTGAGGTTTATGTTGATGATATGATTGCCAAATCCCAGACGGAGGAAGAGCATTTGGTTAATCTGCTGAAATTGTTCAAGAGGCTTAGGAAATTCAGGCTAAGGCTGAATCCTAACAAGTGCACCTTCGGGGTGAGATCCGGTAAATTGTTGGGGTTTATTGTGAGCGAAAAAGGAATTGAGGTTGATCCTGCTAAGATAAAAGCAATACAAGAAATGCCAACGCCTAAAACAGAAAAAGAAGTGCGTGGGTTTTTAGGGAGGTTGAACTACATTGCTCGGTTCATATCTCACCTAACCGCTACATGCGAGCCATTATTCAAATTGTTGAAAAAGAATCAGGCTGTGACCTGGAATGAAGATTGTCAAAAGGCGTTTGAAAAAATAAAAGAATATTTGCAGAAACCTCCAATATTGATACCCCTAGTAGTCGGGAGACCATTGATTATGTATTTGACGGTTCTTGAGGAAAGCATGGGTTGTATTCTCGGTCAACATGACGAGACTGGACGTAAAGAGCATGTGATTTACTATTTGAGTAAAAAGTTCACAGATTGTGAATCCCGTTACTCAATGCTCGAAAAAACGTGTTATGCGCTAGCCTGGGCTGCCAAACGTTTGAGACAATACATGTTAAACCATACAACCATGCTAATTTCAAAGATGGATCAGATCAAATACGTATTTGGAAAGCAAGCACTCTCCGAGAGGATTGCTCGATGGCAGATGTTGCTGACAGAATATGATATTCAATATGTTTCTCAAAAAGCTATCAAAGGTAGTGTTCTGTCAGAGTACCTAGCGGAGCATCCAATTGAAGATTATCAACCAATGAGGTTTGATTTTCCTGACGAGGATATCATGTACTTGAAAATGAAAGATTGTGATGAGCCGTTGCCGGATGAAGGTCCAGAGTTGGGTTCCAAATGGCAATTGATATTTGATGGGGCTGTCAACTCCTACGGTAGTGGAATAGGGGCAATTATCACTACTCCTCAAGGGACGCACATTCCCTTTACTGCCAGATTGACCTTTCCAGTTACCAATAATGAGGCTGAATATGAGGCATGCATCATGGGTCTTGAGGAGGCTATTGATTTGAGAATCAAATATCTTGATGTATACGGGGACTCTGCTCTAGTGGTCAACCAAATTAAGGGAGAATGGGAGACTCGGCAGCCCAATCTGATACCCTATATGAATTATGCAAGGAGATTGTTGCCTTTCTTTGACAAAGTAGAATTGCATCACGTGTCACGAGCAGAAAATCAGATGGCCGACGCTCTTGCGACGTTGTCTTCAATGTATAAAGTTAACTTCTGGAATGAGGCTCCCAGGATTGTTATCTCTCGCCTTGATAGGCCCGCCTTCATATTCGCCATTGAGGAAGCATCTGATGGCAAACCATGGTATTTCGATATCCAGAATTTCCTGAAGAACCAAGAGTATCCGGCTGGGGCGTCCAGTCGAGATCAGAAGACTCTTAGGAGATTGGCTGGCAATTTTTATTTGAATCTGGATGGCGTCTTGTACAAGAGAAACCACGACTTGGTGTTGTTGTGATGTGTGGACGAGAAAGAGGCTAAGTTGCTCATGGAAGAGATCCATGAAGGTACATTTGGTACGCATGCTGGTGGACATGCAATGACGAGAAAACTGTTGCGGGCAGGTTACTATTGGCTAACGATGGAAACAGATTGCTTCAAGTTTGCGAAGCGGTGTCATAAATGTCAAATTTACGCGGACAAAATTCATGTGCCTCCGAGTCCTCTGAATGTTATGTCGTCACCGTGGCCTTTCTCGATGTGGGGAATTGATATGATTGGCAAGATTGAGCCCACGGCATCAAACGGACACCGGTTCATTTCGGTAGCTATTGATTACTTCACCAAATGGGTGGAAGCAGCGTCATATGCTAATGTCACCAAACAAGTGGTAGCCAGATTTATCAAAAGAGATATTATCTGTAGATATGGAATCCCAGAGCGGATTATCACCGACAATGGCTCAAACTTGAATAACAAGATGATGAAAGAGTTGTGTCAGAATTTCAAGATCGAGCATCACAACTCTTCTCCTTATCGGTCCAAGATGAATGGCGTTGTCGAAGCGGCCAATAAGAACATAAAGAAGATTGTTTAGAAGATGGTTGTGACTTACAAGGACTGGCATGAGATGTTGCCTTTCGCTTTGCATGGTTATCGTACGACGGTACGCACGTCAATCGGGGCAACCCCTTTCTCATTGGTGTATGGCATGGAGGAAGTGTTACCATTGGAGGTTGAGATTCCTTCTTTGAGGGTTTTACGCGATGTCCAACTTAATGAGGCAGAATGGGTAAAAGATAGACTGAACCAACTCAGTTTAATGGATGAAAAGAGACTGGCTTCTCTCGCATATGGTCGGTTGTATCAGAGCCGGATGAAGAAAGCTTACGATAAGAAGGTATGCCCTCGAAGCTTTCAGACGGGCGATCTTGTGTTGAAAAAGATTCACCCACCACAATCGAATCACAGGGGCAAATGGACTCCCAACTACGAGGGTCCATATGTCGTCAGAAAGGTTTTCTCTGGAGGAGCCTTGTTGTTATCCACCATGGATGGTGAGGACTTTACGTCTCCTGTGAATTCGGACGCAGTTAAAAAATACTTTGCTTAAAGTGACCCGCTGGATAGAAAAAAGAAAGTCCAGGCAAAAATGGGGCATCCCGGCGAACCATAAAAAAGAAATAAAAGGTTCGGGCAAAAGTTAGGGATAAAATTGGAAAATGTACACCCGCGAAGTTGAAAACCTGAAAAGGGCAACTTCGGCAAAAAAGGGTATCCCGGTGAATTGAAAACCCGCAAAGGGAGATTCACGCAAAAGTTAGGGATTGAAAAAGCAAATGACTGCGGTCCGAGTTTGATACTGCATTGCTTGGTGGTTTGGGAATACCTGAGGTTCGTTCATCTAAAACAATCTCTTCCGAAGATCGAGTACCGGGAAAGCGCCAGAGTTGGGCGAGTCATAGGAGAATCAGCTCATGGTGTTTGTCTGTACCACGTTGCCGACATGAATATCAAATTTGTTTTGTATCTTTCTTTGTGCTTCTTGTGCATATATTGTATTTTGCTTGTGCGTAACTTCCTCTTTTCAGGAGTTACATCCAGTGTACAAAGCTTTGCCTATTTATAGGCCCATTCAATAAAGCATGTTATTCAGTACTTGATGCTTGTTCTTTACTGTTTTGTTTGTGAAAAACGCCGATGTTTTTGATGAACTTGCACTTGCATAAACTTGCTGGCCCTTGCCAATAATTGCTAAAACTTCGAATTGACTGAATGAACGTCACAGATATTAACTCGGATAGATTTTGTTGTGTAGATTTGTTTTGTCTCGTTTGTGTGTTGCAGGGTTCTTACCTTTGAAGCAAACGGTCAGGAATTGTATTCCCCAGCCAAAGTCTCTTGACGTAGGGCCTGACTTCAGTTGATGTCGTTCCTTAGCAAGTCGTATCCTATCCCCAGAGAGTGGAGACGACGCTTATTCCTACCAGATGTGGATTTTTCCTTCCCGAGAAAGTATCACCAGGAATGTCGCCTGAAGAGTATCCTCATGGAAGTTGTCTATAGGATATCCTTTGCAGGTCAAAATCAATATCCACGGCAGAGGACGCCTCCCCAGAGGATGGTTTTTCCTTTCCTCACAGGTTGTCATTCTTTCGTCGGGATGAATGTCCTCAGCAGAGTTTGTAGCTTTGAATGTGTATACTGTGTCCCGACAGTGTAGTTCTTCCCCCTAGAAGGGTCGCATCTTTCCCCAGCAGGGTTTGTGTTTTCTTCCCAAATGTCTGATCTCTCCCCAGCAGAGTTGGTTGTTGTTTCCGGCATTTATTTTGCCGGAATACTTTGTGATACCCGTTCATCCCCAGCGGAGTTGGTTTTGTTCTTAGCCATTTCATGCCAGAGTGTTTCTCAGCAGTTTGAGCCTGCATTAGCATTTGCATATATCATCATATTTGCATCTACCCACACGTGTAGCATTTCCATGTCAAATGGAGCATTACGCCATTGTCAAACATATGCATTTTGAAACATAAGCCAGGTTGGTTAGCCTTCTATTTTCAAGTGTTGTTTTCCCTGCAGGTGGAGGGAGCTCTTGCTCAGATTAATTACCAAATAAGCAAGGTCTCGGCGTGAGACATGTAATGATAATGTTTGTCTTATTTACCAGAGAGTTGCTTGGATTAGTTTCTCTTACCCTTCCAGCAGAGTATTTCTTCAAAATTGTTGTTATGACAGTATCAAAAGATTTCGTGAATCAATTTTAGGAAGTTGCCGCCTATGTCGAAGTAGTGGTCTGGCAGTTTGGGTTCAGAAAGTCCCCAGTAGAGTCCTTTTCAGATTTGCTGCCATGTCTGTGCTAAAAATTTGAAGATTGGACCAATATTTTGTTACCCATTTGATTGATGGAGTTAGCTACTACAAGGATATGCAGAGAATCTGTATCTAGAGTTATTTTCCTGTATCGGATAGAGTTATTTTCCCGTAGTGGTGACAGAGTTATTTTCCTGTATTATTGGCAGAGTTATTTCCCGTAGTGGTGATAGAGTTATTTTCCTGTATTATTGGCAGGGTTATTTCCCGTAGTGATGACAAAATTATTTTCCTGTATTATTGGCAGAGTTATTTCCCGTAGTGGTGACGGAGTTATTTTCCTGTATTTGGCAGAGTTATTTCCCGTAGTGGTGACGGAGTTATTTTCCTGTATTATTGGCAGAGTTAGTTCCTGTGTTGTTGGCAGAGTTATTTCCTCAGTGGAAGTCACCAAAGTTATTCCCTGTGTTGTTGGCAGAGTTGTTTCCCCAGTAAAAGCGTTAGAAAAGATTGTATTCTATTAACAGCGATATTCATATCCATTTGAGTGATGGAGGCATGTGATTAGAAAAAGATGCTATGATAGGCAGAGAAGTTGTATTTTTGTATTGACAAACCCCATAGCAAAGATGGAGTATAATTTGGTGGATTTTGTTCTCCAAATAGTTTGTGTCGTTCGTGTCTGCAGTTGGCAAATTTCCGGGTTTCTTGGTATTCAACCGTCTTTTACCTCGATTGTTTGAAGGTCGTTCACTCTTCACCCAGTCGGGTCCAAGCCGTTTAAATAGGGGCAGCTGTTGCACCCCAAAATTTGCTCAACATCTTTTACCTGGATTATGTTTCATTGCATTATCATTTGTATAGTTCTATCATTTTCATATCATGGCATATCATTCATCCAACAGGGGATCAAGTGTGATTATTATCAATAGAAGCCTAGCAAGAAATCTTATCCAAGCTTGAGAAGTCATCCAAGTCATCAGGAGGTGGTGGGAGGTTTTGAGAAGTTTGAATGCATACATGTGGACTTTCTACTATCTTGAGGATCAGCTGAGGACCATCAATGGGATGTGAAGCATGAAGTGTGAATATGAGATTTGTATATAGCTCATGGAGTGCCTAGAGAGCCATGTTGGAGCTAAATCAAGTCATTGTGTCAAATGCAAGAGCCACAGTTGAAGTGCAGACAATTAGGGTTTCATCTGGATCAATCCTAGGTCAATTATGCAATTGAAGAGTACCAAAGCCTACTTTTAGGTCATGGAGTTCATGAAATGATGTGATAAGACATTTGTGGTGTTGTGCCAAGATCAAATCAAGAAGAATCAAGAATGTGGGAAGTTGCTAAATTAGGGTTTCAGTGCAAATTACCCTGTTTAGTGCCTAACTTCAAGGCCACATAAGTCAAGATACAAGTTTCAAATGTATCTTTGGCCAACACAAAACTTGTAGAGCATCTCAATACCTTTGATTTGAGTACTAGAAGTCCTCTATTGGATTTATAGAACTCAAGTTATGGCCCAGACAAGTTACAGGTCCTCAAATGCTTCTGAAATTTGTTTGTGAAAATCATTTGGCTTCAAGGCTATTTTTGACCTAGAAGGAGGTTTCACCTGAACTTTTGGCCAACATTAAAGTTGTTCCTCATGATCTTAACTTTATAAATTGTACTATAAGTCTTCCATATGATTTGTAGAACTCAAGTTATGAGGTTTACAAGTCAGGGGTATTTTGGGAAAGTGAGATTATAGGTCATTTTCAATTATAGGTCAAAATCTCCAACTTGCACTTGTCAAATGGTTTTTTGTTCAACATGAAAGTTGCTTAAAATATGATTTTAAGGCTAGCCAAGTGTTCATGTGGGATTGGTTTGGCTTGTAGCAAAAAGTCACTTAAATGGCTTAAAAAGGGAATTTTTCAAATGGATTAAGGAGAGAAAATTGACTTTTTGAGTTAGAGGTTCAAGACATGCCATATGAGTACTTGTTTTGAATGGAAATTTCATTTTGAACACTTTGGAACTTTTACATTTTTGATTTGAGGCATAATTCCATGACTTTTAATGTTGTTACTTTATGAACAAGTCACATATCAAAATCAATTACCAAGGCAATTAAACACTCATTGTTGGTCCAGAAACATTCACAAGGGATTTTGCAACTGGTTGGAAGCTTCTAGAGCAAGCTATGGCAAGGGATACACGACTGTTACATTTCAATTTTGAAGAAAAATCAGAAAAACTGGATTTGCTGTTTGGGCTCGATTTGGACCTCCAAAAGCCCACTAATAATTTCTATAAAGGTCAAGCAATGAGTTTGGATCGTGGTTGGGGACTGAATCATGCTGAGGAGAAGATCTGCCATTGGAGTTTGAAGCTTCCAAGTCAAAATCGGTTTCTGAGTTCAAGACCAAGTCAAGCCAAATTGAAGGTGCTAGGAGCTTCCTCTGGCATTCTTTATCGTATCTGGAGAGTTTTGAAGTTTGATTCGAGCATTTGATACCTCTGTTGAAGGATTTACACCAGGTATGTAACCTTTGAATTTCATATGGATCTATCACGATGTAGTTAGAATTATGCACGCTGTTAGGATCTAGTAGAGTTAAGGATCGTTTCTGGATCAAATTTGGTGCAATTAGAGACAATTAGGATGGACATGTGATTTCTGTTTGAGCACGGTTTGGATTGATCACAAGGAATTAGGATGATTTGGATAGTTCTTGATGATCAGTGAAGCATAAGGATTATTCCTATAGTTTTAAATTAGGCTTTGATTCTGATGGAAACCTTGACATATTTTGGAAATTGATTCGTGTTTAGATATTCATTGAGAATTAGAAGAAAGGGAGGTGATATTCATGATCAGCATGAAAAGTTGAGTCAGATTGGTATAAGCCTTGCATTTTCTGGACACTTGACTTGGATGCCTCGTCGGAGAAGACGGTTGTTTCCATCGTGGGAACCACCGTGAATCATTCCAGGTCGCTTGAGAATTTTGGAGAAGATGACATCTTAACCATTAGATCAATTGGACTTGTGGACTTTGTATACTGATCGTGTGGATGAGATTTGAACTCAGCATTGCCTCCAATTCATCAAAACGCTGCGTTCCATTTAATTGACATGGCAGCTGACTGGGTGCATGCGTGGCTGCATACGTGTGTTAGCTGAAAACCCTTGGATTCGCTTACTAGTCAACTGATCCAACGCGCGTTTTTTTTCATCTTATTTTATTTTCTTAATTGATTTTAGTTATTTCTTTTATTCCATTTCCATTCCAAAAATCACAATAAATCCATTTTTGATCAGAAAAATATTCTAAAAATATTTCCATACTCCTAATTTAATTTGAGATTTTCTGGAATTATTAGATGGAATTTTCATGCATTTTTCAATTTAATTTGCATTTTACTATTTTGTGCTATTTCATTTAATTTGCATATTTGGTATTGCTATTTGATGATTTTAGTTCTCTCTGGTGGTTTATGATTTTGACTTGAAGTTTTAGTATGTTGTAGATAACACGTATATGTTCCCTTAGGAGTTTTATTAGAATTTTTAGATGTGGATAGGTTCTGTTTTAGGTATGATGATTAGAGCCTTCCCAATTTATGGTTCATCTTGACATGTTCCAACTTAGGATTTTGTTAGTGAACCTAGAAGTTGATTTAGGCTTTGATATTTGAACCTTAGAATGTTAATCCATGCATGCTCCCATAGGAAAATTGTTAGTTTTTTTAGAATTAGATTTCCTATTTTTGTTGGTTTATTCAATTTGGTTGATCATTTGGTGTTCCAACTTTGGTATATTGCCTTGTTTGCCTCTTTTGGTGGCCTTGTTGCTTGAGGAGCTTAGATTTCTCTTTTGGAGGATGCTATGGACTTGATGTAGCTGTTGTGGCTTGAGGATTGGAGCTTGGAGTTGAAGGCTTTTCATCTTGTGGAAGTTTTTTTACGAGCTTAGGAAATTAGGGTTTTAGGAAGTGCCTTAGATCTAGTTTTGATTCTTTCTTCAAACATGGAGTGCATTGTTTGCCTCTATTCTATCCAATGACATAAAGTTCTCCTTGGGAAGCTCCATCTCTCCTTAGGAGGGATGAGTGGTATGCCCAAGTGAGTAGAACTTTGAGGATACCTTTCATTTGCAATGTTGAGTTCTTAGTGATTTCCTTTGGTTGTCATTAAGTTTCTTAACATTATAACTTGATCTTGATGATTAATCCTCTTCTTGGAGTGTGATTGTTGGAGCTTGAAGATTGATGAGGCTTGAAGATAAAGCCTTTGCTGTCAACTTTGTTGTCTATCCAACCTTGCTGTTTAGAGCTGCTGTTGTTGTTTACTGTAGGAGTTTGGTACTGCTGCTTGGGCTCCCCCTCTGTGTCTTTTGTTTTTTCTCTGTATTGTTTGTTGGCTTGTGTTTCTTGGGCTATAGGTTTGAAGTGAAGTTGATTCACTTTGCCTGTTGTTTTCCCAGGTTCGGGTGGAGCAGGACTCCCTTGCCTCGCTTGTATTGCTGCATTGCATGCATTTTACTGTTTACTGTAATTGCTTGTTGTCTTTTGTTGTTTATCCCCTAGGATCTCTGATTTCCTCTGTGTAAGAGGAAATTATGATAGACATTAGGTTTTGACCCATGCATGATAACATTAGGTAGTTTCCCTTTCAACCATAGGCTTTTTAGAGCGTATTTCTCTTCTCATCTCAAAACAATTCAAAAACACAGTAATAAGGATAATGCGTGTTGTACGTTACGAGCCTTAAGCTATTTGAGAAAAGGTTGCTGGAGGGTCACTCTTCAGTAATCTGGCTGCTTAGTATGGTACCCTTAGGGTGACATGCGACGTAGTCACTCTCAGATCACAGGTCTTTAGTACAATACAAGTTGCAAACAGACTGAAAAACAGTTCTTTCGTAAAAAACTGAAAACAAATTTCAAATGTCATTTTTGTCCTCTTGGACCCTTAATCAGGAAAACCCTTTCTTAAGGAGATAAAAAAACTGTCGGACAAGCTTGTGTCTTCCGTAGCCCAAACTACGTTTGCTCTGATCTTTCATGCTGTATGAAAGTACGTAGGCACGAGATGCGATATCTCGGTGAGCAACCTTCCCCCTTAACCCATAGTTAGGCGAACTACGTTGACTCTGATTTCTCGTTCCAGACGGGAATACGTAGGCATAAAGTGCGATACTTTGCCGAGTCGTTTTTCTTTTCTTTTTTAACCCAGACCTGTAGAGTAGATAGAATAACACACCCTTAGACAGAAAACAAGCGTGGATCCCGTCGAGTACGACGGACGTGAGGGGTGCTAATACCTTCCCCTTGCGTAACCGACTCCCGAATCCAGGATTTGGTTGTGATGACCATTTCTTTCCCTCTTTGCGTTAGGTTTACTCTGAGCGTTCCCTTTCCCTCTTGTGGGATAAATAACGCACGGTGGCGACTCTTCTGTCATAGCCGGCGCCAATTTTCGCAGTAGCGACACTTAGTACACTTAGTACTAATGTGACCCATTTCTCCACAATTATAGGAATTCACTACATTCCTCCTACAATCGGTAGTAGCATGCCCAAGGCCTCCACAGTTGTAACATTTCACCATGGTCTTCCCACACTCAAATGATTTATGACCCATTTCACCACACTTGTAACACTTAACGGAATCAGAACCTCCTCCTCCAGATCTCTTATCAAAGTTTCCCCTATGCTTGCCCTTATCAACGGGTGTCACATAAGGTCCACTTCTAGCTTGTTGCTTTCCCATCCTCTCATTCAAAATTTTGTAATGTGTAGAACAAGCCTTGTAATCTTCCTCAAAGATTCTACAACATTTCGTCAAATCCGTAAACCTTCTTATCCTTTGATATCCCACAGCTTGCTTAATCTCAGGAAGCAAACCATTCTCATATTTAATACACTTTGAGAACTCAGCAGTAATTGCAGCATAATGATGATGAAATTGAACTAACTCCACAAACTTAGCAGTATAGTCCACCACGAACATACTACCTTGTTTCAGTTCAAGGAACTCTATCTCCTTCTTCCCTTTCACACTTTCAGGGTAATACTTCCTCAAGAACTCAGTATGAAATAAATCCCAAGTTATCTCTTCATCATCCACCTCAAGAGCTTGACGCATACCGAACCACTAATCGTCAGCTTCTTCCTTCAGTATGTGAGACCCAAGACTCACCTTATTCCCCTCCGCACAGCCCATAACTCTGAAGATCCTTTCAATCTCTTTCAACCAAATTTAAGCACCATCGGGATCAAATCTTCCTTTGAAGACCGGTGATTGATTCTTCATGAACTCGTCATTAGCATTTACGTTCGGCGCACCTTGCACTGCCCTAGCCATTGCTTCCAAAGTAGCAGCCATCGCATTGTCGTTTCTACCAGCCATATTCTGATCATTCCCAAAAATAACAACAAGGTTAAATAACAGTTCAACCATCACAACAACAAGACAAACACAACTGACTCAACACTGACTCTGATACCACTTAATGTAACACCCCCTTTCTATACCCCCAAATAATCACATAATCATTTAGTCACATATTAAAAATTTCGTCAGAGTATAATTATAAACAGAGTATAAAAGAGGCGCGTCACATTACGCTTGAAATTAAAACATACAACACCTGCTTAACAAAAGATATGCAACAGTGGAGTAACTTTGCAATAGAGGAACTTAGTTCTTACACCCACATCTCTAAATTTAGAATAAAAGCGGAAAATCTAAACATAGATAACATCAAACATATATATATATATATATATATATATATATATATATATATATATATATATATATATATATATATATATATATATATATATATATATATATATATATATATATATATATATATATATATATATATATATATATATATATATATATATATATATATATATATATATATATATATATATATATATATATATATATATATATATATATATATATATATATATATATATATATATATATATATATATATATATATATATATATATATATATATATATATATATATATATATATATATATATATATATATATATATATATATATATATATATATATATATATATATATATATATATATATATATATATCATCCAGAAGGATTCAACAACATAAGTCATGTTTACATAAACATTCACCAACAAGATACATATACAAATGTATCACAAAAGAATCATGTACATCCTAGCTACCCGATGCTACATATCAGAGCCGACCGACTAAAAGAATGAAGACACGCTTCACAAAAAGACCACCAGCATACCTACTCTGCAATGCCTCATAGAGCATCATAAAACAGCAGAAGGGTGAGAAATATTATCATAATAATAATGCATATAATTATATATCTTAGCATAAAAATACACATATTCTACATTCTCACCACAATTCATCACAACTCACTCATATACATCACAATGTGTGTGTGTGTGTGTATATATATATATATATATATATATATATATATATATATATATATATATATATATATATATATATATATATATATATATATATATATATATATATATATATATATATATATATATATATATATATATATATATATATATATATATATATATATATATATATATATATATATATATATATATATATATATATATATATATATATATATATATATATATATATATATATATATATATATATATATATATATATATATATAACCAAGCATATTCATCATGCATACTTTCACAATTCTTATCATTGTACATAAACATACACATTTATGTTTATTCACCAATGCACAATTATAAGGATGATAAATGCAAATCATAGAAACCGACTCATGACTCTATGCAAATGCAATGCAGTACCGACTCAATCATCTCAAGTTCACTCAGGAACTTATTGGAACCATCGTTCGTTACTAAATTAACTCCTCGTCGGGCCTACGATGTTCACTCATTGCTCACACCTCACATAGGCACACAATATTTGTGGATTGCTCACACCTCACATAGGCACACAATCCGATTGCTCACACCTCACCTAGGCACACAATCGTTTGTAATCATCGCTCACACGTCACATAGGCACACGACGTTACAACAAATTCTTATTAGAATCACACAACACATGAATGTACACCATTATGCTTCACATACAAAATGACTCAAGACACTCTTGAAATGCATACATATTCACAATATATTCATGCATTCATCTCATTCTATGATATACAATCTATATACATTCACAATATATTCCAAAATCTAGGATTCAAGCCATACGGCTATCCTCAGCATATCATATAACAGAACACAAGCTACACGTTATATATCGAAAGCATACAGTATGATAACACATCAAACGCACCCGGTCACGACGATAAAAGTTGACAAAATGATACGTTTCGAATTTTCTGCTATAATTGGATTATACACTGACATCAAAACCATTTTTACTAGAAAGAACATCTCTTTAGCTTTCCAACACTTTGAACAGAGACTAAAACCGACTTATGGATCAAAAGATATGAATTTTTGAAGTTTTCCGAAAAACCAGAATTTTGCCTAAAAACTGCTACGGGATTTTGCATTTTTGCCCAAAAATCCGCCTGATTTAATTCTTTTCTTCGAAACAAACACATACTCATACTCACCTAACATATAACAGTGAATTAGAACCATTAAACATGATTTCTACGACGTCCGATTTCCACTCAAATCTCAAACCCTCAATTATCAAAAAATGTCAAAAGTTACGAAATCACCCGAATTCAATCAAACAAGTTTCAATAGTCACGGCCTAACATTCCTCGACTAAACTATGCAATTTATTTCGAATTCTAACTGTGAAAACATCGGTTTCTATCAATTTTACCAATTCGATCTAAAATGGATATATGTGGAAAAAAACACCCAAAGCAATCCAAACAAAACCATACATAATCATACACAATGATAAGATGACAATATTTCACACCCTTATCCGATCTAATCGATTCCTAGAAGTGTTCTTGATGATTTTCCAAACTTTCTCTCTTTTCTTCTCTTTTCTTCTTTCTTTCTCTTCTCTTTCTTTATATTTCTCTTTTCTCTCCTTTTTCTCTCTTATATATTTCTATTCTATTTCTTTTCTATTACTTTTTCTCTCAAAATATCTAACAATTCATTTTCTCACACAAAATTTTTAACTTAACATTAATTAAGAAAATATCTAAAATACCCTTCAACCTAATTTCTCCAAAAACTCTCAAAAACGATAAAATAACACAATATGCAAACATAACATATTAACACACCAATTCCACAAATAAAATAATAATCACCCAAATAAAATAAAAGACTCAACAAAAATGGGAAATCAAAATTGGGGCGTTACACCTAAGGCGTGAGAATATGGAAAGTGACGTGCCCCTAGTCCATAACAGTATAGAGAAGGAGTCAGAGGAAAATTAACCATGCTCTCCTATTAAATGCCTCATTCATATGCTTACTTAGAAGCGGTTGCTACTTCTTAGGAGTCTGAGATCTAGGCCCAATAACTGCTACCAATGCCTTAACCCTAAAGTTGAGAGACTAAGCTTATTTTTAAGCAAATACCACATAAAAAGCTTTTCACCTCCCTGCACGAGCTAGCTTTAACCCTCATAACCAACCTTAAAATCCCCTAATGGTCCTTAATCATTAGTGTTTGTCACATATTTTACTTTTAGCAAGTACAATCAGGCACCTTGTTCTTTATGACAACAACAAAAACTTGTTCAAAAGAATCCTTGTTGCAACAGTGTCAAGCCATGTTATGAAGTAATCCATGTCTATAAGATGAGAGTATACAAGCACATCCTTTTGATTAAGACACAAAGGGGGCACAAAAAATACCAAAGAACCTCTAAGGAGAAATAATTATAGAAGCCCTTTTTGGGGCATCGTTACAAAAAAATCCGCTAAAAGCATGAATAAGCAAATCCTTAAACTCATTGATCCTCCAATGTATTCCCAGGGTGAACGTTGCCTTCAGTAATCTAGTGTTTAGTTGAGGCGACCTCCCCAACAAATGGGACCTTCTCGTCATCCACTAATTGGCCGTCACAAACCACCTTGAACAAGTCCATTTGATTCAAGTTTAACTTTGGGTAGAGGACAACTATCTGCTCCTTCGCCCACTCAAAGTACTGGTCAGAAGTTTCCACGAGGTCATCCTTGAGTGTATACATTTTTCCTCAAGTTTCTTCAGATATTTGAGGGCTCCTTTAAGATATTCATTTAGCCTCTTTTCAGCGGTGTTGTGAACCCGTGCCTCTAGCGCCACAATTTTGAGTAGGATCTTTAAATCTCTCTTTCTGCTATCCTGCTTTAATTATCTTTTTGTTGATGACAAAAGGGAAGAAAATCATGTGAGTACTTAAAGAGGATAAAAGTATTTTGAATACTTTTATATACCTGAACCTATATTATTATTGCATTTATTTGAATATTATTTTCTTATCCTTTCAAGATAAGTTTAATTAACTTGGATAGGACTTGGGGGGAGTTTATAAAACTCAACATTTGAACTATTAGACTCAGGGGGGGCTTATCAACCTCAGACTCTGATGTTGTCAAGTTAGTTAAACTGATCAATCGTTGTTCTTAAATACCTTGGTTTGTCTTCATAAAAAATGGGGAGATTGTTGGAACAAAATTGTTCATAACATATGTTCAAGTATGTAGGATCATAAGCTTAAAATTCAACTCAAAATTGAACTTGATGAAAACATATGAAGAGAATCTAAAAGACTCAGATTCAGAAGGATTAGAATCTGATGCCTCTGAACATGATATATCAACTTCTAAAGGATCAAAATCTAATCATGCTATCTTAACTTCTGGTGACAGCTCAGACTCTGAAGAGCTCATCTAAAGGTGTTTAGCTTCTAATCCGTACTCTGTCTCCAAAGCAGACTAGTCTTGTCAAACTCCAAATTATGGAAAAATTCAACTAGGGTTTCATTGTGCAAGGCTCAAGGAAATGTGATGTGACCTCTTAAGTGTGTCCTAACTTTTTGGTAGATACCTAATATGAGAAAGAAGTTATGGACAATGATCTTTACCAGATTCATTTTCCAACGTCTCTCTTGAACAACTTCCCAACAAAGAAGTCTTATGCAAGTCACCTTCCAATGACTCTTTATGTGCCTCTACAAATGGGAGTTGAAGATTTGAAAGAAGGTGTCGTGAATCGGATACCTTTAAACAAAGTATAAACGGTTTCTTAATGATCAAGAAACACACAAGGGTTACGGTTAACAAAGAAGACAAGGTAAAACAACAAGGAACAACAAGGATTGGGTTTAAACAATTATTCTTTCCTTTCTCTTAGAACAATATTACAAGTATACAAGAATAACAAAATAACCTCTCTCTCTTGAAATAAGGATTTTATCTTCCTATTTTTCCTTATGCCAAGATTGAGAAACTAGCATCCTATTTATAAGAAAAATAGCACACTAACCTAATGGGCTTTTTAACAATTACCCATTACAAGCTAACTTAGGGTACAAGATAACTTAAACACTTGGGCTTACAAGCAAGGCCCAATCTAATATGCTAACAACCTAGCAATATTGGCTAAAGCATGTTAGAACAAACTTCTACTACAACATGCATTATCTTCGACAGCAGCATGGGAATAGACTTCGACCTCATGCTTAATTTATGTCGAACCAAAAGCTACCCTTCGACCATACTAGAGTTCTATCCAACATCTCACAAATCTCCACCTTGGATCTAACTCTATAACATCGAGAAACTAGTTTTCTTCATGCAGCTTTATCAACTGCATACAGTGGAAAAACTTGCAACTAGGCAACGTCTTGGTGATCATATCAGCAGCATTATGATCTGTCGAAACCTTCAGCACTTGGACTTCTCCATGCTCGATTATCCCTCTGACGAAATGAAACCTCACATCAATGTGCTTGGTTAGCTCATGATAGGTTGAATTCTTCGACAGGTGTATTGCACTTTGATTATCACATTTAACAGTGATAACTCGACCTTGAAGTTTTAGCTCCTTTGCAAAACCTTCAAGCCATAATGCTTCCTTCACAACTTCAGTTAGGGAAATATATTCCGCTTCAGTGGTTGATAAGACAACGAACTTCTGAAGTGTAGCTTTCCAACTGATTGCTATCCCAAACATAGTGAACACATATCCAGAAATAGACTTTTTGGAATCCATACAACCTGCATAATCAGAGTCGACATATCCTTCGATTTCTGCTTTACTATCTTTACCCAAGGCTCCACCATAAATTAGGACTCTATATAGAGACCCATTTATGTACCTTAAAATCCATTTCAATGTTTGTCAGTGAGCCTTTCCAGGATTTGCCATGTACCTACTTACAAGACTTACTACATATGCTATGTCAGGTCTAGTACAGACCATAGCATACATCAAAGAACCTACTATGTTAGCATATGGAATGCTATTCTTATAAGTTCTTTCAACATCAGTGTTAGGACACTGATCTATACTCAGCTTTAATTGAGGTTTTGTTGGAGTCACAACAGGCTTTGAATTCGACATACCATACTTTTCAAGAATCTTCCACAGGTATGCCTCTTGAGATAAGCATGATCTCGACTGCTTTCTATCTCTTCGGATCTCAATCCTAAGGATCCTGGACACAGCTCCCAGATCCTTCATGTCGAACTCCTTGTTGAGTTTATCCTTCACCCTCATTGCATCTTCGACATTGTTGCTTTCTATTAGAATATCATCCACATAGAGTAACGGAATAACAAATGAATTAGCCGGTCGAAATCTGAAGTAAACACAATGGTCGAACTGACTTCTGATGAAACTTATGCATGCCATGAACTTGTCGAATCTCTTATTCCACTGTCGAGGAGATTGTTTCAGTCCATATAAGGATTTATTCAGCTTGCACACATAATCTTACTTCCCTTTTTTGACATACCCTTCAGGTTGCCTCATTAGGATTGTTTCATCTAAATCACCATACAAGAACGCAATCTTGACAGTCATTTGTTCCAGTTCAAGGTCGAGCTATACCACTCTGTCAAGCAACATTCAAATGGATATGTGCTTCACAATAGGAGATAACAAATCATTGAAGTCGACAACTTCTTTCTGAGTGAACCCCTTGGAAACCAATCTTGCCTTGTATCTCTTCAACGCCACTCCTTCGATTCCTTCCTTAACTTTGAAAATCCATTTACAGCTGACAAACCTGGCTCCAGCAGGTTTGTTTATCAGTTCCCAGGTGTTGTTATTGTGAAGAGATTTTATTTCATCATCATGGCCTTTAGCCATTCAGTCTTCTTTCGACTCCCCATAACTTCCTTATAGTCTCTAGGTTCTTCGCCTAGAACCTCACTTGTAGAAATTAAGGAATAAGCTATAAGATCTGCATACCCAAGTCTCTGAGGTGGCTTGATGACTCTCCTTGACCTGTCTCTTGCTAGTAGGTAGTCATTATCAGTCTCCTCATCTTCGACAACATTTTCTACATCTTCTTCGACTTCATATGGGGCACACAATTCAGCATTAACATGCTCCACCTTAACAGGAATCTCTCCCTGTTCCAGCTCTTCATCAACATCGTCAGTTTTCTTGAAAGCCATCTCTACTTCATTAAAAACATCTCGACTGGTGACATACCTCCTGTGACCTGGATCTAGGAACCATAGCCTATAAGCTTTGACTCCTTCAGGGTATCCCAAGAACATGCATTTCAGAGCTCTAGGTTCGACCTTGTCTTGCATAATATGAGCATAGGCCACACACCCAAATACTTTCAGTCTGTCGAGACTAGGTGGATGTCCCGACTAAACTTCTTTAGGTGTCTTCATTCCCAAGACAGTTGAGGGACATCTATTTATCAAGTAAGCTGCTGTCGAAACAACTTCCGTCCAAAACACCTTTTTCAATCCAGCACTAACCAACATGCATGTAACCCTTTCAAGGATTGTTCGATTAAATCTCTTAGCTAATCCATTTTATTAAGGAATACCTGCTACAGTCTTATGCCTTGCAGTCCCAGACTCAACACAGTAACTGTCGAACGCTTCATTGTAGAATTCAAGGCCATTGTCAGTTCTCAACCTCTTAACCTTTCTGCCAATTTGAGTTTGCACCAGAGTCTTCCAACTTTTGAAATTCTCAAAATTCATCCTTCAGCTTCTAAATGAATACCCATAGCTTTCTGGAATAGTCATCAATGATGGATATAAAATACCTTGCACTTGAGTGTGAAGGATTCCTTGCAGGTCCCCAAAGATCAGCATGAATGTAATCCAAGGATCCATGTGTTCTTTGCTTGCCTTTGTTAAACTTTGCACTACATGATTTACCAAATACACAAGATTCACAAAACTCCAACTTTTCGACTTTGTCACCTCCTAGCAGGTTCTACTTCCCCAATTTGACTAGGACTCATTCGCTAACATGACCCAATCTCATATGCCATGATTCTGTCTTCGACACAGGTTTCATTGATGGAACATTTGTCGAACCACTAATAACCTCAGCCTCAAGGGTATACAAACCTTGTTTCTTCACGCCTCTCAAGACTTCCTTCGACACCTTCATGACTCTTAGGATACTTTTCTCTCCTTGAAAAACGTATCCCTTTCTTCCGAATTCACCAAGAGAAATTAACTTTCTCTTCAAGTCAGGTACATACCTAACTGCAGTCAATAACCTTATTGACTCATCATGGAGCTTGAATCTTACAGATCCAATACCTGCAATTTTTCAAGATTTGTTGTTTCTCAGCAGCACAAATCTACCATCTTGATAACGTAGCTCCTCGAACAATTCTCTGTTTGGAGTCATGTGCCAAGTGCAACCTAAATCCATAATCCACTCTTTTCTCGAGTCGCCATTTAAAACCACAAGAATATCAAATAAGTCGAAGTCATCTTGAACAATGGCTGCATTGCCATTACCTCCATAATCTTTCAGGCGTTCAGGACACACCTTTCTTATCTGACCCTCTTTCTTACAGTGGTAATATTGAATACCATATGTTTCACCACTATAAGATTTTTGTTGACTTTTACCTTTCTTCTTGTCGAAATTACCATCCTTTTGCAAGAATTTTCCCTTAACGGCCAAACATTCGCCCACCGTCGAAGGTTTATGCTCCTTTCGTTCGTTCAAGTCCTTAGAATACAAGGCTGATTGAACTTATTCAAAGGTTAGGGATTCCCTTCCATACAAGAGAGTTTTTTTGAAGTGAGCATGTGTTCTGGGCAAAGCACACATCAACGATAGTGCTCGATCTTCATCATCGATCTTCATATCAATATTTTCAAGATCAAGAATCAGCTTGTTGAACATATCCAACTACTCAGCCAACACTTTGTCTTCACTCATCTTGAATGAATACAAAGCTCGCTTCAAGTAGAGTCAATTCACCAGAGATTTGGTCATGTACAAACTTTCAAGTTTCACCCATAATCCTGATGTTGTAGTCTCCTTTGGTACCTGTTGAAGAACCTTATCACCAAGGCTCAACAATATTGTGTTGTGGGCTTTCTCGATCATGCATGTCTTTTCTTTTGTCGTTAACGCAGCGTCCATGGCTGCCTCACCCTTCAACGCTTCCAAACAACCTACTGAGCCAGCAGGGCTTTCATCTTCAAGCGCCACATACCGAAGTCGTTCACTTTGGTGAACTTTTCAATCTCATACTTTTTTAAAGGCATCTTCTCCATGCTCACCGCACCAATTTGTTGTGAATCGGATACCTTTAAATAAAGTATAAATGGTTTCTCAATGATCAAGAAACACACAAGGGTTAGGGTTGACAAAGAAGACAAGGTAAAACAACAAGGAACAACAAGGATTGGTTTTAAACAGTATGATTACAAGTATACAAGAATAACAAAATAACCTCTCTCTCTTGAAATTAGGATTTTATCTTCCTATTTTTCCTTATGCCAAGATTGAGAAACTAGCATCCTATTTATAAGAAAAATAGCACACTCTAATGGGCTTTTTAACAATTACCCATTACAAGCTAACTTAGGGTATAAGCTAACTTAAACACTTGGACTTACAAGCAAGACCCAATCCAATATGCTAACAACCTAGCAATATTGACTGCTGCATGTTAGAACAAACTTTGATTACAACACCCATTACCTTCGACAACAGCATGTGAACAGACTTCGACCTCATGCTTAATTCCTGTCGAACTAGAAGCTACCCTTCGACCATACTAGAGTTTGATCTAACATCTCACAGAAGGTTATAACACTACAATAGAAGAATAGTGAGCATAACTTTGAGCTAAAGTTTTATAACTGTTTATTGCATATGTTCTTAAGATTTCTTATCTTTATATATCTTAGAATTATTAAGTATTAAGATTTTTTATGCTACAACCTTATTGACACTCGAGGTTATGCCCAAAGTTATACTTATGTGGATATTTTCAGGCTTTGGGGACTCGCTCCAGACTAAGGGGCTTTCCTCGTACGTGAGGGGCTTACCCTGGGCTTGCTTTAGGGACTCATCCATTTTAGGAGAGGAAACTAAGACTAAATCACTTCTCTCTTTCCAAGCCCTCAGACTTGAGGGACCGTGTATTAATATATTTGTAAGGGGTCCACAAGGGGAGATGTGGGAAGCCAATGTCATAACACCTTGCCCACAACACCTTCTTGATCGCCCGTTTACTAGTTAAATAATAAAATCTTATTAATAGATATTGTCAAACTATTTTACACCGACAATGAATTACCTTTAATCTCATTAAATTTTATCCAAAGTTAAATTAAATACATATTTAAAATTAATATATAATAAACTAATTAATAAGTAAAAATAAATACTAGTAAGAAATACTTTTTAATAAAAGTTTATAAGTCGGTTGAATTGGTAACTGACTTAAAAGAAAAATAATACAAGGTGGTAATTTTATAATTTTAACTTTGTTAAGTCAAGTTCTTGTTTAGCCAATCTAACATTAAATACAAAATGCTTAAATCGTCAATTGCTATATGTAAATTAGCATAATTTTGTTTATATATATATATATATATATATATATATATATATATATATATATATATATATATATATATATATATATATATATATATATATATATATATATATATATATATATATATATATATATAATCAAAATTATTTTTGTGTCTCTTAAAAATCAATTTTTGTGTCTTAATTTTTTTCCAGTGTTTTGCTATCTCCTTCTCTACATCTCCACCATTTCTTTATTTTCTCTTCACACAAAGATAAATCATTACCATTTTAACTCTCTTCACACGCAGTCTCTATTTTCTCTCTCTCTCTCTCTCTCTCTCTCTCTCTCTCTCTCTCTCTCTCTCACATTGAGAAGTTTTGTCCTCCGCAGTGTTATAATGGTTGATTGCTATTGCTCTAATGTATGGGTGCATAAATTTTTATGCTTAATGCTAAGTTGATAGTTGTCTTTGTTTTGGTATATTTGTAAAGGGTCCATAAAATGAAATGTGGGAAGAAGTGACGAAGCTTGGATACGCTGATGAGGAAAATTTCGAGATTTTTACAGTAGACAACTTGACGGGCAAAGACTGGAGGAAACCTTTAATCGAATATTTACAGAATCCAACAACGTCCACAGAGCGAAAGGTCAGGTATCAAGCTTTAAGTTATGTTCTTCTAGGAAATGAGTTATTTAAAAAAGATCCTTGAGGGAGTCTTATTTAAATGCCTTAATGAATCAGAGGCGTATCTGGCCCTTTCAACTGTTCATAGTGGGGCATGTGGGGAATATCAAGTAGGCTATAAGATGAAATGGCTATTGTTTCAACAAGGCATGTATTGTCCTACCACGCTAAAGGATTGTATTGAATTCACCAAGGGATGCCAGGAATGCCTAGTTCACGTTGGCATACAACATATCCCTGCAAGCGAGTTGCATTCCATAGTCAAACCATGGTCTTTTAGAGGTTGAGCTTTGGATTTGATTGGATAGATTTGACCAGCATTCTCTAAGAATCAGAGATACATTTTGGTAGGAATTGACTACTTTACAAAGTGGATCGAAGCGATACTGATCGGTGGATTTCAGTTATGTTTTCAAACGCTGTTTGTGGTTAATTTCGCAATGTTTTTATCTAGTTTTCGAAGCTTTAGTTGTTATTATCTTCATTACTCGTAGTTGTGTGTCTTCGAGTCTTATTTTTAAGTTTATGTTGCTTTTGTCGCTGGTGCGTTTGATTTGGTTTCTTTTAGTGTGTTTTTGGCAGGAATGGATAGCACGACAATCGCACCGCATTCGAAGGCAAAGAAAAGGCGAAAAAGGGAACTCAGAGCTGCAACACGGGTACCCGTGTTGCACAACACGGCCCATGTCATGAAGGACACGGCTGGCAGACACGGGTGGACCAAAGCAGAAGAAAAAAGAAGACTCAGACTTGCAACACGGGTGCCCGTGTCATGCAACACGGCCCGTGTTGCAGCCCTTGGAGAGGAACACGCCCTGAAGAAGCCAGCAGCCTGACATGGCCACCCGTGTTGCACAACACGGCCCGTGTCAGGGCCACTGAACGTGAAATTTTTCTGTTTTCTGATTTTTGCTGTCAGACCTATTTCGAAGGGCATTTGAGGCATTTCGCTATGTAATTTGAATTTAGATATAAGAGGCACATTTTAGAAAGTAGAAAAAACTTTGGAACTGATATTAGGATTGACAACTGAGAGGAGAGTTCGGCTGGAAACAGAGGATCAATCAAAAGCGGAAGCAATTGATGATCCAAGGATTTCAACTTGCATTGTAATGATCTTCTCCTTTTTAATTCTAATTACTTTTATGTTTACCAAGAACATGAGCAGCTAAACCCCAAGTTGTTAGGGGGTGGTCCTTAGTGTGATGTAATGACGTTTGTTTAATTATTCTATGAGAACTATGTTTTTACCTTAATATATTTTATTTTGCATTAATCTTATTCGTATTCATATTGGAAAGTAGAATTCGAATTGTGCTTAGGCGTTAGTCTGGAAAGTCAACCTAACACTTTTTCAAAATAGTATCACGGTCGATATTGCTTAGGAATGAGGATATCCCGTATCACGTATTTTATGGTCGGAACTATTGCTTGATGTTTTTCAGGGACACTGAGGAATTAGTGAACAGGAAAATCATCAAAGGGTTTCCATTAAGGAATTAAGGCAACTAAAGTGGCCAACTGAAATTAAGGTTAATAACTAGTATAGTAGAATAATCATACAGGGTCTTTACTCGCATCGTCTCCACTCCCCTAACACTGTTCTTAGATTGATTAATTAAGTCCGTATTTACTTGTGATATTACTCTGCTACCAAACAAACCACTAGACCTTTTGTTCAATTGAATCCTAAAAATTCTGTTAATTACTACGCAGTCCTCGAGATCGATACTTGGGACTTTTCCCTTATTACTACAATTGGTAAAAATAGTACACTTGCTATTTTCCCGATCAAGTTTTTGGCGCCGTTGCCGGGGACTGCCAAATTAACATTGTTTTTAGAATCCAAAAGAAATTTTGTTGCTCTGCGACTAAAATTTTATTGTTTACTGCATAACTTTTATCCGCTTATTATCTAATGCTTGTCTAATTGTGTATGCGAGGTCAGGCCTCAGCTAAATATTCTTTTGATACAGAACCAGAACAAGCATTACACGAAAGACGGAGATTAGCTAAAGTTAAAAGACTGGAAGAAATAGAGGAAATTATATCCGTGCAGAGCGACTCCGAAGAGAGAGAGACAACACCTAAAACTGCTCAAATGGCTGGAAATCCACCTCAGCCTGAAAGACTGTTAGGAGACTATGGAGGGGCCAATGCTCAACCAAACCGGATGACCATTGTGAATCAACCGGTGAATGCTGCGCATTTTCAGCTACACCCTTCCACCATCCGTCAGTTGGAGAGCAAGCCGTTCGCCGGAAGAATCAACGAAGATGCAAATAAACATCTTCAGAGATTCCTCACAACCACCACCTCGCTGAAAATAGAAGGACATTCCGAAGAGGCCAAGAGATTAGTTATGTTCCTGTTCACACTCACTGATGATGCGGAAGAATGGTTTTACTCGCTTCCCGCTGGGAGTATCACAACATGGCAAGAGATGGAAACTGCGTTCCTGGATGAGTATTTCCCTGCCTCAGTGTTCATCCGAAAAAGATACGACATTGTCAACTTCAAGCAAAAAGAAGGAGAATCTTTAGGGGATGCATATAAGCGGTTTAAGAGGTGTCTTACAGCATGTCCTACTCATAACATGGACGCCACAGAGCAGATGCAAAACTTTGTGAATGGATTACGACTCAAAACGAAACAGCTCATAGATACTGTTGTTGGTGGCTCAACAAACTTCTCAACGGCCACAGGTATCAGAAGGATCATAGAAGCAATCGCCGCGAACGAGCACCTTGAGTTGTATGATCGCACGGTTAACCAACCGGAAGGTAAGATTGATCTGAAGCTGGCCGACCAGGTTGTTAAAATGGAGGATCAGATCACCGCTGAGGTAGAGAGATAATTAAAGAAAATGAATGTTGAAACTCAGGTAGTGGCACAGGTTGAGCCAGTTCAAGTAGCACCTTGTGAAATATGCGGTGGGCCACACTTTACAATGCATTGTGTAGCAACTCAAGAGCAAGTGGAACAGATTAATATGTTGAGGCAGAACAATCCTTACGCCAACACATATAATCCTGGTTGGAAGAATCACCCAAACTTTTCATGGAAAGATCAACAAGGTAATGTGCAAAAACCTGTTCAAGGCCAACAACCGTATCAACCTCAGCCACAGCAGTACCAGCAGACACCGTACCAACCTCAATATCAACCACAAGCGCCTCGAAAAGCTGATTGGGAAGTGGCCATTGAGAAAATAGCCGCCCAAAGTTCTCAATTTCAAGAAGAGACAAGGAGTAACTTCAGGAATGCTGGAGCATCCATAAAGAATCTTGAAGTACAAATGAGTCAAATTTCCCAACAGCTAGCAGGTTCACAAGCGCCGGGTACACTTCCAAGTGCCACAATACCAAATCTGAAGGATCACCACCAAATTAAGGCGGTAGTAACAAGAAGTGGAAAAGCCAAGGAAGTAGGAGAAGAGGAAACGGAACTAAATGATCAGATGATTGAAGTGGAGCTGGAAATTAAAGAGAATGAAACAGTCGAGGAAGAAGTGGTGACATCGGTACCGGTAACTAAAGAAAAAGTGGTAGAACCGAAACCGGTGATCAAGTTGCCATACCCCTCAAGAAATAAGAAGAAAGGACAGCAGGAGAAGAATTTCGAGAAGTTCCTGGAGCTGTTTAAAAAGTTGGAGCTGAACATTCCGTTGTTGGAGGCACTAGAACAAATGCCCACCTATGCAAAATTCATGAAGGACATCATTGTTAAGAAGCGGACGAGTGAGTCCGAACCTGTTATTCTAACGGAAACTTGTAGTGCTATTTTGCAGGGTCTGAAGATTCCGGTCAAGAAGAATGACAGTGGAGTTGTTACTATCCCATGCACTATTGGTGATAGGTTATTCAACAGAGCTTTAATTGATTTGGGAGCAAGTATTAGCCTCATGCCCTTGTCTATCTACAAAAAATTGGATATCGGTGCGGTTCAAGACACTCGGATGACCCTCCAGTTTGCTGATCATTCAGTTAAGCGGCCATATGGAGTGGTTCAAGATGTACTAGTTAAGGTAGATAAATTTGTGTTTCCGGTTGATTTTGTGATCCTAGAGATGCCGGAAGATGAAGAAATGTCGTTAATTTTGGGCCGACCATTCTTGGAAACCGGGAGAGTCATGATAGATATGGAAGGCGGCACCCTGACCTTGAAAGTATATGACAAGGAGTTAAAAATTGATGTTAGTAATACCATGAAGCATAAACAGGATCGTGGCACCAGTAGCAACATCCAAGTGCTAGAACAGGTCGTAGAGAGCGAACATATGGAGAGTGTGACCCAACTACCCCTGGAGAGAGTGCTAAGCATGTCAATCTTTAAGGAAGACAAAGAAGTAGATGAGAATGACAGAGAGGTAGTCGAAATGTTGGACACTCGACCATTCCAAAGGGGATCCCGACCACACCGATGGGAGGACTTACGGCAACCTATAGCGTTGGAGGGTAATGACGAAAAGCCTAAAGGATCGGAATTGAAACAATTGCCGGAAAATCTCAAATATGTGTTTCTAGACACCGAGGAAAAGTGTCCCGCCATTATCAGCTCTAGTTTGAAAAGTGTCCAAGAGAAACAACTGATTGGGGTTCTTAAAAAATTTAAGAGTGCTATTGGTTGGAAAATCGAAGACTTAAAGGGTATAAGTCCTACAGTTTGCATGCACAAAATCCTTATGGAGAAGGACCATAAACCGGTTGTGCAGCCCCAGCGAAGACTGAACCCCGTTATGAAGGAGGTCGTAAGAAAGGAAGTGGTAAAATTATTGGATGTTGGGCTTATCTATCCTATATCAGACAGTTCATGGGTGAGCCCTGTTCACGTGGTGCCTAAGAAAGGAGGTACAACTGTGGTGACTAATGACAAGAATGAGTTGATTCCTACGCGTACCGTCACTGGTTGGAGGGTATGCATTGATTATAGGAGACTTAATTTAGCCACCAGAAAAGATCACTTTCCTTTGCCCTTTATTGATCAGATGTTAGAAAGATTGGCTGGTCACGATTACTATTGCTTTCTAGATGGATACTCCGGATACAACCAAATCGCGGTTGCGCCGGAGGATCAAGAGAAGACAGCTTTCACATGCCCGTACGGAGTTTTTGCTTATAGGAGGATGCCATTCGGGTTATGTAATGCTCCAGCCACATTTCAAAGATGCATGACTTCTATTTTTGCGGATATGCTCGAGAAACATATGGAAGTCTTCATGGATGATTTTTCGGTTTTCGGGTCATCATTTGATGATTGTTTAAGTAACCTGTCACTTGTTTTGCAGAGATGTCAGGAAAGTAACTTGATCCTGAATTGGGAAAAATGTCATTTCATGGTGAGAGAGGGCATCGTCCTTGGTCACAAAATCTCACACAAAGGGATAGAAGTTGATCAAGCAAAAGTGGAAGTAATATCCAAGTTACCACCACCCATAAAAGAGAAAGGTATCCGAAGCTTCTTGGGTCACGCAGGGTTCTACCGCAGGTTCATAAGAGACTTCTCCAAGATAGCTAAACCGTTGACGTCCTTGTTAGTCAAGGAAGCGGCGTTTGTGTTCAATAAGGAATGCGCGGACGCATTCGAGAACCTGAAAAATAAGTTAGTGTCAACACCAATTGTGATAGCCCCAGACTGGTCGCTGCCGTTTGAGATCATGTGTGACGCCAGTGACATCGCAGTAGGAGCTGTATTGGGGCAGCGGAAAGAGAAGCTTTTGCATGTGATTTACTATGCGAGTCACGTTTTGAACCCGGCACAAATGAATTATGCAACTACCGAGAAGGAGTTGCTAGCGGTGGTGTATGTCTTTGACAAATTTAGGCAATATCTGTTAGGTTCTAAAGTGATTGTTTATACTGACCATGCTGCGTTAAAATATCTTTTTGCTAAACAGGAGTCGAAGCCCAGGCTGCTGAGATGGATCCTTCTTCTCCAAGAATTCGATGTGGAGATTCGGGATAAGAGAGGATGTGAAAATACTGTGGCTGATCACCTCTCGCGAATGTCACCAATTGAAGAGAACAAGGAAAAGTGCCCGATAAAGGATGAGTTTGCTGATGAACACATCCTAGTTATTCATGGCGTTCCTTGGTTTGCGGATTACGCTAACTATTTAGTCGGTGGTCTCATACCCGACGATTTTGATTCTAACAGACGGAAAAAGTTTGTTCATGACTGCAGGTTCTACTTATGGGATGATTCGTTTCTTTACAAGAAATGGGTGGATGGACTGATCAGACGATGCGTTCCGGAAAACGAGCAAAGGAAGGTGCTCGAAGCATGTCATAATTCAGATTATAGAGGGCATTTTAGTGGCGACCGCACCGCAGCCAAAGTCCTCCAATCAGGGTTGTATTGGCCGTCTTTGTTCAAGGATGCCCAGAACGTAGTTAAGGAATGCGACAGATGTCAACGGACTGGAAATATCTCGAAAAGAAACCAGATGCCGCAGAATTCCATGTTAGAAGTAGAGTTGTTTGATGTTTGGGGGATTGATTTTATGGGACCATTCCCATCATCATTTGGAAAACACTACATACTGGTAGCAGTTGACTATGTTTCGAAATAGGTAGAAGCAGTGGCACTACCAACAAATGATGCTAAAGTAGTGGTCAGATTTCTGAAGGAGAACATATTTTCGCGGTTTGGAGTACCAAGGGCCCTTATAAGTGATGAAGGAACTCATTTCCTAAATCATCTCATGGAAAAGCTACTCCTTAAGTATAATGTGAAGCACAAAATATCTACTCCATACCATCCTCAAACCAACGGGCAAGCCGAGGTGTCAAATCGACAACTCACACAGATATTAGAGAAAACAGTGCGTGCATTCCGTAAGGATTGGGCAGTAAAGCTGGACGAAGCTCTCTGGGCGTATCGCACTGCATATAAAACACCCATTGGTATGTCCCCTTACCAACTGGTCTATGGTAAAGCTTGCCATCTGCCTCTAGAGTTAGAACACAAGGCATTATGGGCATCAAAAGTTCTTAACCTAGACCTCACCAGAGCAGGAGAGTCCAGAACCCTCCAACTCCATGAGCTAGAGGAATTCAGGAACCGGACGTATGAGAATGCAAAAATGTACAAGGATCAAGCAAAGAAATGGCATGATCGACGTATTCAGAAGAAAGAATTTCGGGAAGGACAATTAGTACTGCTGTACAACTCCCGACTAAAACCATTTCCGAGAAAGCTTAAATCAAAATGGTCGGGACCATTTGTAGTACATAAGACGTTTCCGCACGGAGCAGTCGAGCTGAAAAATCCAGCAAATGGAGACATTTTTAAAGTAAATAGTCAGCGTCTGAAACCTTACTACGAGGGACAGCAGAAAGATCGAAACGATGTCGTTCATCTCACATGATACGATGACGACCGTCGAGCCAGGCGACGTAAAACGAAGCGCTTCGTGGGAGGCAACCCACGTATTTCACATTCACGTTTTCATTTTGTTTTTGTTTTAATAGGTTTTGATCAACTCGCAGTTCATCGGTGAAAGAAGAATGTCGGAGACCGGAGGAGAGGGAAAAAGTTGAAAAACAGCACCCTGACACGGGTGGCCGTGTTGTACAACACGGGCCGTGTTGTACAACACGGGCCGTGTCAGGCCCAGCATGACAGATGTGAGAAAGTTGGAAAAAAGGTGGAGCAGTGGAGCAACACGGGTGCCCATGTTGTGCAACACGGCCCGTGTTGCAGAGGCGTGACTTTGAAAAAAATATATGCTACAGGAGGAGCAACACGGCCCGTGTTGCAAGGCGCGGTCAGATTTTTCAAATTTTAACCCGTGGGGCCCACCACTTTAACCCCCACTTATCATTACCCACCACACAATTCATATCATTTTTCATCTTCCTCCTTCTTCTCCCTCACAAAACCCTTAACCTCCATAACCCTCTCTACACAAAAGCTTCATTATCTACCACACCCACTCACCGGAACCAGTTCCGTCCTTCACAAAAAACACTCTACTCATCATTGTGATTAGTTCTACGGTTGCGTTTTTCACTAACAGGGATTTCGAAATTTTTCGAACCATCTGTGTTGTTTGTGTTGCAGGTTCAGAATGCCTCCTCGTAGAGATACCGGAAAAGTAGTGGCGGAAACTTCACGCCCCAGAAAGAGAGCACACCGTATGGAGAACCCTCACGGCATACTCTTTGAAGACCCGGATCATCAGAAAAAGTACTCTAACATCATCAAGCGTAAACTCACGCCCACAAGGTATATCTGTAACACTACGCTTGATAATCTAGGGCTGAGAATAGAGGTCCATAGGATGTTTCACACTCTGGGGATGTTAGAATTTATGCAATTAGAAGCGCCAACCTATGAGCGCATAACTGTTGAATTTTTGAGCACTTTAGAATTTCAGTTGAAGCACAGGTGGACGGGGGTGGAGGAAGAATATTATGGTACACTGCGGTTTAGGTTATTTGATACTGACCATAGCCTGACCATAGCCGAATTGGGAGATATTCTGAAGCTCCCCAATTTTGGTCCCGGAGCCCCTCCGGGGAATTTTAGTGCAGGGGACTTCTGGAAGGCTATTACAGGCAAAACTGATTATGTCGCGAAAGCGGCAAAAGCCTCTTGTATCCATAACCCTTGTTTCAGGTACGCTCAGAAGGGATTGGCATATACATTGTTCGGCAGGGGTGACAGCACAGGGGTGGCGACTCAGAGGGAGTTGTACTTCATGTACGGCATGGCAAATCACGAGCTCATTAATGTAGCTGCCTTTGCAGCTGATCACCTGAAGAGGGTTGCGAATGCACCTTCAAGCGAAATAAGTGTAGGCGGTATGATTACTCAAATCGCGAATCACTTTGGCCACGGTGCTCACTTGAGAGAGGAACCCACTATTGCAGGTAAGACAAAAATAGATCTTGCCACACTGACTGCCCAAGGTATGATTCGTGTCTTTGATAATTACTACTCCTTGGTAAGCCGAAACAGTCATCTCCTTGCGTTACCTGCCCCTGACTTTATTAGTATTCAAAATGTGAATAACTGGCTATATGAGAGCCCCCTGCAGGATGAAGAAGACCAATTTTATGATGGTACAGGTGCAGAATTCTTTGAGGATGAAGGCGATCAGGTAGAAGAAGCGCCTATACCGCCTACTCGATTTTCACCCCATCAGGAATCAGGCTCAGGCTCGTGGAGCTTATCTAAAAAAGAATGGGACTGGATGGAGAATGAGATGTTCCATCTCCGAAGTGAGTAGACGAGGCAAGGCGAGGAGCAGACAAGACAAGGGAACGAACAAATCCGACAAGGCAGGTTGATCGGTGAGATGCATGAATGGATGCGGCAGATGATGTTGCGCGACCAACCTCCGCAACCATGAACTCTATGAGTCCCCTGCTACTAGTGTTCCAACAGTGAGGACACTGTTGAATTCTAGTGTGGGGGTATTTTATTTGTGTTTTATTTGTGTTTTATGTTATTTGTGTGTTTTCAATTCTGTTGCAGTTATTTGTTTATTTAATTTCCAGTCCAGTGTTAGTTTGAGAACATGATAGCGATCCACAGGAAGACCCCCCTGACATTAAGCTAATAAAACTAATAAAATTGTTGGTTGGGGAACTGTTGAGTGAAGATGTTGAGTGAGGTGATGAGAAAGTATATAGAATACTCAGAAAAGAACCGTGAGGATGAAATTGGGATAATCTTGAGAGATAGGTAAAAGGCCAACACCCTGGGTTTCCCAAAGAGGAACGAGTTCGACGTGTAGATTTGTACCATAGTGCTTTGATCTGAGAAGTACCCCTGAGTAGTTTATTTTGACAATCAGGCTCCATCAAAAATAATCGTGTGTGCAAGGATAATGAAAAATATGGAATTAAGGCACAGGAAAAAAAAACAAACAAAAAGGGGCAAGTAGGCGACTAATCCTTCTAAGTTGGGTAACCCTCACCCGGTTATTCAGCCCAACGGCGGTCGAACCTGAAAGCCATTCAAAAAGAATAACAGTGCCAGAAAAAGAAAAATGTCATTGATAAATCTTGTGCACACGAGGAAAATCATAAAAGCCATATAGTGATTGTCCGAATGAAAGGGAGGAAAATCGAAAAAAGAAGACTTAAGTACAAAGCATAGTCGGAGAGGTTACCCATAGGGAGACTGAGGTCTGTGGTTTACCGCAGTCTAGTGTTTGCAGGTTACCTGTTTTGAGGGAAAAGCCGAGACAAATCCTAGGGGACTTGGAATGAGAAGTTCAAGTATGAGTATTATCACCGTAACTCACAATTCTATGGACGGTTCCGTTATGAAAAAAAAAAGAGATATTAAGTTCAGGTTGGTGAGCTTGTTGCTTGAGGACAAGCAAAAGTTCAAGTTCGGGGGAGTTTGATCGGTGGATTTCAGTTGTGTTTTCAAACGTTGTTTGTGGTTAATTTCGCAATGTTTTTATCTAGTTTTCGAAGCTTTAGTTGTTATTATCTGCATTACTCGTAGTTGTGCGTCTTCGAGTCTTATTTTTAAGTTTATGTTGCTTTTGCCGCTGGTGCGTTTGATTTGGTTTCTTTTAGTGTGTTTTTGGCAGGAATGGATAGCACGACAATCGCACCGCATTCAGAGGCAAAGAAAAGGCGAAAAAGGGAACTCAGAGCTGCAACACGGGTACCCGTGTTGCACAACACGGCCCGTGTCATGAAGGACACGGCTGGCAGACACGGGTGGACCAAAGCAGAAGAAAAAAGAAGACTCAGACTTGCAACACGGGTGCCCGTGTCATGCAACACGGCCCGTGTTGCAGCCCTTGGAGAGGAACACGCCCTGAAGAAGCCAGCAGCCTGACACGGCCACCCGTGTTGCACAACACGGCCCGTGTCAGGGCCACTGAACGTGAAATTTTTCTGTTTTCTGATTTTTGCTGTCAGACCTATTTCGAAGGGCATTTGAGGCATTTCGCTATGTAATTTGAATTTAGATATAAGAGGCACATTTTAGAAAGTAGAAAAAACTTTGGAACTGATATTAGGATTGACAACTGAGAGGAGAGTTTGGCTGGAAACAGAGGATCAATCAAAAGCGGAAGCAATTGATGATCCAAGGATTTCAACTTGCATTGTAATGATCTTCTCCTTTTTAATTCTAATTACTTTTATGTTTACCAAGAACATGAGCAGCTAAACCCCAAGTTGTTAGGGGGTGGTCCTTAGTGCGATGTAATGACGTTTGTTTAATTATTCTATGAGAACTATGTTTTTATCTTAATATATTTTATTTTGCATTAATCTTATTCGTATTCATATTGGAAAGTAGAATTCGAATTGTGCTTAGGCGTTAGTCTGGAAAGTCAACCTAACACTTTTGCAAAATAGTATCACGGTCGATATTGCTTAGGAATGAGGATATCCCGTATCACATATTTTATGGTCGGAACTATTGCTTGATGTTTTTCAGGGACACTGAGGAATTAGTGAACAGGAAAATCATCAAAGGGTTTCCATTAAGGAATTAAGGCAACTAAAGTGGCCAACTGAAATTAAGGTTAATAACTAGTATAGTAGAATAATCATACAGGGTCTTTAGTCGCATCGTCTCCACTCCCCTAACACTGTTCTTAGATTGATTAATTAAGTCCGTATTTACTTGTGATATTACTCTGCTACCAAACAAACCACTAGACCTTTTGTTCAATTGAATCCTAAAAATTCCGTTAATTACTACGCAGTCCTCGAGATCGATACTTGGGACTTTTCTCTTATTACTACAATTGGTAAAAATAGTACACTTGCTATTTTCCCGATCAGATACCTTTACCAAATGTGGATCAAGAGGATGTGATTGAGTTTATTCAAAAATACATCATTTACAAGTTTGGAATCCCAGAAACGATCACAATAGATCAAGGATCAATATTTACTGGTCGAAAGATGCAGGGGTTTGCTAAAGAGATGTGTTTCAAACTCTTAATCTCTACACCTTATTATGCTCAGGCTAATGGTCAAGTCGAAGCAGCTAATAAAGTGGTGATTGGTTTGATCAAAAACATGTGGGAAAGAAGCCTAAAAATTGGCATAAGACATTGGACCAGATCCTCTTGGCATGTCGAACCAAAGAAGCAACTAACACTACTCCATTTCGATTGACTTTTGGTCACGATGCAGTGTTACCCGTTGAGATCTACCTGCAGTTGACTAGGATTCAGAGACATCATGAAATTATTTCCAAGTCTTATTGGAATATGATGTTAGATGAGTTGGTAGATTTGGACGAAGAAATACTTAAAGCTCTAGAACTTTTGAGGAGACAAAAGAAAGGAGTAGAGAAGTATTACAATAAAAAGGTTAAGATTAAGACCTTTTTGCCTGAAGATTTAGTTTGGAAGGTAATCCTGCCTATGGATCAAAAGGTCAGAGCCTTGGGCAAATGGTCCCTAAAATGGGAAGGCCCATTTCAAATTATACAAGTATTTTCTAATGGAGCCTATGAAGTTGAAGAATTAAACTAGGATAAGAGAATCTTGAAAGTAAACGGCAAGTATATGAAAAAGTATAAACCAGCACTTCAAGAAATCAAAATCTCTAAATAATAATTCGATGTAAAAAGGCAGAGCCAACAATGGTATTCATGAGTGCCAAAATGGCTTAAAGTCATTACATAAGAAAGTCTCAAAGGGCTATGGAACATTGTATTTAAAGGAAAACATTACAAAGAAATTAACAAGCTAAAAAGGGAGATTCTCTTTCATCTTCAAGTACTTCGACTTCTGAAGTTCAAGACGCCTTTCACACAGGGTTTTGTTAGAATTTAAGTGTGCAACTTCTTTCTCCAGTTGTTGAGCTTCCTCATCAAAAGTTATGGCGTTGTCAAGCTCTTTCGATAGGACAGAGTCATCAATGGCAGACAACTCAGCATTTCGTTTTTTGGCCTTTGAGATCTTGGCTCGAAGCTTCTTGATCTTTCGTTCCCAAGAGGCAATGTTTTGTTCATTAGAGGTGATCTCCTGCTTGTTCTTTTCTTTAGTTTCCTCCAATTCTGCTACCTTATTCTTAGAGTCAGTGGCAGAAGCCCAAGCGGTAGTCTCGCTTCCAGATTTGGTCGAAATGGCCTTCTCAATTTGAGTCAGGCGCTTGAGGTCACCATAAACTTGGTCAATCATAGTGCCAAGCTCTAGAATGATGGTGGAAGATTCGAAGGAGATAGCATGGATGTCGACTTGTTGGAGGAGATTTTTCAAAGAGATGTGAGTAACATGATCCATCTGTAAGAGTTTGAAAAGGTCACCCTTAAAGATCTTATCTTTGATCTTCAGAAGGATGTTATCCTCAAGCTTGCTTGATGGCTAATCTCCAGAGGTAGTCGAAGCACTAAGAACTTTGTCAGAGGAACTTCCTCGACTGCCAAGAAGGATCTTTATGTATTATCGAGGGTTGCTGACCTTCAAGGCATAGAGTTCCTTTTCAGGAAGGCCTGCTCCATACATAGTTGAGGTTACCTTGCCTTCAGTGGCAGCAGTAGTGGCTAGAGTAGTGGTGGTTTCGACAGGGGTCAGCTCATTACCAGGTCCTTTGTCAGTTTTCTCCTCCTCGTTTTTTCCTTCATCTTCTTCATCTTCATCCATTTCTTCATCAACATTTCCATCACTATTGCCATCAAGTTCAGACTAGTGCGTTGTCTCATTATCTTCCTCTATCTCCTCACTCCCTTATGGATCAACATTTTTATCACCAATGGTATTGTCCACTAGGGAGCCATCGTTATCAGCCAAGGTTGTAATTTCATCCATAGTGACGTCTCTTGGATTTTTTGTTTCAAGATTCTGTTGATCATCGTCTTCCTCGTGGTCGGAGCCATCTATTTGAGACAGCTGAGTAGCGGTCTTTGTAGGGGAAGGGGAGCTATTTCAAAGCCATGTTTGTTAATTTCTCCTAGTGAACTCATTCTAGAGCCCAAATCAGAAGTGGGATGGTATGTGGGCTCACCTTGGCTATTTAGAATGGTGGCTGGAGAAGGAGGATTATCCATTGGTGGCTTTGAGCCACTTGCATTAGCCTGAATCAAAGAGGAAGCAAATTAGAGCAAAAGAAAACAAGGTAAGTAAGTGGGCATTTCAAAAATTGAATTGATAAGTTACCTTGACACCTTCAACAGTAGGGCTAGGATTATTTCTTTCAGCATGACCGGTGGCTGGTTTAGAGGCAACCTTAGAAGAGGCTTCCGCAGCATCACTGGTGGGGGTTGTCTTTCTCGAGACCTTATCCATTTTAGGATCAGATTGGCCACCACCAACATCTGTCTCTTGAGTGGTTTTCTTCCTCTTCTTCATCTTTAAGTCTTCAGGAGGAGATTGGTCATCATCCTCTGAATCAATAATAATTTAGGCAGTGCCCCTTTTCGACTTCCTCGGAGGTGTTGGAGGTAGTTTGTGGGAAGCCTGAGGTAATGAGAAGCATTAGAGGAAATAAAGACTAATCAATGAAAGGAAAAGGTACGTGACGTACCTTGCTGCCTTCGGCCTTTGTTTCGACTAGTTGTTGAGGTATGCTTTTCTTGGGTACAACCGCAAAAAAAAAAACAAAGTTACCATAAGTTAGTAATGATAAAGTTCAAATAAAAAACATAAAATCGAAGAATTCAAACCTTCATGTATTTCAGATTCGATGCGAACATCTTCAATACCGATATGAAGGTGTCCTTTGAAACTGTTTAGCGTATGCTTAGCTGGAACCACCCCCTTGAGCCTTGGGTTTCGATTGCTGACGAAGGATCTTTATAGAATCCCCACAGATGAACCAATATGGAAATAGAGGGGCAAGCGCTACTCCAAAATCAGCAGATGGCAGTCGAGGAGTCTTCGGAGGGAATAGTGTGAAAGCCACTTCATAGCGTTTCTCAGGAGGAACGTATGAAGGGAGTTTCAAACTCTCTATTTTCTTTAAAAATTTCTCTTTCAGCGTAACTGCGGCTTCACGAACGATTCAACTAACATCATCTGGTCGATAAACAGTTTCAAAGTACTTTTGGAAAGCTTGAATCTCTTTGATGTGAATGGATATACCTTTCTTGATCTTCTCCTGCACATTAACAAAAGCTTGGTCAATCAACTGAGCGAAGCTAGAGATGTCAAGGAACTCTGTAGTATAATGCCTCGACCACCAGTCATAGAACTCCTGAGTGCAGAGGTGAGAAGGCTCAAAGTAGACAGGAGTAAGGAGTGATATGTGAGCATGTCGAGCAAGGCGTGTCAAACTCTTTATGGCATTATAGATAGTGTGGGGAAGGATTACATGAACCTTCTTTTCATACAGACACTTGGGCAAAGTTTGGACCAGGCCAAATTATCGAGAAATAAGATTTGGTTGGTAGGCCATCAAAGCCATTTGGCTCCTCAGGAGGTTGAGTCAGTGAACAATGAGCCGAGGGATTAGAAAACCCTCAGAGTCAAGCTTCGATTATGCCTCATGTTTCTTAAATGTAGGAGGGAAGGCTCTAGTGAACCATTCAAGACCATACTTTCTTTCTGCAAATGGGGCCATTCTTGGTGCAAATTCATATCACTTGGCAAACATCTTGATGAAGCCAGAGAAGGATGCCCTAAGTGTCTGCCCTTCTTCGCTAGGGGTTATCTTCACTAGTCGAGTCCATTCGACTCGCCTCTCCTTGATTTCTGTAGCTTCCTTATCGACATTCCCTTTGTTAGGGATACTAGTTTCAAATGTGGCATTAAGCCAAAGTTGGAGCAGCTAAAAGGGTCCTGACAGCAAGAGATTCCTATTGTTTTCTTGATCTTTCAGTTGACCAACACCTTCACTTAAAGATTCATACAAACTAGCCAATATCATTTCACTCAGGAAAATTCCTCGATTAAGGTGCAATTGGTTGGCCAGAGTTAGGTATTTCCTGGCCACTTGCAGAGATTTGGTGCAAAATACACAGCAAGAAAGCCACATAGCCAGAAATGCTTTGTGCTCTTGATCTTCGACTGTATCAGTTTGTTTGTCATGGTAATGGTTTATGAAATAGGTGTAAGTGTGTTTGGTGGTTGAGAACCCTATGGTGTCTTGAGCATCTACCTCAGGGTCATAAACTAATCCATGTGGTTTTAGCCCTGTAATAGCGACTATGTCGAAGAGAGTGGGTGTCATCATCCCACAAGGGAGATGGAATGTATAATAGGTACTACCCCAAAAATACAAAGAAGAAGCTAACAGAGTCGGACAATAAGCGGGACCTGTCTTCGACATCATAATCAGGTCATAAATCCCTATTTCCTTCTAAGTTTCTGCTTTGACTTTTTCTACTTTGGTTAACCAGTTTAAGTAGAGGTCAACATCTTTGAAATATGGGGTTGCTCTAAACAACCTAGACCCATCGTTCAAATACTTTAAATCTATGTTTTTCAGGGCTACATTATCATGAGGCTCAGCGGTTACCCTAGCCTGATCCTTTTTCCCTAAGGGTTTAGTTTTATGGTATGAAGGGAAGAAGTCACTAATGGTTGCATAATATACACCTAAAGTAGATAAAAGACTAGATAGAGCTAATAGTTTTCCAGAAATGGTCACAGGAATCAATACTTGGGATTCATAGATATGTCTTTTTTCTTCTTTGAGAGGTTCAGGGATGAATTGTTGATTCTTCGCTACTTTGGGTCCACTCAATGTAGCAAAAGAAGGAAGTAGTGACACGCTCTTTGGCCCTTTGACCTTCAGATTTTTCTTTGGATTTTGAGTAGTAGTGGTGGAAGACACCATTGTTAAGGACTTGAAGAAAATGGGTTTACTAAAGGTGAAGAGGTAAGAGTGTTTGAAAAAGAAGAAAGTGTTTAGTGAGTGCTTTGGAGTTGGAAAAGTAAAAATAGTTTCAGAAGGAACTATTTATAAAGTGTGTAGAAGTAATAAAAGGTCACTAATCATCATTAAGGGATAAAAGCTAGTGGGACACTATTTACCGTGTTTTTTGGTAAACAACCTCTAGTCTATCAATTTGATGTCAAATTGACTAACTTGCAGGTTGACCATACGAAATCCTAGGATATGTGCTGAAGGGTGTTTTTATTTGAACCTATCTAGAAATGTGTTTCAACAATACTAATAAGAAATAACTTAAAAGGGGGGAAGAAATTATCCACTATGTTTAAAGGAAAGGAGGAAGAAGAATTATTAGAGGGAAAAGAGATAAAGGTTTTTTTTTGGGAGGGAAAGATCTAATCGAAGTGGTAATGATGATCAAAAGGGAAAGACAAAACCAATAAATAAAAGTACTTGACGAAAGTAAAGAAAACAAAGTAACTTCATTAAAAAGATAAAGGATGGTGTGTTTACATCACGTACATTCTCTATAATACTCTCTTTCTCTACGCTCGGATACTTGGAGTAATTTTAAGAGTGACTTGTACAACAGTAAATTACAACACACTAAGTTTTATGTCTAAGACTCCTATTTATAATAATAATAGTAACTGCTAATAACCGCTAATAACCTCCTTGGGCCATCTATTCTTGACAAGTGTCAGACCGCATGCAGTCCTTTATCTGATGAGAGCCACTTGTCCTTCTTAGTCATAAGAAAATATAACTACTCCCTCCAAGATTCAAATTTCAAAAACTCACTTCGCCTCTTCTTCAAAATCTCGGTCGAAGACCACTTCGCTTGCTTAGGTCGAAGTGTTTAATTTCAAGGCTTCAATTTTCCTAAGTCCTTGGAAGAATTGTAGGTCTTTTTAATATGCTGAAAATAGCCTCCAACATGAGTCGTCGAATTAGTGAGCTAACAAATTGCCCTCCAAAAGTGTAGTTTTCGACACTACAAAAAGTACATTTTTTGACAACATCCAAATTCGACGCCGTTTACCTTCGACTATATCCTGATAGTTGACCCACCTTCAACTACGAGTTTAGGAAATTGAAAGGTGATGGGAGAGGATATATCCACAATCTCATGCAAAAGGGAACTGTTACGCCACCTTGATGCACGATCTCTGACGTCATGAACATCATGGCAAATTTCTCGGGAAGCACCAAAATCGTGAGCCATCATTACCCCTATAGAGCATAGGTTACAACCGCCACCTCTACTAACTCATCCTGAGCACACACGTGACCCACTAACCCCAGCCATTTGTAAAAAAACTCTTGAATTTCCTCTTTTCACTTATAAATAATTTTCAGAACGTCTTTTACTTTTACTTCTTCAAACTTTTTTACAACATTGCCTCACATTTTCTTCTCATCGTTTTTTCTTCCAAGAACACTCCTCCAACACTCATCATGGCTGAGCTAAGATCCCAGAAACAGAAAACCCAGTCTCATCAACAAACCTCTTCTTCCACCCTTCCCCCTTTTGCTACTCTGAGTGGACCGAAGGTGGTAAAGAATCAGCAACTCATGCGAGAGCCTCTACTGGAGGATAAACGCCATATCTACGAATCCCAGGTAATCATACCCGTTACTGTCGCGGATAAACCGCTAGCCATGTCCGGGCCTCTATCCCTCTCAGGTTTAAACTATTCCACTTTGAATGAGTTTTTTCCTTCTTATCGAAAAACCAAACCCCTATGGCAAAAAGACTCCCAAAAGGTTCCCTTGGATAATCCAGATAGCTTGGATGTTTATAATTTGGATCTCAAGTATCTCCACGATGGCGCAAGATTATTTAGGGCTACACCATATTTCAAGGATTCTGAACTCTACGTCAACTAGTTGAAGAAGGTAGAAAAAGCAAAAACTCAAGACTGGAAATATATGGGCATCTATGACCTTATTATGATGTCGAAAGTAGGTCCCAACTACTGCCCTCTGATGTTGGCTGCGTCTTTATTCTTTTGGGACATCACACATTACACTTTTCATCTTCCATGTGGGATGATGACGCCTACTTTGTTCGATATTGCTGCTATTGTAGGACTGAAACCTCATGGACTGACTTACGACCCTGAAGTTGATAGCCAAGACACTCTCGGTTTCTCAACCATCAAACATACTTATACCCATTTCATCAACCATTATCATGACAAAAATAATGCCGCGGTTAAAGACGAGGAACATATAGCCTTTTTGGCCATGTGGTTGTCTCGTTGCATTTTTTGTACTAAATCCTTGCAGGTGGCGCGAAAATACTTAACACTGGCGAACCAGCTACATGCTAAGAGAGACATATGTTTGAGCAAAATGATCCTTGCAAGTCTATACGAAGCCTTAAGCGAGAGTGCCGGCAAACTAAAGGACCCTGAGAATAACGGCAATTTGGTAATGTCGGGGCCATTTTGGTTACTTCAATTGTGGTTAAACGCCACTTTTGAAGGCAGCCTACCAAATAAAGGTGAAGTTGATGAAGGTTCTCCTTCGATCTCTGGAAGACAGGTCGAATGACCCCGCTTAGTTCAGCTTACCCCCAGCGAAGAAGGGCTAACACTTCGAGCCAACTTCTCAGGCTTCGTCCAGATGTTTGCGAAGCGCCATGTCTTCACACCTGGGATGGCTCCCTTCGCAGAACGGAAACGTGGCCCTGAATGGTTCATCAAGCCTTTCCCAGCTTTGCTCAAGAAATAAGAAGAGGAATCGAAGTTGATTTGGGAGCGATTCCTTACGCCTCGACTATTTGTCCACAAACTCAATCTGACAACTGGGCAAGCTTCCCTGATAGCTTATCAACCAAATCTTGTGTCAAGACAATTTGGACGTATCCAAACCCTACCTAGGTGTTTATACGAGAAAAAATCCCACGTTCTGCTTTCACACCACATCGTTAACCCCATCGAATGTTCGACCCAATTGGCGCTTCATGCCCATAAATCCCTACTTACCCCACTTTATTTTGAACCTTCTTATTTCTGTTTCCCAGAATTTTATAACTGATGGTCCAGACATTATTCTTCTGAATTTCTTGATGCTGCCAGTCTTAGTCGAATGATTGATCAAGCTTTCATTGATGTGCAGGAAAAAACCAAGAAAGGTAGGTCCACTCACATAAAGGAGATACAAGCCTTCCAAAAATACTTTGAAACTGCTTATCGACCGGATGATATTAGTCGAACCGTCCGCGAGGCTGCTGTCACTTTGAGGGAAAAATTTCTAAAAAAGATGGAGAATTTAAAAATTCCTTCTTCCATACCCCGTGAGAAACGGTATGAGATGGCTTTCAAATTATTTCCCCCTAAGGTTCCTCGATTGCCATCTGCTGATTTTGGAGTAGCCTTTGCCCCTTAATTCCCAGATTGGTTCATCTGTGAGGATCCTATAAAATTCCTCAGACAGCAGTCGAAGCCTAAAGCACAACGGGTGGTTCCGACTAAGCATATTGTCGATACTTTCAAAGGGCACCTTCATATTAATATCGAAGATTTTCGCATCGAATCCGATATTCTCGAAGGTCGATTCCCCTTTGTTTTAAACCTTTTAAACAACGCTTTATCATTACTAACGGGTGGCGCTGTCATTTGTCTTTTGCAGCTGCTCCAAAAAAGACCGCCATCTCGGTGAAGACTGACAGTTCCGTCGAGGGTCAGAAGGTAATATTAATGCACCATCTTAATCTTTTCAACATTCTGGGTTTATAAAGCCTAACACTTTCCCAATGCTTTTTTAAGGTAAGCCGGAAACCCCCTACCCCTCAGAGAAAAATAAAGAGAGGCGCCAACCTAGTCATCATCGACTCAGAAGACAAAGATGGTTCTCCTCGAGAGGAGGTTCCAATGAAAAGGCGGCGAAAGGTTGTCCGCGGTCTCGACACCACTGACTCAGATCCTCCATCGACTCAAATCCCTGAGTCACAAGCTCAACGTGTAGACCTTGGTAAGGCTTCTGTCGGAGGTACCCCAATTCCTCAAACTGCTGCTGTTGAAAGCGATAATTCCAGTCCGGCTGATGAAGGCCCGAAGGTCCAACTCTTATCTTCGACTACTTTCTGTCTGAATTTCAAACTACTTTTGGACTCTTTTTTCTCATGTTTAGATTCTCTCTTTTTCAGCCTGACATTGTGATGACGGAAAACATCTCGACTACATCTCTTCTCAAGGCCTATCCTTTGAACAGTCGAGGTGAGCCCACCTATCGTCCTTCTTCGGACTTAGGTTCTAGTGTGAGTTCTCTTGGGGAAATCAATAAACATGAGATCCATGTGGTTCCCCTGCTTTCTCCTTTAATAACTGTCACCCAACAATCTCAGACCGACGGGTCCGATCATGACGAGGGGAACAATTCTCAGAATCCCATCGAAACAGGTGAGGAAGCGAACTTCATGGATGAGGGTGAAAATCCTGTTGATGGTTCACCTCAGGGAAACACAATGGAGGTTGATGATAAACCTGTGGAGGAAAAGGGTACGACAGATGGAGCCATGCATCAATCTGAATTGGAAGAGTCTAGTGAAGAAGACGTCGAAGAAGACGAGAACGAGGATACCACCAACGCTGCCCCAATTAAAGAAACTGCTATCGAGAATCCTCCTACCCAGCAGGCCAAGCCTGTTGAGACAACTCCAATTGCCCCTGCCAACATCTCCGCAAAAGTAGAAACGATGCCTGCCAAAAGTGCAACAGATCTTACTGCAGCAGAACTTGAGGCTCTAAAAGCGTCTGACCGTCGTCAATACATCCAACTCCTCCTTCGTAGGCGAAATAGTTCCTCAGGCAGATCCCAAAGCACTTCGACCTCTGAAGGTCCGACTTCAACTCCAATCAATAGTGCTCTTGAGAAAGTAAAAGACAAGATTTTCAAAGGGGACCTCTTTTCTCTTTTGCAAATGGGTCCAGTTCACTACCTTTCTTTGAAAACTCTCTTACAGCAAGTGGACCTTCAATCGATCTCTGCTGAGGCTGCGGCCGTAATCCAAGAAGTTGGGAAGTTGATCGACCAGGTTCATACTGACTTTGGGCTCTTGCCTTAGTTCGACAAGGATATATCTGAAAATTCAGGTACTGAAGCTGCTACTTGGTCTGCCGTTGCGGATTGTGAAGACAAAATTGCAGCGCTGGAGGAGCAAAAGGCCAAGAACCAACAAGAGATTACTGAGAACGAAACGAACATCGCTTGCTGGGAGCGTAAGATCAGAAAACTTTGCAGCAAGATAGATAAAGCTCAGAAGATGAATGATGAACTGTCTTCCTTCGATGATTCTTCCTTGTCGATAGAGCTTGATCATGCCGTCCTTTTTGCCGAGGAGGCTCGACAACTTGAGGCTGATATTGCGCAACTGAAAAACGACAACGCCTCTTGCCAGAGTCGTCTCGATGCCCAGAAAGCAAACTATGTCAAGATGAAGTCCAACCTTCCTTTTTAGATTTCTGGAATGTTTAATATTTATTTTCTGGCCTTTGTAAGTCATTTCTCTATTGCTGTACTCGTAAAGACTAAGCCATTTTTGGCACATTTTATTGATGCCATTTATGGCCCTGCTATTTAGTTTTATATTACTCTGTCGAAATGTTTACCTCTTGCAGCGCTGGTTTGTACTTTTTCAAATACTTACCGTTTACTTTCAAGATTTGTTTATCATTGCTAAGCTCCTCGACTTCGTATGCCCCATTCAAGAAGACTTTTGAGATTTGAAATGGTCCTTCCCATTTCGGGGACCATTTGCCTAGTGTCCTGACCTTTCGATCCATCGGCAGGATTACCCTCCAAACTAAATCTCCAATCAAAAAGGTCTTTGCTTTGACTCTTTTGTTATAGGATTTCTCCAATATTTTCTTTTGTCTTCTTAAAAGTTCCAACGCTCTTAACCTTTCCTCGTCTAAATCCACTAACTCGTCGAGCATCATGTCCCAATAGATCTCACGGGGAATTTCGTGATGCCTCTGAATCCTGGCTGACTGCACAAGAATTTCGACTGGTAATACTGCATCATGGCCAAAAGTCAGTCGATAAGGTGTAGTGTTGGTGTCTTCTTTGGGGGATGTTCGACATGCCCATATGACCTGGTCTAAGGTTTTATGCTAGTTTTTTGGCTTACCCCCGACTTGCTTCTTTATCATTCCAATTACTACCTTATTCGCTGCCTCGACCTGGCCATTGGCCTGGGCGTAGTAAGGGGTCGAAGTAAGGAGTTTGAATCTCATTTCTCTGGCAAACTCTTGCATTTTCCGACCGGTAAAGACTGATCCTTGATCTGTTGTTATCGTTTCTGGCAAACCAAATCTAAAGATAATGTGTTTTTGAATAAATTCAATCACATCGTCTTGGTCTACTTTTGACAGGGGTACCGCCTCGACCCATTTGGTGAAATAGTCTATCCCCACCAAGATGAATTTCTGGTTTTTCGAGGACGCGGGTCGTATTTCTCCTATTAGGTCCAAAGCCCATCCTCTGAATGGCCATGGCTTAATTATGGAGTGTAACTCGCTCGCTGGAACATGTTGTATACCAGCATATATTTGGCACTCCTGGCAGCCTTTGGTGAATTTGATACAATCTTTCAGCATTGTAGGCCAATATAGACCTTGGCGAAATAGTAGCCATTTCATCTTCTGGCCTACCTGGTGTGCCCCACATGCTCCATTATGAACTGATGATAGTGCTAGATACGCCTCAAATTCACTTAGACACTTAAGCAAAACTCCCTCCGGAGCTCTTTTGAATAATTCGTTTCATAGGAGGACGTAGCTTAGTGCTTGGTATTTTATTCTTCGCTCCGTGGTGCTCGACGAATTTTGGAGGTATTCGACCAACGGTTTTCTCCAGTCCCCATCCGACATCGATTCGATTGTAAATATCTCGAAGGTTTCTTCATCGGTGAATCCGAACTTTGCAGCCCTTAAATCTGATGGCCGCAATGCCACAGCTGCTACCTTGCTTCTGACTTGGATTACTTCTCGCAGGTCTTCGCAGGACACCTTATATCTTGATGCTATTTGGGCCAAATCGTTGGCCACCTGATTTCGTATTCGTGGTATATGTCGAATAGTAGTCTCTTCGAATTTCTTTAATAGCCTATTTGCTACTACGAAATACACAATGAGGCTTTCTTTGACACATTTGTATTCTTTTGTCAATTGTTTTATGACTAACTCTGAGTCTCCCATTATTTCGACTCTAGTTTCCCCCAATTCCAACAGAATTTCAAGTCCGGCTATCAAGGCTTCGTACTCCGCCTCATTGTTAGAGCATGGCTCACTTATTTTATACTTGAATTGTGTTGGAATTTTATCAGGAGAAATAATCAGCATGCCTATGCCAGTTCCCTTCTTATGGCTGGAACCATCGAAGTACAACTTCCAAGGTTCTAGTTCGACCATATTTAAAGCATTTGTATCTACGGAGTGGTCGACGATGAAGTCTGCCACTATTTGCCCTTTAATTGCTTTCTATGGTTTATATGTTAAGGAAAATTTCGTTAACGCTAATGCCCATTTACCTATTCGACTATGCAAAATAGGTTTGGACAACATATGCTTTATAACATCAGAATGCAAAGAGACACAAACATCGACAGGCTTTATATATTGCTTTAACTTTGTACATGAGAAATACAAACATAGACATAGCTTTTCTACTTCGCTATATCTAGTCTCTGCATCATTTAGGACTCTACTAAGGTAGTAAATGGCTCTTTCTGTGTCGTCTTCGTCCTCTTGAGCTAACATGCTTCCCAGGGTTTTGTATGACGCAGTTATGTACAACCTCATGCTTTTGTGTCGACAAGGTGGAGAGAGAATTGGAGGATTGGTCAAATAACTTTTAATTTTGTCGAAAACTTCTTGTTGTTCCTTCCTCCACTCATACCCTTCTTTGGTGACTCGAAGCAACGGCGAGAAAGCTTGGGTTTTGTCGCTTAGGTTCGATATGAACCTTCTTAAGAAATTAATCTTGCCCAACAGGGATTGTAATTCCTTTTTATTTGACGGCGCCTTGGTCTCCATAATGGCCTTCGTCTTGTTTTGGTTTATTTCGATGCCCTTTTTGTGGACTACGAAACCCAAGAAGTCGCCCGCCTGCACAAAAAACGCACACTTTAAAGGGTTCATTTTGAGGCCAAACTTCCTCATTCTTAAGAAGGATTGTCGAAGATGATCTATATGATCTTTTCCTGATACGGATTTAACCATAATGTCGTCAATATATATCTGCATAAACGATTCTATATAGTCATGGAAGATTGAATTCATTGCTCGTTGGTATGTTGCCCCAGCGTTTTTTAGGCCAAAAGGCATTACTACCCATTCGTAGGTGCCTATGGCCCCTGGACAACGAAACGCTGTTTTGGGAACATCATCCTCGGCAATGAAGATTTGGTTATATCCAGAATAACTATCTAACATACTAAGATATTCATGGCCGGCAGCTGAATCGACTAGCATTTCTGCCACTGGCATCGAATATTCATCCATAGGAGTTGCTGAGTTTAAGTCCCTAAAGTCTATGCAGACTCTCAAGGAACCATTTTTCTTAATAACTGGCACAACATTAGTAAGCCACTCAACATACCTGGTTGTGAGGATGAATTTGCACCGCAGAAGTCTTTCGATTTCCGCTTTTATTTTTGACAAAACCTCTGGAGCAAAATGCCTTGGGCTCTATTTGACTGGTTTCTTGCCAGGCTTGATCGGCAGTCTATGTTCCACCAACTCTCTTTTCAATCCTGGCATTTCATCATAATCCCAGGCAAAACAGTCTCTATATTCTCGCAAATGTTGGATGACTTCACCTTTGAATTGAGCGTCGAGGTTGGCACTAATGTAAGTGGGCCTTTTTATAATTCCGTCTCCTAAGTCCACTTCCTCTAGCGGGTCCTGCGCAAGCATCTTGGCATCCTCTGCCAAGGGATCTTTCTCGAAACCCAAAGGCTCGTCGTCATAGATAGCATCAAGCCTTTCGTTTTCTTGATGGGTTTCATCAGATAGTTCCATGTCGAAGCCTTCCTTGTAGCTTCTCTGAAGAACTTCTTTATTGGCCTCTGTGGCCATTTTGCCCCTAACAGCCTCTAGGGCCGTTTGTAGTCTAGGTTCGGCCACATAAGCCAAAATCCTTTGAAGCGCATTGGCTTCAGTCATTATTACTGAAATCACTTCCCCATCCCGTGGGGTCCACCGGCAAGGTTCCAAGGTATGGAAGCCTTTCTCCTGGCACATCTCTGTCCCAACGGAAACCGTCTATAGAATGTAAGTATAACGAGCCAAAGACTTCGTCGTCTGGCTTGAAATCGAAGTCTGCTGGTCCACAAGGACCTATACCATCCAAGTGTTTGTCGAAGTGCCTTTGATCGACATAGTTGATGGGCGCCCTAAAGTACCCTTGATCAGCTTCAATATTCTCTACGATGCCGTCTGACCTCCAAATTGCAATCCTTTGATGCATCGAGGATGGCACTGCCCCCACGCCATGAATCCACTCACGTCCAAGTAACAGGTTGTAATTGGCTGTAGTTTCTACAACCATGAATACCGTTGGCCGTGTTACTGTTCCGACAGTGATATCTACCTGGATTACTCCCCTGGTAGAGCCTACCTTACCTTCTTAGTTGGACAGGACCATGTTGTGTGGCTTGGTGTCGGTATCGCTTTTCCCGATTTTGTTTAATAGAAGATGTGGCAGCAAATTTACCGTTGCGCCACAGTCCACCAGAATTTTGTTAACTGGGGTGTTTTCCACTTTAGTCGTAATGTAAAGCGGCTTCAAATGGTTCCTCATCTCCTCAGTGGGCCGTTCGAAGAAAGCATTCTGCTCTTCGACACAGCCGTTATTCATCACATAATAGCAGACGGGTTTGTGTGCTGCCATTTTGCAATCTACGTCTGTGTCGCAGTTTTCGATCACAGACAATCTGTCATATTCTTTCAGCATGACTGATACTACGTTCACCAACAAATTTAGCGAATCATCAGAATCTGAGTCGAAGTTGTCCGTCCTCTCGTCGTCGACCCCAGTGATCTCTTTCTGATTTTTAACCTAGTTAGAGAACAACTTCCTGCCCACCGGTGGTTGCGTGGTTTTGCTGATCGTCTTTGACGGTTCTCTCTGATTTTCTGTTGGGAGATTAGTACTAGATTCAACCTTGTCCTTCGACGCCGTTTCTCTAAGAGCTTTTCTTTTCCGTTGTTCCCGCCTCCACTGCGATCGAGACATGGGGTTTTTTCCTTTATAATTCTCGGATACATGGGCCATCTTTGAAGACTGGAATTCTTTTCGATAGGTAACCGAGGAACCCCTATTCACTTCGAAATTCTTCCATTTTTGTTCGCCTTGTCGCTTATCCTCGTTAGGTTTTGTCCACCTACCATAGGTGTTTCCAACAGCGAGTTTGAAACTAGCAGGCCTTGTTTTGGGGCCTCTGATGTGGGGTTCAGAGCTTTTCAGCAAACTGCTTTGTTTATCGAACTCAGGCATTCTCCCACTTTGCTTGAGCCTTCGTGTTCCCTCAAGTCTCTGGGCAGCCTTTTTGTCGAAGATTGCGCTGCATCGCGGGCACAACATCACGCTAGAACCCTTTCCCTGGCATTTGTGAAGAAAATCCACAATTGTTTCCTCTTGCTTCGGGTATGCCTCCTTGGTGATTTCTTCTTGGTTGTTCGACTCACTGTCCCCCTCACCTTCTTGTTGGGTGACTTCCATCATGTTGATCTCAACCTCCTCGACCAAATTCAAACCTTTTAAGTTTAGACCTAAACCTTCAGTAGCCTGGTCCATTTCGACGAAGTTATCAGCCATCTCCTTGGTCACCATCTCCCATTTTGGATTGTCCGCTACCCCATCGACGTTGGTAGTATCCATCTCCTCTTCACTACCTTGATCAAAGCCCATTATGACCTTTGTCATCACAGCATTCTTGACGAAGTCATCAGTAACTTCTATCATTCTTTCTGAGAAGTTGCGGCCTTCAGTGACCTCGATCATGTTGGCTTCTAAAGGCTCTGTGTAGTGAGCGTCCGTCACCTGTAGAGGGTCCGTGACGACCTTCATTTGGCTGGTGGTTTTCTCCCCAAACTTCAGTTGTCCCTCCTATATTGCGTTCTGAACAAGATCCCTGAAAAGAAAATATTGAGACGTTTTATGACCCAGCAAGTTATGGTACTTACAAAAACCTTTCTTTTTTTGTTGCTCTAGTGATGGAAATTTAGCGCCAGGTGGCACTATCATTTGTCCATCTTTTACCAACAGATCGAAAATTTCATCACACTTGGTGATGTCGAAGGTATATGTTTTCTTTGGGAATCTATCATTCCTTTCTGATTCGACAAAACTCTTCCCCTGTGGGGGTGCTAATACTTTACAAGAATAAGGGGGGCCTTGTTTAAGTTCGGCGAGGTCTACTTCATTTTCGTCGAGATTCAAAGAATCCTCGCATGCCCTTTCGATATTGTCATCAATTTCGACAAAGGCCACCTTCTTGCTCTTGTTAAGCCTAGTTTTCTCGTCTTTCAAGCGTTCGAGCTGTCGAACTCTATCGACCAATTGGGCCATATCTCTTAGGTATTGGGTATCTAACTTCTTACGAATGGAATAATCAAGGCCTCCAGCGGCCATTTCGACCAGTTCGGGTTCCGACACTTGCGTAAAACACCTGGCTTTGAGTAATCGAAACCTATTGAGGTATTCTTCGATTGGCTCTGAAAACTTACGTTTTACGCTAGCTAGTTCTTTCAAACTAATTTTGGTCTGGCCCATGTAAAACTGCTCATGAAACAAGCGTTCAAGTTGGGCCCAACTACATATGGTGTTAGGTGCTAGCGTCGTGAACCAAGTGAAAGCATTTTTTGTGAGGGAACTTGGGAAGTATTTTATCCTAAGGCTCTCATCATTCGCTATTTCCCCGGCTTCTATCACATATCGAGCCACATGTTCGACAGTAGATTCCGTCGTATCCCCTGAAAATTTCATGAATTTTGGTACTTTCGTCCTAGGAGGTAACTCTGTTTGAAGGATGTAATCTACTATCGGGGATGTAAAGTTTGGTTGAGTAAAACCAGTGTTTACTCCATTCCGAGCCATAATCCTTTCGACCATGGCCGCTAGATTGTTGTCAATGGCTATATTATTGTGTCGAACTTCTTGGACCACATGATCTGCATCCTGGTTTCGATTTATCACGACCACTCCTTGGTTTCCTTCGTCTAGAACATGGACCTGGTTCGTTTGATTTTCTCTTACCGCCTCAACTACAGGAGGTTCGACTCTAACCTGGTTTTCTAAGTGTATTTCCCTTGCGTTTCTTACGTCTTGTCGAGGGACGTTCGCCATTGTGTTTTGATTTCTGGGTACAGGGAGTACTCCCATGAACTCATCCAACCGCGTCAACTGCAGCGTCAATTGTTGGTTGGTTTGGGTAGTGTTATGGATCAATGGCTGGAAGATCTCACCCATAGTTTGGGACAAAGTCTGAACCATTTGCATGTTGCTCTCATCCATCCGTTGCCTTAAGCATGCGACTGAGGTATTGGTCAAGTTGGGGCCTTGCGTCGAATATCCTAGACTCTGGCCCTGGAAACTTCGACCAATGTTCACCCCAGATCCTGATCCTTGCAACGGAGAAGTCACAGGGTTATCTGAAAAGATGGGGGGAGCATTTTGAAGCCCTTGCATCACAGTTGTAGGCATTCCATACGTTGGATTCCTGGGCATCTGTACCAATCGAGGAAGAGGATTTTGCCTAGGCAGGGGGCTTCCTTCTAATGGTGTCTGAGGATTTGACACTTGGGGCCCGATATATTCCAATACTGGTTGAGTATAGGGTCTTATTACAGTCGACCCAACCCCTAATATCGAAGGTGTTGGTACAGACCTTACCGGGAGCCCTATTTGCTCTCCCTTTGATGGTATTGAAGTCGACGCTCCGTCGTTTCTTGTTTCTTCGCTAGAGCCATTTTGTTGGCCATTTGGCTGAACGGGTTCCGTCACCATATTCCTAGTGTTACGTCTTACTAAACTTTCTTCGTTCGTAGTGGTTATTCTACCACTTCTTAGTAACATACAATGTATTTTGAAGAAAAGTTGACAAGGCTTATATTTTTTAGATTCTTATGATCTCAAAACTTTCTTTGTTCAGCACGGTCCCACCAGGTGTGCCATTTTGTTTACCGTGTTTTTTGGTAAACAACCTCTGGTCTATCAATTTGGTGTCAAATTGACTAACTTGCAGGATTGACCATACGAAATCCTGGGATATGTGCTGAAGGGTGTTTTTATTTGAACCTATCTAGAAATGTGTTTCAACAATACTAAGAAGAAATAACTTAAAAGGGGGGCAGAAATTATCCACTATGTTTAAAGGAATGGAGGATGAAGAATTATTAGAGGGAAAAGAGATAAAGGTTTTTTTTGGGGAGGGAAAGATCTAATCAAAGTGGTAATGATGATCAAAAGGGAAAGACAAAACAAATAAATAAAAGTACTTGACAAAAGTAAAGAAAACAAAGTAACTTCATTGAAAAGATAAAGGATGGTGTGTTTACATCACGTACATTCTCTATAATACTCTCTTTCTCTATGCTCGGATACTTGGAGTAATTTTAAGAGTGACTTGTACAACAGTAAATTACAACACACTAAGTTTTATGTCTAAGACTCCTATTTATAATAATAATAGTAACTGCTAATAACCGCTAATAACCTCCTTGGGCCATCTATTCTTGACAAGTGTCAGACCGCATGCAGTCCTTTATCCGATGAGAGCCACTTGTCCTTCTTAGTCATAAGAAAATATAACTACTCCCTCCAAGATTCGAATTTCAAAAACTCACTTCGCCTCTTCTTCAAAATCTCAGTCGAAGACCACTTCGCTTGCTTAGGTCGAAGTGTTTAATTTCAAGACTTCAATTTTCCTAAGTCCTTGGAAGACTTGTAGGTCTTTTTAATATGCTGAAAATAGCCTCCAACATGAGTCGTCGAATTGGTGAGCTAACAGACACGTGGCCTCCCAGGAGCAAAAGTAGGGGCGGTGGAAGTTATTACATATGCCCACGATCTCATAGATCCTAGGAGAGGTGATGATGGTCTGAGACTTGATGTGATTTCCAAGGAGTTGTTTTTCATAATTGGACATGACTTCATGAATATGATTGAAAAGAAACTGAACAATTTCTTGAGATGTGGGTTGGTCAGTTACGTTGACACCTATGTGGGGACAAAAGATGGCGTCGAATAAGACACTATCAAAAAATGACCCTTTTCTTCAGTAATGTCGAAAAGGACATTTTTAGGGGGCAATTTGCTAGCTCAGAAATTCGACGCCCATATTAAGTTGGAAGTGTTGATTGGAATGTACTCTTGAAGAGGTTTAAAGGAGTTTTTCGACTGTACCTTCATGATAGGTTTAAGTCGAAGGTGCTCACATGAGGAAATGATACTTTTTGGACTTAGAAAATATTTCTAAGAGTTGGGAAGCTACCTTCGACCGATAATACTAATGATGGCCGACGCTAAGGGAATTCAAAATTCAAATAAAGGAGGGAATAGTTATTCTTGTCCGCTCCTGAATAAGACAAGTGGCGCACATCTAAGGGACAGAAGCATGCAGCGCGACACTTGTCATATGTTAGTTGTTTTAGGAAGTTAACTGCAGTTAGTTTTATTATTATAAATAGGAGTTCTAGCAATAGGATTAATGGGTGTTCACTTTGTACAAGTTACTCCAGATTTACTCAAAGTATCTGTGTGTAGAGAAAAGAGGTCTTGGGAGAATGTACGTGATGTAAACACCATTTTCTTCTTTAATGCAATTTACTTTAACTTTTCATCAAAAATTTATCCTTTACTTTATTGAAAGTTACGTTTCAGCATTGTGTCTTATTTTTTCATCCTTTCTTTGATGTCTTCAGCCTTTTTTCGATTTAATGTTCTTGTGTTTCTTTCAAACCATACTTTTAGATAAACTTCTCTTTATGAACAGTGTTGAAGTGTTTAGTCTTCAGAATTTACTTTGAATCAATTGTTAGCACATGTCCTAGGATCAATCTGATCGATCCTGTGAGTCACCAAAGTTAGATTTGGAAGATCAGCGGTTGTTTACCAATTTTCATGGTAAACACTAACATATGTTCAATTATGCAGGATCATAAGCTTAAAATTCAACTCAGAATTGACCTTGATGAAAACATATGAAGATAAGCTAAAAGACTCAGATTTTGAAGGATCAGAATCTAATGACTCTGAATGTGGTATATCAACTTTTGAAGGATCAAAATCTGATCATGGTATCTCAGCTTCTGGTGACAACTCATACTCTGAAGACCTCAGCTAAAGGTGTTTAGCTTCTGATCTATACTCTGTCTCCAAAGCAGACCGGTCTTGTCAAACGCTAGATTATGGAAAAAGTCAACTAGGGTTTCATTGTGCAAGGCTCAAGGAAATGTGATGTGACCTCTTAAGTCTACCCTAACTTTTTGATAGATGCCTAGTATGAGAAATATGTTATGAACACTGCTATTACTCAATGGATAATGATCTTTACCAGATTCATCTTCCAACGTCTCTCTTGAACTGCTTCTCAACAAAGAACTTTATTCAAGTCACCTTCTAACGACTCTTTTTCTACCTTTATAAAAGGGAGTTGAAGATTTGAAATGAGGTTACAAAACTAAATAGAACAACATTGAGTATAACTTTGAGCTAAAGTTTTATAACGGATTATTGCATAAGTTCTTAAGATTTCTTATATTTGTATATCTTAGAAATATTAGTCTTAAAAACCTTTGTGGTTTTCATATTAATTCTATACTTCTGATTGAACATCAAGTATAGTTTTTATATTTTCTACTAAAATGTTTGTTTAAAGTATACAAAGTCTCTTGATAATTTGGTTGAGCAGTGGAAGTCTCTTGCTGATTTGCTTGAGTAATGGAAGTCTCTTGCCTATGTGCTTGAGCAGAAGTCTCTTTCTAGGTTGCTTGAGCGAAATTATTTTTTTATTGTGATTGAACATTTGAACTTTCTTGCTAATTTTCTTGAGAAAAATGTAATCAGTTTGATTATAGTGAAAATATCTTGTTGGAGAAAGGGACTATACTACTCTTAGTTTAGGAGAGGAACCAGTATAACTCTGTGTGTTGCTTTACTTCTGAAATAACTCTGTGGGTTGTTTTACTTCTGAAATAACTCTGAGTATAGAGATAAATACTATAGTATCATATCCAAACCCTGTCCATTGCCATCTAAAATTATGACTATATTTTTTTAGAATAAAATTTTCTATCTTGAGAAAAAATTCCACACTCTTCAAGATTACATTTTTCATATAGGATTTTGGTTTCTAAAAGTAACGAAAATTAAAACTCTTATAAAATGAAAGTTATTTTTGGTACATATTAATAACATTTTGTTTTTTTGTGTTCAATTTGATTTTTACATATCATATGCATACCTTAGTATTCGTAAATTGATGAAAGAATTAAAACCATAATATTGTAAAATAAAAATTATTTAATATTATTCATAAATTTGCAAGTGTGCTACATAAGTTATAAGTTTTTTTTGACGGGACATAAGTTATACGTTATATTAAATTTTGTTGTATTTGATATGTAAACAAGATACTGAAAAATATAGAGCCGGTTTGTTTTAATTTTTAAAAAAATAAAAATTTATTTGTATTTTAAAAAATGAATTTTATAAAATGAATTTTAAAAATATTATAAGTTTTTTATATTCGTTTTTTTTTTTAAATTAAAAAATTAATTTTGACATTCTATAACATAAATATACATTACTTAAGATAAAAACATAGTCAAGATCACATTTTTTTTCAAAAAGTTGAATCTCAAAAATGATATTTATAATAATTTAGTTAAAATATTTTCAAAATTAAGTGATTTTTTAAAAATTTGATATCCAAAAAAAGGTTTCAGTAAAATGATAAAATATCCAAAATAACATTTAAAAAATAACTATTCAAACTAATTTTTCATTTGAAACTTTTATGAAAATTTTCTTTCTAATTTTTTTATATAAAAATTGTTTTTAAAGAAATAATTGAATTACATTTAAATTAAATATTCAATCATTTGTATATATTCTTTGAATCAAGGTTGTATGATTTGCAATTGTACTTAATTAATTTTGTAACAATTTAACCAAATATGTATTATATTCTGATTAGTGAGAAACAACAATAGATGAAATTATAAATGGTTGAGTCAAGATAGTCATAATTTTATTAAAATCATCATTGAATGAAATATTTTGTATCTAAAAACCTAATTCAACCCTCTCTCTCTCTTGTGTAATGGAAAGAATATTGATCTTGTACTATGTACTATTTTTTTACGTAAAACATTTTGATCTTATATTCTTATAGTTAGAGACTTCAGAAAGAGAGTTGATGAAAGATGCATAGAAGGATCAAAGTCTGTATGAGAGAGTCTTCAGAGTGTTGATCCAAAGTCTAGTGACATAATTTATCAGAGTTGTTGAGCACAAGAATTCAGATCTTGATAACGTCCGAGGCTTCTCGTATCAGAGTCATAAACTGAAGCTTTCTGGATGAGCAATGATCAAAAGCGTCGAGCCATGTAATCCAGGGCTTGATTATCTTTGTAGAACACGCATTGGTTTGCTTCTTTGGATCAGAGCTAACTAGGTTCAGAGTCTGATGACGTCATACATCACTTTCTCAGAGTCAAAACTTATTTCTAGTAGCTGCACACTTAACAAAACCATTAGGTTACAAAATCTTTCGTTAATAACCTGTGTATTGTTATCATCAAAACTTTAGGTCAGATGCAGAACAAAATCTTATTCTTACAATCTCTCCTTTTTTATGATGACAAAATCATGTATTTTGATGAATAACTTTTACTTGGTTTAATCACATAAAACTTATCAGAGTAACCTAGTAAGACCCCCCCCCCCCCCCTTAGTTTTATACTATCAAAAGTTTCTCAGCTCATTCAGAATGAAGTTTGAAGACTCCACTTGAGTTTAAAACTTATGAAAATAAATTTAATACATAAAACATTTTAATCAGCATAAAGGTAAGAACTTCCATGTAAAAGAGTCTAATTAAAATCTCTTGATTCCATGGATCAGAATTTGGATTGTATCAGAGCTTGACAAAGCACAAGATCTTGGTTCAATCTTAAGAGATCTTAATTTCTAATTCCTGGTTCAAAAATATTTGAAAATTTTCTGGATATCCTAACTAGTAACATTAGTGAACTTTTTCAAAGTTCCTTGATCATTCAAAATTGTTAGAGTCAGATGTTTAAAAAAAAAGTTTCAGAGTCAGATGTTTGGGATTAGGGAGGATTATAAGTATATCAAAATCATATCTATGTTTCTTCCCATTTGTCATTAATAAAAAAAAGAAAAGGAAGAAAAATTAAACTTCATTGATTGAAACAGATAAAGATACAAAAGCACAAAAAGAAAAGCTAGGTTTTCTTAAAAACACTTAAGCATAAAAGAATAAACAAAAAATGGTTTTAGGTAGGGGTGGCAGCCTTAATAGAATCACTTGAAGTAGGCCTTCAATCTTGGTGTTGGTCTGAACTTGTTCCTTGAACATATCATATTGCTTGTTCAGACGAGGTCTAACAATTTCACTCTACTACTTGAGTTCCTCCAGAGTCTTCAGCACAACCAGAGGCACATAGTCAGATTCAGAAGGCTTCTCAGTTCTAGAAGTATTTCCAATCTCAAAGTGAGAAACGACTTGTTGTTCAGGAAGTAAAGCAACTTCAGGCTAAATCATTGTAACTTCAGGCTAAATCTCTTCTTCATTCAGAGCTTCTTTTTCAAAAACAACCAAGGCCATACCAACTTCTTGTGCATTAAGAAATTTTGGTTTAAACAACTGCAAAAGAGACTCCACGATGCCAAAAAGTTTTTCATGGAATTTTTCTGAGCAGATTCATAGAAAATTTCTCTCAGCTGCCAGGAACGAGACTTAACCCATCTTATGAAGTCATTCTAAATACCATCACTCTCATCAGGGTTAACACAATCTATGCAAGCTTGTGTAAGAAAGCATAGACGATCATTTGCTTCAACCTCTAATTGTAACACTAGTTCACCAACACTTAGTTTAGGGGTATTGAGGGTAACTTGGGTTTTGAGGAAGTTTGAGACAGGTGCAGCTTCATCCTTAGAGTCAAATGAGACTGAAATAGTTTTATCCGAGGAAATAGTAGTAGAGTGGGAATGGTTTAAGATATGGTCCATTACAGTGTCAATGATAAGTGTATTAGTGACATTTAGTTGAGTTGGTGGTGATTGTGTTGAATCTGGAAAGGAACGAATTACGGGAATGTCAATGTGATAGGATGTATGAATAAGATGGAAAGGTTTAGAGGGGAGAATTTTCAGGTTGTGTTTGTTGGTTATGAAAGGAGTGGTTCAAGAATTTATGGTTGTATAGGTTCATTGAGAATGGTTTCAGATGGTTATGGATTAGATGGTTCAGGTTCAAATGGTTTAATAGTAGAAGATTATTTTTAAGGGGTATAAATAGTTCTAAAATGTTTAGGAGGTATTGGTGGTGTAGGTTGAAGAGGAGTGAATGAATATGAAGTGTTAACAATTTGATCAGAAGGCAAATATATCTCAGCAATAAAAGACTCACCAGAAGGTTGATTATGTGTAGGAGATTCTTCAGTTTTCTCTGTGTTCTCAAAACCTTCATCTTCAGCTTCCATTACAGTTCCCAAAGGCCTTCTCATAGCTGTCAAAGTCTTAGCCGCATTTGCTGGAGACTTAGCAGTTCTAGAAGGTCCATCACCAACCTTTTTAGATGTTTTCCTTTTCCTTCTAAGAGGAAGTTCGGGAGAAGCATTTGGAAGATCATCATATTAAAGATCTATAGATACAATACCTGAGGCTATGCAAATCATCAATGTAAGATTGTAGGATTCTAGGAGTATCCATTTTGGTAAAAGTGGGATAATCATAAATGGTTATCCTTCTAGAAGATACTGCATCTCTATCCAGAACCTCTGAAGGATCAATAACTTTAGAAATCAAAGTTATGTTCTTCATATTTATTCCATTAAAGATCTTTCTAACATCTTTGACTATCTCTTTAGTCATGTTCAGCTCTTGCAAAGTTTCAACAAGCTTGCTTTCAACAACAGAGTGAAGTTTTAATTCCTCCCGGGTCTTGACTAACATGTCATCAACATATACTTCCATGTTTCTTCATATATGTGATGATAATACCATATCCATAAGCCTCTGATACGCTATGGCATCCACCGGGTTCATTCATATTTGATTGTAGCCCGAACATGTGTCGCTACGCGAAAAATGACACAGGGTCGCCACCAAATTTTATTTATATTAAGGATGGAAAGGAAAAAAATGATAAAACCTTTGGGAAAAGAGCATGGTCATCGCAGTTATGCGAGGGGAAGGTATTAGCACCCCCTCACATCCATCGTACTCGATGGGAACCTTCTAGGTTGTTTAGCTTGAATGAAAGTGTTTTAATCTAAAACTTTGCTTGCTTAAAAGAAAAGAGGGGATTGGTTTTTTATTAGAGTGCTCGCCAAGGATTGTGGCCCTTGTGCCTACATATCCTCACTTAAAAGAAGTGAAGAATCATAGCTCCGTAATTTGGAGGCTTGTGAAATGGTTGTTTGTTGGTTGATTTTATACCTTGAAAAAAGGTTTTTGGATTGATGCCCTAAGGCGAAAAGAAGTTTGATGAGTTGATGTCATTTTTTAGGTTTTTTGAGAAGAAATTATTTTTGATTAGGATCACACTAAAGACTTTGGATAGATATGAATGTTTCGAATAAGCAAGTCGAGCGCCTTGTATTCAAAACATTTGGAACGAGTGTAGGAGGGACTCCATTCTCATTCCTTATCCACCGCTATAAAGCTCATGGCGTATAACCCTAATTGTACCTTTATTGTATTTTGGATTTTTATGAGAAAAATACCACTTGATGTTGGATCAAGGGTTTTATTGCTTGTAAAAATATTTGAAGTGATGCGAACAAGGCCGATGGCGAACGCACAAGGCGGTCGACTTAAAAGGGTGAAAATGACTCGATAAAATCGATAGTTTATTTTTGAAAATAGTTTTTGGAACCAAAAAGTCAAGAATGGTCGTAAGAATCCACATACAAAGGCCATACAATCAAATCGGGTTAGTCGGTTTTGAAAATAAGGAACATAAAAAAAGCGAACTCCTTGAAAAAACAATTTGAAGGTGAAATAACAAAAAAAAACAGGGGCCTAACACGACCCGTGTCAGGAAGTGCCCACAACATGGGTTTTGCAGGTAAACAGGGAGCTGACACGACCGCCCGTGTCAGGAAGTGCACAAAACACTGATTTTTGGAGGTAAACAGGGAGTTGACACGGTCGCCCGTGTCAGCACCCCATGGAGATGCACGTGAAGAAAATTTAAACAGCGGGCTGACACGACCCGTGTCAGCCCTGCTGGGTGAAAAATCTGGACTATATTTTTTTTTACTTTTCCTTACTATATTTTTTTTACTTTTCCTTACAAAAGTTCCTTAATCCCTCCTAGGACCTTACATAATGTATACAACACAAAACATTTAAAGGAGAAAATTAAAGACAAATGCAAAATATAAAGAGAGAAGAGTTTGAAGAAAGGGATACCCAGGAGTTGTTATCTTTCTTGCAAAACCTCCACTGATTTTGGTTGAGTGTCCTCTTCAGTTTCCACTCTATACGTTAAAGTTTTTGTCTTTCAACGGTTTCTCTCTTGTTTACCTTTTCCCTTTCCTCTCTCTTTTTTTTCTATGGTTCTCTTGTGTTTCTATGTGACTCTCTTAGTTTTTTCTGGTTTTTCTCTCTATCTCTTGCTCTCAATCTCTCTACATGTGCCTCTCTCTATCTCCATCTCTTGAATGCCTCTGCTGCCCTCTTCCTTATAGTGAAACATTAGGGTTTGCTACAACATCGTTTCATTGGGATATGCTTCTCTTCACTTTTTGGATGCCAAGCCCAATTCTTTCCATTTCCATGAATTCTCTTTGCTGTATTTTTCTGCTGCCTTTTGTCTTGTTTCCAAATCTGAACTTATTTGTTTGCTTGTGTTTGGACTGCCCTTGTGGTCCAAATTTCTACCTTTGACAGCAAAAAATTCTGATATTTATATGCATTATCATGAGTTTATTCCCTTGGTCTTGTGACATGAAATGGTTTTGTGATATGAGGCATTTGTCACTTCTTGTATGGGACTGTTTTGGATCATATTAACATTGCCCATGATTATGCATGCATAGTCTTGATCTTGAAATATTCCAATGTTGAGTTAACTCTTAAATATTTTCCTTGGATGTTTGTGAATATAATGAGGAACATGTGGACTTGATGGGGCATGAAGGGTACCATAGCATAAAATTAATTAGAAACTTGAGTTAAGATTAGAAATGACTTAATTTTCTAAGTATTACTTAGGGTTAGAAAGTTTATAACAAATGTGACATTCTTGCAATGTCATGAAGTTTCTCTTTGTAATATTCTTGAATCTAATCTTGAATTCATGAATCTTGAATTTGAAATGATGGGTCTCCCTTATGCCATTTAAAATGAATGAAGTTTTGAATTATGAACTTGTGATCTTGACTCATACTTTGCAAATTTGAACTCTACTTCATCAAGAATTTCAAACAAAGTTGGACGAAGTCATCTTGAATTATGCCTTGCATTTCATGTTCATTAGGAATTTTGATCTTGAATATCCTAAAATTTTCAAGTAACCTCTCCTTGGAGGAATCTACATGAGTAGACTTTCCAACTGGAACCAAACCTTAGATTATGAACCTTTTCTTCCATATAGTCCAATGATAGGAAATTTCATCTTATTTGGAATGGAAAACAACGAACCGGCCTAATCCTTCCCTTGTGAACCCACATGCTCGATATGCAATAGAACGATGTATGATATACGCAAAGCTCTTAGTAACCTTGTTAGTTATTGTTAAGAATATAAACATTTTCCATTGCAATTAATCAGAAGAGACATAATAGAACAAAAAATTTCATTTCATTAAGGCTCGAGGCCAAGTTCAAATACAAAATATGAGACACACTTCTTAAACAAATTACAAATCAACTCTAAAGGTGACTCATTGGGCTCTATGAACCGCCTTTAAATCTGTAACAAGCTCTCCCATTGTTTCCTTGCAAAATTTCACAAAGTCGAACACAGGGACATGAGTGTTTTCAGGAGTAATCACTTGATCAGCCACCTTCAATTTTTCAGGGATTTGTCGAAGCACAAAGTTGGAGAATCCCGCCATGTTCACAAATTTGTTCTTCCATTCAGCATAGAGAATTGGAGATTGTTGATGATGTCATCTCTTTGAAGTATCGCAACTTTCGTTTTACGGCAACTTTCTTCCCAATAGTGGCAACTATCTTGCAGCTCTAAGTAAAGCTCATCATAGATTCCATCCTTTAATTTCCTCAATAGCCCTACCCAATTGGTACTCTGCTTGTATGAAATCTCGTTGCGCATTCTCTTTTTCCAACCGCTCACGAGCTAACTGATCCTTGCAACCTTTGATAATGCTTTTCAACTTGTGAATCTGGTCTTCAAAGTTTTCCCTTTCATCTTTCTTCATCTGGGTGGCTATTCTTACATCATTTTGTAAGTCTCTGATCTTTCGCCACACTTGGTCTAATTTTTCATTTTGGTGATCCAAGACTGTATTGGCGCTTTTAAGTGCTCCACCAACCCATTATTTCTTTCCTTTCTCCTCCCTAGCCCTTTTTTTGCTATCCTCGAACTTTTCTTTCAACTCTTTTCTTTTGTCTTCCAAAGCTTCGCTTTTCTGCTTAGTCTCATTGAGTTGAATTCGGAGCTGAGTATTCTCATCCTCAAGTTCTTGGACTTTAGGTTTAAGTTTCTCCATATCTTCGGGTAAGTTTGGGTCAGGCTCAGGATTCAGTGGGAAAGCAGATGCATCAAAGACAAAAGGTAATCTGACTTCTTTTGCTCTCTCTTTCACCCATTGAACATATGGTTTACGAGCAATGATATTCTTCCTTCCATTATCTGGATTGCTTCTTATGATTTTCGTCCATTCCCTTCTTGCCTTTCATACAACTGGATCATTTAGATCGATTGTATTGACAAGGAACAACACCAAATCTTCCTCTCTAGGAGGACCATCCATGGAGTGTCCAAACTGTCTTTTGAGTAACACCAGGTTGTAATTGATGCAACCTCGTGTTCCCAAGATAGGCACATTGGGAAATTCTCCACAAGAAAAGAAGATATCTCTGGTTTCTCACTCCCTCTTGTACCATGTAATGAAACTAGCGGCGAGTGAAGCAAATGTTTGAGGCCACGAGAGTTTCTCAGAAGCGAAAAGACTTTTTTCAGGAATTTGGGTCCTTAGCCACTTATGCAAGAGTGGGGGCAAACAGAGGAACATTCCATATCATTTTGTATGTCTTGTATGGAGCGTATGATAGAAGTCACCTAGGAGGAAAGGTACGGGGTTCCCGGTCAAGAAAATTTCCACAACCACTTGGTCCACAAATTTTTTCCCAATTTGGAAACATCACAATTCCATAGACCAAGAGTGCCAAAACTGAACCACATATTTCCCATTTCTCTTCTTTGGCATACTTCTATACTTGTTCTTCTAAGAATTTCCTCGAGAATTCCCTAGCTCCTTTGGATGCCCAATTGGCTATCACGTCTCCTGTGAGAATCCCTAAGGCATAAGCCACTTTCTTCAAAGTGAATTCTTCTTCGAGATTCAGAAAAGGATTGCGATCTTTGATGGAGAGGTTCAGAATCTTCTCGAATTCTTCCAAAGTGGGAGCTATTTGAAAATCAGCAAAGGTGAAACAACGAAGAGAAGTGTCATAGTACTTAGCCAAGGCTGTGAGGGCTTCAAATTCTATTTTCTCTGTCAATAAATCTAAGATTCTCCCATAAGAAGCGTGAAATTTGTTATGCTTAATGGGGGTGATCTTGGTACCCAGAGCTTTCAGACTGTCAATTGAAGGATCTTTGTATTTGAAAGTGAAAGTACTTTTTCTGTCGGTCTTCTTGTTTAGTATCATCGTCCCTAAATTCACATTCATCATGATTGCTTCTGAAAAATGCTTATAACTACAACAAGAACAAGACACCAAGAGCTTTGTTTATGAAGTATGTATGTATGAGCGGATGCATAAATGAAATTCGAGCACATGGGTTTATAAGTCTAAGGTATGGATATGGTCGATACTGACTGCTTTATCAACAGGTTCTCACAAGGCGTGATCTATGGTTTAATAGGGGTCTCAAAGTCATGGATTCATTTGACTGTTCATCATACACGACATGAACATGTCGGAGGATGACTTCATCACATGAACCTCTTTTGGGTGAAGTCCTCGTATCGAACCACACGAGAAGAACTTCTCGGGGACCCATACTACAAGACACGTCGACACTGGGTTCTAGACAAGAATTTCAGAGTCATGGACTTCCTTGACTGTTTGTTACGTGTGTCAGTCATTGCCAGGAAACAACTCCATCTAGAAAGTATCTTCTGAATGAGATCTTTGTATCGAACCTCTTGAGAAGAGCTTCTCGGGGACCGATACTACGTGACCATCAATCTTAGTTGGCCAATGGTTTAGGGTTCTAAAAGGTCCTTAAAGTAATGGAATCCCAAGAAAACATTTATCAAACACGCCAAGATCTTGACGGTTGTCATCATTCTCAAAAGAATCTACTCTAAGCGAGGTTCTCGTATCGACTATCACGAGATGAGCATCTCGTAAGCCCATACTACTCAACCTCTCCTATCTCAATTTTAACACTCTAGACTCGGGTATAGAGTCTTTCCCTCAAGTTTTCCACTAAAGTATCCAATCCAGACCACAGCGATGAGTTCCATAAGCAAGCAAAGAATAAAGAGAAAACACTCAAACATGTTAAAGAACCTAGATTAGGCTTGACTTGCTTAGGCAGTCCCCAGCTGAGTCGCCAGCTGTTTCTACGCAAAAAGTGACACAGATTCGCCATCGAACTTTATTTATCCCAAGGAGAGAAAGGGAAAAAATGATAAAACCTTTGGAAAAGAGCATGGTCATCGCAACCAAGTCTTAGGGTTCGGGAGTCGGTTATACGAGGGAAAGATATTAGCACCCCCTCACATACATCGTACTCGATGGAAACCTTCTAGGTTGTTTAGCTGGAATGAGTGTTTTAATCTAAAATTTTGCTTGCTTAAAAGAAAATAAGGGGTTGGTTTTTTATTAGAGTGCTCGCCAAGGATTGTGGCCCTTGTGCCTACGTATCCTCACTTAAAAGAAGTGAAGAATCATAGCTCCGTAGTTCGGAGGCTTGTGAAATGGTTGTTTGTTGGTTGATTTTATACCTTAAAAAATGGTTTTCGGATTGATGCCCTAAGGCAAAAGAAGTTTGATGAGTTGATGTCATTTTTTAGGTGTTTTGAGAAGAAATTGTTTTTGATTAGGATCACACTAAAGACATTGGATAGAGATGAATGTTTCGAATAACCAAGTCGAGCGCCTTGTATTCAAAACATTTGGAACGAGTGTAGGAGGGGCTTCATTCTCATTCCTTTTCCACCGTTTTAAAGCTCATGGTGTATAACCCTAATTGTATCTTTATTGTATTTTGGATTTTTATGAGAAAAATACCACTTGATGTTGGATCAAGGGTTTTATTGATTGTAAAAATATTTGAAGTGATGCAAACAAGGTCGATGGCAAATGCACAAGGCCGTCGACTTACAAGGGTGAAAATGGCTCGATAAAATCGAGAGTTTATTTTTGAAAATAGTTTTTGGAACCAAAAAGTCAAGAATGACCATAAGCATCCACATACAAAGGCCATACAATCAAATCGGGTTAGTCGATTTTGAAAATAAGGAACATAAAATAAACGAACTCCTTGAAAAACAATTTTGAAGGTGAAATAGCAAAAAAGTAAAAAAAAAAACAGGGGCCTAACACGGACGGCCGTGTCAGCTGACACGACCCGTGTCAGGAAGTGCCCACAACATGGGTTTTGGAGGTAAACAGGGAGCTGACACGACCACTCGTGTCAGCTGACACGGTCCGTGTCAGGAAGTGCATAAAATACTGATTTTTGGAGGTAAACAGGGAGCTGACACGGTTGCTCATGTTAGCTGACACGGCCTGTGTCAGCACCCCTGGGAGATGCGCGCGAAAAAAATTTAAACAGCGGGCTAGCACGGCCGCCCATGTCAGCCCTGCTGGGTGAAAAATATAGACTATGTTGTTTTTACTTTTCTTTACTTGTGGTTCTTAAAAAGGTTCCTTTGTCCCTCTTAGGACCTTACACAATGTATACAACACAACACATTTAAAGGAAAAAATAAAAGACAAATGCAAAATATAAAGAGAGAAGAGTTTGAAGAAAGGGATACCCAAGAGTTGTTATCTTTCTTGCAAAACCTCCACTAATTTTGGTTGGGTGTCCTCTTTACTTTCCACTTTATGCTTTAAGGTTTTGTCTTTCAACGGTTTCTCTCTTGTTTACCTTTTCCCTTTCCTCTCTCTTTTTTTTTTCTATGGTTCTCTTGTGTTTCTATGTGACTCTCTTAGTTTTTTCTGGTTTTTCTCTCTATCTTTTGCTCTCAATCTCTCTACATGTGCCTCACTCTATCTCCATCTCTTGAATGCCTCTGCTGCCCCCTTCCTTATAGTGAAACATTAGGGTTTTCTACAACATCGTTTCATTGGGATATGCTTCTCTTCACTTTTTGGATGCCAAGCCCAATTCTTTCCATTTCCATGAATTCTCTTTGCTGTATTTTTCTGCTGCCTTTTGTCTTGTTTCCAAATCTGAACTTATTTGTTTGCTTGTGTTGGGATTGCCCTTGTGGTCCAAATTTCTACCTTTGACAGCAAAAAATTCTGATATTTAGATGCATTATCATGATTTTATTCCCTTGGTCTTGTGACATGAAATGGTTTTGTGATATGAGGCATTTGTCACTTCTTGCATGGGACTGTTTTGGATCATATTAACATTGCCCATGATTATGCATGCATAGTCTTGATCTTGAAATATTCCAATGTTGAGTTAACTTTTAAATATTTTCCTTGGATGTTTGTGAATATAATGAGGAACATGTGGACTTGATGGGGCATGAAGGGTACCATAGCATAAAATTAATTAGAAACTTGAATTAAGATTAGAAATGGCTTAATTTTCTAAGTATTACTTAGGGTTAGAAACTTTGTAACAAATGTGACATTCTTGTAATGTTATGAAGTTTCTCTTTGTAATATTCTTGAATCTAATCTTGAATTCATGAATCTTGAATTTGAAATGATGGGTCTCCTTTATGCCATTGAAAATGAATGAAGTCTTGAATTATGAACTTGTGATCTTGACTCATGCTTTGTAAATTTGAACTCTACTTGATCAAGAATTTGAAACAAAGTTGGACGAAGTCATCTTGAATTAGGTCTTGCATTTCATGTTCATTAGGAATTTTTATCTTGAATATCCTAAAATTTTCAAGTAACCTCTCCTTGAAGTAATCTACATGAGTAGACTTTCCAACTTGAACCAAACCTTAGATGATGAACCTTTTCTTCCTTGTACTCTAATGATAGGAAATTTCATCTTATTTGGAATGGAAAACAACGAACCGGCCCAATCCTTCCCTTATGAACCCACATGCTCGATATGCAATAGAATGATGTATTATATGACAAACGTAGGGTACGAAAGGCTAAAGGTGAAAATGAGGGTGTGACAATATGCATCCATGAAGTTGAGCATGTAGAACCTGGATACGGTGTCGATCATTCTATCAACATGTGGTAATGCATAAGGGTCCTTCGGGTAAGCCTTGTTAAGATCGATGAAATCTGCGCACATGCGTCACTTTTCAGATTTCTTCTTTACCATGACAAAATTGGACAACCAGGTGGGACCTGATGAAAGAGGATTTCAAAATCTTATCCGCCTCTTATGTGACAACCCTTCTTTTTTCTTCTCTGCTTTTTTGTTTCCTCTGTATTAGAGTTTGACAATGGATCAAGTGAAAGCTGGTGGCACACGACATTTAAGTTGATATCGGGAATATCCAATGGCTTCCATGCAAAGAGGTCGAAGTTATCTCTCAGCACCTTGATGATGTCTGCTTCCTCTTCCTGAGATAGCCCTAAACCTATCTGTGTGACCTGAAAGTCTTCAGCATCGATTTACACCTTTTTTTAATTCTCCAATAGGGGTCAAGCTATCATATGTTGGATCCCACCAAGGATCTGGGTGGACCAAGTTCTCCTTCAAAGTTCTTTCTATTATCGGAAGATCCTGCTGGGTATTCTTTTTTAATTTCAGACTATCCTTGTAGAATTTCCTAGCCAGTCCCTGATCCCCTTTAATAATTCAGACTTGTCCACCTTCTAAGGAGTACTTCACGGTTAGATAAAGAGTGGACAAAACAGCCTCCAGAGTGTTGAACGACTGCCTTTTGATGATGATATTGTAGGGTGACAATGTGTTTACTATCATGTATCTCACTTTGATGACTTTGGCATTGCTTCCACTTCCAAAGATGGTCATGATAGGCAGGTTCCCTAATACCTGGACTTATTCCCCAGAGAAACCGACTAGGGTACCTTTAAAGGGTAGTAGCTCAGATGTATCTGTCATACCTCAATTTTTCCCCCACCTAATTCATCTGCATTTACCCATTGACATTCATTCGTTTGCCGCCATTCATTTATGTTTCATTCAACTGCATCTCATTATCTGAATTGATTCCTTATGACCATTTCATCTGGTCATAAAAGTTTCATTTTTATGCATAAGTTAAGACTAATACTCATTGTGATTGATTTGTTTGATCTGACCAATCCATACATTCCTCCATTCGGGCATTACATGTCCATATACAGGCGGTGATTTTGGATTTCACTTAACATTTGTTAGGCTTATTGTTTAGGATTTCTTTATTTGTGAACTTTCATTAGGTTTTTAGTTGATTTTAATCATTTAAGACCAAATTATTTTTCAATCATGCATAGACCCATCGTACATAATTGACAATGGTTTTGCATTGCATTAAGTACTTATTAAGTATGAACGTCTAGAAATTTGTTTGTATTTGGATTGAATATTTAACCTTAATTATTTAGAGCTATATCTTTGCATTCTTAAAAATTAGGTTCTATTAGGTTTGTATTGGTATTGTTTTTAAGTTCTAGCAAGAAGTTTTATGTTGATAATAATAACAATTGATTTACAACTTTAATTCAGTCAAAAGTAATAATCTTGATAATAATGTGTGTGTTTCTACTAATTTGGATTACATAATTCAAAATACATAGTCATAATCTTAAAAAAACATGACTTTATTTACATTAAAGTTCAAAATAAATTACATCACAAAATCAATAAAAAAGGGAATTTAAATAAAGAACATACTGGACAAAACACAAAAATCCCCAAGCAATCAGAAAATGATTTGAATCCACACTTAAAGATCTCAAACCCACATAGGTTCTGCACTACTGAATAACCATTCCTAACCTATCCTAATATCATCCACACAAAATCAGAGGGAACAAAGTTGAATTTAGAAATCAAGAGTAGAAAATGCCTAGAGGAGTTTCCCAATGGTAATCAACGTTCTTTTATCCTTCTGCTCAATTTCTTTTCATGCATAGATGCATGTATTTTGTTGTTAATTTTGATTTCTTGTTGTGCGAGATATATAACTCACTTTTGCGTTTGGGGTCGACACCATCTTGAGGTTGTTTTGAAATTTTAGGGTTCTTATTTGGGGTATTTGGAAAGTCATGAATACGAGAGAGTTCAGCCATGAGAAAAGTATAGAAAGCAATAGAAGTGATTAGAGTAAGAGATTCGGATCTGGAACATTGGTCACCATGATTATCGTTTGCTTCGTGATCTTTGTTTTTTCGTAAAACATAGCGATGTAAGGAGAGGATACAATGAAGTATCGTGTTGTTTCAGAAAAATGTAATGGTTGTTGCTTAGATTCTTTAGGGTTTTCGAGTTTTAGCATTGTCAAGTACCGAGTTGTGTCACAAATTGGTCCGGCCCACCTCCTTCCCCTGGGCCGCGCCCATCAACAATTTTGGGGCTTCTCCTTCTTATGTTTGCTTGGGCTTCAACACCCTCCTTGGCCCTTCAACACCCCCTTGGCCCATTTCCTCTCTTTTTTTTTTATTTTCATATATTGTTTGTTAAAATAGGGTTAATAGGCATTTTCACCTGCCATATAGGAGAGCTTTGAAAAAATTCTTGTAAAAAAAATCAAGATTTCATCCTTGTCATTTCAAGATTCCTCTATTTTGGCCTTTGAATGGATTTGGTCAAAATTTTGGGTGACATGGCGCTTTCATGTGGTATTTTTTATATTTTGTTATTTTATTGTTGACGTGATTGCAAACTGGATTATTTATTTATTTATTAATTTATTATTATTTTATTGTTTATAAAAATTGAAAGTGGTAAAAAGTTAAATTTTTGTGGCCAAAATGTGTTAAACCCATAACTTTAAATACATAAATGGACACCTACCACTAGACAACTTTACTTCTTATAATTTATTTTCACCTCAAAATATATATATTACATAAGTTAATATATATAACATAATAATATGACTATTTATTTATACATATGTTTACATAATAAACTGAATAAATTGAATATATGTATACATATGTTTATATAATAAACTAAAAGTTAAATTAATATATGTATACATAATAAACTGATTTTACATATGTTTATATAATAAACTGAAAATAATATATGTTTACATATGTTTTCTTTTCAAAATTATTTTTGATTAGTAAATATATATAGCATAATAAATTGAATATTTATTTAAACTGAAAGTTAATAATATGTTTTCTTTCCAAAATTATTTAAACTGAATATTTATAATAAACTAAAAGTTAAGAATATGTTTTCTTTCCAAAATTATTTTTGATTAGTTAATATATATAACATAATAAACTGAATATTTATTTAATATATTTTATTTAATAATAAACTGAATATTTATTTTATATTTATTTATTTAATATTCATTTATTTAATTTCATTTATTTTATATTTATTTAAAATATATTTCCTTAAATATTTATTTACTAATAAACCAAAAGTATATTTTATTTAATAATATTTATTTAATAATAAAATGAAAGTATATTTTATTTGTTATTAAAAAATATTTTTTATTATTATTACATGAAAACTGAAAACATTATTACATAAAAATTGTTTATTATTAAATAATTTTTAACTATGTATTTTATTAATAATTGTTTGTTAATTATTAATTGTTAAAACTTGTTTATTATTAAAGAATGTTTGTTTATTATTAAATAATGTTTAACTATGTATTTTGTTAATAATCGTTATTATTAAAAACGGAAAGTATATTAATACTTAGTTATTGAAAATGTTATTATTAATAAACAAACGTTAATATTAATACTCATGTAATAAAAAATAATACTCATGTAAAATCAATTTTGAAAGAAAACATTAACTATGAAATATATAGATTTGAGGTGATAATATATCATAAAAAGTAGGGGTGCTCATTGGTTCGGGCAAATTCGAACTAAATTGGAATTCAAATCTAACCAAAGTGTTTGGGTCGGACTTTTCTTTAATTCGGGTAAAAATCGAACCAAACATATGATCCAATGTTAATTGGTTCGAGTAACAGATTTTAAAAATTCTACCCGTAAGTTCGTCTATCCGAACCAACCATATTAATTTATATAATTTACATCATCATTATCATATAAGCTAGTATAAGATATTCAACTTCAATTAGAAAAAAAATTAAATGTCATTTGTGACATTCACATTTGTTTTTAATATATCTGATCAATCCAACCCAAACCAACCCGTTCTTTTTCAGTTTTGTTCGATTTGCATTTTATCAAAAAAATGCGTGAATCCAATCCAAACCAATCCATTTATTTTTTATCGATTTCAGTCCTAATAAAATGCAAACTGACCTAGCGGTCCCTTGTATGCATTCACAAGGCCATGAGTTCAACACTTTTTGGCCACAAAAGTTTAATTTTTACAACTTTCAATTTTTATAAATAATAAAATAATAATGATACAAAATCTAGTTGACAGTCACGTTAGCAATAAATAAATAAAAAATGCCACATGGAAACGCCACGTCACCCAGAATGTTGACAAAATTTATTCAGTGACCAAAATAGAGGAATATTGAAATGACAAGGATGAAATCTTGATTCTTTTATAGGAATTTTTCAATGTTCGCCCATATGATAGGAAGGAAAATGCCTATTAACCCAAAAAATAAAATAAAATAATAAGTCTTTTTTTTTACAACCTTTTGTTGTTATTTTATCATCTTAGTAATATATGAGAACGAGGAGGATCAATCCCTACTGCTTTGCGAAAGTCACTCTTCGGCCTCAGTCCCTCTTCGTGCAGATCTCGATTGCTTCCTTGTTAAACTTGTCGATGTAATCGCAGATAGGCTCATCCTTTCCCTATATTATACCTTCGAGTGTGACTTCAAATTTCGGATGACGCCAAGAGGCAGTAAAATGTCGGGCAAATTGCTCTTTCAAGTTCCTTCATGAGGTGATTGAGCCCCGAGGAAGACTCTTGTACCAGACCATTGCCCCCTTCCTGAGGGTGATGAGGAATAGCTTGCATTTGATCACTCCAGTTACATTGTGATAGTGCAGCATGCCCTCAATGTTCTCTATATGGTCGCCAGGGTCTGTGGTACCATCATAGAGAGCGAGAGGGGGAGACTTCTCCAGCCCGCGAGGAATGCGGGTGTCCATGATTTGCTAGGAAAAAGGTCCATGGGCGTCATCTTCGTCGTTCATGCTTGATGATATGCTAAGAGAATAATTGCATCCACGGCTCCTGCTGCGCCGAGGAGAGTGCCTGTGCCGACTTTGGTGCTCTTCGTGAGGCTTTCCTAAAGGCTTAGTTCTCTTGGGTACTAGGGAGTGCCTGGACCTCTGGGGAGGGGTACGATCGTGTCTTTTGGTGTTCTCGTGTCCATGCTTCTCCGACCTGGACCGTTAGTTTACTAGGGAGATGGTTCTAGATTCGTCTCGCTAACGTTTCTGAAGAGAGAAGCGAGATTGGCGAGATGGACTGAGGGATCTCCGCGGGGGAGGTCGTTCCCCGAGGGTGTTCTCCAGCATGTGGATCTTTTCCTCTTGCTAGAAAAGCAAGTAGTTAGATTTCTTAAGAGCGGAAATGAGGGCCGTAGTGAAGGGGTCAGCATCTTGAGGGAAGAAGATTGGCTCGTAGACATGATCGAAACTTTGGACGCGAGGTTTCATGTTGTTGGAGGGTGGAGATGTGAGTTTTCCACCCCTGTGATCAGTCTCTCTAATAGTAGCTCCGGAAATGTGGGTTTCGCCGCGACGAGGGCTGGCGACAATGGAATCTTGATGGATGTCATTGTTATGGTGAGAGGTCATGACGATGAAGGTTTAGAGAGAGATAGCTTTGGTCTTTTGTATGGAAAGATTGGGGGATTTGGGTTCAAAAAGACGGGGGAACTGGGCTCCCACAGACAGCGCCCCTGATCTGGAGTGATCAAAATGGATCATCTTGGCCTTCAATGTAGGGCAACAACAATGGTTGTAGGAGAGTAGGGGGTGTACTTGTAAGGTACTCTGATGCCAAAGTAAGTTTGGGATAGAGAGAGAAAGTACGAGTGTTTAGGTATGAGTTAGAATGATTAGAATACCTGACCCTCTCAAGAGAGAGAGTATTTATAAGATTCCCCCCAGAGCGGGGGCAATCTCTCCCCTATGGTCGAAATATATGGCCGACCAATGGGAGACTGCCAGGTGGAAGATCTAACGTGTGATCTTTGACCTGGTCCAACTGTCCCCGTGAATTTTGGAGGGGAAGTTCATCGCATGAACTTACAAGCGCGTGAGGGGGATGTCCCCATTGGCTATATTATGCCCAAAGGTCATATTGTTCCCAACGGCTAGATTATCCTAATCTCCTTATTGGGCTTGGCCTTAAGCTAAAATAGATTGGGCCTTGCCCAACTGTGGGGCATGTGCTAGTCCAGTCTGGAACAGGCACTGTTTTAGGATTTTTTGGATAAAAGATGAAATTAATATGAATTTTCAAAGAAAGTTCAATTTAAAAAAAATAAAAATAGAAAATAATAAAAGAAGAAAAAAACGCGGAACATTGGATCCATTTCACTAATTCACGTTGGCAGAACTGATAATTGAGATATGAGCACGCATGGTGGAATTTAGTTACCAAAATCACACAGAATCACATTCAAATTAAACCAATCAAAATATTTTAAAGTGTCAATGTGTAGCAACTCAAGTCATCATCCTCAACCTCTCCGGTGAACTAGTCACCAGAGATTGCTAAGTGGTAATATGAGAGCACGAGACCAACATCATTGCAACCGTCTCATCAAGGCGAACTCAACCTCCTACTCCATTTTTATTTATTGAAAGTGAGCAGGGAGAATTGCAAAGAAAACATAGTGAAACAAATATCACGGAAACAAAAAATAAATGATGAACTCAATGAATCAAAGCCAGCTAGGTTAGGGGAAACAATTAAAAGGCAAAAAAGCTACATTGTGGTAACTTGTTTGATTGAAAATAGAGCCTCAAGCTACCTTGTCCAAAAATGATCGGAGGAGCTCTGAAACTGAATTTGGTTAGAGTGATTTAGAGACTCTGAGAGCTTGATTCTTGTTGCAGAAGCTTCATAGAAGTATGATGGAACTAACTAAATCAAGAAATTAGATTGAGACTGGCTAGAAATCAAAACACGATAACTCACTTTTCTGGAAAATTTTGAGAGTGAAGCAGAGGTTTTTTGGCTATCAAAAGCTTGAGAAATGATTGGAATGAGGTCTCTATTTATAGGAGATGATGATAGAATTCTAAGAGGGGTGGAATGATCCAGAATTCAGTGTAATCGTGTGCACCCTTCAAGTAACAAAAGTGTGACTCCATATGCCTCAAAACTCAGCCAAATGATGCGTTTTAGGAGTCAATTAACTTCAGGGAACTTCATTAATCATGTTTAGCTCCAAAATGTGTGGTAATTTGACATGTAAATGAGTTTTGGTTGAGGTAAAAATCTGATCATGGTGCAAATTTATAGTTTCAAGTAAACATGTTTGCATCAATGGGGCATCTTGTACAAGAGGCCTTTTGATTCCATTCTTTTTGCAATTTGTTAACATCATAACAAAGATCAAAATGTACCAAGAAAGGTTGCATTTGAACATTTGAGCAAAAATTTATGTCATATCGAATTTGTCACAAAAATTTGGTAATCCATACTTGAAAAATTCTAAGTCCAAATGGCTGAAAATGACCTATAATGTATCAATGAATTCCATGGCCTTCCAAGTACAATTTCACTTTTACCATTGAAGAAATCTCGTAGAGAGTATAAAAAATGATATTATGAAAAAAGAATGAGCTCAAAATGTTGAAAACTGAAGAAGTTGTGATTCTTGAAAGTTGAGAAAAAGTCACTTGAAAATAGGCAAAATTTCACTAAGTCCACAAATGACCTATAATGTCTTCAAACTTTTGATGACCCTCTAAGCATAATTGACTCTTGTAATGTAAGTAAAAGTTGAAGAGGATGTTGATAAGATTCATATGTAAAAATAAGAATTCAAAAATATTTAGAATTGAAAGACTTATGATCTTTTGAACTTTGACTTGAAATGTTGACTTTTTAGGTCAAACTTCCTTGAATCAACTTGTAAACTTGGACTTTCATTTCATTTCAAAGCACATGGATAATCATATGAACTCAAAGTAATGTTTCCTTGAATGTCCTTTGATTAAATTGACTAAAGCTTGAGGTAACTTGTTGATGAAGGCATGAAAATAAACACATGAACCTTTGACTTTTCTTGAGAGACAAGCTATTATACCTTGAGATATCTTTGATCAAAATGAGATTGAATGATGCTTAAAACCTTGTAATTCGATATTAGAAGCCATGGTTGGATGCGATAGCCCTCGTGAACCAATGGTTGACCACACTTTGACTTGAGGGACCAAAACCCTAACCGAGGAACCATGCTTGATGCTTTTGATACAAAATTCTACCTTGCAAAGAAACAAAAAGGGACAAAGCATATTTTTTGATATTTTGATTAGTGTTTGGTGATATACAAAGCATATGAACACAAACAAAAAAAGATACATAGAAAGGTGTTTGGTGGTCTCTACGTAGACAAACCCAAGGATGAGAGGGCTAGAAGAGAACCAAGTTTGTGATCTTTATGCATTGTGAAGATGCAAATGAGCTAGGATCTTAGGGTTAAAAATTAGGATATGATAGATGCCCCTATTTAAGTTTCTTCTATTCAGAGATATGAAGATTGACATATTTGTCTCGACGAGATAGAAGAGACTTAAATGTAAAAGACCCAATTTGGTCTTAAGATACCGTAAAAATGATTATGATATGATATGAATGCAACCACAGAACTCTGTGGTAAAAGATGCCATTGAAGATAGATAACTTCTAGACAAAGTTAGCAGAGGAAAAAGAAACTCTGCAAGGGGGTAAACAAAAAGATTTAGTTGAGGAATGTAAAATTTCACAAGAGGTAGAAAAAAGTGTGTAAATGAAACTATGAATTAAAAAAGTTGAGATAAAGAGGAAAAAGGGTTTGGACTCCACCCAGGAATCTCAAAATCATTTTCTCTACTAGGGAAAGAACCTTTAGTAGACAAAGATTAATAGGATGATAGCCACTTGCTAAAGATAATCAAAAACTTTGTCGGGGATACTCAAAAGAGATGCGGGCACGTCAAATCACACAACAGACTTCTCAAATAAAGAGACGACCATCTATTTGGGATGAAAGATTCACTGGATCACAACAGGGTTCTCATATGAGGAGATAAACACCCGTTTGAGCAACGAACCAAGTTGAAAGATAACAAGCTTCCACTATAAGGATAAAGCTTAACTTCTTCTTTAATCAAGTTTCAAACTTGAAAAAGGACCAAATATAATATGTCTCTGCTAAAGGGAATTCCATTTGCTAGGAATTATGAATCAATAAATCTACTAGGGATCTTCAAAAGAGATATGGGAAGGTTAGATAAATTTCACAACAAACTTCTCTGCGGGACTTTTTTGGATAGATGCCATTGATTCACCAAATATCGTGTCATGTAACATTTTCCACTTGTAATACAATAGAAAACTTATACATTCCTAGCTCGACCCATTGCTTTGGACTTAAGATTACTTACTAGGATGACTTAGGTCTTATACATTCCTAACTATAATCATCACATCGACCAGCTTTGAACACCACCCCAACCATATATAATTATCACACAATCACATTCATATCACTAATATGCTAACTATCTGATGGATCATCATGAGAGGGAAGCATTCATATTGGGTCAAACATTCACATAAAGATTAAAGACTCGCCCAAACAAGTGAGAGAGACACCACATATTGTCGCAACTGCGAAAAACACTCGGCGTAAAACAGAAGAGTCGCCACCTTTCGTTATTTATCCCAAAGAGAGGGAAAGGAAACAATCGGAAAAGCCTAACAAAAAAGGGAAAAGACGAGGTCGTCGCAACCAAGTCCTGGATTCGGGAGTCGGTTACGCAAGGGTAAGGTATTAGCACCCCTCACGCCCGTCGTACTTGACGGGATCCACGCTTGTTGTCTATCTAAGTGTGTGTTTAATCTATCTACGCTACAGGCTCACATGATAAAAAGAAAAGAAAAGAGACTCGGCAGAGCATCGCCGCTTTGTGCATACGTATTCCCTCGTGCAATGGGAAAGTCAGAGTCAACGTATTTCGGCTAACTATGGGTGAAAGGTGGGGGAAGGTTGCTCGCCAAGACATCGCCGTCTTGTGCCTGAGTATCCTCTTCTGGTACGAGAAATCAGAGCAAACGTAGTTTGGACTGACACGAAACAACAGGTTTACTAAGTGTTTTAACCGAGTAGGATTAAACCTCCGTTCTAGCAGTTAGGGACGACGCCTGTTTGCGGTAGAACCGAAGCTTAACAACACTCTTTTTACAACAAAGGTTTCCGATTAATACCAAAGGAAAAAGTTTGAAGTTTTGTTTTGTGTTTTTTAGTGAAGTGAATTAATTCGGTTTGTGATTCACGTTGCACTAAAGACTATGACATAGGGGCGAATGCGTCGCGTATCGCCCCTAAACGGGACGTACACTAAGCACTCTAGACAAGAGAGAGGAGACCCCTCACTCATCATTCCCCATATAGCTTAAGGCTCGTAGCGCACAATGTTCATCGTATTTATTAGATGAGTTAGAATGATTTTGAGATGAGAAGAAGAAAATGCGAACTCTAAGGGAGACTCGGTCATAATGTTGTCATGCAAAGTGGACCTAAAGTTCAGATTGAAAGGGGAAACATCTACCCTAATGTTAGCATGCTTGGATTAAACACATAATGTCTCTCCTACTCCCATCCTAAACGGAGGGACTAGGAACCTTATGGGGATCATGGCAAAAAGCACAAGAAAGCACCAGATACATTCAATCACAAGTAAGAGATGCAAACATGAAAAATAAACATGCAAAGAGGGAGGAAAATAGTGTGGGGTAGCAACAACCACAAGCGCGTCTCGACCTCTTGGAAGCAAGCAAAGAATGCAATGCAAAAGAGAAATGCAAGAAAGCAAACAAACATGGAAATGCAAGCACAAACGAGAGTGAATGAGACAAAACGGGAGAAGTGAACTTCTACAACCATCGACTATCAATCATCGGAGACAAGTGGGAGGAAAGGAAGTGCGGGGCAGCAGCCGCCACAAGCGCATCTCGACCACTCGACTCTAACACTCAAGCGAAAGATAAACATCACATTGAACGACATATACGAGAGTATGCATTCAAGTGGAAAACAAGCACGTGTATCGAAGAGATCTTGATTAAATAATCAAGAACAACGACAAAATGTCCAAAACATTTCACTCCTGATGCATCATATTAATCTACGATGATCCGATGTGAAATGACACTCAAACGAGCAAGAAAAATAGCAAAACAGACTTACTGGCACATTGTTAATCGGTTAACACCGGGCGTTAACCAATTAACCACTGTTAACGTTTAAAAAATTTTGAATATTTGTACATGTTAATCAGTTAACACCAGACGTTAACCGATTAACACCTTGAAAACTTTAAAAATTTTGAATATCTGAGATGGTTAATCGGTTAACCATATGTGTTAACCGATTAACATTGTGCCAACAACAGAAAAACAGTAACAGAGCAGTATGTTCAGCAAATAAGCACTTATCCGATCAACTGGATGATCGCATAATCACTTAATCACGAAATTAAACCAGCAAATCATGATAACAACAAGATGTAAACACATCTAAACAGTACCATCAACATTCATATCAATCACAATTCAACCGAATATGAAAAATCAACATGAATATGCAAATAAGCTCAAAAATGCTATGGATATAGAATTCCAACCTTCGAAGCGGAGGATCGCTTCGGTTAATGTTGATTCAACTGTAATTGAACAGATCCAATGCTAGAAGTCCGGAATACTTCAAGATCCACACCAATTCTTGTAGTAGCAATGAAGATCCTTCAAGATTAAGCCAAATAATCACTTCCAAAATCACTTCCAAGTTCAGATCCAATTTTGCACGAAAATTGAATGAAGAAATCAATTCAATGAAGATGATGGATGGAGGTTTGAGCTCAAGAATTCATTGATTCCAATGAAGAATCAAAGAATTCAATAGAAAAGAGATTTAGTGAGGTTTTTGGAGTTGGAAAAAATGGGAGAAAATTTGAGAGAATTGAGATGAATTCTGAAATTGAAATGAAATTATGAGGCTTAAATGCCTTTGGTTTGGAGTAATTCACTTAAATATCACTTAGGTTTGGATCCAAATGAAAGACTTGGAAGATGGTTTGGGAAATTTGGAATGGAGTGAGGAATGGGAGTTTGGAGGGAAAATGAAATTAATCAAATTCTGAAATGATTCTATATCCTTCCCAAGTGTAAAATTGAAATTTGCACATGACCAAAATTGGACCCCAAAACAGCCTGCATTGAAAATTCACGTATAGAGGCAAAAATTGCACTGGTTAATCGATTAACCATATAGGTTAATCGGTTAACACCTTCAAAAATCTGAAATTGGCGCCTTTTGGAGGGAAATCTGCACGTTTGCCCTGTTTCAACTCTTTGGAGCTTTGTTAAGCTTCTGAATCTTGTTCTTGAATGTTGCAACTGTAAGAATGCTTGATATGAGCCTGAGTGCTACTTCTTGAAGTTATCCTGCAAAATAAAATAAAATCGACCGCTCGACCGCTGGGCAAAATAAATGCCAGAGCCTCTGATGCTCGCTGTTCAGTCTTTCAGTCCTTTGCGCCAAAATGAACCTGAGCCACAGGAATGCCTTGATCCCATGCCTCGAGAACGAATGTTATGATATGCAAAAATGCAAAATGCAAAGAAACAAAAACTAGTTAAGGTTAAAATGAAAGGGCAAATTTTGGGGTGCTACACATATTCACCCAAAATCTTAAGGTGATAGGTCTATGGATCCTCTCACTTATATAGTGCTTAACATCCATTTTTCTAAGAAATGTGGGACTTTTAGAACTCACACTTGTTTCTCAACACAACTCACACTTGCTTCTCATCAATCTCTCCCTCAAGTGTGAGTCCGTCCACTATGCTCCCCCTTAAGCGGAAGTTTTTCTCATCCACATGCTTGTACCGCCGTTGAGAGGCACCCTTATCTCGTCATGAGCACTTCAACGAGACACGCCGTCTAATCACCATGTCAGGAAGACTTTCGACACAAGGAGCTAATCCCTTACTCGAACCAGACTTTGATATCAGTGATGGGTCATCATAAGGGAAAAATATTCACATTGGGTCAAACACTCACCTAAAGGTCAAAGACTCACCTAAACAAGTGAGAGAGACCCCACATATTCGCCAAAAACCTTAAGGTGGTAAGTGTATGAGTCTTCTCACTTATATAAGGCTCAACCTCTACTTTTCTAAAAAATGTATAATTTAAAACTCACACTTATTTCTCAACATCGATTCCCATTAACCACCATTTCAAATGCAATCTTTCAACCACCACCATATCAATCATTATTATTAAGATTACTATTAAATAAATACTACATATAATAATTTTTATTTTATCTTTATATTTAAAATTAATTTTAATCAAAAAATTTTAAAACTCAAAATTAAAATTTAATTTAATTTCTAAAAATTTTAAAATACAAAATAAAAAATTGCCTCAAACATAACATAATAGAGTAATAATAATAAGATAATAAAAATAGTTAATATTAAATTAAAAATTAATAATATCATTCAATTTTCAAAAAATTAATTTAGTAAATTGTCACTCATGAATAAACAAGGAGCAAATACTTATAAAAATTAGAAGAAAACCGACCAAAAACCCATTGATTCCCATTAATGTTTGTCCCACTAATCAAGCAATTTATTTAAACCTAAGCACCAACTCCCCATGTGCTATAGCCCTTCCCAAGATCAAGAGAAAAGACAAATGCCCATATCTCCCTCCATTGGCTATGTTTGTTCCCACAACTCTCACCTTTTTGTAACACTAGGTCGGCTTCTATTATATCCATGTCTTCCACTTTATTATTCTTTATGTTTTCAAGTATTATATAAGTCCCTAACCACATAAACTTCTCTTACTAGTTCTTCCACTTTCAATTCTTCTAAAAAGAAAAGAAAAAGATGATGAAGTTGAAGTCAAAGAGGTTTTGTAGAAGCATATCAAAGCTTGGAAATATTGGAAACAAAGTGGTAGCAACATCTCCAATTGAAATTGAAAAGGAGTGTAGTGAAATCAAATGGGAACTTAGGCCGGGTGGCATGCTTGTGCAAAATAGAGAGAGCAATAAAAGTGATGAGGAGATGATCACAATTAGAGTTTCAACAATGTCAAAGTGGCATGATATTTCCATTGAAGCCACTTCAACTTTTGGTAAGTCTAATGAAACCCTACCCTACCACACATTTAATTTTCAATGACTTTTGTTTTGGTTACAATAAACTTTGAACCACTCTACTTATAAACAAAAAATATCTTATTCTTGTGCATTATTATAGAACTCTAAACATAACTTATGGTTAAATTTTGTGAATAAATTTTAGGAGATTTGAAGATGGCTTTGTCATTGGTAACAAGTTTGGAGCCTAGAGAACAAAGACTTATCTACAAAGGTAAGGAGAGAGATGACAATGAATTTCTTCACATGATTGGTGTTAGGGACAAAGATAAGGTTCTTCTTCTTGAAGATCCGGCCATTAAGGAAATGAAGCTATTTGGTTTGGCAAGAGGAGAATCTATTAACAATCCTTGTTGTACAATTAGTGTATAATATAAATCATCTGATTTTGATTGAACGGTCTTTGATGTTTCAAAAATGCGTGATCCCCTGACTGAAGCGAATTTCGTGATATACTGAAGTTGATTTTTAAAATCTAAAACTCATAATTAATTAGTACTAACAAGAAAAGATAAAGTAAAGTTAAGTTTAATGTGATGTAAATGTTTGTCTTTCTTCACTTTTTTGTTTGTTTGTTAATTTCCTAGTATAGAGGAACATAATCATGTACTCATCTTGTTGTTTGATTTGGAAATGTATAAGCTGATGTAATGCCATGTTATGTGTCTTAATCAATATTAATTGTCTTGTTGCTTCCTTTTGTATTTTACTAATTTTATATTGTTTTGTTTTTTAATCTTGATTGTTGTCTTGTTGATCATTGGTATTTTTATATGATCCCATGCGTGCACACCGACGCGTAAAAGCATAGTTCGCTTTGTTAATGTAGGGACCATATTTCAGGTAAAAGGGACAGGTTTTTATGTTCTGAAATATGTTTTCTACATTTTTAAAAGATTCATTTTAAAAGCTAATTTTCTCTTGATTTACCAGAGCTCAAAGCTAATGAGTTCTCCGTATAGAAAACTAGATAATAGGGAAAATTAACTTTCTAAAAGATCCCTTCTATTCGCTTCAAATGTGATTAAGTTTTACTAGAGCACATATATAAGGGTCAGTTGGAATTCTGTTTGGATTCATTTGTTCACTTCCTAGTTGCATAAAGGTCGGACTGTTAAAACATTTTGAACTCGTTGGGAAATGATATGATATGGAAAAGCCTTTATGATAAGTAAGAAAATTAAATCAATAATAAGGAGTAACTCTTATTATTGCAATGTGATTGACTTGAATAAAAATTATAGTTTTAAGGGTCTAAAAATTCTTCTTTTTTTATTTTGTATTGAATCTCTAATTCTCTTTCTTTTCAAATTCATCTTTTCTTCTTTCATTGTAATTGTGTAGAGATAATCATCCTGCAATTAAGATTGGTTGATTTACTCGAGTGAAGAGTGGGGAATAAGAAGAGAATTTAATCATTCGATTAAATCTTGTTCATCAAGATTGATTTGGAATTATTCAAAGTTTTGAGTTTAACTCCAACATCTGGTATCTAGAGCACTGGTTGAGCGATTTGTGGGAAGTAAAACACGATGGCAATGAATCTTTTGAACGAGCATTTTTGGGCGATGAATCATCTGAAGGCTCAGAATTATGAGAATTTGTGCAAATAGATGAGGGTTGTTTTCTGTTATCAAGATCTTTGGGATCTTGTGAAGAAAGGAGTAACACCACTTGTAGAAAACGCGTCAGATCAAGAAAAAGGTGCATACAAAGAATTGAAGATGAAAGATTATAAAACTCTAATTCATCAATGTGGTGATCCCTACAATTTTGAAAATGTCACTGATGTAGAATTAGTAAAAGAAGCATGAGAGATCTTAGAGAAATTGTTTGGAGGCGTTGAGAAAGTGAAAGTGGTGAGGTTACAAACTCACAAAAGAACGTATGAATTGCTTCAGATGGAAGACAATTAAAGCATAACAGATTTTTCACTAGGATTACAAAACTGGTGAATCAAATCAAGGTATGTGGAGAAGTGTTGACATCAAGATCAATTGTTGCAAAGATCTTGAGGTCATTGAATCCAAAGTTCGACCACGTGGTAGTAGCCATAGAAGAGTAAAAAAATTTCAAGTTTGACAAAGGAAGAGTTTCAACGGATGCTTGAATCTCATGAACAAAGAATGACTGAAAGAGTTGCAAGCAAGTCGAATAGTGATGTGGCTCTACAAACGCATTTAGCAAAAGAAAAGAAGGGCAAGGGAAGTTGGAAAGGTATATGAGGCTACAAAAATTTGACTGGTCAAAATCAACAAGAAGGAGGCTGGTCGAGTCTGAGAAAGTCCTCATACCAAAGTAACCAAAGAGGTGGTGTAGCAGGTAGATGAAGAGGTGGTGGTCGAAAATCTGAACAAAGTCAGATTCAGTGTTTCAATTGTCAGAAGTATGGTCACTACACTAGTGATTGTCTAGAAAAACAAAAGAACCAAGATAGTGATACAAAGTTGGCAAAGCATGAAGAAGAAGAAATGTTGCTGATGGTCACAATAAGAGATGAAGAAAGATTCCAGGACCAATGGTACTTGGACTCAGGATGCTCATGACACATGACTGGTAGGAAGGATTGGTTTGTCAACATAAAATCCTCAATGAAGAACGTGGTGAAATTTGAAAATGACAATACTCTAACAACTGAAGGTATTGGTGATGTCCTAATTATGGGGAAAGATTACAAGAGATTAGCAATTTCCAATGTAATGTACGTACCAGACATGAAGAGTAATTTGCTCAGCATAGGCCAGTTGGTCGAAAAGAACTAGAAAGTGTCGATCGAAGACAATATGATGAGAGTTCTCGACTCAGGAGTGTTGCGGTAGAAATAGGATCACAAACTATTAATGAGTTTGAATCGCAATTCAATTCACAACCGCTCTTTGATTTATCCGAAGGAAAAGGTCAAAAGAGGGAAAACCTATTTTGCATCGTAAACACAATGCGGGGAAAGACCTAGGGTTCGGGGGTTGGTTAAATTTAGGGAAGGTATTAGCACCCTAAACTTCTGTAGTATTCTACAGGAACCTTTTGTTCAAATGCTTACTATTTTGCTTTATTTATTTGCTTAAGGTATATGTACAAAAGGATTAAAAGTGAGAAAAGAGACCTAAGGGGTTAATTCTAAGTTTACTCGGCAAGACATCGCATCTTGTGCCTACGTATCCTTACGGGAGTGGAATCAGAGTAATCGTAGTTCCCCTCAAAAGGGAGGTTAGAGACTTCTTGACTGTGGTCAAGGTCTCAAGGGGAATAAACGCATCTTAAGGACACGCTTACGTGGAGTGTAGAAACTCCAAATCTCTACGTTGAATTGTTAAGTTGTAATTAGGGTTAGGTTAGGAATTCCACGGCGGGAAATCCTAAGATGAGCGCGGCGACTCTTTGACCTAATGCTAGGGGTAAAATTGTAATTTAGCCTGCGGCGAGGCATTTGTGAAAATTAGGGTTTGTAATTTGTAGTTTTGAGGATTTGAAATTGAATGTGTGAAGTTTTACGGACTATCGGCGCGGCGGCCAAACAGTTAGACCTAACCTTCGGATGTGTGCAATGTGACAGAAATAATAGTGATGAAAGTGTGAGAAATTTAAATCATACAAGCGGAAGTAAAATGCGGAAAGTAAATGCGATTATTGGTTCGCGAGGTTACAACCGAGAAACAGATACAATATGATAATGAAATTTGAATTGAACAATAATAAGATAAAATAAATAACGGTAAACGCAATAAACTGCAAAACGAACAAACAACGTTAGTGGGCAGAATTAGATGAATTATCAGACACGCCAGGAAGTGAAACTATGCATATTTTTGTGGTTTGTATTTTATGATATAAACTTCAATTTAAATTAAAATGGGATTTTTAATATTATTTTAGAAAACATTTTAACAAATCAATAATAATAATAATAATTATAATAATAGAATAGAATAAAAATAAATAATAAAAAAAAGGTTTGGGAAGTTGGGCCGGTGATTCTTCGGCCCGTTGCCACTTCAATTGATCGTCACATGAGAAACTTAGGGTTCCAAAACCCCCATTTTGTCTCGCGGCGCATGCTCTTCGTCTCGTTCTTGTTTCGTCTTCCCCGTCAGGCATTTGCCGTTGGTTTCTTCATCTCACCAATTTCTGAAAAAACAACAAATCATATGAACACATGAGATTTAAAAAAAAATCACTTACCCTCTCGTTAGGGTTTTGGGTGACTTCGATGGTGATTCTTTCACGGTGGTGCCGATGGTTTTGTTCGTCCGATTTCCTCTATTGATGGGAGAGTCTGAGGCGATGATGGTGATGATGATAGTATTTTGAGCCTCGAAGTTATTTTGCTCGCCGATTTTAAATGAACGGCGCCGGCGAATGTACTTCCACAGGGTTTAGTTCGTGTGATGAATGTCGATGGTCTTCGTCGCTGTTTCTTACAAAGACGATGACGAGGACTTCGTCTCCTCTGAGTCTCGACCGTTTCTCCTTGTTCGCGCCGCCTAGGGTTTCTTCGCTCCCTCCTCTCCCCCCTTTTTTTCTAGCGTTTCGTTTGAGGTGATGCCATTCTTATATACTCTCCTCTCTCGATTTTGAATGGGCCTTTGGATTTAAATTTTTCCGATATTATTTACCCTTTTGTGAAAGGTTTGATTTGATCTCAAAACCTTCCGTTTTCGGAAGCGATTTGCACAATATTTGTTTTTCTGATATGATATGATCTTTGATTGGGATTTTCCTTTTTCAGAATTCCTTGATTGGATATTGTTTGACCCTATTTCCGGATATGGATTGCTGATGCACTGTTTTTTTCTGATGCATTTCGGTTCGGATATGAGTTTGTTAACTTCTTTCTCTTCATCTTTCAGGGAGGACACGATACTTCGAATGGATCTACACCGCTGGGAAAGGTATGCGGGGATGATGATGCTTTGTCTGAGCCATCGGAAAATGACACTATGATTCATGTGCTGCTATTTATGTTGCGAGCAGGATAGCATCTGATTTGGTAACTGATATGCTGTGACTGGTTGTCGGATTTAAACTTCTGTTAGCATCTTATCTGAGTTCTTTTGAAACAGCTTCACTTGTCTTGTTCTGTATCCAATTTTTGATGCAGTTGAATTGTTCCTGAACTTTTCTGATTGGACTGATATTTTGGATCCTTTCTTGGTATGGTTGTACCACTTTATTCGAATTCGGACGCTTTAACCTCTTGTGGGACTTGCAGATATTGATGTTGCTGATGTGCTTCCATGATGGTTTGTGAGATGAGTTGATAGTTTGTGCTGAGCTGATAGTTTTTTACTGATACACCAGTCGCCTGATGCAGTTCAGCTCTGATTCAGCCTTGGTGCTTGGGGCTGTGATGCTTTGGATTCGCAAACTGATTGTGTTGTATGATGACAGGGCTATGATGTTGTTCTTCGATTGAGCCCACATGTTGGATTTGATTTCTTGTTGTTCTACTGGTGTGCATTCACTTGTTCAGTTTTGTGTTTCCAATTACCTCGGCTATGAGCATCAAAAGCTACACATTTACTTGATAGTGCTGTTATATTTACTTGATGGTGTCCCTTCGGAATCCACATCTGCACAAATCATTTCGGCTCGAAAAAGCTTCCTTTATCTCTCTCTCTCTCTCTCTCTCTCTCTCTCTCTCTCTCTCTCTCTCTCTCTCTCTCTCTCGGCTGTCCCTTAGATAAGAACAGATATTACCTGATCTGACGCCGATGGCTCAGATTGGTAACGGGAGTAGGATGCGGCTTCGGTCGTGCCCTCTCGACACTCGATGATGACAATGTTCTGAGAGTGTCAAACAACCTCTAACACTTTTTCCTGTTCTGTTTTGTTTTCTATTTTTTTCAGGTGATCGGGAGCTTCGTGAAGAACTCAAAGAGAAGACCAAATGAAGAATGCTTAGCAGCTTAGGACTTAGAATAGGGTGCCCTTTGTAAACATAAATCTCTTGTAATACTAACGAACCCCATGAATAAAGATTCAAAAGCATTTTCCCTTTCAACTTGTAACTTTAGATACTCGTGCAATAAAATCCAATAAAATGTTCATTGTTATTTTCTCATTTGTAAATCTAAATATTCATGAATAATAATCCACAAATTATCTAAACTCAACTTTAAGTCATAACTTATGAATACTTGTGGATAAAAATTCCAAAATATTTAAACTCCCTTCCTCTTTGCCTTTGATCAAATAAATGACATCTTGCAACATAAACAAATTCAACTGAAATCCTCTTGATTACGTGACTTCTCAAACCGCACTCTAATAGCATTCCCTCATTTTTAAAATGATCTCCACTCTTTACGAGAATATAAACTGCTCATCAAATGCCCTTGACATAATCAAATCCATGTGGACAAATGCCTCGGGAATGACGTCTTATTTGTCCCCAGATTACGAATCCTGCTTGAAATAACCAAAATGCCCTTGGGGGTAATTCCTGCAAAACAAATCGCACTCAATGATTGGTTAGTGATTAATGGATGCAAAATGAAATGCTATGCGAACTGACTGACTAAATGTAAGGGTAAAATTTGGGGTATTACAGTTGCCCCTATTTAAATAACTACACCGGATGATCTGAGTGACGGAGACTCGAGGAATCATGGTGGAGGGATTTAAATATAGATAACCGAAAATTTTGCCCTTATATGTGGCGATATGCGATGCTATGGACAAACAAGACTAATGCAGGCATCGCCATGAAGATGATATGATGCGTATGCTGGGATGGTTAATGTAAGGATGCAGATGAACACGACGACACAGGGACATACGCTACGAGAAGAACACACTGAGGAAAACGACGCGCTGGGACACAGCACAACATTGGGGAATTCCAAAAATGATGGTCAACTGGTGCGAACACGACCAATTGTCTTTTTTAGAAAAGGAACGAGATTCTCAAATGGAGATGGTACCTATGAGACGGCCTCCACTGGGGAATCTAAAAGTAAAACTGGATCATGTACGACTGCAAGATCGATTACAGAATGCTGGAGCATTGAGCAAAGAATAACATCCAAGCTTCTGTAAACTATCCCTCATGACACGATCAAACGGACTTTTCGGGAATCCGTAGCAAATATACAGGGTGAAAAGAACCGGCTGTATGCCAAAATAAATGGACTTTGAGTGGTTAGAACAAGATCCTTAATAGTGATGGCGCCTATGAGATGGCCTCCACTTGGGAATGTCTAACAATAAGACTGGATCTACACGACTGCAAGATCGATTACAGAATGCTGGAGCATTGAGCAAAGAATAACATCCAAGCTTCTATAAACTATCCTTCGTGATGGGATCGAATGGACTTTTCAGAAATCCATATCAGATATACAGGGTAAAAACCGGCTGTATGCCAAAATAAATGGGCTTTGATGGGAAATGCCCTGATAAGCTTCTCGAGGGAGAACTGTCACTTATCGTTGGAAGGGACTTACATGCCAAAACGGATAAGCTCTCAAAAGAGGTTGTTGCTTATCCGATAAATAAATCTTCTCATATTTAAAGTCGGTGCCCGGAATATGATTCAGATTCTTCTTTTACTAAAGGATAAAATAAACTTCTTCATAGTTCCGAGGACAGCGCGTCGGGTATGATTCCGCTTCTTCTTTTGCTAAAGGGTAAACTGAACTTCCTCATACTTTAAGATTCATGCTCTCCTGAATATGATTCTGCTCCTTCTTTTACTAAAGGGTAAATGAACTTCTTCATTTCAAGGTTTGTTGCTCCCTGAATATGCTTCGGCTCCTTCTTTTACTAAAGGGTAAATGAACTTCTTCATTTCAAGGTTTGTTGCTCCCTGAATATGCTTCGGCTCCTTCTTTTACTAAAGGGTAAATAAACTTCTTCATTTCAAGGTTTGTTGCTCCCTGAATATGATTCAGCTCCTTCTTTTACTAAAGGGTAAACTGAACTTCCTCATACTTCAAGATTCATGCTCTCCTGAATATGATTCGGTTCAAACCTCCCCATACTTCAAGACGACAAGGAAAACGGAAGCCCAACTGCTCGATGGAGATGGCCATTTGCTGCGAGTCATAACGAAGATAGGATCAGCTCCTCAGGCGAGAAATGTCGCTTATTTGCAAGAGTGGCAATAATAAGCTTCTCATGTAAGAACTGCTTGTAGAGGTGATAACAGATAATGATGATAAGCTTCTCGGCGGAGAACTGTTGCATACCGTTGCAGAAGTATGTTACGATAAGCTTCTTAACCGAGAACTGTTGCGTATCCTGTTGTGAGGTTGTGATAAGCTTCTCTGGTGAGAACTGTTGCTGATCGATTGTAAAATGTTGTGATAAGCTTCTCTTGGCGAGAACTATTGCGTATCCTGTTGTGTAAGGTTGTGATAAGCTTCTCTGGTGAGAACTGTTGCTGATCGATTGTAAAATCTAGGATTGTAAAGTGTCATGCCGATAGGCTTCTCAGGCGAGAACAGTCGCATACCGATGCTGTAAGATGTAGGATTGTTATATCGATAGGCTTCTCAGGCGAGAATAGTTGCATACCGATGCTGTAGGATGTAGGATTGTTATATCGATAGGCTTCTCAGGCGAGAACAGTTGCATACTGATGCTGTAGGATGTAGGATTGTAAAGTGTTGTACCGATAGGCTTCTCAGGCGAGAACAATCGCATACCGATGCTGTAAGATGTACTGATAGATTTTCCAGGCGTGAACTGACGTGTATCTGTAAAGGATTGTGATTGGTTTTCTTGAAAGATAGTGCAAAATAAATGCATATCCGGGTACAGTGATAAGCTTCTCGGGCGAGAACAGTCGCGTATCTGCCAAAGTATGGTGAAAAATTTTAAACGGTGCAAAATAAATGCACGTCCGGTTGGGCTCGACGACCGACAAGACTGAGATTCAATCTAGGATCGAGCTAGAAAGAAGACTGGTAATCAAGACTCCATCGAGGGAATGATCTCGAAGGGTAAATATCTTATCCTGGCGAAGAAAGATAGCTGAAGTAACCGTCATCCACGAGGAACGAGCTCTGTAGGGAAACTTGGAAACACATATGTATTTTATGCTTAGGGCTGACAATCTATTTGAAGAGAATGGACAAACCCAGTTACTCGGCGGTAACAACCAATAATGGTGAAACACAATGAACCTGTGAATGCTAACGCATATGTTACTGCATATGCTAATGTGAATGTATGTTAATGTCTATGTAGTTAAATATGCAGGATGTAATGGAGTGAGTATGTGAAATGAACATATGAAATAGGCATGTGATGCTTATGCCCCTGCGTATGCTGACGAAACAGACTAGAGACGGGACGAGAGATGAAATAAACATCTCGACGGAGATATCCTGCGTTCTCTGCAACAAATACGTCAATCATGGGTAAGAAAGATCAATGGTAGAACCAAATCTGGTTTTAAAGTTCTGAATTCTCTAGGGAGAAGGTAATCTGCTTGGGTGCACAGTATCACGTCTTCACATGGGGAGAAGAAAACCTGAGGGACACTTTCGAGTTACCCCAGAAAAAGTTGTCAGCTTATAGTCTCTCTGGGGACTGTGATGAGGCAATAGTTTAGGAGCCTGTTGCAACACTGAGATTTACTGGGGAATGAAGGCCGCCATGAGTAAAATCCATCGGGTGCATGAAGAAAAGTTGTGAAACCACATGGTTTTGATCTTGAAGGACCTTATAGTAGTCGCCATTTGTTTCCTTTTTTTTTTTTAAAAACACGGTGCCCCAGGATATTTGCGTTGTGAGGTATGGTCATCTCAAGAGGATTTTATAGAGAACACGGAGTCTGGTTGCCCCACTATTTTCAAACTCTTTGAGAGATTCGTTAGGTCTGGCACAAATTAAGCGTGTTATGACGAAATCTTCGAGAAATAGCTCTTAAGAACGTCAGACTCGCGTTGGTAAGCGAACTAGGAAACTGCCTGCCCCTGTGTAGCAGGATCTTCAAGTTCCACGGGTTATGTCCATATGTAAATCTCTAAGATATCAAGCAAAGTCGTCATGCCTGAAATACCTATCCTGAGCTTGTCAATGTACACATATATTTGTCTTGAATTTTTGTTTTGAAAAAAGATATCGCAATAACTTGTGACAGAAATCACTAGTCGGGATATAAGTTTTAATTATAATGCCAACATGAATTTTTTTTTTCTGAGCATAGCTCGTAGGAGTCAGGAAACGTGATCGTGTCGAGTATGCTTTCAACCGAAGTCCTGCTTCAATTAGGTCTTTTAAAGGTTGTATCGTGGCTTGGTTCACGGTTTAAGAAACAAAAGGATAAAGGCTCAGAGTTATATTTGTACCCACCCCTTCTTCGTGATGTTCTCCAATCCTAATTCAGTTAATCGGATACGAACGCTCATATCTCAAGCGGATTTGCTATGGTTGAGAACTTATCAAAGCTTTGGACATGGCAGTCACTCACCTATTTCTAATGGCAATTGGTCACACGATTTTGTTCTTTACTAGGGATTATTTATTGTACCCTCTTGTTTTGCTTTTATTCCCTAACTTTTGCCTGGACAACGTCTTTTGATCTGACTTTGGAGTCCAGCGGGATGCCCCAGTTTTGCCTAAGTCTCCTTCATAGGTTTTGACTTAGCGGGCTCTTATTTTTTGAATATTCTTTTATGCACAAGTCGTATAAATCTTTTGAAAGGCTCGTGACTGCCCCACTCCTTAGGTAACCGAGGGATAGTCATTGTATTGGACTTCTTAAGATGCTAAGGATAAATTCTCGAAGGTTTGCTCTTCCTTTTTAGAGTCTGAGTGCTCGATCGGTTTAACTGACACCTACCCTGCCCCAGGTTAAGATGAGGGTTCTTAAAAAAAAGAAAACTCCTACTTCAAGGCTCAAAGAGGTTAACGAGGGATTAACATCCTTATATCTCCAGTGTTTAGGATTTGAAACAATGCCTTACATCATCAGCAGGTTTTAATTGAAAGCATACGACAAGAAATCTGACGTTTTGGGTTCGTCATCCTCCCCCCAATTCTCCATCAGAACAAGAGATCGGGTAAAGTTGGCATTATGATTTATGAAAACGTTTTTTTGAATGAGTGAAACGAATGGATTTATTCAAGACAAACATATGCGTTGCATTAATCAAAGATAAACAAGTTCGTACATGCTAAATATGCTTAATCAAAGAGAAATACATATAAATAAACAAATGAACTGTCGGAAAAATCCTTCTAAATGTTTATGAAATCTTGCATTCAAGAGTAACAGTTTCCTTTGGCGGAGCCTCAATGGAAGGGACGTCTGGTTTATGATCACTGTGAGTCGTCATGGCTTGCCCCAGTTATGCTGGTCACATCTTCAACAGTTTTCAGTCGTTGCTTCGAAATAACTTTTCCAGATTCTTTGTTGATCCCGGTCATATCATCTTGAGGGTTACTGAAATGAAGCGAGCTAGGCCTTTGAATAATTACTGGATTCGACTGATTTGCTGAGGGGACAACATACTTTGCAGAATTTAAGCTTGACAAGCGGGGAACCCCGAGAGGAGTCTCGATCTTCGGCTGAGCATCGCTAAAAGACAACTTCTTCGTTTCTAGAAAATTTCTGACAAAGTTCTTAAGAGTGTAGCAATTCTCTAGATCATGGCCGGACGCACCCTCATGAAATAAGCAATGAGCGGCAGCATTGTAACCTGCAGGTAACGGATTAGGCGGAGGACCCAAAGCACGGGTGGTAATCAGACCTTGTTGTACCAAATGGGGGTATAACTCAGTGAAAGTTATCGGAATTGGAGGACAAGGCTTATACTGCCTCTTACGGGGATAAGGAACCTGATTCTGTGATTGTTGGTGAACAGGAGCGTTGGGCACTCGTTGACTGTTGACAGGAACTTGCATGGGCGGATAACCGGAAGGTTGTTGATAAACCGGTGCTTGATATACCAGAGCTGACTGCACAGGCTGGTATGTAGGAAACTGCTGATCGAAAGGAGGTGCAACAGTAGCTACATAGGGTTGTTGGACATATGGAAACGGATAACCTTGAACATAACTCTGCCAAGGTTGAGGAGTAGCCATTTTGCGGTTCCTCGAACGTGCAGGTCCTTTACCATGGTCGGAGTTAGGAGCTTTGCACTTTGGAGGGGTAGCTCGTCGAACTGGTTGAGCACTAGGAGGCACCAAACCGGATTGAAGACCGTGAGGAGGTACATTCTCGACAGTAACAACTGGTTGAGATTCCATAACGGTATTAGTAGTCTCAGAAACAACAGTAGACTGAGCATCCACCTTCACACTAAGAGCTCGTAGCATCTCCAAAATCTGCCCTACACTTCCTCGAAGATCTTCGAGTTCATGGTTGACACGGTTGATCTCTTGGTTTTGATCTTCCATCCTTTTGAAGGGTCGTATTGATGCAGAGAACTTAGGGTGACAAAACTGGAAGGTGAGAAAACCGCGTATGAGAAACCGGGAGACACATGCAATGCAAAAGTAAGATGCTAGAATGCGAATGCAAATGAAGATTTCATGGAACTCGAATATTTACGAATATTGCGGAATACCAAGGAAACTTTTAATTCATTGAAGACAAATTACAAATAATATTCTTGCAACCAAAATAGCTAAATAAAAGCCTAGAAAATCCTAGAGAAGCATCTTCCACAACTTCAGTGAGCAGACGGAGATCCGGAGGAAAATAAATATTCGTAGAGCCTTCTCTTCTTGTAGGATTGTATCTCATCATTCTTCGACTGAATCTTCTCTTCAAGTTCTTCGTACTCGCTGACCATCACATGGTATTTGTTCTTCCATGATTCTGTTTCGCGTTGTGATCTCTTCAAAGTGATCTTCAAAGTCTTAGCTTCAGTCATGAAATACTGGACATGTTCTTCTCTTTGAGGTAAAGGATCTTGGCGAGAGTAGGGCATCTTCAACTCAATAGCTCTTCCTCGGACCCATTGAAGGTATGGTTCCATGGACACACAATTAGGTCTTCCCAAACTTTCTTTGTCTTTCCTATGCAGATGATTCCAAGAAGATAGAATCTGATCTTGAAGCTTTTTGTCGTCTTCGAAAAAGATTTTCTCCACATGAATACCTTTAGGCGGTTCCTTCAAGGGGTATCCCAACTGTCGGCGAGCTAAGACTGGATTGTAGCTAACTCCTCCATTGAAACTGAGCAAAGGCACATTGTTGAAGTTTCCACAACTATCAATGATCGATATCCCATCGTACATGCGATTATACCAATCAATATCAGAGTGAGTTAAAGCCATAACTTTTTGCGACCAACGTTCTTGATTAGGTCTCCAGAACAGACCGGACTTGGGTAAGTGAGAAATAAACCACTTGTATAGTAATGGCACACAACATATAATCATTCCTCCATCATGAAAGTTTCGAAGATGTACTGAATGATAAGTATTACCCAATAGCGTTGGAACTGGATTTCTCCTCATGAAGGTCTTGATTGCATTAAGGTCCACAAACCCCTCAAAACTAGGAAAAAGCAGCAACCCATAAATAAGCAAAGCAAATATTGTCTCAAAGGCAAACATGTCTTTATGATCGGCATAAAATTGGTCCTTCTTAATTAGGAAGTCCCTGAGAAAACCGGAGGTCCCCCCTTTGGTGATCATATTGTTTTTGACATCGAATATCCTTAAACAAATGGCTTTAGCAATATCTCGTTCTTTAGGGTCTTCCTCCAAGAAAGGGAATGGAGACTTATCCAAGATAGGTAATCCCACCAACTGAGAGTACTCTTCTAAGGTAGGTAAAAGCTGATAATTTGGAAAGGTGAAGCAGTGATAATCTGGATCATAAAACTGTAGCAAAGTCGCAAGAAGTCCTTCGTTTACTTGAATCTTCAACAAAGACAATAGCCTTCCATATCTGTTTTGGAACTTTTCTTGATCTTGAACCAAATCTCTTAGCTTCTCTAGGACTTCCAAATTAAAACCCCTAAAAGTAAATTTCAAAGTATGCCTTCTATGGTGATCCATGGTATCCTGCAATGTTCATAAATAGAGTTTGAATTCCATGAAGTCTTAATGTAATATGATGCTTTATGGATGCAATGCATGAAAACACACAAAGTCCTAGGTTAAAGGTACGTGAGCGGAGTTAAGGTCTACCCATCCCAAAAAGGAGTGTACTATAGGTTAGTCGTACCTGCAGAACAAGGTTCTAAAAAGTGCCCAAAGTCATCAGCCCATCTTTCGGATATTATCAACTTTCCGACTGACTCGGGGGTTAATAATATTCTCGAGAGAACCTCTTTTGAGTGTAGTATCGCGTAGCAACCAATGTGGGACTACTCCCACATAGTTCCCGCACTACGTCCTAAATAAGGCCAAGGTGGTGTTAAGGTACTACGGTTCCCAATATCACAGACTCCAATCGATAAAGGTAAATGTTTTCACGACTATACTCGATCAACCGAACCATTTTCGAAAGGGTCTCAACTGAGCGGTGATTCTCGAATCAGCTTGGTCGGGACTCACTCCCTATAAGCCTCATCGAATATATCCCCATCCTATAATAATGTCACTAGTCCGGGCGTAGGACTTATCTCACAACACAAGGAACAGTCCCAAAATCAAAGTACAATATATACATGCAAATGAATAGTAAAACAAATAGTAATAAATATGAACAAATTAGGGATAACCCTCAAAAGTTTAGAAAGTCCCCAGTGAAGTCGCCATTTTCTGTTGCGGTAGAAATAGGATCACAAACTATTAATGAGTTTGAATCGCAATTCAATTCACAACCGCTCTTTGATTTATCCGAAGGAAAAGGTCAAAAGAGGGAAAACCTATTTTGCATCGTAAACACAATGCGGGGAAAGACCTAGGGTTCGGGGGTTGGTTAAATTTAGGGAAGGTATTAGCACCCTAAACTTCTGTAGTATTCTACAGGAACCTTTTGTTCAAATGCTTACTATTTTGCTTTATTTATTTGCTTAAGGTATATGTACAAAAGGATTAAAAGTGAGAAAAGAGACCTAAGGGGTTAATTCTAAGTTTACTCGGCAAGACATCGCATCTTGTGCCTACGTATCCTTACGGGAGTGGAATCAGAGTAATCGTAGTTCCCCTCAAAAGGGAGGTTAGAGACTTCTTGACTGTGGTCAAGGTCTCAAGGGGAATAAACGCATCTTAAGGACACGCTTACGTGGAGTGTAGAAACTCCAAATCTCTACGTTGAATTGTTAAGTTGTAATTAGGGTTAGGTTAGGGATTCCACTGCGGGAAACCCTAAGATGAGCGCGGCGGCTCTTTGACCTAATGCTAGGGGTAAAATTGTAATTTAGCCTGCGGCGAGGCATTTGTGAAAATTAGGGTTTGTAATTTGTAGTTTTGAGGATTTGAAATTAAATGTGTGAAGTTTTACGGACTATCGGCGCGGCGGCCAAACAGTTAGACCTAACCTTCGGATGTGTGCAATGTGACAGAAATAATAGTGATGAAAGTGTGAGAAATTTAAATCATACAAGCGGAAGTAAAATGCGGAAAGTAAATGCGATTATTGGTTCGCGAGGTTACAACCGAGAAACAGATACAATATGATAATGAAATTTGAATTGAACAATAATAAGATAAAATAAATAACGGTAAACGCAATAAACTGCAAAATGAACAAACAACGTTAGTGGGCATAATTAGATGAATTATCAGACACGCCAGGAAGTGAAACTATGCATATTTTTGTGGTTTGTATTTTATGATATAAACTTCAATTTAAATTAAAATGGGATTTTTAATATTATTTTAGAAAACATTTTAACAAATCAATAATAATAATAATAATTATAATAATAGAATAGAATAAAAATAAATAATAAAAAAAGGTTTGGGAAGTTGGGCCGGTGATTCTTCGGCCCGTTGCCACTTCAATTGAACGTCACATGAGAAACTTAGGGTTCCAAAACCCCCGTTTTGTCTCGCGGCGCATGCTCTTCGTCTCGTTCTTGTTTCGTCTTCCCCGTCAGGCATTTGCCGTTGGTTTCTTCATCTCACCAATTTCTGAAAAAACAACAAATCATATGAACACATGAGATTTAAAAAAAAAATCACTTACCCTCTCGTTAGGGTTTTGGGTGACTTCGATGGTGATTCTTTCACGGTGGTGCCGATGGTTTTGTTCGTCCGATTTCCTCTATTGATGGGAGAGTCTGAGGCGATGATGGTGATGATGATAGTATTCTGAGCCTCGAAGTTATTTTGCTCGCCGATTTTAAATGAACGGCGCCGGCGAATGTACTTCCACAGGGTTTAGTTCGTGTGATGAATGTCGATGGTCTTCGTCGCTGTTTCTTACAAAGACGATGACGAGGACTTCGTCTCCTCTGAGTCTCGGCCGTTTCTCCTTGTTCGCGCCGCCTAGGGTTTCTTCGCTCCCTCCTCTCCCCCCTTTTTTTCTAGCATTTCGTTTGAGGTGATGCCATTCTTATATACTCTCCTCTCTCGATTTTGAATGGGCCTTTGGATTTAAATTTTTCCGATATTATTTACCCTTTTGTGAAAGGTTTGATTTGATCTCAAAACCTTCCGTTTTCGGAAGCGATTTGCACAATATTTGTTTTTCTGATATGATATGATCTTTGATTGGGATTTTCCTTTTTCAGAATTCCTTGATTGGATATTGTTTGACCCTATTTCCGGATATGGATTGCTGATGCACTGTTTTTTTCTGATGCATTTCGGTTCGGATATGAGTTTGTTAACTTCTTTCTCTTCATCTTTCAGGGAGGACACGATACTTCGAATGGATCTACACCGCTGGGAAAGGTATGCAGCGATGATGATGCTTTGTCTGAGCCATCGGAAAATGACACTATGATTCCTGTGCTGCTATTTGTGTTGCGAGCAGGATAGCATCTGATTTGGTAACTGATATGATGTGACTGGTTGTCGGATTTAAACTTCTGTTAGCATCTTATCTGAGTTCTTTTGAAACAGCTTCACTTGTCTTGTTCTGTATCCAATTTTTTATGCAGTTGAATTGTTCCTGAACTTTTCTGATTGGACTGATATTTCGGATCCTTTCTTGGTATGGTTGTACCACTTTATTCGAATTCGGACGCTTTAACCTCTTGTGGGACTTGCAGATATTGATGTTGCTGATGTGCTTCCATGATGGTTTGTGAGCTGAGTTGATAGTTTGTGCTGAGCTGATAGTTTTTTACTGATACACCAATCGCCTGATGCAGTTCAGCTCTGATTCAGCCTTGGTGCTTGGGGCTGTGATGCTTTGGATTCGCAAACTGATTGTGTTGTATGATGACAGGGCTATGATGTTGTTCTTCGATTGAGCCCACATGTTGGCTTTGATTTCTTGTTGTTCTACTGGTGTGCATTCACTTGTTCAGTTTTGTGTTTCCAATTACCTCGGCTATGAGCATCAAAAGCTACACATTTACTTGATAGTGCTGTTATATTTACTTGATGGTGTCCCTTCGGAATCCACATCTGCGCAAATCATTTCGGCTCGAAAAAGCTTCCTTTATCTCTCTCTCTCTCTCTCTCTCTCTCTCTCTCTCTCTCTCTCTCTCTCTCTCTCTCTCTCTCTCTCTCTCTCTCTCTCTCTCTCTCTCTCTCTCTCTCTCTCTCTCGGCTGTCCCTTAGATAAGAACAGATATTACCTGATCTGACGCCGATGGCTCAGATTGGTAACGGGAGTAGGATGCGGCTTTGGTCGTGCCCTCTCGACACTCGATGATGACAATGTTCTGAGAGTGTCAAACAACCTCTAACACTTTTTCCTGTTCTGTTTTGTTTTCTATTTTTTTCAGGTGATCGGGAGCTTCGTGAAGAACTCAAAGAGAAGACCAAATGAAGAATGCTTAGCAGCTTAGGACTTAGAATAGGGTGCCCTTTGTAAACATAAATCTCTTGTAATACTAACGAACCCCATGAATAAAGATTCAAAAGCATTTTCCCTTTCAACTTGTGACTTTAGATACTCGTGCAATAAAATCCAATAAAATGTTCATTGTTATTTTCTCATTTGTAAATCTAAATATTCATGAATAATAATCCACAAATTATCTAAACTCAACTTTAAGTCATAACTTATGAATACTTGTGGATAAAAATTCCAAAATATTTAAACTCCCTTCCTCTTTGCCTTTGATCAAATAAATGACATCCTGCAACATAAACAAATTCAACTGAAATCTTCTTGATTACGTGACTTCTCAAACCGCACTCTAATAGCATTCCCTCATTTTTAAAATGATCTCCACTCTTTACGAGAATATAAACTGCTCATCAAATGCCCTTGACATAATCAAATCCATGTGGACAAATGCCTCGGGAATGACGTCTTATTTGTCCCCAGATTACGAATCCTGCTTGAAATGACCAAAATGCCCTTGGGGGTAATTCCTGCAAAACAAATCGCACTCAATGATTGGTTAGTGATTAATGGATGCAAAATGAAATGCTATGCGAACTGACTGACTAAATGTAAGGGTAAAATTTGGGGTATTACAAGGAGGAAGGTTAATCTTGAAGGATTTTGTGTCTCAAAATAGAACCTTTAGGATTGAACTTAATGTGATGGAGCACAAGTGTCTTACAACTACAACTAGCAGGGATGAATGAAAATGACACTATAGATTTAGTCATCTCAACTTTAAAGACATCAGAGATATGAAAAGAAGAAATATGGTTTCAGGGTTATCAGAAATCAACATTCTAAATGAAGTGTGTGAAGAATGTGTGCGGGCGAAGCAGCACAAGAAAAACTTCAACATGGATGCAGGAAGCAAGTCGAAAGCAGTTCTTGAAGTCATATACTCTGATGTGTATGGACCTATCTAGGTGGATTCTATTGGAGGTAACATATACTTTGTCACTTATATATGATTTTAGTTGAAAAATTGTGGACTTACCTGATCAAAAATAAAAGTAAAGCGATCGAGGTATTTGCCAAGTTTAAATTTATGGTCGAAAGACAAAGTGGTCGAAAACTCAAGATTATGAGGACTTATGGTGGTGGAGAATATGTGTAAAAATATTTCGACATATTATGTGAGAAAGAAGGGATTGTGCATGAGGTGGTGCCACCCTACACTTCACAGTAGAATAGAATTGTAGAAAGGCAGAATAGAACCATCATGAATATGGTGAGAAGTATGTTGAAAGGCAAGCATTTACCCAAATAATTATGGGGATAAGCTATGTCGACTACAACATACATATTGAACAGATGTTCGAAGAACAAGTTAGAAGGAATTATGCCAGAAGAATGATCGTCTGGTGTCAAGCCTAGCTTGAGTCATTTGAAGGTATTTGGACCTGTAGCGCATAGACATGTGCCAGATCAGTTGAGAAGAAAGCTTGATCATAAGTCTAGTCAAATAATCCTAATAGGGTATCATTCGACTAGAGGATACAAGTTGTTCGACCCACTGAACAAGCAAGTAGTGATCAGCACAGACATGATCTTAGATGAACTTAAGGAATGGGATTAGATTTAAAATACAAAGAAGGATTTAGTGAGAATCTTATATGAAGAACCAACAAGTGAAGTCGAAAGAGAAGTTTGATAGGAAGAAGTCAGAGGTCAAGCAAGCACAAACATACCTCAAAGAACAAGACACATGCATGCAAGGTTGCAAGAATATGTGATTACATCAAATGATGTGGTCGATGATGAAAGTGAGTTGATACACTATGCTTTCTGTGCAGATATCAAACCAGTCAATACAACTGAGGCATTGAAGGATTCAAAATGGGTGAAAGAAATGAAAGAGGAATTGAAGTCCATCAAAGTCAAAAACACTTAGTCACTTATCGAGTTGCCTCAACACAACAAGAAAATCTATGTGAAGTGGGTATACAAGGTGAGTTTGAATCCTAAAGGAGAAGTAACTTGACACAAGGAGAAACTTGTGGCAAAAGGAATTCTTCAGAAAGAAAGAATTGACTTTTTACACCTGTTACTAGGATTGAAACAATCAGGTTGGTTGATGGTCTCGCCAACATGAACAATTGACACATATGTTAGATGGATGTGAAACGTGCATTCCTAAATGGCCCCTTAGATGAAGAAGTTTATGTTGCATAATCATCTGGGTTTATAAAACAAGGCGAAGAAATTAAGGTATACAAGTTGCATAAATCCATGTTATTCGAACTGCAGTAAGGCAGTAAGAAGCAAAAATTTAGATTTGGAAGGATTTCCTATGGGATTTATATTGTTTCCACAAGGATCAATGCAAGGATTTATATTGTTTCCATAAGGATCGATGCGAGGGAAAGAATGTCGTTCAACGGTCTCTACATTTCTAAACTTATGGTTACAAAATGGTTGAAAGATTCAAGGTACAATAGATAAAAGTGGAAAATATAAAGTAAAGACTAAAAAATATAAAGGGAGCCATGTTGGGATTGGATCTCGTCAATTGATAACACATGCATTCTTCTAACCAGTTAAACACAAATCAATCATTCATCTAATATCCTCACGTATCTCCAACAACAGAGGTTATGTCTAACACAACGTCGAGAGAACAAATGTATTGTGTCATTGGTGATGTCTCACGCAACTCAACAACACAAAGCATTAAGAACTGATATTCAAGCAAATGTTAAGCCTAAATCTATATCTAGAGTCTAGAACCTAACAGACAATCATCCTAGATCCATATCTGAAGAGAATATTTCTATAGTGGTTCAAATCAAAGATAAACAGGTAAACAAAAATGACATCCATATCAGCTTCATGATTGATTCATATAAAACACCATGATTAGAATACATACACACGCTAACCCTTTTTACATGCATTCAACTAATTTGCCAAATGTATGTGAACATAGTTTTTTATCTCTATTATCACGCATCCTTACAATACCATATTGATCCTACTCATGCTACTAATCAACACAATAAAATAGTAGATACAAGTGAATATTAACTTACAAGACTATGTCAAAAGTTTGCTCATTGATAGATGAATATCTAAGATCTAACATTTGAAAAAGGTTTTGTCAAGACCCACAAATAAGAAATCAAAGACAACATCAATATTGAATGAAAACTAGTTCACAAAATATAAATTAGATGAAATATATAAGGTATCAAAAGAATACATCCAAATCCAACAAGAGATCGAAGCTCTTACGTGCTCCCCCTTAGGGTTTGTGTTTCTCTCTCAAGAATATGCTTGGAATGAAAAGAGATAAAATTATGATATATGTTATAAAAGTAGTACAAAATTTATGTTTCTAAAAAATGAGAAAAGTACATATATAGTAAAACAAAAATTTGTCTTGTTCGCCTAGCGAACACCTTCTTCGGCCAGCAAAAACTACTTTTAGGAACTTCAAGTGCCTCAGGAACAGTTAAATTGCCCTTGGAAAATATTTGAGCTCGCAGTGCAAGCACTTCTTTGCACGGCGTACCTCTTCGCTACAGATTCGGCCAACAAACTTTGGGTCTTTTTCCCACTGCCTCTAATCTGAGATGGTTCGATGGGGCTTTGGCATGACCTTGCACAACGAGCATTTGCTTTCAGTTCACTGGTGTTCACACAATGAACATGCTGATTCTTCTTCACTTTTTTGGCTTCCTTGTCCAATCATTTGTGTCTTAATCATTGATGATTTATGCCTAAATTCTGTACAATAACACACACATCAAAGAATCCAAAGGTATTTGTAATATAATTGAATAATCACATAAGAAGAAGAAATAAATCTATTAAAACATGAGAAATGAGTTGAAAAGTGAAATGAAAGATGGTTCAATTTAAGTCAAAATTAGCACTTAACAAACTCTCCCCAACTAGATTTTTTCTTGTCCTCAAGCAAAGTATGCCCATAAAAAACAAGAGAAATTTTCTCAAACAAGAGGATTTGTTCAAGCATAAGATTCAACCAAGAAAAGATTAACGGTTCAATTCAAACAAGAGATATTTGCTCAAACAAGAGGATTTGCTCAAGCATGAGAATGCGCACAAGTAACGTTCATCACTCAATAGATTCGAACAATGACAAAAAAATTAGTTCTTAAACAAAAATCATGAAATGTTTCAAATAACAACTAAATTCTCATATTTGAATCACTCTAACACTCCTCTTCAAAATAAGAATGAAGAAATTAACGTGTATGCAACCGCGGGGCAATTTCACTCACCTGACAAACAATGCTAAAAATAATTTAATTTATGCATTCATCTAATCAATAAAAAAATGAAATCATGGAAGCAAGAAGATCACTAAGAGCTTTTAGGGTTGTAGCTTGGTCGAGTTCACAACAAAGGGACATTTCTAAAGGTCATTGAATCAAAGTTGTCCATGCAAAAGAAACATTCACTATACATGGTATTTACACATCACAACTTCGTTCACCACTTTCTTTTCTCAATTGTAAACCTTCTCAAACTTCCTTTTGCATAATTATTTCTTTCTCTATTTTTCTTTTTCAAACAACCATTCTTTTTCTTTTGTTTTTCACATTCATATTCACACTTTTTTTCTTTTCTTGCTTGAAATTTTTCTAAATTTATAGCAACCTACCATTTTCCTTTTCGTTCTCCCCAACTTGAATTGAACCAAACCTCAAGTGAACACTCCTTGCTTTTTATGTCAAGGAAATCAATTTAAAACAATGTTCAAAGGTTCAAGATATTTTTTTAGAATCTCACAAAATTCAAGGATGAACTAAACTTTCAAATTATGTAAACCAAGTTCATCACTAAAATGAGATCTTAACTGTTTAGCCTCAAAACAGTTAACAAATTCTCACTACTAACAGGTAAGTTACTTTTGGATATGGGCGTGCTCAATATAAACAAATGCCTTGATCATTTCTAATTCTTCCACAAAATCACAATAATAAAAAGATTAAGCATGAATCAAAATAATTAAACAAAGTTATCAGTCATCCTAGCATATAGTAAACAATGGAGGTTTCTCACAATTTGTGGCTTTTGGTCCAAAGTAAAACAAGCATTCAAACAAGTTGCAACATGAAACAAGAATACACATTTTCACAAAGCACAAGATTCTTAAATCATTCTAACATTCTATAAAGCGGAACAATTTACCTTGCTTGCATTCACTACACTCAAAATCCTACAATCACCATCCAAATTTGGGAGAATATTCATTGAATACTTTTATACAAATTGTAACCTATCTAGAAGAAGTTCTCATCATTCCTCCCTAAACAGCACTTAAGAAAACGTAAAGGGAACAATAATATATACAATATAAACAACTCTACAAAGCTAAAAAATATAGAAACTATTACAATTCAATTCAATATCTAAACACCAATCTCCGACAATGGTGCCATTTTGTTCGAATTGCAATAGAGCGGCAAGAAGCAAAAATTTAGATTTTGAAGGATTCCTTCAAGGATTTATATCGTCTCCACAGGGATCGGTGTGAGGGAAAGAGCGTCATTCAACGGTCTCTATATTTCTAAGCTTATGGTTACAAAATGGTTGAAAGGTTCAAGGTAAAATAGATAAAAATGGAAAATATAAAGACGAAAAATTTAATGTAAAGACTGAAAATATAAACGGAGCCTTGTTGGAATTGAATCTCATCACTTGATAACACATGCATTCTTATAATTAGTAAAACACAAATCAATCATTCGTCTAATATCCTCAGGTATCACCCACAATAGAGGTTATGTCTAACGCGACATCGAGAGAACAACCATATTGTCTCATTGGTGATGTCTCACGCAACTCAACAACACAGAGTATTAAGAACTGATACTCAAGCAAGTGTTAAGCCTAAATCTATGTCTAGAGTCTAGAACCTAACAAATAATCATCCTAGATCCATATCTGAAGAGTATATTTATATAGTGGTTCAAATAAAAAATAAACAGGTAAACAAAGATGAGATCCATATCAGTTTCATGATTGATTCATATAAAACGCCATGATCAGAATATGTACACACGCTTAACCCTTTTTACATACATTTAACTAATTTTCCAAATGTATGTGAACATAGTTCTTCATCTCTATTATCACACATCCTCACAATATTGTATAGATCCTTCTCATGCCACTCATGCTACTAATTAACACAATAAAATAGTAGATACAAGTGAATATCAACTTACAAGACTATGTCAAAATTTTGCTCATTGATAGATGAATATCTAAGATCTAACATTTGAAAAAGGTTTTGTCAGTGGGATGGATAGATTTGATAACAGGGGTTTTGAATAAGATGACCTTTTCACTCTTATTCTCTTTTTCAATAGCAAAAGGGAATAAGAATGAAAAGTGTTAAACTTTTTTTCATCCTGGCACCGAGCTATTTTTCTGCAGGACTTGCCCTACAGTATTGTCACCGCAGTAGAGTTTAACCACCAAGTTCGGGATTGGTATGGTTCCTTTACTCCTAGGACACCAGAATATCGAACCATAAACGAAAGACATGAGATAAAAGCATATTTACTTTTCATTGTGATTGTGAGGTCCTAATTCTTGACTAGAGAGGACACCAAAGGCCTCTGCCCTTCCATCCTTATCTATTCAAGGTGTGGGGGGCAAAGGTTTTGGTTTTTTCATGTTGTCAAAGAGTTGAACAATACAAATTAACGGCGAGTGCATATTCGAATTGACAACATCAATATTGAATCAAAACTAGTTCACAAAACATAGATTCGATGAAATACACAATGTATCAAAAGATTACATCCAAACCCAACAAGAGATCGAAGCTCTTACCTTCTCCCCCTTAGGGTTTTTGTTTCTCTTTCAAGAATATGCTTGGAATGAAGAGAGATAAAATTCAAATATATGTTATAAAGTTGTACAAAAGTTATGTTTCTAAAAAGTGAGAAAAGTACATATATAGTAAAACAAAAATCTATTGTGTTCGCCTAGTAAACACCTTATTCGCCCATCGAAGACTACTTTTAGGCACTTCAAGTGCCTCAGGAACAGTTAAACCGCCAATAGAAAATATTTGAGTTCACAGTGCGATCACTTCTTCGCACAACGAACGTCTTCGCTACAGATTCACCCAATGAACTTTGGGCCCTTTTCCTATTGCCTCTAATCTGGGATGTTTCGCTGGGGCTTCGCCATGACCTTGCACAACGAGCATTCACTTTCACTTCACTGGTGTTTGCACAATGAACATGATAATTCTTCTTCACTTCTTTGGCTTTCTTGTGCAATTATTTATGTCTTACTCATTGATGTTTTATGCCTAAATCCTGCACTTTAACACACACATCAAAGAATCCAAAGGTATATGCAATATAATTGAAGAATCACGTAAGAACAAGAAATAAATCTATTAAAACATGAGAATTAAGTTGAAAAGTGAAAAGAAAGATGGTTCAGTTTAAGTCAAAATTTGCACTTAACACCTGTATGGAGTTAAGCAAGCTCCAAGAGCTTGGAATAAGAAGATGGATAGCTTTCTAGGGGAGAAGGAATCTGTGACGTGTACAACTAAGCATTAAGTATATGTAAGAAGAAGCAATAGTGAATTTCTTATATTATGTCTTTATGTCGATGACCTGTTGATAATAGGAAGTTGCAAGAAGGAGATCGAAGATTTCAAACATGACTTAAGTGGGGAGTTTGAAATGTCAGACTTGGAAAATATCTCATAGTTCCTTGGTATTGAATTCTAGACGAGTGGTAGATGATACACCAAAGAAGATATGCAGGCGAAATACTCAAGAGATTTGAGATACAAGATTGCAGGCCAACTTTAACTCCAGTTGAGCCTAAAATGCAGTTGTTGAAAGACACCGATGAAGATGATATCGATCCAATGTAGTACAAAAGAATCATCAGATCACTTTGATACCTTTGTCACACAAGACACGATCTAGCATATAGTGTAGGTATGGTGAGAAAACTCGTGCAGAAGCTAAAGGTATCACATCTAGCAGCGACAAAGAGGATAAGGTATCTAAAAGGAACTCTCGATTATGAAATTTTATTTCCCGCAGCTGATGAAGGAAAATAATGCAAATTAGTGGGATACATCGACTTAAGTTGGTGTAGTGATGCTGAGGATGAAAAATCAAAAGTTGTTTATGTGTTTATGTTAGGTGGTTCATCAGTTTCTTGGAGTTCAAGAAAGGAACCAATAATGGCACTATCATCATGTGAAAAAGAGTACATAGCTGCTTCTCTTGATGCATGTCAAGCAACGTGGATGGTGAATTTGGTCGAAGAGATTACAGGGAGGAATCATGGAGTAATTACCATGAAGATGGATAACATGTATGCTATCAATCTCACAAAGAATTCGATAGCACATGGACATATCAAGCACATCGAAATGAGGTTCCATTATATTCGAGAGCAGGTGGAAAAAGAAAAGTTGAACTTGGAACACTGCAGATTTATGAATCAGATTATGGATATCTTGATGAAGGGAGTGCAATTCGAAGTGTTTAAGAAGTTAAGGTCTATGATGAATATGTATAGCTTATACACAAAAAATTAGGTGGTGTGTTAAATTGTAATTCCTTGTGTCAAAGTCAGTTGCTCGACGAGGACAAGGAAGTTATCAAAATAGCCTAGTGTGTATGTCGAAACACCTGTAGTCGAAGTGCCGAGGAGTTAGCCTCGACATGAATTTTGTCTTAAACCTAATTTTTTAGTGTTTATAGAATTAGGTATTTTGGGATTTTGTTTACGGGCCTTGCTTAGGGAGAAAGCAAGCTAAATCTATAAATAGGGAGTAACCCCTATTATTGTAATGTAATTCACTTGAATAAAAGTTGCAGTTTTTAGAGCGGAGAGTTACTCTACAAAAATTCTTCTTCTTCCCTATTTTGTATTGAATCCCTAATTATTTTTCTTCCCAAATTCATATTTTCTCCTTTCATTGTCATTATGTAGAGATAATTATCTTGTAACTAAAGTTGGTTGATTCACTATAGTGAAGAGTGAAGAACAAGAAGAGAATTCAATCGGTTGATTGAATCTTGTTCATCAAGATTGAATTGGAATTACTCAAAGTCATGAGTTTAATTCCAACAAAAGATAAAATCATGTTATGATTAAAGTTTCATTCCTTTTAATTATTTTGGATGTTGTTGCACTTGAAGGGTTTTAGAGGGTTCATGCATAAAAGTATTTGGTGAAAAGCCCCAAAGAAATATAATTTTGTGAAGAAGGTGGTGACTAGATGCCAACTGGATGACACCTATGCAAAAATAGACACTGTTAGTGAGAAAGAGATGAAAATGATATATATGACATAGTTTGAAGAAATAAGGGATCAACTTGTTCTTTTTAAAAGGTAAGAGACTAAAATGGGATAGTTAGGCCAAAATATGTTGAACAAATGGTGCTCATTGATGCAATTGGTTAACATTTACATCTTATCCCTATTAATTAATTAGTTTGAATATGAGATACATCATATGTATTTCAGCAAGATAGTTGGTTAAGTATTTTGTGAGATTTTGGGTCGAACTCTAACTCTGTCAAGGGATATCTTTTATGTGTTTCGACATGAGACAAGCATGAAGTAAAAGATGGGTCGCATGTTGTGGTCGAAGAATACATATCATAGTCGAAGTTTGTTCTAATATGTATTGTCAGAAAAAATTTCTAATTGGGCCTTGTGTTAAGGACCCAATTATTTAGTTAGCTTGGGTTGCAAGTTATCTAGTTAAAATAGGCTAGATCGCTCAGGTTGTTGAGTGAGGCCAATTGTGTTATTTACTTGTATTCTTTTGTAATATTGATAAAGTGAATAGTATTGAAACTTTCCCTAATAATTTTTCTTCTTTCTTCTTTCTTCTTTATCCTTCTCTCTCTCTCTCTCTCTCTCTCTCTCTCTCTCTCTCTCTCTCTCTCTCTCTCTCTCTCTCTCTCTCTCTCTCTCTCTCTCTGTTCTAACCGTTTTTATTGTTCACCCAAGAACTTCGTTTCTAAATTTTTTATTTGTTGCAAGGTATTGTTTGTGAACACAAAAAACTATTGCGGTGAGCATGGAAAAGACATTGTCAATAAAGTTTGAAATTCAGAAGTTCACCGGAGTTAATAACTTTGGTTTATGGCGTTTGAAGATGCGAGCCCTTCTTGCTTAACAGGGTTTGCTAGAAGCGTTAAAGGGAGAAGATGCCATGAATGTTGCACTGATGGAGAAGAAAAAGACAACGATGGTCTAGAAAGCCCATTGCATAATTATTCAGAGTCTTGGTGATAAGGTTGTCAGGCAGGTTTCGAAGGAGACGATAACAACTGGTGTTTGACTGAAACTCGAAGGATTGTAGATGACAAAGTACTTGGTGAATCATAAGATGAATGAAGATAAAGCATTGACGGAGCAGCTGGATACGTTCAATAAGCTGATTCTTGATCTTGAAAATATTGATGTTACCATCAATGATGAAGATCAAACATTGTTATTGTTGTGTTATTTACCTAAGTCACATTCTCACTTCAAAGCCCTCTTGTCTGAAGATAATCCCTGGCCTTTGAAGAAGTTCAAGCAACCTTATATTTGAAAGATTTGAACGAAAGAAAGGAGCAGAAACCATCATCATCAGTTGGCGAAGGGTTGCCCGTGAAATCGTTGAAGAAGGATGGCAGGTTTGGGAAAAATAAAGGTAAAACTCAACAGAAGTCTTATGGTGGTGATATTTATGGTATTAAATGTTATCACTATAAGAAGGAAGGTCACACAAGAAAGGTGTGCCCTGAGCGCATGAATAATCATGGAGGTAAGGACAATGGGAATGCAGCTATTGTGTGTCACAACTGCAAAAAAACAACCGGCGGAAACAAATAGAAGAGTCGCCACCAAACATTATTTATCCCAAAGGAGGGAAAGGAAAATATCGAAGAAAACCTAAAAGAAAGGAGAAGACAAGGTCTTCGCAACCAAATCTTGGATTCGGGAGTCGGTTACGCAAGGGGAAGGTATGAGCACCCCTCATGTCCGTTGTACTCAACAGAATCCAGGCTTGTTTTCTAACCAAAGGGTGAGTTATCTAAAATCCATTTCTAAATGAGGACAAGAAAATAAAAAAGAGACTCGATAGGATATCGTCGTCCTATGCCTACATATTCCCTCATGTAATGGGAAAGTCAGAGTCAACGTAGTTCGGAAAACTATGGGTGATGGGGGAAGGTTGCTCGCCAAGACATCGTTGTTCTATGCCAATGTATCATCATCTGGTATGAGAAATCAGAGCAAACGTAGTTCGGGTAAACTAGTCCACTGGTTGGTTAAGTGTTTTTTATGAGCAATGTTAAGTTCTCATTCCAGCAGTTAGGGTCGATGCCTGTTTGCGGTAGAACGGAAAAATAACGTACACTTTTTTGAAAATGATTTTGAAACAAATCCCGAAGGATAAAAAGGTTTGAATTTGGTTTAAGAGTTTTAGGGAAGTGAATTGAATTTGTTTGAGATTCAGGTTGCACTAAAGACTATGACATAGGAGCGAATGCGTCGCATATTTCCCAAAGGGCATATACTAAACACTCTAGACAAGTGAGGAGAAACCCTCCACTCATCATTTCCCATATACTTAAGGCTCGTGGCGCACATCGTTCATCATTCTTTATCAAGTTTCTTAAGATTGTTTGAGATGAGAAGAGAAGACACCAAAGAAAACACTAATGGGAAACTAAAGACCCTAATGTTATCATACAAAATGGTCCTAAGGTTAGGATAAAAAGGAAGTCTACCTAATGTTATCATACAAAAGGATTGAAAGCCTAATGTCTCTCCTACTCCCATCTTAATCAAAAATTAAGAGGTACTAGGAATCCTAAGGAATCATATGAGCAAGCATAAGTAAACACCATACTAATCAATCACAAATGAAAACAAACTCAAGACTTAAACAAGTCTCAAGACAAGAAAGAGAAGAAAGAAGAATGAGAGATGAAGAAGAAGATGCAACAAAATGAACATACATGAAAGTTCAAAAAAAAATAAAAGGCATCAAACAAGCAAGCATCTAAATTACACAAGGTAAACATTAACATCATGTCAAAGAAACAAGAATGTATTCACATGTCAAACCATATTCAAAGATTTGAAATCAAAACCAAATGGAAAAACAAAAGCACCAATGCATGCACAAATGACTTAAGATCAACTAAGAAGAAAATTCAATCATCAAGCAATATGAAATGAAGTCAAATGATGTGAGAACCAAGGTAGGTCAGTAGCAATGTCAATATTTATTCAACTCATGTCAATCGTTAAAGGATGGGCAAAAAGATTCAAGTCATGCATCAATATCCAAACATAATGAATTGTCACACAAACAATCATTTAAAGACACATCTCAAAGAGGTAAACATGTAAAATCAAAGAATGAATCCAAATGGGCAGAAACATAAACATGTATCCATCATTAACACATGAATCACAAAGAGAAACTTCAAACATCAAGCTTAAAGTAAGCACCAAGACTAGGCAAACATCAACTATGATCATCTTCATGTATTCAAGAATGGCACAAAGCACAAATGGTCAAGTGATACATACCACAAAATCAAGGTCAAAAGCACACTCAAATGATTCACGTTATATTCATTCTTAAGATATCACACAAGTTCAACAAGTATCATGACCAAAATGTTAGACAAACATCATTCAAATCATTCATAACAAGGACCAATAGATCATGTAAAGAGAAAGATGGGAAATGATCATACAATGGACACCATGTCATGAAAATAGAACACTCAAACATGTCATTTAATGCCTATAAGATTCTACAATTATCCACTAGACCATACAAGAAAGCACCTCAAAGAAATAGGTCAATACCAACAAAGGAATAAGGTTAAAACATCAACAACTTAGAAATTCAAGCACAAATTGCAAAATATTCAAATGAAGATGATACCAAAGCTCAAACCAACTTAAAATAATAAATATTCATCATAAAAAAAGATCTCAACGAGATTGCCCAAATATATCACCAAATAAAGGCAAATTAAATAATGTGTGCAACTTATCGGGCCTGAGTCAAAAGTCAAATGAAACCACATGAAAAGCAATCAATACATGACCACCAAAGCATCATAACCACACTCAAACAAACATCAAACATATTTCAAGACATGGTAAAAATATTGGGCCAAGAAGTGTCCCAAAGGTCATCAAACAATAAACCCTAATTTAAGGGTATGAAAAGCATTCCACAAAGAAATTCCAAATAAAATAGAAAAATAAAAGGAAAATAAAAATAAAAATCATAAAAAATATCTTGAGACATTAAATGAACAGAAACATATTTTTTTTTTCAATTTTTAAAATGGTTGGAACAATTAAAAATAAAATCAAATTGAAAATAGCACAAAAAAAAAAGAATAAAGCAAGCCAATGGGGGTGAATCGGTAATTAAAAAATAAACTGAAATCATGTGTTAAAGCGCGTTGGGATGAAAAATGGGGGGTGTGTATAACAAATGTGCTAGGCCCAGTTCAATTTATACAACAAATCAGAAACAAAAAATAGCCTCTGTGGGTGCCATGTCACCCTCATTAATTGAGGTGGCACACAATCAATAATACAGGCAAATCAGAATAAAACACGCAATATCATTTGAATTTGAAAATGGTGTGCCAAGGCCACATAAGCTTTTCTCCAACCTTCAGACGCCAGAGCCCCCGCTTCGGTCGTCTTCTCCAGTGGACACCTCACCGGAGCCACCATAAAAATCCCAAAAATGAAAAACAAGACCACCCATCCACTCAAAATTTCATGTAGATTCCAAATACACCCTTCCTTTTAAAAAAAGTCAAGTTTTATGGTGAATTGAAGGAGAAACTTTTTGAACATACAAACTAAAAATAATCAAAACAGAACAACAAGTTATGCAAACATTGCCTACCATGAGTAGGACTTCAGATGTACACAATATGAACCTAACATGTATATAGAAAGAGAGGAAATAAGTTATGAAGGTTACCTAGTGAAGAGTGTCCACTGCACCTTCAAAACTTGCAGAAGCTCAAGGAAAAACTTCTCCAAATGACTTAGCACACCTTGAAGATGATGAATCTGGCTTGAGAATGGAAAGAAAACCCTTGAAAAGTAAGCTTCGAAGGCAGAGAAAAATGAGAGAGTGAGAGCTTAGGTTTTTTTTTCTGAGCACAATGGAGTGTGGCTGCTCTCTCTAGGGTTTTTTAGCTTTTATATTGAGATTATGGTGTGGTTAAAAACCTTTACTGAAGTTAAAAATAAATGGTTGGTGATTTTGGAAAAAATGAAGATGAATGGGCATGGCACGGGTTTGATCCCATGTGAGGTGTATGATGGTGATTTTGATTGTCCTTATGATGAGAAGAAAAATCAGAATGGAGAGTGTAGTGGAATTCTTGTTACACAAGTTTTTGCTTTATTTGGAAAAATAATTCACAAGTGATGCATGAAAATGTGGATCATGTTTGGTTGTTTTTGGCAACATTCTTTGGAAAGGCAATGTGTTTAAAGATGCTAAAAGAGTAGACATACAACCTTGTTCAAAACCAAAACAAGATGTCATGCCTAAAAGCAAATCCAAATGGCCAACTTTAAACAAATGTATCTTGAGAAACCTTGATTCAATTCATGCAATTCTTAGCTCAAATGAAAGTAGGAAATTGGAGAGTTCATTTCATGTTAATGGCAAGTTGAATGGTTTCTAAAATCATGTGGAAAAATGACCTAAAGTGGTGTCCTAAAATCTGTCTTAAATAACTTAGAAATATTTCTAAGTTATTGAGCTTTGGCAACCTTGGAACATCATCTTTGAGGAAATGTAACTTGAAGAGTATTGATCCAATAGAGATGTTCTAGTAATAGATAGAAGGCTTGAAGAGTGATCTTCAGCTTTCATGTTTGAGGAAAATTTATTTGAGGTTAAGATCTTGGTGAAAAATACCTTGGAAAGTGGCCCCAAAAATCTGCCTAAAACTTGTCCACTCTTGAAAACTTTGAAACCCTAACTTGGAGAGATCATAACTTGAGCTCTACACATTCAATGGAGAAGTTCTAGTACTCAAACTAAATATTAGAGGATGCTTTACAACTTTCATGTTGGAGGAAAATTCATTTGAATCTTGTATCATTATGAAAGATAGGCTTGAAGATAGGTACTTCAAGCTGAATTTCTATACTTAGAAAAAATTCTAAGTGTTGAAATGTCAAAATCTCCATTTTCTCAACCTAGCTCATCATATCTCTCAAACTATGGATCTTTTGGACATGTTTCCTTCCATAAATTTATAGTTCATGATGTCCTCTTTAATTTGATAACAAGTTTGCCTCCATTGGATCAAAGATGAGAAAGTTGCGGATGTTGCAAAATAGCTAGAATTAGTGTTTTCTACACTTAGAAAATATTCCACTCAAACCCTAATTCATCCAAACTCCTGATTTTATGTTTCCTCTTAACTTCACTTGTTCCAAAAACATGAAATCATTTAAAAACACCTATCATTCCCTTGATTTACCTTGAGATCCCAGAGTTGACCCCATTGAATCACAATTGACTTTTGTTGACCAGATGAAACCCTAGGATTATTTCCACTGATTGAGACTCTTGTGATGGCTTGTGATGACACATAATCCATGTAGAGGACCCTCAAGGTGTGTTTTAAGCTTTAGAATCATGTATTTCCCAAAGAACTAGCCACATATGCCTTTTGAACCAAAATCCTAGTCTAGTTGCCCACAAGATAGGAGGACGAGATCAATGCTTATGTTCTTAATTCAAGTGGTTGAGTGACATGTCTTGATGATGATGGATACTTTGTGACTTGAGATTGCAACAAAGTTGAGCATGAACCCTTAATTGAGCTTTGAAGATGAATCTCTTCTCTTGAGTGTTGGATAAGATACCTTGATCCCCTGTTTAAGATCATTGCTATGTATAAATGCCAATGCAAAATGATATGAAACATAAGCCAATATATGAGAAAAGATATGGGAAAATTTTGGGGTGCTACAACTTCCCCTATTCAAATAACTTGGACCTGAAGAGATGATAGCAACGACTTTCAAATGTTCAAGGTAAAAGGTGATGGAATACCAAAAGAAAACAGAAATTTGCAATCTACGGGAATATTCACAGTAAAAGATTGTCAGCCGAAGGTGGACTTAAAAGTAGAAGGTACCAATCAAAAGTTGGGATAACCGAAGGACACGAGATACCAACCAAAAGTTGGGATGGAAAATGGTAGCTGATCAAAAAGATAATAATGACTACTAACCAAAAGTTAGGATCACCAGAGAATAACAACCAAAAGTTAAGAGAAAGAGACTACTAACTAAAATATAGGATCACCCAGACACCGACCGAAGGTGAATACACAAACAATGAAGACTACCAACCAAAAGTTGGGATCATCCAAAAGATTACCAACCAAAAGTTGGGGTAAAGGCTACTAACCAAAAGTTAGGATCGCCGGAACACCGACCGAAGGCGAACACATAGAAATGAGGACTACCAACCAAAAGTTGGGATAACGACTTCGCAAGGGAGCATACTAGAGAACTACCATTCAAAAGTTGGGATAACATCTAACAAACAACGAAATACCAACCAAAATTTGGGATAACGTCCAACAAAAGACACCAAATAAAAATTGGAGTAAAGGCTACTAACCAAAAGTTAGGATCGTCGGAAAGGAAGACTACCAATCAAAAGTTGGAATCATCAACAAAGCTATATTAACCAAAAGTTATAATCAAGGTGATGTGCTATTGGGCGATGGGCTTGCAAAGCTCGTGAGAATTCTCATCTACACACCCTTATTTTTCGGCACCCACAGGATCTTATCATTTTTTATGTGATGGTTTGATGGGCTCATAAGCCCATGGGATTTCCTAAATCATTCTTATTTTCACCCTTCATCTCTTTCTTTATATAATTTTATTAATTATTTTGTTAAACAATTTTGTTAGTTAAGTTATTATTAATTTTGTTAATTATTTTTGGTTAATCACTTTGTTAATAATATTTTGTTAATTTTTGGTTTTAATTAGTATTTTTATTTTAGAAAAAATATTTTCTTATTTTATTTTGTTAAAATACTAAAAAACTCAAAAAAAAAATATTTTTCTATTAGTTTCGAATTGGTTCCTTTATTTTTTTAGGATTTTAATCTTTGATCATTTAGATTTTAGGTAATTTCATTAGTCAACTCAATTTCCAATTTTGTGAGGTTGTAACTTGATTCCTTGGCTTGAAGTTTTGGCATTCTTTCTATTTGATTTTGATTTCAATTCTTCTATTCTCCAGTTCATATCTTGTGCTTACTTTTCGTCCTTTGTGTGATTGTTTGCTTCAGTTTTTTTCCTTCTCTTGATATTCCATCTTGATGTTTGATTCATACCCTGTTTATTTATTTGCTAGTTTTTCTTTCACATGTTCCCTTAGGATCTCCTAGTTCGACTTAATTTTCAATTAAGTTCGAAGTAGGATAAATCTAGGTTCTTAATCTCTTGCATGACAACATTAGGATAACATTTCTCCCTTCATCCTCAATCTTTAGGATCATCATTTGCATGACAATATTTAGGATTCAGCCTCCCATAGATTTTCCTTTCTTTTTTCATCCAAAATCTCTTCTTAATCATTCCAAAGGAAAGAGTTCCCCTCTAGTTGACTTATTGTCATAAGTTAGTTAAGCCTTACCTGCCATTCCCTTGAGAACTTGTTAGAGTCTCTAGCTTTCCCATCCTAGCCTTAGGATTAGAGTTTCCTAACTTTATGTTAGTGTCATGGCTATGGACACTTGCTTCCCCTCTGGAACCTTGATCGTTATCAAGAGTTCTTCATCCCTAGTTAGAAGAACTACGGTTGCTCTGATTCCATCCTAGTTAGGATACGTAGGCACGAGATGCAATGTCTTGGCGAGCATACTTAAAGTACATACCCCTAGGTCTTTACCTTGGAATTTTTCCTTAGCAAGCAAACATTAACATAACACAAATACTAACAAGAGGTTCCTGTAGAGTAACATAGATACTTAGGATTCTAACACCTTCCCGACACCAAAAGGATGTAGGGTCTATCACCAAAAGGATGATAGAGAACACTCGCATAATCTGGCACAAAACGGATAATAGACCTATCACCAAAAGGATGACAGAGCGACACACACATGATCCTGATACCAAAAGGATGCAGGGTCTATCACCGAAAGGATGATATAGAACACTCGCACAATATGGCACCAAAAGGATGACATACCTATCACTAAAAGGATGATAGAGCGACACAGACACACTATCTCGACACCAAAATGATGCATGGGTCTATCACCAAAAGGATGATAGAGAACACTCGCACAATCTGGCACCAAAAGGATGATAGACCCATCACCAAAACAATGGTATAGCGGCACACACACACAATCCCAACACCAAAAGGATGCAAGGGCTATTACCCAAAGGATAATTGAGAACACTCACACAATCTGGCACCAAAAGGATGACAGACCTATCACCAAAAGGATGATAGAGCAAACTCACACACACAATCCCAACACCAAAAGGATGGAGGGGTCTATCATCAAAAGGATTATAGAGAACACTCGCACAATCTGACACCAAAAGGATGACAGACCTATCACCGAAAGGATGACAGAGCGACACACACACAATCCCGACACCAAAAGGATGTAGGGTCTATCACCAAAAGGATGATATAGAAAACTCGTACAATCTGACACCAAAAGGATGACATACCTATCACCAAAAGGATGATAGCGTGACACACACACACACACACGCACACTATCTTGATACCAAAAGGATGCAGGGGTCTATCACCAAAAGGATGATAGAGAACACTTGCACAATCTGGCACTAAAAGGATCATAGAGAGACACACATACACAATCTCGACACCAAAAGGATGCATGAGCTATTACTAAAAGGATAATAGAGAACACTCGCACAATCTGGCACCAAAAGGATGACAGGCCTATCACCAAAAGGATGATAGAGCAAACTCACACACACAATCCCGAAACTAAAAGGATGCAGAGGTCTATAACCAAAAGGATGATAGAGAACACTCGCACAATATGACACCAAAAGGATGATAGACCTATGTCGCTACTGCGAAAATCGGCGCCGACTGAACAGAAGAGTCGCCACCGTGCGTTATTTATCCCAAAGAGGGGAAAGGAAACGCTCGATGTAAACCTACCGCAAAACGGGGAAAGGAATGGTCATCGCAACCAAAACCTGGATTCGGGAGTCGGTTACGCAAGGGGAAGGTATTAGCACCCCTCACGTCCGTCGTACTCGACGGGATCCACGCTTGTTTTCTGTCGAAGGGATTGTTATTCTATCTATTCTACAGGTCTGAGGTTAAAAGAAAATAAAATGACTCGGCAAAGTATCGCACTTTATGCCTACGTATTCCCGTCTGGAACGAGAAATCAGAGTCAACGTAGTTCGCCTACCTACGGGAAAGGAGGGGAAGGTTGCTCGCTAGGATATCGCATCCTATGCCTACGTACTTTCACACAACATGAAAGATCAGAGCAAACGTAGTTCGGGCCACGTACGACACAAGTCTGTCTTGATTGTTTTTATCTCCTTCTGAAAAAGGGTTTTTCTGATTACTGGTCCAAGCGGACAAAAATGACGTTTTGATGAGTTCACATTCTTTTACGGAAGAAGTGTCTTTTATTGTGTTTGAAAGATTTATTGTGTTTTTCTGTTTGTTTTGAGGAAGAAGAGACAAAACTCTAACCTATGGTTGAAAGGGAATCAAACTAACCTAGTGTTATCATGCATGGGTTAAGACCTAATGTCTATCATGCTCCTCTCTTGCGCAGAGAGAAACAGAGATCCTAAGGGATAAACGGAAACAGAAACAATAGCATATAAACAATAAAGCAGTAAAATGCATGAATGCAGCAATACAAGCGAGGCAAGGGAGTCCCACTCAACCTCGAACCTAGAAAACAACAGGCAAAAGCGAACAACATTCGCTTTCAACCTAACAGATTAATGGCAAATAATACAGTCCGGGAAATTCAAACAATACATCAAAAATTATAAACAGCAAAATAAACAGCCAACAGCAGGCTTCATCAACATCTGTCTTTAAGTCATCTTCAACCATCTACCGGTTTCAAGCAAGCATCAGTCTTCATCTTCACAGCCTTCAAGCAAGGTCTTCATCTTCAATTCTTCAGGTCTTTTCTTCAAGTCTCACTCTCCAAGATGAGGAACAGTTAAGAGGATGAATTAGAATGTTAAACAGTTAGTTGACCACCAAAGGTGGCAAACAGACCGTTAACAACATGTAGAATATTTCTCTCAAGAATTCTATCTCTTAGACACTGTCACCAAGCCTTCGAAAGGAAGGGGGGTGAGTGTCCTAGAGAGACTCTGCATCATAGAGAGGGATGGAGGCAAACAAGACCTTCCATGCTTGTGAATCAAGTTGCTATTCTAGAGCTCTACCTAACTCCTAGATCCTATAACCTTCAACAGCTGCCAGCAAGAGATACTCTTCATTAACTCTGGAACTTGGTCTTCATTCCTTGTCTTCAATGGGCTTCATCAGCAAAGTCTTCAGCTCAAACCAAACCCCAAGCAGGCCCAATACCCCACACAGTCAAACAAATAACCCTAAAGAGGGCACACCACACAATCAATCAATTACAAGGAATATACTAATAGTAATAATATAATAGGGGAACTCCTAGCATTTTCTAAGGGATCTACTACTTACCCATAATACCCCTATAGTCCCATCATTTGATTTGTCCTAAAGAAAACCCAAAAGAAACTTGTTTTGTTATACCTATATTATATTCACAACCCTAAATGATTAGCCTAATATTTTCTAACTAGAATACCTAAAATAAATCCTAAAAAATTGGTATAAAAATCAAGGGGGCACCTAATATCCATATCTAGTTATACTAAAAAGAGTGACCTAAAAAGATCATGGGAAGTACCTAAAAGAAATTCTACAAAAACTATATACAAACTATATCTATTTAAAATCAATTAAAATGTAAAATATAAGCAAAAATAGAAAAAATAGCTAAACTAATATTTTTTAATCATTTTAATTTTCTTCAAGTCTATGTTAAACTATTGCAAAAACTCTCATGTCAAAATTCCTATTTTTCTATTTATTATGAATTTTATAAAATGCTAAGAAAAAGAATTAAACAAAAATAAAAACAAAAGCCCAGGGGGGTGCAAGCAGTAATTCGCCCAGTTCAGATGTCCAATGGGCCACAATCCAGGGGGCGTGCATAGCAAAATGTTAAGCCCAGAAACTAAAACAAAAACCAATCAGAAAAATCAAATAAAAAGAGGAAAGGCGTGGTGTAGTTAGCAGCTATATCTAGTACAGAATGCAGCTGGGCCTTATTCCAGGGTGTGAGTAGTAATTGTGACCAAGCCCAGTACTATCAATAACAATTCAGTAAATCAACATAAAAAAGAAGAAAGCCTATGGTGCAAACAGCAATCAATCACAGTTCAAATACATGGGCCTGGTAGAAGTGGGGTGTGAAAAGGAATGTCACTAAGCCCAGAGTGTGGATTTAAATGAAACGCAGAGTTTCATCATCACTAGCTTCCCTCCATTTCTCGTTTCAAATCAGAGCCGTCAGATGTGAGTCTTGGTCAATGGTTTTATCTGGATCCAACGATAGTAGCATCATCTTCTCCAATGAGATCTAGGGTTTACCAAATTCACCATGCACGATACTTCCAGACCTGAACTTCCAGCCACTCATACTCTTCCATTTCTCAATAAAATTTAAATCCGTAAAAAGCAAAGATGCTCTATTTCTCGAGCAGAATACAACCACGGTCTTGGTTTACACTAAAACGCCCTAGAACAAGAAACCCGATAGCAACCTCACCATTAATACTCAAACTTCCACTCTCATATTTCTCTGGTTTCTTGTTATCAAAATGTTCACCTTGGATCACTGATTAACCTAAGCCAAACCACGTGAATTAACACTTCCTATTCTTCTAGTTCTAGATCAAAACAGTTGATATGCTCAAATGTCAACCTTCACAAAACTCCAGTTTCTTGATAACAGAATGATTCTCTCTTATCACTGATTACTCTAAGACAAATAACTAATGCTAACACTCCAAATTAACAAAGTTCTAAGTCCAAACAGTTGGTGTACTCCAATGTCAACCTTCACCAAATTCAATCAAAATCTCCAGAATTGTTCATCTATCCACCTAAGTTACATCTAACCTAATAATTCTATATCATGCTATCTATTCTAGGTCAATTCGAAAGAAATACCAACCTGGTGCAAAACTGAAAACAGATGGATGAACTCTTGGATTTACAGCTAGCAATGCTCTAGACTTGATCAATGGATATGGATCTTGGTTCTGTATGCACTTGTTCTTGCTCAGATGCTCTGAATTCTTGTAACTGATTCTTCTTGCACCTTGGATGTGAAATTCGCAGCACACGAATCTTGCTTCAATTCAACCAGATCTTGACTGTGATGTGATCAGTGATGATCATGGAGTAAAAAGAAATCGAAACTTTGAAGGATGATGATGAATTGAGAGTGTTTGAATGTGTTTTGCAAAAAAAAAGAATGAGATGTAACTATGAATTTTCAGCCAAATGAATCACCAACCCTGCATTGAATGAGCTCTAGGGTTTATATAGATGTGAATGGAAAGTTCTGGAAGATGCTGGAAGCTCCTTACACATTGATCCCTTGTGATTTGGCATATGTTTCTTCTTTTACAAGTAACTTGAGATAACTTCCAAATTCTGTTCATAACTCAAAAATCCACTATTGCTAATGTTCTCAAAACATTAATTCCAATCAAAACAACCTATAATTTCATCCCATTTGGACATGTTATGAAAAATTCCCAAAAATGGCTATTTAATGAACTTAAATCATGCCTTAATTAGGTCATTTTTGCAAATATGAGCTACACCCATTTTCAAACCTCCATGACCAGTTTTCTAGACTCAAAACATCATTTGGAACAACTTTGATGTTGAACATTTTTCCATTTGAGACTTGCAAGTATGAGTTTTAGGCATATGCTTGAAATGACCCATAATTTCCAAATGACCAAAATACCCTTTGCTTGCCAAAGTCATAAGTAGAGTTCCACAAATCAGATGAAGGCATACCATACCTTTCTAGAAATCTAAGATCATGAGGAACAACTTTTATGTTGGCCAGAAATCCATTTGAAAACTCCTTCAGGGGTAAAAGTTGCTTGGAAGTCAAGTGACTTTCACAGACAAATTTCAGTGTCCTTAGATGACCTGTAACTTGCAAGGACCATAACTTGAGTTCTGTAAATATCCTTGATGTCTTCCACCACTCAAATTGAAGGTCTTGAGATCCTATACAAGTTTCATGTTGGTCAAGGATCCATTTGAAGCTTGCATTTTGAATTATCTCGCTTGGAAGTTTGACCTAAATCAGGGGATTTTACACAGAAACCCTAATTTAGAAACCTCTCTTCTTCTTGATTTCTCTTGATTCCTCCTTGGCACAACACCACATCCATATCTACATGTCAAATGAGGCATCCCACATCTTTCAAACAGGCCTTGATGACCTTCAACCAAGCAGTTGACCTAGGGTTGACCCAGATGAAACCCTAGTTGACTGTCTTCCACCACAGCTCTTGCAATCACCTCAAGGACTTGTCTCACTTTCAAAATGACCCTCTAGGTCCTCCATGATGTCTATATACCCTCCATGGCCTCAATTCATGACTCACAACTTCTTTGATGATCTTCAAATACCCTCAAGATAGGAGATAGATCCACTGCTTGATCCACTGACTTCTTAGATTTCAATTTCTTTCTGATGACTTGGCTAAGATTGAATTTGAATAAGAACCTCGTGATATGCCCATAGGGATAAGAATTGCATTTGGTCCCTTGTTGGATGGCTTGCCCATGCTATGCTATGCAGATGAACTAATTATGTACATGACCTAATATGCAAATGCTAATACAATTGAAACATAAACCAAGGGAAGTAGGTTGAGCAAATTTTAGGGTGCAACAGCTGCCCCTATGCAAACGACTTGGACCCGACTGGGTGAAACGCCCAGAGCCTTCAGACATTCGAGGTACAAGACGGTTGAATACTAAGAACCCGGAAATTTGCCAACTGCAGAAATAGACTGCACAACTGCTTGAGGAACGACATCCACCAACTGAATCTGGTTGTTACGGCAACAACTGATCCAACGTATGATAATTTTGATTTCAACTTCAACCACCTATGTAACGCCCCAGGTACTGAGCACTTTTCGCAAAACACCTCTGTCCACAACTGGACTAACCTTATCAACACAAGAAGAGAGACAAATTCGTCAACACGAATAGAGATTCTGTTGTCACAGGAGTAACCTTGTCCACATCTGGACCCAAATTTCGCCAAATCACGAATAAACACCAATCTGTCCACGTCAGGACTCACATCACAGAAAAATCCCGGCGCTTTCGCACGGGTAAAATCTCTGTCAGCACAGGTAACATCTCCGTCAACACGGGTAACATATCCGTCAACACGGGTAAAATCTCTGTCCATCACAGGCAACATATCTCCGCCTCTGCTGCGGGTAATACTCTGTCGAATACAGGAAAATAACTCCGCCTTTGCTACGGGTAAACGCTCTGCCGAATACAGGAAAATAACTCCGCCTTTGCTACGGGTAAACGCTCTGCCGAATACAGGAAAATATCTCCGTCACTGCTACGGGTAAACACTCTGTCAAATACAGGAACATATCTCCGCCTCTGCTACGGGTAAACACTCTGTCAAATACAGGAAAATATCTCCGCCTCTGCTACGGGTAAACACTCTGTCAAATATAGGAACATATCTCCGCCTCTGCTACGGGTAATACTCTGTCAAATACAGGTTTTCTGCCTATCTTTGCAGCAGCTAGCTCCATCAATCACATGGGTAACACAATATGAGTCTAGTCTTCCAACTTTCAGTGCTAACGTGGCAGCGAATCTGAGAAGTACTCTACTGGGGATTTTCTGCATCCACACTGCCAGACAACTTCCAAAAATCGATTCACGAAATCTTTTGATATTGTCACAACAACAACCTTGAAGAAATACTCCGCTGGAGGGGTAAGAGAAACTTAATCAAGCAACTCTGTGGGGAATAATGCCACAATTGACATTATCATTACACATCTCACGTCGAGATCTTGAATGTTTGGTAATTAATTTGAGCAAAAGCTCTCTCCACCTGTAAGGGAAACAATACTTGAAAACAAACGGTTAACCAACCTGGTTTATGTTTCAAAATGCATATGTTTGACAATGACGCAATGCTCCATTCGACATGGAACTGCTACGCGTTTTTATTTGGTAGATGCAAATATGACACTATATGCCAATGCAGATGCAAGCTCGAACTGCTGGGATACAGAAAACCGCTTCAGCAAAATAAATGCTGAAGACAACGCCAACTCCGCTGGGGATAACCAAGCGTCACAGAATTATTCCAGCAAAATAAATGCTGGAAGAGTGAAGTCCGCTTCGCTGAGGAATAACTGAATGCGCCAATCATGATTGGACTTTTTGCTGGGGAGTGAACGGGTATCACACGGTATTCCGGCAAAATAAATGCCAGGACACACAGCCAACTCTGTCGGGAAGAGTTTTAATCTTCGAGTTCCACTGGGAGGGAAGAAAACACTTGCTGGAAAGAGAACTCCGCTGGGGATGAAACGATTCTCTTGGGGAAAATCAACTGACTCCGCTGGGGGCGAGTAAATGACCCTACTGGGAAGGGTAAACTGTCTAAGTACAGCTCACGAGTTGGAAATGTTAATCTTCTGAGGCTAAACCACTCCGCTCGGGATGGGGGATCCTTTTGGGGGACACCACACTGTCTGAATACAGCCTTCGATCTGGGAATCGTCAATTCTGCTGAGAGTGAACGACTTCGCTGGAGGGTGTCCTTCGAATAAGCTACGACTAGCTGGGGAATTCGATCCTTCTTCAGTAAGGAACATTGTCATCTCAGAAGCGCGACCTGCGTGGGGATCGAGTCTTTCGTTACGAGCTTCTGGTCAGTACTGCAATCTTTTGATCGTCCACTTCATACGGCTACGAACCCTGCAACACCACAAACAAGACAAGACAAGTCTATGCAACCAAATCTATTCAGGTTAGTGTTAGTGACATTATTTTCAGTTAATTCGAAGTTTTAGCAATTATTGGCAAGGGCCAGCGACGTTATACACTTGCTAGTTTTATTAAACCTCGGCGTTGTCATGTACAAAACAGTAAAGAACCAGCATCAAATACTGAATAACATGTTTTATTGATTAGGCCCCTAAATGGGTGGAGTTTTGTACACGGGATGTAACTCCTGAAAAGAGGAAGCTACGCACAACAAATGTACAAGTATGCACAAGAAGCATAAATATAATGACAAATCAAATCTGTACACATGTCGGCAACGGGATGTAGAGGAACATCATGAGCTGATCCTCCTATGACTCGCCCGACTCTAATGCTTTCCCGGTATTCACACTTCCGAAAAGATTGTATCTGATAATCGACCCCTCATGTATATTCTCCCGCACCAATGCGCACCGCAGTATCAAACTCGGACCGCAGTCATTTGCTTTTCAAATCCCTAACTTTTGCGTGAACCGCCCTTTACAGGTTTTCAGTTCACCGGGATACCCTTTTTTGCCGAAGCCGCCCAGTGTAGGTTTTCAACTTCGCGGGTGTACATTTTTTTCAATTTTATCCCTAATTTTTGCCCGAACCTTTCATTATGTTTCTGGTTCACCAGGATGCCCCATTTTTGCCTGGACTCTCCTTTTTTGTCCAGCGGGTCAATTTCAAGCAAAGTATTTTTTAACTGCGTCCGAATTCACAGGCGACGTAAAGTCTTCACCGTCCATGGTGGACAACAACAAAGCTCCTCCTGAAAAGACTTTTCTAACAACGTATGGCCCTTCGTAATTGGGGGTCCACTTGCCCCTGTGATCTGCCTGTGGCGGAAGAATCCTCTTTAGCACAAGGTCGCCCGTCTGAAAGCTCCGAGGATGTATCTTCTTATCATACGCTTTCTTCATCCGGCTCTGGTACAACCGACCATATGCTAGAGAAGCTAGCCTCTTCTCATCCATTAAACTCAACTGGTTCAACCTGTCTTTCACCCATTATGCCTCGTCTAGTTGGACGTCTCGTAATACTCTTAGGGAAGGAATCTCGACTTCCAATGGTAACACTGCTTCCATTCCATATACCAACGAGAACGGGGTTGCCCCGGTTGATGTGCGTACCGTCGTACGATAACCATGCAAAGCAAAAGGTAGCATCTCGTGCCAATCCTTATAGGTCACCACCATCTTCTGAACAATCTTCTTTATATTCTTATTGGCCGCTTCAACAGCGCCATTCATCTTGGGTCGATAAGGGGAGGAGTTGTGATGCTCGGTCTTAAAACTCTGACACAGCTCCTTCATCATTTTGTTATTCAGGTTCGAACTGTTGTCAGTAATTATCCGCTCGGGGATTCCATATCTGCAAATGATATCTCTCTTGATGAATCTGGCTACCACCTGCTTGGTCACATTTGCATAAGATGCCACTTCCATCCATTTGGTGAAGTAATCGATTGCTACCAGAATGAACCGGTGTCCGTTAGAAGCCGTCGGCTCGATCTTTCCAATCATATCGATTCCCCACATTGAGAACGGCCACGGTGACGACATTACATTTAAAGGACTCGGAGGCACATGGATCTTATCTGCATAGATCTGGCACTTATGACACCTCTTCGCAAACTTGAAACAATCAGTTTCCATAGTCAGCCAATAATATCCTGCCCGCAGCAGCTTCCTCGTCATAGCATGCCCACCAGCATGTGTACCAAATGTACCCTCATGTATTTCCTCCATGAGCAGCTTCGCCTCTTTCTCATCTACACAACGTAGTAGCACCAAGTCGTGATTTCTTCTGTATAAGACGTCGTCCGGATTCAGATAGAAATTACCCGCCAATCTCCTGAGAGTCTTCTGATCGTGACTGGATGCCCCAGCCGGATACTCTTTGTTTTTCAGGAAATTAAGGATATCAAAATACCAGGGTTTATCATCAGATGCTTCGTCGATGGCAAATACGAAGGCAGGTATGTCAAGTCGAGAGATAACAATGCTGCGAGCCTCATTCCAGAAGTTGACTTTATACATGGAAGACAACGTGGCCAGGGCGTCAGCCATCTGATTCTCTGCTCGCGGTACATGATGCAACTCAACCTTGTCGAAGAAAGGCAACAATCTCCTTGCGTAATTCATGTACGGTATCAAATTAGGCTGACGTGTCTCCCATTCCCCTTTTATTTGATTCACCACCAGAGCTGAGTCTCCGTATACATCCAGATTTTTGATTCGCAAGTCAATGGCTTCTTCAAGCCCCATGATGCAAGCTTCGTATTCGGCTTCATTATTGGTAACCAAAAAGTTCAATCGAGCGGTAAATGGGATGTGCGACCCATGTGGAGTAGTGATGATTGCCCCTATTCCGCTACCGTAGGCGTTTATAGCTCCGTCAAAGATCAACTTCCATTTCGAACCCAATTCTGATCCTTCGTCTGGCAACGGCTCTTCACAATCTTTCATCTTTAGGTACATGATATCCTCGTCAGGAAAATCAAACCTCATCGATTGGTAGTCCTCAATAGGCTGCTCTGCCAAGTACTCAGATAATACACTCCCCTTTATAGCCTTCTGCGAGACATACTGGATGTCATATTCGGTCAAAACCATCTGCCAACGGGCAATTCTCCTCGATAATGCCTGCTTTTTGAATACGTATTTGATAGGATCCATCTTCGAGATGAGCATGGTTGTATGGTTCAGCATGTATTGCCTCAAACGCTTGGCGGCCCAGGCTAGCGCGCAACAAGTTTTTTCGAGCATTGAATATCGAGATTCACATTCGGTAAACTTCTTACTCAAGTAGTATATTGCATGCTCTTTTCTTCCTGTCTCGTCGTGTTGACCGAGAACACAACCCATACTTTCCGCAAGAACTGTCAAATACATAATCAAGGGTCTCCCTGCCACTGGGGGTATCAAAATAGGAGGCTCCTGCAAATACTGCTTTATTCTATCAAACGCCTTTTGACAATTTTCATTCCATGTTACCGCCTGGTCCTTTTTCAACAACTTGAATAGCGGCTCACACGTAGCTGTTAGGTGAGATATGAACCGGGCGATGTAGTTCAACCTCCCTAAAAACCCGCGCACCTCTTTTTCTGTTTTAGGCGTCGGCATCTCTTGTATTGCTTTTATTTTTGCAGGATCAACCTCTATTCCTTTTTCGCTCACGATAAACCCCAGCAGTTTACCCGATCTCACCCCGAAGGTGCACTTGTTAGGGTTCAGTCTCAGCCTGAACTTCCTAAGCCTTTTGAATAACTTCAACAGGTTCACCAAATGTTCTTCCTCCGTCTGGGATTTGGCAATCATATCATCGACATAAACCTCGATCTCTTTATGCATCATATCATGAAAAAGAGTCGTCATTGCACGCTGATACGTTGCCCCAGCATTCTTTAATCCGAAGGGCATCACTTTGTAACAAAATGTTCCCCAAGGCGTTATGAAAGTAGTCTTCTCCATGTCTTCTGGCGCCATTTTAATCTGATTATAGCCCGAGAAGCCATCCATGAAGGAGAATACGGAGAATTGAGCGGTGTTGTCAACCAGCACATCGATGTGAGGAAGCGGAAAATCATCTTTCGGGCTCGCTTTGTTCAAATCACGGTAATCTACGCACATTCTCACTTTACCGTCTTTCTTTGGCACTGGTACAATATTAGCGACCCATGAGGGATATTTTGTAACAGCTAGGAAACCAGCATCCCACTGTTTTTGAACCTCCTCTTTAATTTTCACTGCCATATCCGACCTAGTTCTGTGAAGCTTCTGCTTGACCGGCGGGCATTCTTCTTTTAACGGCAGACGGTGCACAACCATATTTGTATCAAGCCCAGGCATGTCTTCGTACGACCAAGCGAACACATCACTGTACTCTCTGAGCATTTCAACCAGTCTTCGCTTGACGTCGCTCTGCAACGCGGCTCTTATACGGATGTTCTTTTCAACCCCTTCCGACCCCAGGTTAATAATTTCAATGACCTCCTCATGAGGCAGAATGACTCGCTCTTCTTGCTTTACCAACCAAGACAATTCTTCGGGAACGTCGCCATCTTCAACAATCTCTTCTTCGGCCTGAAATACCGGGTGCTCAAAGTCGAAATGAGTCATAGGCGGTTCGATGATGTCATCTGAAAATGTTATCCTGCAAAAGGAATGGTTAAATGCTTCAAAATGCGTATAAAGCGAATAACCACGTTGCCATTTTATTGTAAAACACAAAACAGGAAAAACAGAGATCGCAATATTTGTACATGAAAAAACGCCTTTTATTTAATGATTAAACAACGCAATGTACATAACAGCACGGCTCTAAGCAAAATCACGATGCCCCGGGTAAGGCACCGGATTGTTCAACAATTAAGAAAACAAAGTATTACTGTTTGTGAGTCACAGGAACAATCTCCTGAATAGACCAATTGCATAATCCTTGTCCTGGCACGCTCGGCTGAATCCAGGCGTCCATGTCGCAATCACTGTCTCCTTCTTCGGAATCTGAAACAACGTTGATGGCCTCGTGATACACTCCGCTAGTTGTGATTGTTATCGGTCCTTTGAAACGGGGTGCCTCTGCAGCAGGCGTTGATGATGACGGTTGATATCCCAGCCCAAATCTGTCCATCTTCACGGGAATATCCAGAACCTTGCCCCAGCCTTTTGTCTCACCAGTCTTTACTAGAGCCTGAGCCTCCTTGTATGACGAGACAGCTACCTCTGACGCTTTACTCGGCCCGGGACCTTTGTCTTTGATGCGCAACCCTTCAAAGGCTTGACAGGGTGTTTCATGAATCTCGCCGTCGACTTCTACGTACTTGAATGATGACAGATGGCTAACCAATATATCTTCTTCTCCACAAACCGTGACCACACTGTCCCCTACCATGTATTTCAGCTTTTGGTGCAAGGTAGATGTGACTGCCCCAGCACCATGGATCCAGGGTCGTCCGAGAAGGCAGCTGTATGCTGGATGGATGTCCATAATGTAAAATTCAGTTTCGAAAACCTCCGGCCCCACCTGCAGAGGTAACGTTATGGATCCAAAGACTGTTCTTCGCGTACCATCAAATGCCCTGACCACCAAGTCACTAGGCGTACAAAGGATTCCCCTGACGTCCAATTTCATCATTGCCTTCTTAGGCAGCACGTTTAAGGACGATCCGATATCTACCAGTACATGAGACATGACTGAGCCCCTACACTCAACTGAGACGTGTAACGCCATGTTATGCTCTATCCCCTTCGGGGTCAAACCAAAGTCTGTAAATCCCAAGCTATGGCCTGCGTTCACATGCGCCAACACCCCCTCCAGCTGATTCACGGAAACATCTTGGGGTACGAAGGACGTATCCAACACTTTCAGCAATGCATTTCTGTGAGCTTCGGAACACAATAGCAACGACAGTATGGATATCTTTGACGGTGTCTGTTGAAGGTGCTCAACAATCTTATAATCACTCTTACGAATAAGGCGCATAAACTCATCCACATCCTTTAATGACGTTTCTTTTTCGTTCCTCTGCACAGGGACAGTCTCATTCATCTTTCCTTTTCCCTTCGCCAGTCGTTCAGCCTCTACCTCAGGCGATATAAAGATTCTCCCACTTCTTGTCATCCCTCCGGTACCGACGACGTTGTCTACAACCTCAACTGGCTGCTTACTAACATCAATTTTCACCCCATCACAGTATGCTTCCAACCCATAGGTCCAGGGGACTGCCTTAGTGCTCTCGTAAGGGATTGGTCCTGCCTTGGTGATAGTGATCGACGGTCACCTGGCCGGCGCCGTTATAGTTATCGTTTTTCGGGGAATCGTCACAGTAGCTACATCACTTTGCTTGTCTGCTAATACCTCTGCAGGTTCCTCAACTGCCGTTCGGTCGAATTGCAATGTACCTCCATCTATCAAGGTCTGAATACCCTTCTTCAATTCAGCACAACCCCCAGCTTGGGTCCAACACTCTAAACAAAACTCATCGCAGCCCGGATACACACCTCCTTTCAATAGTCTGCTCTTTATCTCACACAACGGTGTCTTGAGGTCATCAACATTCATGATCAAGTTCAGACCCTCCTCGGTTAAAATAGCATTTGCCCCATGATTGGGCATGGGCTTTTGTACTATGTTCGGACCTGCCTGTCCAAAATTGATAGCCTTATTATTCAATAGATCCTGCACCACATGTTTGAACGTGTGGCAACTCTCTACGTCATGGCCCGGAGCCCCGGAGTGGAATTCACAGTGCTTGCTTGCGTCAAAGCCGTACGGCGGAGTGCCTGTTACTGGCGCCATAGTCCTCTTTTCCACCAAGTTCAAACCCAGTAACGTCTGTAGCAATTCTGCATACGTTGAAGGAGGCGTTTCAAACACCCTCCTTGGTCTGCCCCCCTGGATTCTGCGTTGTGCAGGATGTACCCCCTGTTGTGGTTGTTGATGCTGTGGTGGTACTGGTTGTTGCTGAAATGGAATGGTGACACTTGCCACCTGCTGCGGCTGATTGTACTGGTTTCGACCTCTGCCCCGGCCTCGGCCTCGGCCCCCGAACACTACACTTGCATCACCTTGACGGCGCCCACCGAAAGCCCTTCTGTTACTGCCATATGAAGTGGATTCCTCAGCTTGGAATCTTCCCAGTTTAATGTTGCTTTCAATTTTCTCACCCATCAGGATTAAGTCCGAGAAACTTCCCAAAGAAGTATGAAACAGCTTGTCATAAAACATACCGGTAAATGTTCCTATGAACATATCATTCATTTCTTTGTCATCCAAAGGAGGATGGACTCGTGCAGCCATGTCGCGCCATCTCTGCGCATATTCTTTGAAGCTCTCATCCTTCTTCTGGGACAACCCCTGCAATTGGACCCGGTTGGGTGCCAAGTCACTGTTGTACTTATAATGAGCCACGAACGCTTCAGCCAGCTGCTTCCAAGTCTTCATCTGAGTTGGCTCCAACCCCATGTACCATTCAAGGGAAGGACCAGACAAGCTATCTTGAAAGAAATGCATCAGCATTCTCTCATTGTTTGAATAGGCCGACATTCTTCTGTAGTATGACCGCACATGCACCTTTGGACAGGTGTCTCCCTTATATTTGTCGAATGTGGGAGCTTTGAATTTTAGCGGTACCCTCAGGCCAGGCACCAGACCTATTGTGGTCATATCTAAACCAACAGCACTTTGATTCACGACCCCCTTCATCTGCTCCTCGAGCATCTTGATTCTCTGAGAGTCATCCATAGGACCTTCAAAACCTCCACCGGAGAAAGCATCTTCTTGCTGATCTTCTAGCCAATTACCGTTCCCATTTCCGTATCCATCGTATCCGTTGTTACGGCCAAATCTAGTCTGATTCATTACAGGGCCCCGCCCCCTGTTACCATACCCCGGAGCGACTCCGGCAGGTCCAAAAGTCATTATTCCGGCACCATTCCCATTACCGAGTCCGCCATAACCCTGATTAGTCATACCAAATCCATCCTGTCCGAAGCCTTGAGCGTTGAAGCCGTACCTCCCAGCATGATCAAACCCCTGGTCGTTAAAGCCAAATCCGTTGGTACCGAAGCCATTACCTCCCATATTATCACCACCCAGATTGACATCTCCGAACCCAACGTTGTTGACGACAGTCTCGTTACCGATTCCAACGTTATCGTTCCCGGCGGCAGCGCCGTTGTTCACATTGACAGCAGGTATGTTTACCACAGGCGGAGCTACCGGTGTGGGGGTACCATCCCCGTGAATAGTGTCAACTCGCACAGAATTATGGTCTTTATTTCCGTGCCCAGCATTTCTTATCAGCAAAGGCTGCACTAAAGCTTGCAAGTTCTCCTGGCCTTTCACAATGGTCTCCATTGTCTGCATGAATAGCGCCAGCTTCTCACGCATGTCCTGCATTTCATTCTGCATCTGATCCATAACTCTTCTGCAGTTGGTGCGAGTGGAGTATCGATGCGGGCGTTGATTTTCAATCCTGAAAAGACCTGTACGGTGCAGGAAATGAGATACCGTTCAATAATCACCTGTAATGCAATATGAATGTGAATGCAATGCAATATGTGTCTATGCATTAGGGATATCGTTCCCCGATTCTAGTGCGAATGTGCCAGTGTGGTGACAGTGACAGCAATACGAAGATCGGAGCCGAATCATAGAAAACACCTCATATATTGCAGAGAAATCCATTAAGCCCAGAATACAATATCAATGAATGTACAATAAGAAGGCATGACCTCAACCAACAATCCTGGTGATGGTCAGCTCTATGCAAATAAAGCATACACATTAATACATGAAATGGTCAAGTGCTCCCATAGGCCTGGTACTCCTCTAATAACTTCTTAGTCTCTGGATGACTTGGTCGGGTAAGCAGACCCTCAACAAGTAGATCTCTTCGCTTGAGAACACGTCGCAAATCACCAGCAGATTCTTCCCATGCCCCTTCTCCGAAGCGATCCTCTAGCTTCCGCTTCTGAGACACAGCTTCTTTCTTGCCTTCGATGGCCTTGTTCAATGCATTCTGGAGACTATATCTTGCCATTACCTCCTCTTCATACTGTTTAGTGCTAGCCTTCAACTGTTCTTCGAGTTCAGAAATTTGCTGCTTCAATTTGTCTTCCCTCTTTTTGTTGTTGGTTAGCGTAGCATTCCACGTCTTGTTGCAAGAAGAGATTTCCCGGTGAGCGGAATCGAGTGCTTTCTTTTTGGACTCCAACATATCATGTGAGCTTCTGAATTCTTTCCCCAAGCGTTCACGCTTCTTTTTTTCTTCAGTCAGTTCAGCACCTAACCTGTTTACTAATTCAGTCTGTTGCTGAAAAGAATACACAGCCTTGTTCTTCTCACTACGCATCTGAGCCAGTTCCTTTTCTAACTCTTCATTAGCCAACAGCAAGGCTTCCTTCTCTTTTACAACTCGCTCGTAGACCTCCATAGTAACAGTGGTTGGTTCCTCCACTGGAATATGAATATGGACTGGTGCAGCTGGAAACGGCATTAGCAACTGTTTCGCTCTCTCTTGGATCCAAACTCTGTATGGTACATAAGCCTGACAATCATTCTTCCCCAATAGTGGTTTCCCTCTTCTGTTGATACGCATCCAAGCGTGCTGAAGTTTGGCTAGTAACTCTCCATTCAAATCACCGGTGAAGTACAAAGATTCCTGTACTTCTTCCTCCCTAGGCGGGTTCTTCAATGCGTATCCAAACTGGCGAACAAACAGAGATGGATTATAATTAATGCATCCTTTCCTTCCTATCAAGGGCACGTTCGGATACCGAGAACAACTGAAAATAAGCTCAGATCCCAGTAAGTCTCGGTCAAACCACTCAATGTCTTCAGAAGATAGTCTCATCAGGCGCTCTGGCCAGTCAGCTGTAGATGCACTATCCACAAAAGGTCCCTTTAGGGGGAGGTGGCTCTTAAACCACATGTACAGCAAGGGCACACAACAAGAAACGTTCTTGCCTCTCCTATTCTCATTTTTGTAATGCATCGAATGGTAGAAATCCCCGATCAATGTGGGTACAGGGTTGCCAGCAGCAAACAAATGAAATGCGTCAATGTCCACAAAATTCGGGAAATTAGGAAACAACACTATCCCATAGATGCACAGAGCCAACACAGCGTTAAAGACTACCCAACATCCATTCTTGGCGTATTCCTGAGCTTTACCGATCAGAAACTGGAGGGAGAAGCCTGGAACCCCGCGCCAAGAAGTCATCAATAACTCAGAAGCGTTCAAGTGCAAGGCCTTAGCTAAGTCCTCCAGCTTGGGCTCAACGTCAGAGTGAATAAAAGGAACCTTATTCTGTACTGGCAGCTCAATAAACTCTGCATACTCTTCTATGGTAGGCCCCAAAATAAAGTCAGCGAATGTGAAACATCTCAAAGCAGGGTCATAGAATTGCATCAGTGTATACAACCCATTCAGTTCATCATCAGTAGGTTTGCGAACCAATCTCAACAGCCTTCCGTAACTCTGCCTGAAGCTTCTACGGACATCCTCATCAGCAAGAGAAATCAAACCCAGGAGGGGAGTAATATCAGAGATAGGTAACTTGTAGGCAACTGTCATCCTCAAACCAGCCATGATCAATAGTCAGGAGTCCGGACACTAGAATCAGGGAATATGTAAATGCACCTGCAGCACAGACACACGTTAATGGAATGCAATGATAATGGTTATGCAAACAATGCAATGCAAATAAAATGCAACAGGGACCAAATGCCATGGCTGAGAGGCCTGAACCACATCACAAGTCTCAGATAGACCATCCAGAATTCCTTAAACCCTGGTCTTGGAAAGACCCAAAATAAAGCTTCAACTCTGACCTCTGACAGACCCCATACATAGGCTCCAATCAAACCTCAGACCCAATAATCACTCCAACTTGGTCTCTGACAGACCTCATACATAAGCTCCGATCAAGCCTCAGACCCAATAATCACTCCAACTTGGTCTCTGACAGACCCCAATAACTGTCCATAAGTATCCTGAATCTCAAATCAAGAATAAACCGGTATCTGAAGGTCTAGTTACCTGCATAACCCAAACCCTCTCACAGGTAGGTGTCCTAGCAACTGACAATGGTATGGCATCCTATGCGGTCGTCGGCGTCACAGACTTTCAGGGTTGATGATACAATTCCCAGAAGGAGTGGCATCATCAAATCCTGAAGAGGCCTCACTTAGCCAACTTCCAAATGATCGGTTCCCAGAGTCGACAATCTAACTAACCAGCAACCCGAGCCATCCAAAGGGTAGGACAGGAGGCCAACCAGAAGAACCTCGTCTGAGTGTGGATTTCGCGGGACACTAGGACATGCAAAGCACGTGTGCGCCCACTACTTTCCACTCTAATTCTAGGTGCACTCAAGCCCAGGTCCGGCTTATCTCTCAATCATAGAACACCCGTCACAACCCCAACACAGCAATAATAACAATAATATAATGTTGAAAGTAAATGACAGAAATATAAATCCATACAAAATCCTCGACGGGAAAACAAGCTCTAGGATTGACTCGCTTAAGGGACGTTGGATCCCAAATGCATAAGGAACTATCGCAGTCCTTAGCAGCCAGGGGACGTTGGGTCCCCAGCAGAGTCGCCAGCTGTCGCTACTGCGAAAATCGGCGCCGGCTGAACAGAAGAGTCGCCACCGTACGTTATTTATCCCAAAGAGGGGAAAGGAAACGCTCGAGGTAAACCTACCGCAAAATGGGGAAAGGAATGGTCATCGCAACCAAAACCTGGATTCGGGAGTCGGTTACGCAAGGGGAAGGTATTAGCACCCCTCACGTCCGTCGTACTCGACGGGATCCACGCTTGTTTTCTGTCGAAGGGATTGTTATTCTATCTATTCTACAGGTCTGGGGTTAAAAGAAAATAAAATGACTCGGCAAAGTATCGCACTTTATGCCTACGTATTCCCGTCTGGAACGAGAAATCAGAGTCAACGTAGTTCGCCTACCTACGGGAAAGGAGGGGAAGGTTGCTCGCTAGGATATCGCATCCTATGCCTACGTACTTTCACACAACATGAAAGATCAGAGCAAACGTAGTTCGGGCCACGTACGACACAAGTCTGTCTTGATTGTTTTTATCTCCTTCTGAAAAAGGGTTTTTCTGATTACTGGTCCAAGCGGACAAAAATGACGTTTTGATGAGTTCACATTCTTTTACGGAAGAAGTGTCTTTTATTGTGTTTGAAAGATTTATTGTGTTTTTCTGTTTGTTTTGAGGAAGAAGAGACATAACTCTAACCTATGGTTGAAAGGGAATCAAACTAACCTAGTGTTATCATGCATGGGTTAAGACCTAATGTCTATCATGCTCCTCTCTTGCGCAGAGAGAAACAGAGATCCTAAGGGATAAACGGAAACAGAAACAATAGCATATAAACAATAAAGCAGTAAAATGCATGAATGCAGCAATACAAGCGAGGCAAGGGAGTCCCACTCAACCTCGAACCTAGAAAACAACAGGCAAAAGCGAACAACATTCGCTTTCAACCTAACAGATTAATGGCAAATAATACAGTCCGGGAAATTCAAACAATACATCAAAAATTATAAACAGCAAAATAAACAGCCAACAACAGGCTTCATCAACATCTGTCTTTAAGTCATCTTCAACCATCTACCGGTTTCAAGCAAGCATCAGTCTTCATCTTCACAGCCTTCAAGCAAGGTCTTCATCTTCAATTCTTCAGGTCTTTTCTTCAAGTCTCACTCTCCAAGATGAGGAACAGTTAAGAGGATGAATTAGAATGTTAAACAGTTAGTTGACCACCAAAGGTGGCAAACAGACCGTTAACAACATGTAGAATATTTCTCTCAAGAGTTCTATCTCTTAGACACTGTCACCAGGCCTTCCAAAGGAAGGGGGTGAGTGTCCTAGAGAGACTCTGCATCATAGAGAGGGATGGAGGCAAACAAGACCTTCCATGTTTGTGAATCAAGTTGCTATTCTAGAGCTCTACCTAACTCCTAGATCCTATAACCTTCAACAGCTGCCAGCAAGAGATACTCTTCATTAACTCTGGAACTTGGTCTTCATTCCTTGTCTTCAATGGGCTTCATCAGCAAAGTCTTCAGCTCAAATCAAACCCCAAGCAGGCCCAATACCCCACACAGTCAAACAAATAACCCTAAAGAGGGCACACCACACAATCAATCAATTACAAGGAATATACTAATAGTAATAATATAATAGGGGAACTCCTAGCATTTTCTAAGGGATCTACTACTTACCCATAATACCCCTATAGTCTCATCATTTGATTTGTCCTAAAGAAAACCCAAAAGAAACTTGTTTTGTTATACCTATATTATATTCACAACCCTAAATGATTAGCCTAATATTTTCTAACTAGAATACCTAAAATAAATCCTAAAAAATTGGTATAAAAATCAAGGAGGCACCTAATATCCATATCTAGTTATACTAAAAAGAGTGACCTAAAAAGATCATGGGAAGTACCTAAAAGAAATTCTACAAAAACTATATACAAACTATATCTATTTAAAATCAATTAAAATGTAAAATATAAGCAAAAATAGAAAAAATAGCTAAACTAATATTTTTTAATCATTTTAATTTTCTTCAAGTCTATGTTAAACTATTGCAAAAATTCTCATGTCAAAATTCCTATTTTTCTATTTATTATGAATTTTATAAAATGCTAAGAAAAAGAATTAAACAAAAATAAAAACAAAAGCCCAGAGGGGTGCAAGCAGTAATTCGCCCAGTTCAGATGTCCAATGGGCCACAATCCAGGAGGCGTGCATAGCAAAACGTTAAGCCCAGAAACTAAAACAAAAACCAATCAGAAAAATCAAATAAAAAGAGGAAACGCGTGGTGTAGTTAGCAGTTATATCTAGTACAGAATGCAGCTGGGCCTTATTCCAGGGTGTGAGTAGTAATTGTGACCAAGCCCAGTACTATCAATAACAATTCAGTAAATCAACATAAAAAAGAAGAAAGCCTATGGTGCAAACAGCAATCAATCACAGTTCAAATACATGGGCCTGGTAGAAGTGGGGTGTGAAAAGGAATGTCACTAAGCCCAGAGTGTGGATTTAAATGAAACGCAGAGTTTCATCATCACTAGCTTCCCTCCATTTCTCGTTTCAAATCAGAGCCGTCAGATGTGAGTCTTGGTCAATGGTTTTATCTGGATCCAACGATAGTAGCATCATCTTCTCCAATGAGATCTAGGGTTTACCAAATTCACCATGCACGATACTTCCAGACCTGAACTTCCAGCCACTCATACTCTTCCATTTCTCAATAAAATTCAAATCCGTAAAAAGCAAAGATGCTCTATTTCTCGAGCAGAATACAACCACGGTCTTGGTTTACACTAAAACGCCCTAGAACAAGAAACCCGATAGCAACCTCACCATTAATACTCAAACTTCCACTCTCATATTTCTCTGGTTTCTTGTTATCAAAATGCTCACCTTGGATCACTGATTAACCTAAGCCAAACCACGTGAATTAACACTTCCTATTCTTCTATTTCTAGATCAAAACAGTTGATATGCTCAAATGTCAACCTTCACAAAACTCCAGTTTCTTGATAACAGAATGATCCTCTCTTATCATTGATTACTCTAAGACAAATAACTAATGCTAACACTCCAAATTAACAAAGTTCTAAGTCCAAACAGTTGGTGTACTCCAATGTCAACCTTCACCAAATTCAATCAAAATCTCCAGAATTGTTCATCTATCCACCTAAGTTACATCTAACCTAATAATTCTATATCATGCTATCTATTCTAGGTCAATTCGAAAGAAATACCAACCTGGTGCAAAACTGAAAACAGATGGATGAACTCTTGGATTTACAGCTAGCAATGCTCTAGACTTGATCAATGGATATGGATCTTGGTTCTGTATGCACTTGTTCTTGCTCAGATGCTCTGAATTCTTGTAACTGATTCTTCTTGCACCTTGGATGTGAAATTCGCAGCACACGAATCTTGCTTCAATTCAACCAGATCTTGACTGTGATGTGATCAGTGATGATCATGGAGTAAAAAGAAATCGAAACTTTGAAGGATGATGATGAATTGAGAGTGTTTGAATGTGTTTTGCAAAAAAAAAGAATGATATGCAACTATGAATTTTCAGCCAAATGAATCACCAACCCTGCATTGAATGAGCTCTAGGGTTTATATAGATGTGAATGGAAAGTTCTGGAAGATGCTGGAAGCTCCTTACACATTGATCCCTTGTGATTTGGCATATGTTTCTTCTTTTACAAGTAACTTGAGATAACTTCCAAATTCTGTTCATAACTCAAAAATCCACTATTGCCAATGTTCTCAAAACATTAATTCCAATCAAAACGACCTATAATTTCATCCCATTTGGACATGTTATGAAAAATTCCCAAAAATGGCTATTTAATGAACTTAAATCATGCCTTAATTAGGTCATTTTTGCAAATATGAGCTACACCCATTTTCAAACCTCCATGACCAGTTTTCTAGACTCAAAACATCATTTGGAACAACTTTGATGTTGAACATTTTTCCATTTGAGACTTGCAAGTATGAGTTTTAGGCATATGCTTGAAATGACCCATAATTTCCAAATGACCAAAATACCCTTTTCTTTCCAAAGTCATAAGTAGAGTTCCACAAATCAGATGAAGGCATACCATACCTTTCTAGAAATCTAAGATCATGAGGAAAAACTTTCATGTTGTCCATAAATCCATTTGAAAATTCCTTGAGGGGTAAAAGTTGCTTGGAAGTCAAGTGACTTTCACAGACAAATTTCAGTGTCCTCAGATGACCTGTAACTTGCAAGGACCATAACTTGAGTTCTGTAAATCTCCTTGATGTCTTCCACCATTCAAATTGAAGGTATTGAGATCCTATACAAGTTTCATGTTGGCCAAGGATCCATTTGAAGCTTGCATTTTGAATTATCTCGCTTGGAAGTTTGACCTAAATCAGGGGATTTTACACAGAAACCCTAATTTAGAAACCTCTCTTCTTCTTGATTTCTCTTGATTCCTCCTTGGCACAACACCACATCCATATATACATGTCAAATGAGGCATCCCACATCTTTCAAACAGGCCTTGATGACCTTCAACCAAGCAGTTGACCTAGGGTTGACCCAGATGAAACCCTAGTTGACTGTCTTCCACCACAGCTCTTGCAATCACCTCAAGGACTTGTCTCACTTTCAAAATGACCCTCTAGGTCCTCCATGATGTCTATATACCCTCCATGGCCTCAATTCATGACTCACAACTTCTTTGATGATCTTCAAATACCCTCAAGATAGGAGATAGATCCACTGCTTGATCCACTGACTTCTTAGATTTCAATTTCTTTCTGATGACTTGGCTAAGATTGAATTTGAATAAGAACCTCGTGATATGCCCATAGGGATAAGAATTGCATTTGGTCCCTTGTTGGATGGCTTGCCCATGTTATGCTATGCAGATGAACTAATTATGTACATGACCTAATATGCAAATGCTAATACAATTGAAACATAAACCAAGTGAAGTAGGTTGAGCAAATTTTAGGGTGCAACAACCTATCACCGAAAGGATGACAGAGTGGCACACACACAATCCCGACACCAAAAGGATGTAGGGTCTATCACCAAAAGGATGATAGAGAACACTCGCACAATCTGGCACCAAAAGGATGACATACCTATCACCAAAAGGATGATAGAGCGACACACACAGGTTACTACCACGAAACGGGTGATAGGAACTTCCCAAATTTGAAGGCCACCAACACCAAAAGGATGCAGGATAGGTTGAATTGACAAGGTTTGACTATCACCAAAAGGATGATAGCAAGGCAATTGACAAAAGGTCAAGTTTGCTGAAGATATAATGAGTGAGGCTTATTTGAGGACATCAACAAAAGGTTGAAGCAAAGAAGTCACTGATGAACACCATCCTTGTCAACAAAATATTGAAAGGATCCAACTCATTGGGGAACGCCCAAGAGGACAGTTGAATCTAAACAAATCAACAGGGATAGCCCACTGACTCGGAGAAAAACTGCTAATCGAACTGGGGACACCAACTTTGACAACAAAAGATTGAGAACACAACTCAATGAGGAACTCTCACTGACTTGCTTGGAGGTCACAACTTTGACCACAAAAGGTTAAAATGATTTCACGAGGAATGCCTATGAACCTGAAGAAGATGCCCCTGACTGGGTTGATTTTTGCTTTATATCTTGTTTTGATCAATAGAAGGTCGAACAACTTCGTGAGGAACGCCCACAGATTTGAAGGAGATGCCGCTGATTGGGCTAAAGGTTGCTTTGAAGTTTTTGAAATTGACCAACAAAAGGTTGATACAACTTCGTGAGGAACGCCCACAGATTTGGAGGAGATGTCCCTAGTCAGGCTAAATGTCATCTTGCAATCTAATCAACCAAAAGGTTGAAATACATTGTGAGGAACGCCCAGAGATTTGGAGAAGATTCCCCTGACTGGGCTAAATATTCTCTTGGAAATATAATCAACCACAAGTTTGAAAAAAGTTCGAAGGGAATGCCCACGGCCTTGAAAAAATGCCCCTGACAGGGTTGAAGACTGTCTTGGAAATCTCGAGGTTGATCCTGAACCTTGACTTGCATTTGTATGAATGCTTGATGTTGATATGATGTTCCACAATTAATGGAAGTGAAAATGCAAATGAAAATGTTGACGCGCGGGGATGCAAGTCCTAGGGGAGTATGTTTGGTTTTGGATATGCATATGTTACAAGATGATGTTTATGATATCGAATGCGGTGCGTATGATGTGTATGGTGCACATGATTGCAGACGAGTGATTGGATATGTTTGGTGAGGATGCCAGCATGGTGGACTTTTGGTAGTTGCCAATGAGGATTGGACTTTGGGTGGTGGGAGGGTTTGATTTCCTCGACACTCAATCTGTTGAGACACCATGATTGAAGCAGGCGAATATGCTCTTGGTGCCCCAAGTCTTATCATTTGATGACTTACTATGAACTTTCTTTAGAGAAGATCACAATTCTGCTTGATGGTCAGGATGACCCGGTTTTGCCCTAGTCTGAACATAGTAACGGTCTACCCCTGATTAACCAGTTCTGATCTACAGAAGCTGAGCTTTAATGCTTTAAGATGACTTGTCCCTAATCGAGCTGTTGAATGACTTGCCCCAGCTGTGAGTTTTGAGGTAGCCTTGCTTCGTGATAATGCCACTGAAAGTTCAAGTTCCTATTTGATTGCCCCTTGTTGGAGCTGTCTTTGACGTCTAACACTGATTTGCAAATAAAATTGTACATTCACAAATGGCAATCTTAATGAAACATTCAGGCAAGTTTTCAAAAAGTGTCATTTATTGAAGTTTTGTGATAGTATGAGACGAATGGACCATTAATCCAGACGTTGTGCTAATTTTGCTTAGTGTGTGAAAGATATAGCAAGGATAATGACACCAATGTTGATGATTATCAAATATGTGAGGAGTCAGTTTACGCAACCTTGCAATAGTATGCTTTCAGAATAAACCTCGCCTCAATTAGGTCTTTCGAGGGTTGTAACGTGGTCTGGTTACGGTTTATGAAACAAAGGATATTAGGCTCAAAGTATGATTTGTACCCACCCATTCTTCACGATGATCTACAATCCTACGTTCAGCTAATTCTGCATATTCTCGTCTTGACGGTGTAAGCTTGATGATTCAAGGTTTGTTCAAGATGGCAGTCACCATATTTTGCTTTTAATGAATGTCAGTGACCCTTTTGATTGATATGTTGGTCACTAGATCTTATTTTGTTTTTGTGGAGGATTTGAGGATCTATTTTGATTTTTTTTTTGTTTTTGATCCCTAACTTTTGATGGACTGATTTTACTTGTCAGATCCATCGGGATAGGCTTGATTTTTCCTAAGTCTCCTTTGAGGTGCTCGACTTAGCAGACTGTTTTTGTTGTTGGAGGGTTGTAACTGCCAAGCCGTGGGTCTTTAAGAACAACCATCATGTCTTTGGATTTTCGCTTTGTGATTCTAGTGAGTAATTGGATTAACTGAACACTACTCTGCCCCAGGTTGAGTGTAAAGGTTTGAATATCCAAAGGAAACTGCTATTTCTAGGCTCGAAATGTTTTTCTAGGGATTAACTCCTTGTCTCTCCAATGTTTTGGGAATTGAAACAATGCATGTACATCATCGACGAGATTCTGTATGAAAGCATATGGTTGGCAATTATGGATATTTCACTTTCATCATCCTCCCTTAATCATGCTAAGCAACAGTTGATAAAGAGTGTGAAGTGGACAAAATACGGGTTTGTGATTCGTGGTAAGTGGACGAAATTATTGAATACGACATAACTAATTCAAAACATGCATAATCACCACATTAATAAAACCAAATACGAAACACAATATTTAAAGTATACATTACTTAAACGAACAAAGATAAAATACAAGAATGCAAATAATGAAATGGCAACATGACTGCCTTCTTCGGGGAGATGAACTTGACTTGACTTGATTTGACCTGATGTTGGCACTAGCTTGGCGGTGGCATAGGATTGTTGATGATGTTTGGAGTTTTCACGTTGAAGTTGATAGCATCCCTATCAATCATGTCTTGAACTTTGTGTTTGAAAGCTCTACAGTTCTCGATTGTATGCTCTAGAGCGCCCTTATGAAACTCACAATGGGCATTTGCATCATAATCGGCCATAATGACAGTTGGAGGAGCTAGGTCTCTCAAAAGCAATGGCCTTTTTCTCCAGCAACTGAGCAAAGATATTATCATATGTCATTGACAGACGATCAAAGAGTCTATCGGGCTTATACGTCCTCTGTTGAGTAGGCTGACACTGTTGTCGAGCAGCTTGCTGTTGTTGATATTGAGGAGGATACTGATACCCTTGTTGATTGTAAGACTGTTTTTGAGTAGCCCGCTGCTGTGGCATTTGAGCATGAACATCTTGAGCAACTAGATGATAAGGCACTAGAGCGTATTGTGGAGCAGCAACATACAGATACTGGTAATAGAGGATTTGATAAGGCATAGGAGCGGGAGCTTGTTGAGGAGCTTGCCCTTTCTGCGCAGAGATGGCATTTGTTTCACCCTCTTTCTTCTTGTATCCATTGAAAGGTTTCTTATCTCCATACTGGCTACTAGAACCTCCTTGGATTTTTAAACTTTTCAGGCCTTCTCTAATTCTTTCAGCAACAATCACCAAGTCAGAGAATCCAGCCGAAACACTACCAATCAGCTTCTCGTAGTATTGGCCTTGCAAGGTACCCATGAAGATATCGATCAGTTCACGGTCAACCAAAAATGGATGTACCCTTGCATCTAGCTCTCTTCATTGTTGTGCGTACTCCTTAAAGGATTCACTGTCTTTTTGAGCCATACTCTGAAGTTGAGTACGATTCGGAGCGAGATCAGTGTTATATTTGTACTGCTTGACAAATGCATCAGCTAGCTCAGCCCAAGTGCGCACACTCCTACTCTCTAGCTGCATATACCATTCGAAGGATGCTCCAGACAAGCTGTCTTGGAAGCAATGAATCATAAGCTTTTTATCTCTGGCATAGGCATCCATCTTGCGACAGTAGATCTTCAGATGAATATTTGGGAAACTGAGGCCCTTGTACTTTGAGAATTTTGGCGCTTTGAATTTGGGAGGAATGACAATATCAGGTACCAATCACAATTCCAGAGCATTCTAAGAGGATGAGTTGTGCCCCTCCATGACTCGGAGTTTCTCAGCTAGATCACGAAACATTTTGATGGCTTATGAATCCTGAGCAGTAACAGGACTGGCAATGGGGATAGCAGCATGATAGTTTTGAACATTATCATACTAATCTAATAGATTCTCTTCAGCGTGAGGAATAGGGATCTGAATGATAGTAGGTTGGGCTTGCGGGATAGCTCCAACAGTAACTCCAGGTGCGGGGATTGGTTGAGAATTAGCTCTTTCACTTGCGGTGGTGAAGTTCATTGGCATCCCATAGTTGACAGGGTTGGGATCAGGAACTGAGAGCCTTGAGGTACACCCTTGCACCTGACCATTGTTGTTGATGACAGCAGCTTCTCGCAGCTCTTCTTCCTTTTTGTCCGTAATGAGGGCTTCAATAATTTGGTCGATCTTGCCTTTGATGGAGCCCAATTCCTATTTGAAGGAAGCTTGCTCTTGTTGAATCTGCTCCATCATGCGTCTTATATTAGCTCTAGTTATGTACCGGTATCGAGGAATCAACTTAATTTACTGGAGATGAAGGAAGGAAAAATGAGTTTCTGTTGTTGACATGAAAATGCAAGATGCAAAACCGATGCAATGCAATGTCATGTATGAAAGATGTAATGCAAGATGCAAGATCTAGGATCGCAAGATCACAGGTTCAAATAATTCTAAAGCTGGTCACTGTAACAGGAAGACAACCATTGTTTCTGATCAAAGAAACCTTACAAGTAAATCCTATACGGGAATATCTAAATTCTTTACCCACAAACCCACTCACGAGGCGGTTTCTACGTTGATGGATAAGGTTCCTAGGATCACGGATACTAATCACATCAACGTCACACAACAGGCTAGCTGTATTACGACGATAATAACGACAAGGTCTCTCTTGAGCGGGATCCTCATGCTAGGCACACAAGGAGCGAGTCCTTGGAGACTAACACTGTTAGAACACAGATTGGTGTTTCTTGTATCTCTATGTTTTGATGATAACTTTTATGGAGTTTTGTATTAAGAAAATATATACTCTAAAGTTTGTTCCAGTATTATTGTTTCAGGTATTAAGTTAAAGAATCTTAAAGAAGCAAAATACATAAGTACAAGAAACTATGCAAGGCTCTGAAGCATCAGATTCAAGACTATCAGAAGATTCTGAAGCACTGCCAGAAGGATCTGAAGCAAAAGCTACAGAATGATCTGATGAGTTAATGATCTGAAGTTCTTTTCACTGCAAGAATAGAGGCTTTGATTATCAGACTCTTACCATTAATATTCACGCTCAAGCACATACTGCTACATACTCTGATGAAGACTCTGATCAAGATTGAGACTCTGATATATTAAGATCTGATCATCTATCAAGGCTCTGAACATCTCAATCATCTTAGCTCTGATCATCTTAAAGCTTGCTACAAATTCTGAAGTGCAGATTATGAAGACTTCATCCTGAAGGAAGCTTGTTGAAGAAGCTGTAAACTTGATTAGACGTGGTGCTACTTCCAAAGTAACCAACAGCTAATTTGTCCAAAGAAGTGACGTGGTGCAAATCCCAAGGCTTCTACAACCATACTTTTCCTGCAGAAAGCATATCTCTGCCCATACCTTTTGTTAATGAAAAGTCTTATATCTTAATATTATATTGAGCTGCACATCACTCAAAGCATTTTGAAAAGCTATAAAAGGAGAACTTCTACAACATTTTGAAGCTGCTAATTTCCTGCTCATCACTTACTCATTGCAAGCTCACTCAGTGAAAAATATTCTTACACGCTTGATCAAAGTACAAATCTCACAAAGATCTTATTCATTTGTTCTTTCATAAAACTATATAGTTTTTGTTGTACTTAATCTTAAGTGTAAATATCACAGTTGTGATACAGCTTATTAGAAGCAATCAAACACTTGTTAGTTTACATTAATTTGTAAGAAGTTCCTTAAGAAGACCAAGGTGTGGTTAGTAGTTCTTGAGAAGACTAAGACAATTGTTCTTAGTACTTACTATTGTAATCAGTTGATTAATAGTGGATTAAGTCCTTGTTGAGAAAGGCAAATCATCTTTGATAAGGTGGACTGGAGTAGTTGAGTTCAACGAACCAGGATAAAAATCTTGAGTTGTTTTTATTGCCATATTTCTTAAAACTCTTATTCAACCCCCCTTCTAAGTGTTTTTCTCACCTTCAATTGGCATCAGAGCTCCGGTTCTGTTTGTGCTATCACTTAACTGTGACCAGAAAAGATCCAGTGGGAAAAACTCTTGATATTCTTGGTTGATATTATTTATGGCTGCTGAAACTTCAACATCCAACAAATATGAAGAAAGAGTCAGCACAAAACCTCCCATGTTTGATGGAGAGAAATTTGATTATTGGAAAGATAGACTGGAAAGTTTCTTTCTAGGATTTGATGCTGATCTTTGGGACTTAGTTATTGATGGATATGTTCATCCCACTGATGGGAATGGCAAGAAAGTTGACAGAAAATCAATGACTGAGGAGCAAAAGAAGGAATTCAGAAATCACCACAAGGCTAGAACTATCTTGCTAAATGCTATATCTCATACTGAGTATGAGAAAATAACCAACAGAGAAACTGCCTTTGATATATTTGAATCCCTGAAGATGACTCATGAAGGGAACTCTCAAGTTAAAGAAATCAAGGCTCTGGCGTTGATCCAGAAGTATGAAGCTTTCAAGATAGAAGAATCTGAATCTATTGAAGCAATGTTTTCCAGATTCCAGATTCTCACTGCTGGCCTAAAGGTTCTAGACAAGGGTTACTCTACAGCAGATCATGTCAAGAAAATAATCAGAAGCTTGCCAACCAGATGGAGACCCATGGTCACTGCTCTGAAGCTGGCAAAGGATCTGAACAAGATTACGCTGGAGGAACTAACCAGTTCTCTAAGGAGTCATGAGATTGAACTAGAGGAAGATGAGCCTCTAAAGAAAGGTAAGTTAATTGCTTTAAAATATAATAAATCTGTTAAAGCATTGCAGGTAATAGAAGAAAGCTCTGAAGAGTCTGCTTCTGAAGATGAAGAAGAACTATCCTTACTGTCCAGAAGAATCAACAAAATTTAGAAGAATAAGCAAAGGAAGTTCAAGAACTTTAGAAAACCAGATCAGCATAAAGAATCTTCTGGGCACAGAAGATCTGAAGAACACTCAGGATACAGAAGATCTGGAGAATCCTCTGGACACAGACGATTTGGAAAAAGAGAGGTTGTTTGCTATGAATGCAAAGAACCTGGGCACTACAAGAGTGAATGTCCAAAGCTTCAGAAGGAGAACCCAAAAAGAAAGTCAGATCACAAAAAGAAAGTTCTGTTGGCTATCTGGGATGACTCAGATGCATCTGATTCGTCATCAGAGTCAAAAGAGGAATGTGCAAATGTAGCATTCATGGCTGACATTGAAGACAATGCTGAATCATCTAGATCAGAATCAGAATCTGATTCTGAGGAGGTATTTGCTGAACTTTCTAGACAGGAACTTGTTGAAAGTCTATCTGATATTCTTGAAAACTATAGCAAAGTTAAACTCAAATACAAAACAATTCTAAAGCATAGTGAATTTGAGAGTAACAATTTTGAATCAGAAATAGCTGAACTAAAAGCTGAAAACCTTCAATTGAAAAATAATTTAGAATCTGCTCAACTAAACTCTGATTTAAAATCTGAACCATGCTATAAAAATATTTTACAAGAGTATGACTATAGTTTCAGGAAGTTTCTAACTAAAAGCCTAGATAGAAGCAAAATGGCTTCAATGATCTATGGTATTAGCAAAAACTATAGAAAAGGTGTTGGATATAAATCTTTCTCTTATGAAGATCCAAATCCAAAATCTGTAGATAAATTGGACATCAAGTATCCTCCTTTATGTTCTCAGCTTACATTTGGTCACTTAAATGATATTAAACACACAAGTTCTAATCAGAACAAACCTGTATTTAATAAATCTAAAGCTAATCAGAACAAGTCTTATGTTGAAAGACAGAAGTTCAAAAAAAGCTTTAAGGCAACTAACCAAAAAGGACCCAAGAAAATCTGGGTACCTAAGGATAAGATAATCTATGTTGTAGACATCCTTAGCAGCAAAGTCAAGACTACAGTCATGGTACCTGGACTCTGGATGCTCACGACATATGACGGGAAAAAGGTCTATGTTCCAAAGTCTGGAGCTTAGATCTGGAGGAGATGTCAAGTTTGGAGGGAATCAGAAGGGAAAGATAATTGGCTCTAGAACTATAGGCAATGGTAAATTTCCTTTCATAACTAATGTCTTGCTTGTTGAAGGATTAGCTCATAATCTATTGTCCATAAGTCAATTAAGTGACAATGGTTATGACATAATCTTTAATCAAAAGTGTTGCAAAGCTGTTAGTCAAAAGGATGACTCAATCCTTTTTAATGGTAAAAGGAAAAACAACATTTATAAAATTAGTCTTTCAGAACTTAAGGTTCAGAATGTTAAATGCCTTATGTCTGTTAATGAGGAGCAATGGGTCTGGCACAGAAGATTGGGTCATATTAATATGAGACGTATATCTCAAATTAATAAGCTTAATCTGGTCAGAGGACTTCCTAATCTGAAGTTCAACTCAGATGCTCTTTGTGAAGCATGTCAGAAAGGAAAATTTTCAAAATCATCTTTCTAATCCAAAAATGTTGTTTCAACTTCAAAACCATTAGAGTTACTTCACATTGATCTGTTTGGACCATCAGAGGCAAGAAGTACGGATTAGTCATTATTGATGACTACAACAGATGGACATGGGTAAAATTCATAAAACACAAGGATGAGTCACATTCTGTATTCTTTGACTTCTGCAAACAAGTCCAAACTGAAAAAGATTTCAAAATTGTCAAAGTCAGAAGTGATCATGGTGGTGAATTTGAAAACAAACATTTTGAAAAATATTTTAATGAAAATGGCATTGCTCATGATTTCTCCTATCCTAGAACTCCACAACAGAATGGAGTTGTAGAAAGGAAAAATAGAACTTTGCAAGAGATGGCCAGAACCATGATCAATGAGACTAACATGGCAAAACATTTTTGGGCAGAGGCAATTAACACAACATGTTACATTCAGAACAGAGTGTCAATTAGACCTCTTCTGGAAAAGACTCCTTATGAATTATGGAGGAATAGAAAGCCAAACATTTCTTATTTCCATCCTTTTGGATGTATTTGTTTTATGCTGAATACTAAAGAGAATCTTAACAAGTTTGATTCTAAAGCACAAAAGTGTTTCATGCTTGGATATTCTGAACGCTCTAAAGGCTACAGAGTATACAATACTGAGACACAGATTGTGGAGAAATCTATACATGTTAGATTTGATGATAAGCTTGGTAATCAAAAGCCAAAGCAGATTGAAAAATCTGCAGATGGAGAAGTTATTCTCACAGAATCTGAGAAACCAGAGGTAGAGAAAGCTCAAGAAGAAGCTACGCTAGATGCAACTCCATTGGCTGCTCAGATGAATAACATGAACATTTATGAAGAACCAACAGTTAAAGGATCATCCAGAATCAAAACTTCGCATCCAGAAGAAATGATTATTGGAAAGAAAGATGACCCTATAAGAACAAGGTCATTTAACAGATCATCTGGAACATCACTTCTTGGATTGGTGTCTATTATTGAACCAACATCTGTGGATGAGGCTCTGAGTGACAATGATTGGATACTTGCAATGCAAGATGAGCTGAATCAATTTACAAGAAATGATGTGTGGGATCTGGTTCCTAGACCAAAAGGTTTCAACATTATTGGAACAAAGTGGGTATTCAGAAATAAACTAAATGAGCAAGGAGAAGTTTTTAGGAACAAAGCAAGGTTAGTAGCTCAAGGTTACAGTCAACAAGAAGGAATTGATTACACTGAAACTTATGCTCTAGTAGCAAGGTTAGAATCTATACGCCTTCTTATTTCATTTGTTGCACAACATAACATCACTCTATATCAGATGGATGTTAAAAGTGCCTTCTTAAATGGTATTATAGAAGAAGAAGTTTATGTCCATCAACCTCCTGGTTTTGAAAGTGAAAAATTTCCAGATCATGTTTTCAAACTCAAAAAATCTCTTTATGGTTTGAAACAAGCTCCCAGAGCTTGGTATGAAAGATTAAGTAATTTTCTTCTGGAAAAGAACTTTATCAGAGGCAAAGTGGACACAACTCTTTTCTGTAAAACATTTAAGAAAGATTTACTAGTTTGTCAAATTTATGTGGATGATATTATTTTTGGATCTACCAATATTATGCTGGGAAAGGAGTTTGCTTTGTCTATGCAGGCTGAATTTGAAATGAGCATGATGGGAGAACTTAGATTCTTTCTGGGAATCCAAGTAAATCAGACTCTAGAATGCACATATATTCACCAGACTAAATATATCAAAGAGCTTCTGAAGAAATTCAATCTGAATGAAAGCAAATTGGCAAAGACTCCAATGCATCCTACAAGCACACTTAGTAAGGAAGAGGTAAGTAAGAAAGTTGATCAAAAACTTTACAGAGGTATGATTGGATCTCTCTTATATTTGACTGCTTCAAGACCTGATATTTTATTCAGTGTTTGTCTGTGTGCTAGATTCCAATCAGATCCTAGAGAATCTCACTTAACAGCTGTTAAGAGGATTCTAAGGTATCTGAAAGGTACTACTAATGTGGGTCTGTGTTACAGAAGATCTGATGAGTATAAATTAGTTGGATTCTGTGATGCTGACTATACTGGAGACAGAGTAGAACGTAAAAGTACTTCTGGAAGCTGTCAATTTCTTGGAAGTCATCTGATCTCTTGGTTCAGTAAGAAGCAACCCACAATTGCACTCTCAACAACAGAGGCAGAATATATTGATGTTGCTAGTTGTAGCACCCAGATGCTCTGGATGAAAAGTCAATTGGAAGATTATCAGATTTTTGAGAGTAACATTTCTATCTTCTGTGATAATACTTCTGCTATATGCTTATCTAAAAATCCCATTTTACACTCTAAAGCTAAGCATATAGAGATTAAACATCATTTCATCAAAGACTATGTTCAGAAGGGAATTATCAATTTAAACTTTGTGGATACAGATCATCAGTGGGCTGATATCTTTACAAAACCCCTTGCTGAAGATAGATTTAAATTTATTCTGAAAAATATAAGTATGGACTTCTGTCCAGAATAAAATATTCATCAGATGAAAATCTTTTCAGATGATAAATGTCTAAACTCTGAAGTATTTCTTCTTCTTATTTCTGTGTTTATTTATTTGTATGTAAATCTGAACTAACAAGGCTCAGAGGATCTGAACGTTTCCTAACGTTTCATTTCTCAAAGAGTATCAGAGGCACATGCAAGCAAACACGTGTAGCTCAGAATCTGGAAAGGTAGAGTGCACCATACTGAACTGACGTTTGAGGTATTACTTTGAAAATCCAAAATCTCTTTATTTTCCCCCCTTCTGTCAGAATCTTAAATGCTTGATATGATTTTATTCCTTACATTAATTGCTTGATATGATTATGTTTCACTTCATTCAATGCTTATGTGTATGCATGAGATCTTATGTCTTTTTGCATGTCCTAAATTGCTCTATAAATTTTCACAACACTTCACAAATCACACTTTACACTCTTTTCACTTCTCATATGCATTTCTATCTTCTCTATTGTTTCCATCTCATTTCAAAACCCAAAACCTCTCGTAAACCCAGACGCATCTCAAGAACTTCAATGGCTTCACCATCTTCAACACCTGCTCAGATGCAAACCTCAACTGCTGCTGCATCTTCTCCAAATGCTGCTGCTTCATCTCAAACTGCTATTGTGTACAAGGCACCTGTGAGAACTCTTCTCACTCCATTCAAAGATCTTGAAGTTCTGTGTGAGAACTTTGTGGATTTTGAATCCATTAAAGAAAATGGTTTTGATCTCTACCCAACCATCAAAACTCAGAACTGGGAAAAGTATTTTGATAGGATGATGAGTCCTATTTATCCAACATTGGTGAAGGAATTCTGGATACACGCTCAAGTTTGCCCCAAATTCATTCATTCTTCTATTCTTGGGAAGGAAATTGTTATCACTGAGAAGCTAATCAGACAACTGCTTGAGTATAAGGAAACTGATGGAATCACAAGTATGGCCACTGCTCGTGTGGATTTGGCTGAAATTTTTCAAGAAGTTTGTGTTTATGGGGAACCATCCAACAAGGTCAGAGATCTGAAGCTTGTTTACAGAATCTGGGCTAAGATTTTCATGAGTTCTATCTTTCATAGGAAATCTTCTACCTCACCAGATTATGTGAACTCAGAACAAATGTATTTCATGTTCTGTATGAGTAAAAGCAAGAAAGTGGATTTGCCTTATCTTCTGTTCAGTCATCTTCTGAACCATATCAAGGAAACAAGAGAAGAAGTAAGGGTTAAGGCTGGAAAGATCAGAAATTGGATCCCTATGGGAAGACTGATATCAGACATTCAAATAGAGAAGGGTCTTGTGAAGAATCTGACTGATGCTGGAGTGACAGATGATCTGTCTTATGTTGTAGGATCTGTCATCAATGGGAACACTCTGAAAAGAATGAAGGTCATTTCAGAGCTTGCTGGAAAACCCAAGAAATTTGACTCTGAGGACGTCAGCAGAAGGAGAATTCCTTTAGCAGATTTTCCCTTGTTCAGTGCAGATGAACCTAGGGAAATCATTCTGACATACATTGCTGAATGTTTAAGAGATGGTACTCCTCTGCCTGCTAACATAGTACAGAAGGAAGGAGAAGTATTGCCAAATCTTCTAAGAGAAAGGCGCAGGAAGAGAAAAGCTGAGGAAGGATTTGTTGCACAGCCTAAGAGGAAAGCCTCTGATGCTGCTGACACGCCTGAGAAGGACAAGAAGCAGAAGGAAAATCCTCCAGAAGATAGCTTGGAGGAAATAAGAGCAACTATTCAACAGGTATTAACATCTGATCCCAAACCTTTTGTCCCTTCACCCTCACCTTCACCTCCACCATCTCCTCTTAAACCATCTGAACCTCATTCATCTGAACCCATTTCATCTCATACACATTCTCAACCATCTTCTGTTCAACAACAATCTGAACCCCCTAAACAAAAATCATTTGAACAACCACCCCCTCAACAAACACAATCTGAACCACAAAAACAACCATCTTCTGAACAACAACAACAACCATCTTCTGAACCACAAAAATAATCTGAACCACTCTCTTCTACTCAACCACCAGAAGAACCAAACATACAAATTCTTGAACCATCTGTTCCACAATCATCTGAAGACATTCTAGATGTGCAACCTATTGCAACCATGTATGTCCTCTCTTCCACTTCATGTCATTCAACTGAATCATCTGATTCTGATGAATCTGAAGTCCCCTCACCAACTAGCTTACAAATTCATGATCCTTATAAACCACTACCATCTGACCTACCTGCTTCTGACCACCCTCTTCGCTTCAAAGTTAACTTCACAGATTTTATTCCACCCTCATCTGATGTTGTTACATCAACACCATCTGATGGTGAAACTTCTACTCCTTAACTCACCATACCACAAACATACATACCACAACCATCTGAACCACAACCATCTGAACAACCACCATCTGAACAACCATCATCTGATCACCCACCTCCTGAACAAAACCAAACACCTCCTGAACCATCACACAAAGTCACCATAGAAGACTTTCTGAACCCCAAACCCAGATCAGATGTTTCTACTCTATTCAAGAACTTCAAGAAGGAAATACGTATGGGGATTGCTTCTGTAGAGAAAGAGTGCATGACTAGTATGGATCCTGCTGAATCTGAAGCTTCTTGGAACAGATTCATATCTAAGTTCAACTCTGCTGCATCTGACCTCAGAACACTCTGTGTTGATGATGCAAAGGAAAAATTTGCTGAAATGGTCAGACAGACTCTGCTGAACATTATCACTACCCCAATGCTTCTTCTGGAAGATGCTCCTGCTGAAGACTCTGAAATGATAGAAGATACTTCTGCATCTGACATGGAAATTGATCATCCAATGGCAACTGCATCTGCTTCTGAACCCTCTGCATCTGAGATGAAGACTGAGATTCCAGATGTTGTCTAAGAAGTCAAGGAAATCAGAACATCGATGATAAAACAGGAACAAACTACTGAAGAAATCAAGACTTGGATGGCCAAGCAAGAAGAGTCCACTGCTAAGATTACTGATCTTCTGACCTTGATTGCTTCTCGCCAGCCCTAGTTTTCTTTTCCATGTTGTTTGCATTCTTATTTTGCACTTGTTTTCTGTTGTTCTATTTTCTATCATCTGTTGCATGAACATCTTATCTTTTTTGTGTTATTTTGATCTGAATGAATCTGCCTATTATGTTTTTCATTTATGTGTTAAGTCTTCTCTTCTTCTGTTATCTTTTCTGTCTTTAAAATTCTTTTTGATTATGACAAAAAGGGGGAGAAAAAGAATTTGATTGTTCAATCCATAAGCAAAACTAGAATGAAATTTAGACATTGTATTAATCTAACATTAAATCTTAAGACTTTCAGATCTTAGTATTTCATCTGACAAAAATGATCTGAAGTTACCCTGAGAATTACCCAACCAGGCTCTGATCCTTGAAAGCATACCAGAACTCTTCAGTTGAAGGAAATCATCAAAATCTGATTTTGGAAAGCTTAAAAAGGATTTCTACCAGGCTCTGAAATATACTCAAGCAAAAAGGGAAGTGTTCTCTCCTATTAGAGTATTCAGGGGGAGATTCTTAATCTCAGGGGGAGTTATATATTTTATTTCTCTTTATTGAACAAAATTCCCTATGTTTTGTCATCATCAAAAAGGGGGAGATTGTTAGAACACAGATTGGTGTTTCTTATATCTCTATGTTTTGATGATAACTTTTATGGAGTTTTGTATTAAGAAAATATATACTCTAAATTTTTTTCCAGTATTATTATTTCAGGTATTAAGTTAAAGAATCTTAAAGAAGCAAAATACATAAGTACAAGAAACTATGCAAGGCTCTGAAGCATCAAATGCAAGACTATCAGAAGATTCTGAAGTGCTGCCAGAAGGATCTGAAGCAAAAGCTACAGAATGATCTGATGAGTTAATGATCTGAAGTTCTTTTCACTGCAAGAACAAAGGCTTTGATTATCAGACTCTTACCATTAATATTCACGCTCAAGCACATACTGCTACATACTTTGATGAAGACTCTGATCAAGATTGAGACTCTGATATATTAAGATATGATCATCTATCAAGGCTCTGAACATCTCAATCATCTTAGCTCTGATCATCTTAAAGCTTGCTACAAATTCTGAAGTGCAGATTATGAAGACTTCATCCTGAAGGAAGCTTGTTGAAGAAGCTGTAAACTTGATTAGACGTGGTGCTACTTCCAAAGTAACCAACGACTAATTTGTCCAAAGAAGTGACGTGGTGCAAATCCTAAGGCTTCTACAACCATACTTTTCCTGCAGAAAGCATATCTCTGCCCATACCTTTTGGTAATGAAAAGTCTTATATCTTAATATTATATTGAGCTGCACATCACTCAAAGCATTTTGATAAAAGGAGAACTTCTACAACATTTTGAAGCTGCTAATTTCCTGCTCATCACTTACTCATTGCAAGCTCACTCAGTGAAAAATATTCTTACACGCTTGATCAAAGTACAAATCTCACAAAGATCTTATTCATTTGTTCTTTCATAAAACTGTATAGTTTTTGTTGTACTTACTTAATCTTAAGTGTAAATATCACAATTGTGATACAACTTATTAGAAGCAATCAAACACTTGTTAGTTTACATTAATTTGTAAGAAGTTGCTTAAGAAGACCAAGGTATGGTCAGTAGTTCTTGAGAAGACTAAGACAGTTGTTCTTAGTGCTTACTATTGTAATCAGTTGATTAATAGTGGATTAAGTCCTTGTTGAGAAAGGCAAATCATCTTTGATAAGGTGGACTGGAGTAGTTGAGTTTAACGAACCAGGATAAAAATCTTGAGTTGTTTTTATTGCCATATTTCTTAAAACTCTTATTCAACCCCCCCCCCCCCCCCCTTCTAAGTGTTTTTCTCACCTTCAAACACTACACGACCAACAATATAGATCTGGTGCTAAAAGGGTTCCCAGAATCACAGACCCTTCATTAATCAAGTCGTGCAACAGGCTAGTTGTGTTACAACAAGATCTACGAATGGGTATCCTCTAGGGGAGCTTTCATGCTAGGCATGTAACACTCCAAATTTAATCGGAATATGTTAATTAATTATTTAATTGAGAATATTCATGTTTCGGTGAATTTTCCGGTGGTTTTGTGAATATTGGAAAGATGTGAATTTTCGGGTATTAATTTGATTAATAGCATATAATATTAATTTATTAGTATTATTATTAATAAAATGGAATATAAGTGAAATAAGGGTAATTTGGGCATTTGAGTGAGTTAGTAAGGGTAATGAGGTAAAAGCCCAATTTGTGAGGCCCAAGACTAGGTTGGACAAAATTGAGTTCTGAAGGGAATTTGAATTCATTTGTGTTAACCGTGAAAGTTTGGTGGCCATAGCTCTGAAGGAAAGGTTGGAGGCAGAAGATCCTGAAGTTAATCGTGAAAGCTGCGAATCGACTAAGGTATGAGAAGTATCATTGTTCATGATTTTCTATGTATGCCTTTAGATGTGTTTATGGTTGGTTTATGATTTAAGGTATTTTGGGTTGGTTGTGGGGAAATAGGGAATTTGATGATAAGGCTTTGAGGTTAGGGGTAATGGTATGTAACACTGAATATTGATATGGGAAAGGGAAACCTTAGGCCTTCATGGCCAAAACCTTAGATCGTGATATGTTTGACTCTGTAGGAATAGGAATGTTCAAATGTGAGTAACTCTGATGCACTCAGAGCAATTGCAGGAAAATAGTGATTCAGGCAATGCAAATGTTGCCAGATTGGCCTAATAAACCATAGATTTTGTGTCGTTATCGCCGTATGACCGTAGGGATGTTTTAGGGGCATTGGGTAAGTGAGTCGTATGAGTATTTAGACAAGAATCAGTTCTGGTCGTAGCAGGTTTTTGCTGTCATCGCTCTGTTCGCCTAGCAAGCAAGCCAGCGAAGACTCGCCACAGACTCACCTAGCGAGCACGCCAGCGAAGACTCGCCACGGACTCGCCTAGCGAGCAACCCAGTGAACATAACAGAGTTCGCAAAATTTGATCATTTTGCAGCGATGCCTTGATGTGTAATTCTGAGATTTCTGGGATGGATTACCCCGAGTATGACAGTGGGTTTTGGGTGATGTGTACATGATGTTATTATAGTTTCCTATGATGTATCGATTAAGTTAATATGATGAAATTACCATGATTTGATGAACTATGTGATAACATGAGATATGATGATTTTATATGATGATGATGAGTATGATGAATGATGATGCACCATATGTTGTATTGTGAGGATTATTATTGTGACGTGTGCATCCGGACTTCGGTTCAGGACCTCGATTACTTTGGCTTCGATCCCACTGTGTGGATGTGAAGTATTTTGATGTGCTCCGGTTCTCTAGTAGAATCAATCCTATTGATGGGGATCTATGGAGGGTTGATGGCTCAGTGTCCATCGAGTTGTGATGATTGGTACCACATGCATTGAGTAGTGTCGCATTGCATTTATGAGTCTTTTTGTATAAATTATGACGTTGTGGCCTTTGAGGCATATTTGAGGATATGAATGTGTTGAATATGATTATGATGCCGTTTATGCATTAATTGTTATACATTGATTATTATGAATTGTTTTACTCACCCTGCTTGTTTGAATGTTACCTCTACGTGGGTAACATGCAGATGATCCAATTTAGTCGTGGACGCCAGCGAGGAGTTAGTTTTGAAGTTTTTGAGTGTTTTAGTCTTTTGGTCAGCCTAGAGGGTCTTGCTCTGATATGTAACATCAGGTTGGGTTCCTTGAGTTGATTTTATACTGTTGACGTTATTTTGATTAATTTCCCTTTTTGAGGAAAACTTTGATTTATGTTTTGAGTTCCGCTGTTTATGATGTTTTGATGTACTTTGGGAAAAACCCGTAGTTACAGAGTATGAACCTATTTTGATGACTTTGAGAAATGTACGCCCTTTTAGTGGCTTTTTAATGAGATTTATTTATTCACTCTGATTTCTGTGTTATTTTGCCTTGATATTTTTGGGGTAGAAAAAGGGTGTTACATTAGTGGTATCAGAGCAGGTCGGTCCGTCCGGCCAAGTGTTTATGTTGTTAATCCCCTGTCAGTCGATAGTGTGAGAACACTATCGATGAGTTATTTCCTTCTAACCTTGTTGGTGGTTGTAGATGGCAGGAAGGGACGACCGTGCTATTGCTGATGCGCTAGAATCACTTGCCCAAGTGATGGCTCAGAATGGTGGACCTCCAGATGAGTTTCGTGCTTTGGAAAAATTTCAGAGGAACATCCGCCGACTTTTGTGGGTACTCATGATCCTGATGGTGTGCAGAAGTTACTGAAAGTGATTGAGAAGAATTTCTGAGTTATGGCGTGCACTGATGCGCAGCAGGTACAGTTTGGTACGCATATGCTGGCTGAGGAGGCTGAGGACTGGTGGGATAACACTCGCCAGAGATTAGAAGATGCAGGCATTGCAATAACATGAACTGTGTTTAAAGAAGAGTTTCTGAGAAAGTATTTTCCTGAAGATGTTCGGGGGAAGAAAGAGTTGGAGTTCCTTGAGCTGAAACAAGGTAATATGACTGTGGCTGAGTATGCGACAAAGTTTGAGTCTTTGGTCAAGTTTTGTCCGCATTAAAACTGTGCTGACACAGAGATGTCGAAGTGTCTCAAGTTTGAGAATGGTTTGAGACTAGAGATTAAGCAGGGAATTGGGTATCAGCAGATTCATCGGTTTTCAGAACTAGTGAACAAGAGCAGAATTTATGATGAAGATAACCGAGCTCGATCTACTCACTACAAGCAGTTGAGTGAGAAGAAAGAGAAAGGTCAGTTCAGGGGAAAACCGTATGTGACTTCTGGTGATAAAGGAAAGCAGAAGGCTTCTGATGGGAAAAAGCCAAGTGGGGGAGCGGCTACTGCTCCAGGGAAGTGTTATAAGTGTGGCGAGCAAGGCCACCGTGCTGAGAATTGTAAAGCGCTGAGGTGTCATCGTTGTGGCAAGAGGGGTCATAAGGCTAATGACTGCAAAGACGAAGCTCCGACTTGCTTCAACTGTGGGGAGAAGAGGCATATCAGTACCCAGTGGCAGCAGCCAAAAAAGACTGCTACTACTGCTCAGACAAGTGGCAGAGTGTTTTCTTTGAGCGGTGCAGAAGAAGCCAAGACGAATAACTTGATCAGAGGTACGTGTTTTATTAATGATGTTGAATTGATTTCTATAGTTGATACTGGTGCTACTCATTCATTTATTTCGCTTGAATGTGCTAAGAGGTTGAATTTGGATTTGTCTGCTATGAGTGGGAGTATGGTTATTGATACCCCGACTAATGGTTCTATGACTACTGCTTTAGTCTGTTTGAGTTGCCCTTTGACTATTTATGATAGGAACTTTGTGATGGACTTAGTCTGTCTACCTTTGCACCAAATTGATGTTATCCTTGGGATGAACTGGTTGGAGTACAACTATGTTCACATTGATTGTTATAGTAAGACTGTGAGATTCCCTGAGTTTGGTGATGGTGGAGAGTTGATGTTTGTATCTACTAATCAAGTGGAAGGACTCTTAGAAGATGAGGCTAAGATGTTTGCTTTGTTTGCTTCGCTTCAAGTGGATTGTGAAGCAGTGGGCGTGGAGCTACCAGTTGTTCGGGAATTTCCAGAGGTAATTCCAGACGACATGAGTGACTTACCTCTTGAGCGTGAGGTAGAGTTTACTATTGAGGTGATACCGGGAACTAGTCCTGTATCGATGGCTCCTTATCGGATGTCAACATCTAAGTTAGGGGATTTGCTTGAGAAGAAGTTTGTTCGATCGAGTGTTTCTCCGTGGGGTGCTCCTGTGTTGTTGGTGAAGAAGAAAGATGGTAGTATGAGATTGTGCATGGATTATCGGCAGTTGAATAAAGTGACGATTAAGAATAAATATCCACTTCCGAGGATTGATGATTTAATGGATCAATTGGTGGGTGCTTATGTGTTTAGCAATATTGATTTGAGGTATGGTTATCATCAGATTCGTGTTAAGCCTGATGATATTCCGAAGACAACTTTCAGGACGAGATATGGACACTATGAGTATACTGTGATGCCGTTTGGAGTTTCGAATGCACCTGGCGTATTCATGGAGTATATGAATAGGATTTTCCATCCTTATTTGGATCAGTTTGTGGTGGTGTTTATTGATGATATTTTGATATATTCTAAGTCTGAAGAAGAGCATGCGCAACATCTAAGAGTTGTATTGCAGGTTTTGAAAGACAAGAAGCTTTATGCCAAGTTGTCTAAGTGTGAGTTTTGGTTGAAGGAAGTGAGTTTCCTTGGCCATGTGATTTCTAGTGGGGGGATTGTTGTTGATCCGTCGAAGATTGATGTTGTGTTGCAGTGGGAGGCTTCAAAGTCTGCTACTGAGATTCAAAGTTTTCTTGGGTTGGCTGGTTATTATCACAGGTTTATTGAAGGTTTTTCTATGTTAGCATTTCCATTGACTCAGTTGACTCAAAAGGGTCAAACTTATGTGTGGGAGGTTTCTTGTGAGAAGAGTTTTGTAGAACTCAAGAAGAAGTTGACGACTGCTCTAGTGTTGATTTTTCCAAATCCGAGTGAGTCCTTTGTGGTGTATGATGATGCGTCGAAGATGGGCCTTGGAGGCGTATTGATGCAGAACGGTCAGGTTGTTGCTTACGCTTCCAGACAACTGAAGGTTCATGAAAGAAATTATCCTACACATGATTTAGAGTTGGCCGCTGTGGTATTTGTGTTGATAATTTAGAGACATTATCTATTTGGGTCCAGATTCGAAGTGTTCAGTGATCACAAGAGTCTGAAGTATTTGTTTGATCAGAAAGAGTTGAACATGAGGCAGTGAAGATGGCTTGAACTTCTGAAGGATTATGATTTTGAATTGAGTTACCATCCGGGTAAGGCTAATGTTGTGGCTGATGCGTTGAGTAGGAAGTCCTTGCATATGTCGATGCTTATGGTTTGAGAGTTGGAACTGATTGAGCAATTCAGAGATATGAGTTTGATTTGTGAAGAGACTCCTAACAGTGTGAAATTAGGTATGTTGAAGCTGACTAGTAGTATTCTCCAAGAGATCAGAGACGGTCAGAAATCTGATTTGATTTTGGTGGATCGTCTCGCGTTAAATAATCAAGGTAACAGAGGTGATTTTCGGATCGATGAGAATAGTGTGATGAGGTTCCGAGATAGAGTATGTGTTCCCGTGTGCCAAAAATCAGGAAGAGCATTCTTGAAGAAGGTCATAGAAGCGGGTTGAGTATTCATCCTGGTGCCACAAAGATGTATCAAGACTTGAAGAAGTTGTTTTGGTGGCCTAGTATGAAGAAGGAAATTGCTGAATTTCTGTATGCTTGTTTGACTTGTCAAAAGTCGAAGATTGAACATCAGAGACCGTCGGGTCTGATGAAATCGTTGAGTATTCCAGAATGGAAATGGGATAGCATTTCTATGGGTTTTGTGACAAGTTTGCCGAAGACGTTGACGGGATATGATTCGATTTGGGTAATTGTTGATAGATTGACTAAATCGGCTCATTTTGTACCGATGAGGGTCAATTATTCATTGCAGAAGCTTGCTGAATTATATATTGAGCAGATTGTGAAGTTGCATGGTGTTCCGTTGAGTACTGTGTCTGATAGAGATCCGAGATTTACATCGAGGTTTTGGGAGAGTTTGCACGCAACTTTAGGTACTAAGTTGAGGTTGAGTTCTGCCTATCATTCGCAGACGGATGGACAAACAGAAAGAACTATCCAGTCTTTAGAGGATTTGTTGAGAGCTTGTGTTTTGGATCAAGGTGGATCGTGGGATAGTTATTTGCCGTTGGTTGAGTATACCTACACTAACAGTTACCATTCTAGTATGGGAATGGCACCGTATGAGGCTTTGTATGGTAGGAGGTGTAGGACTCTGTTGTGTTGGTATGAATCAGGCGAGAGTGCTGTTCTCGGACCTGAAATTGTGCAAGAGACGACTGAAAATATCAAGATGATCCGTGAAAAGATGAAAGCGTCGTAGAGTCGTCAGAAGAGTTACCATGATAAGAGGAGGAAAGCACTTGAATTCCAAGAGGGAGATCATGTGTTTCTGAGAGTTACGCCGGTAACTAGTGTTGGTCGAGCTTTGAAGTCTCGAAAGCTCACATTGCGTTTTGTTGGTCTGTATCAGATTTCGCAGAAGGTGGGGGAAGTAGCCTATCGGATTGCTTTACCGCCGCCGCTCGCGAATTTGCATGATGTGTTTCATGTGTCTCAATTGAGGGAGTACATTCCAGATCTGTCGCATGTGACTCAGATGGATGATGTACAAGTGCGAGATGATTTGACTGTTGAGGTGTTGCCTGTTCGGGTTGACGAACGAGAAGTGAAACAACTAAGAGGTAAAGAGATCGCCTTGGTGAAGGTATTTAGGGGAGGACCAGCTGGAGAAAGTTGTACTTGGGAACATGAAAATCAGATGAAGGAGTCGTATCTGAATCTGTTTTCTGCAGGTAATTTTCAAGGACGAAAATTCTTTTAAGTGGGGAAGAGTTGTAACACCCCAAATTTAATCGGAATATGTTAATTAATTATTTAATTGAGAATATTCATGTTTCAGTGAATTTTCCGGTGGTTTTGTGAATATTGGAAAGATGTGCATTTCCGGGTATTTATTTGATTAATAGCATATAATATTAATTTATTAGTATTATTATTAATTAAATAGAATATAAGTGAAATAAGGGCAATTTGGGCATTTGAGGGAGTTAGTAAGGGTAATGAGGTAAAAGCCCAATTTGTGAGGCCCGAGACTAGGTTGGAAAAATTGAGTTTTGAAGGGAATTTAAATTCATTTGTATTAACCGTGAAAGTTTGGTGGCCAGAGCTCTGAAGGAAAGGTTGGAGGCAGAAGATCCCGAAGTTAATCGTGAAAGCTGCGAATCGACTAAGGTATGGGGAGTATCATTGTTCATGGTTTTCTATGTATGCCTTTAGATGTGTTTATGGTTGGTTCATGATTTAAGTTATTTTGGGTTGGTTGTGGGGAAATAGGGAATTTGATGATAAGGCTTTGAGGTTAGGGGTAATGGTATGTAACACCGAATATTGATATGGGAAAGGGAAACCTTAGGCCTTCGTGGCCAAAACCTTGGATCGTGATATGTTTGACCCTGTAGGAATAGGAATGTTCAAATGTGAGTAACTCTAGTGCACTCAGAGCAATTATAGGAAAATAGTGATTTAGGCAGTGCAAATGTTGCCAGATTGGCCTAATAAACCAGATTTTGTGTCGTTATCGTTGTATGACCGTAGGGATGTTTTGGGGGCATTGGGTAAGTGAATTGTATGAGTATTTGGACAAGAATCAGTTCTGGTCGTAGCAGGTTTTTGCTGTCATCGCTCTGTTCGCATATCGAACAAGCCAGCGAAGACTCGCCTAGCGAGCACGCCAGCGAACGTAGCAGAGTTCGCGGAATTTGATCATTTTGCAGCGATGCCTTGATGTGTAATTCTGGGATTTCTAGGATGGATTACCCTGAGTATGACAATGGGTTTTGGGTGATGTGTACATGATGTTATGATAGTTTCCTATGATGTATCGATTGAGTTAATATGATGAAATTACCATGATTTGATGAACTATGTGATAACATTAGATATGATGATTTTATGTGATGATGATGAGTATGATGAATGATGATGCACCATATGCTGTATTGTGAGGATTATTATTGTGATGTGTGCATCTTGCATTCATGTGCATCCGGACTTCGGTTCAGGACCTCGATTACTTTGGCTTCGATCCCACTGTGTGGATGTGAAGTATTTTGATGTGCTCCGGTTCTCTAGTAGAATCGATCCTATTGATGGGGATCTATGGAGGGTTGATGGCCCAGTGTCCATCGAGTTGTGATGATTGGTACCACATGCATTGAGTAGTGTCGCATTGCATTTATGAGTCTTTTTGTATAAATTATGACATTGTGGCCTTTGAGGCATATTTGAGGATATGAATGTGTTGAATATGATTATGATGTCGTTTATGCATTAATTGTTATACATTGATTATTATGAATTTTTTTACTCACCCTGCCTGTTTGAATGTTACCTCTACGTGGGTAACGTGCAGATGATCCAGTTTAGCCGTGGACACCGACGAGGAGTTAGTTTTGAAGTTTTTGAGTGTTTTAGTCTTTTGGTCAGCCTAGAGGGTCTTGCTCTGTTATGTAACATCGGGTTGGGTCTCTTGAGTTGATTTTATACTGTTGACGTTATTTTGATTAATTTCCCTTTTAAAGGAAAACTTTGATTTATGTTTTGAGTTTCGCTGTTTATGATGTTTTGATTTACTTTGGAAAAAACCCGTAGTTACGGAGTATGGACCTATTTTGATGACTTTGAGAAATGTACGCCCTTTTAATGGCTTTTTAATGAGATTTATTTATTCACTCTGATTTTTGTGTTATTTTTCCTTGATATTTTTGGGGTAGAAAAAGGGTGTTACAAGGCACACAAGGAGCGAGTCCTTAGGGACTAACACTACTCGATTACCAAATCTAAGTTATGTGTTCTCTCTGATGTTACCAAAGCTCGGGCATAAAGCCTTACTCAATGATGTCATCCCCAGATCCAACAGGCAAGGATAACAGACTTATATAAAATCCATAAGAGAACAAATACATAAACGAGAAGAAAACACGCAAACGAAGATGACGCTCTTCGCAAATCCCTAGGTTAGGCTCGACTCTCTCTTGCATGGAGCAATGTGTCCCCAGCAGAGTCGCCAGCTGTCATACCTCGAAAAATCATTCGAACATACGACCCTCGCGCGAAAGGCGCGGAATGCGGTTCGAAAGAGTCGCCACTGAACTTTATTTATCTCAAAGAGACGGGGAAGGGAAATACTAATAAAACCTTTTAAAAGACGGACAAGAACAATGGTCTTTGCAACCAATATTTCAGGTTCGGGTGTCAGTTACACAAGGGGAAGGTATTAGCACCCCCTCACGTCCGTTGTACTCAACGGGAACCTCTTAGTACGATTTACAATGGCATTATCTAAGCTTGCTTATTTTCTTCTCAATGATAAATGTGAAATGGTACGATAAAAGGGATTCAATGCTAAGGGGAAAATGGGTGGTTATAGGATAGGGTGCTCACCAAGGATTAGGGCCCTTGTGCCTACGTATGCTCATTCAGATGAGAATGAGAAATCAGAGCTTTCGTATCTTGACTAGGGGAAAGGTTAGAGGGGAGACGAAAGATGGATAGAATTGTGGAGAAAAATGGAAGTGTGCTCTCCAAGATCATTGCAATCTTGTGGCTACGTATCTTACATTCAGACGAGAATGAAGAATCAGAGTGTTTGTAGTTCGTAGAGACGAACACGAAAAGAGAGGGGTTGAATTGAGTTTGAAGTTTGGTTTGAAAACGAAGGATTGAGTGACTAACAACCCAAGGGGCGTGCCTCGAGAGCTGTCACTCAAGAATTCAAGGAATGCGAGATTCCAAGAACTCAGTTCTTTCAGGGGTTAACTGAAAAGGTTTCGAGAAAGAGTTGAACATTTTGAATTCGAAAGATTGAACGAATAACAACTCAAGGGGCGTGCCTCGAGAGCTAATCATTTGAAGATTCAAGGAATGCTAGACTCCAAGAATCTCCTTCTTTCGTAAGTTTGATTATGAAAATGTTTGAATAAAGATTAGATATTTTATGATGAAAGGGTGAGTGGATGACAACGCAAAGCGTGTGCCTCAAGAGCCATTCGAAGATTCAAGGAATGTTAAACTCCAAGAATTCTCTTCTTTCATTATTTGTTTAAGAAAGCTTTTGAAAAAGATAGAATCAAATACGTTGCGCAAAAAGGTGGACTGCGAGGTAAAAGGCACTAGACTTACAACTTGACTAAAACTACCATTTGACGTTGGATCAATGGTTTGATTTTATTTGCGTGCAAAAGCGTGTTGGAATGGAGGTTGGTTTGAAAAATGACTCGACGATGAGTCGAGGATTTGGTTGAAAATGGAACCGGCTTGACGATGAATCAAGGGTATATTGTGGGAAACGAAATTAGTCCCTGAGGGTGCTTCTAATAACGAAACCACGATGAAATGTAAAAGTGTGTGCGATAAGTTGATGGCGAGTGGGTATGAGCAGTCGACTTACAGAAGAGATTTGAAAATGGGTCGATGAAGAAAGTCGATAGGTTGAATGAATAACAACCCAAGGGGCGTGCCTCGAGAGTCATTCATTCGAAGATCCAAGGAATGCTAGATTCCAAGAATCTTCTTTTTTCGAAGTTTTGATCAAGAAAACATTTGGTTACGGATTCGAATCGAATTGGGGTATGTGAAGAGTTCGTTTGCACGAGGCAAGAATATGAGGTTAGATTTGTTAATATTTTAGGAAAATGACGATTATTCGATAAATGAGGCGTCGGCCTCACAACCAATTGATCGGGGCATTATTGGGATGCTAGATCCCAACGACACCTTTTTCATCTAATTAATTTACGAAGTATTGTTTGAATGGACAACAAAAGTACCATATAGAATGCTAAACTCCAATGACATTTCTTTGTCTAAATAATTAAAGAGCGTATTGTAGAAACGAAAAGTCGAATGATACACTACCCAAGGTGTACGCCCCAATAGTTGTCATTCAAAACCCCCCCGAAGTGTTAGACCTCCATAATTCAATTTCTTTGTTATTTAATTAAGAAAAAAGATTTTAATATGTGTTAGTTATCTTAATCGAATTAAGTAAGTAGACGTCTTGATTATATTAAACGAAAATTAAATATTTGCAAAGGCAAAAGACGAAACAACCACAACTCGAGGCGTGTGCCCCAAGAGCGGCCGTTTAAGAACTCAAGAAATGCTAGACCTCAAGAATTTACTACTTTTGTAATTAATTATGAAAATATTTAATTAACCATTTTTTAGAAAAAATTAATTGAGTTTAGAAATATTATTTGGCATTATTTTAAAGTTTGTCAATAGAAAATGGTTTACTTTAAATTCGTCCTAAAAACAAACTTAATTAATTGATATGCGCTTAATTGCATAAAAATGTGAATATTAACAATTCCAGCATCACAATCTGTAACGTGATGATCTAAACATGCTTTAAAGCTTAATATAAAACCACCTACTCGTGTGGTTTGAGAAACCAAATGGCAAAATATAAGAAAAAGAAACTAAAAACAAGATTGATTTATCAGTAGTTTCTATCGGTAGTCTTTAAAAACTACTTACCACACACTTGTGCCAAACCTAATGGATTTAAGACAAAACAAAACAATATCAACTCAGCAGTACATGCTGCAAGTCGCGGCAAGCCTATGAAGTTTTACGCAAGGCGAGTTTTTTTGAAATTTACAAGAATACTACACCACCACTCATATCATAGCTAACATATAGTGACAGACCACACTAATTAATCCTAAAAGTGAATCAGTTTATAATCTTAACATTTATCATGATAAATCTACAATTCCTCTTTTCTACAAATGAACTCAAAATATGCTAATAGAAAAGGTAACTATCCACACTTATTTAAAGAGAAAGAAAAAATACAGCAACCAGACACACTTATTTGAAGTAACTGCAGCGTGACCAGACTAATCCAAAACAGTGCAAAAGGTATTTGATTCAACCATAAACCCTGCTAGCATAGCATCCTTCATACGCTATGTCTGAGAGTGTCACAAGCTCCAAGCTTATCCAAACCGAAAAAACAAAGTGATGAAATATCTGAACCAACAGCTCTCAAAATCGAATAAGACCGAAATCAAACAAAACTGGAATATGGCTAGCATACATAATCGTCAATCCAACAACAATTTCTTACTCGGACTTGTTCAACCCAAAACGTAAAGATGAATATTCGAACAAACTAGAACACAACAATTTCACGAAATAAAAAAAATCGAAATCAACCATAAACAGCAACGAATTCATAAATCATTAAAAAAAGAATCGAATCAAAATTAGAAACAAAACCAATCACAGATGAGTGATCCAAAATATGTTGTCGTGGTTGACGGAGGTCGAGCGAAGAAGAAAGTAAGGTAGTGTGGATTTAACGAGAGAGAATCCCTCAAATTTTTCTTTTTCTCCAGATGAGCGAGGGAGAGATGAAGATCCCTTTTCCCGGACGCGTTTGGATCCCTCTTATCCCCTAAAACCGTTTTTTCTCCTTCTTTTACTGATCATCGACACGTGTCCCCCTCAAGATCTTTTTGATTTGTTCTTCTCTCCCCTAAGAGCATTCACATCCATCATACCCATTTGTGTTCTTTAAATATGTCCCACTTATTTTTTTATATTATATTACACTTTTAAATTATTTAAACAACTCAACTACATTTTCCAAATATTCATACAACTCATAAACTTTGTAAAATGGATCCCACTAAATACCACAAATATCTTATATTAAATCGTTTTACAATTATTTCTAATTAACTAATTAATTAAATGCACATGTGACACTTGTAGGAACGTTGTTTAATGTGACAGCGGTTGCAAATTAAAGAACGATGTTATTATGCAATTATCCATCATTTTCTGACACAATCACTTTGGTAATAGTGTAGGAATCATATATTTCTACCGATAATTATACTCTAAGATCATGCGCGCTAGTGGGGGGAGATTATTCTTCTTGGTATAGATTTTTTTTTGACATATCCTTATTATTATTGTTATTATTAATATGATTATTATTATTAAACAAAATTCCACTACACACAAAACATGTGTCCACTTATGATTATGATTGGTCAGGGTGACAAAATTCTAAAAACCTAACCAATTAAAAATGGATAAGTGTCTCTCAATTAAATGATACAATTATTTTTGATTTTATTAATTAAACAAAAATAGAATAAAAAATGCTAAATTATGATTGACTAATGAGAAAAAAAAAAGATAATGCATGTGGACCCTTGATTAAATTTGAATCTAACGATCCATATTTAATCAAAGAAACACACTTAATTTAAAATGCCAATGTGCCGCTTCTAGAAACTTTAATTAATTTAATAGAATCAAATCAATTAAAACAAATATTAAATCACAACTTATTGAATAAAAAAATGATAAAAATAAAATGCTAATATGAAAAATTCTAATTAATTATTTTAAATGTTTTGACGAAAAGATAAAAATAAATCAGCTGGAAAATGAATCAAATCGACTGCACACGAAATGATTAACGTAGAATGAATGACTCGGAAGAATACACCATTATGTCGAATTTAAAACTTGATCAGGTGTCCTTGAAAAATAATTCGACCAGTCAGCCTGTATATTCGAATACTCATTTTAACTAACCATTTTTCTATGATTTACTCAGGGTAAAAGCCGCGATGTTATGCAGGCGATACAAAACTGGAAATAAAATCGAATGCGAAAATTTTAAAAAATAGTAGGACAAATTCGAAGTATGACAGAAATTTAGAGATTTTCTTGTGAATTTTAATTTTAAGAACTAAAATCAACATGATTTTAACATTCAAAAATTATTTTTAAAAAAGCAAAATTTAAAAATAAAATTAAAAAACACGTCAAATTACAAAGCTACTCTTTATAATTTAAAAAGAAAAAAAGAAAAATCTCTCATAAGTGCATGAAGATGAGTGAGTATGATATTGAATATCATAATATGTTAGATTGAAATTAATCTTTAAGGTTAATAAACCGAATCTAGTAAAAAAAAATTCTAATATGAAATATCATTCCGATGTTTTTTTTTTGTAAAGTATACTGAAAAAAAGAAATAAATTATATTTTATTTTTAATCCAAGAATATTTTTTCACCTCAAGACCATATAAACTACATGATTGCTATGTTGACACTCTTTTCTACACCCTACATCCAATTTACTGTTCACAAATACTTAAACAAGTTTCTCAGAACATGGTTAATAGTGTATATTTTATTGGTTAATGAAGTAGTGAAAATGGTTAATAAATTATAGGTAAAATAATTGACTAATGATGTAGATTTTTGTGGTTAATGCAACTTTGAAATTGGTAATTGCACAATCTTATATTTGTGTTATAAAATAAATTTTAAAAATAAATATTTTTTTTTTAAAAATTAATATTTTAAAAATATATATTATTTTAATAAAAAAAAAAACTATACAGCAGTATATACGTAAATATTAGATGTAGAAAAGAATGTAAAAATAATATTTTTCTATAACATTAACTTGCTTGGTCAAGTTAAATCTACATTTGTTGTCAATGGAAAGAATTTGTTGATGACAAAAGTAGATGATAATAAGTTAAATTCCATAGACCCAAATATGAGTCACATAAAATTTCCCTATCTTGTATAACCTAGTGCAAAGTGAAAAAGACCACACTATAACAAGAATAAAAAGTGGTTATGGTGGAGACTTTTAAAAAGAAAAAGACTAAACAGAGGCTTATCTACAAAGGTAAAGAGAGAGAGATGACCATAGATAATTCTCATGATTGGTGTTAGGGACAAAGATAGAGTTCTTCTAGAAGATCCAGCTATTAAGGAAATGAAGCTTTTTGGTTTGGCAAGAGGAAAATCTATTAACAATAATTTTGTACGATCTTCAGATTTTGATTGAAGCGTTACTAATGTTTCGAATATGTGATCTCTAATTGTAGTGAATTTAAGTTCATGATATAATGAAGTTAGTTTTTAAAACTCATAATTAGTTTGTACTAACAAGAAAAAAAAAGTGAGGTTAAGTTTAATTTAATGGAATGATTGTTCTTTCTTCGCTTTTTTGTTAATTTCACTTAAGTATATAGGAACATAATCTTGTACCCATATTGTTGTTGGACCTTTGTTTGATTTGAAAATGTATAAGCTGATGGAATGCCATGTTATGTGTCTTAATCTATATTAATTGTCTTGTTTCTTCCTTTTGTGTTGTACTAATTTTATCTTGTTTATATGATCCCATACGTGCACACCGACACATAAAAACTTAGTTAAGAATTTAAAGTGGAACCTTTGTTAATGTTGGGACCATATCACAAAAAATGGGCAGATTATTATGTAATGAAATTTGTTTTTCCCATTTAATACATATTCATTTCAAAAGCTAATTTTTTAGTGCTTTAAAATAGGCCAAATCGACGAGCATTTAACTTTTTACCCCGTTTAAATTTGTAATTTTCACCAATATAATGAATTGACTATATTAATTTTGAATTTTTTATTATAAATTTATCACAATTTATTCAAAATTCGTGCAAATTTCAAAATCGTAGAGCGATATCTGAAATTTTACAATTCTACAAAAAATCTTATGAAAAGTAAGATTTTTATCGAAGATTGTAAAAAGTCTGATACAATCCTTTAGATTTTTAGCGGAAATTTCATAAATCTCAGTATTTTTGCATGCATGTTTATAGGGAATTAAAAAAAAATTGGTAGTTCAAAAAATTGGAATTGAACTGGAAATTTTAGAATTTCTGATAGTTAAATTTATAAAATCAGTGGAAATTTCAGAGTTTTCGGTGATAGGAAGGAAATTTCAAAATTTTCGATAGTTCACTGATTTTTTGCATTTTTCATTTTGCAGTGAAGACCAGGGGGAATGACGACACCATTGCAGGCAGGGCCACAAATAGAGTGGATGTTCGGGGTAGGGTTGTTGAGGTAGAGTCTTCGCAACTACGGGCTGGACGAGTAGTTCCAACCGAATCACACCAGAAACGGTTGGCTGAGCAGGTGCAGTTCTACGCACCCTATAGCACCCGTCACCGAGCGGTGAAATTAGACAATAAACCCATAGATAATGTTGAGGTTACTCATGCTTAAGAGATAGATGGCCAAGTTGTTATTGACCCAACTGAGATGGTCGAGACAAATGCGATACTTGTTGCTGATGAGATGGCTGAGACAAATGCCACTATTTCTAATGAGGTGGCTGATGAGGTTGTCGAGACAGATGCCCATGTTGCTGATGAAGTGGCTGCTACAGACTCGGCCCGTATTGCTGATGAGACTACTGCTACTAATGATTCAGAGGTTACGACTTCTACTTCGACGGAGTCATCTGTGCAGACTGATGGAGAGTTTTTGAGAGGACCCAATGACCGATCGATGCTTATCGAGTATGCTGACCATGTGTCATACAAATTATGGCAGGGAGAAGTATATATATTTTATGTTTAACTTTAATTTATTTATTATTGTTCCATGATGTGTTGAAAGCTAACTTATCTTTTTTTAAAACTTTGTTTGTTACAAGACAGTTTCATGCTGAAGGTGACATCCCACGGGTCAAAGATGAAGAAATTCCCTAGTAGTCTGATGTCTGAACAGGTCAGGCAAATTGTTGCTGACATTAATCTCCTATCGTTTTTCTACTGCTCACTCACCATGCTTGACGTTTCACTTATGAATTCTCCTATCACTTTGGATGATTACTCTTCCTTGTTCCATCTCCTCGTCGCTGGTAGATTATTCACCGCTCTTGTTATTAACCAGGAGCTTGCATGTATCGTGGCTACACGAGATTTGGGAGTTACTGAGGCAGAAGGGCTAAAAGAGTTTGATTTAACAGGGTATCGCAACTGCGAAAAAACCGGCGGAAACAAATAGGAGATTCGCCACCGAACGTTATTTATCCCAATGCAGGGAAAGGAAACGATCAAAGAAAACCTGAAGGACGGGAAAGACAAGGTCATCGCAACTAAATCTTGGGTTCCGGAGTCAGTTACGTAAGGGAAAGGTATGAGCACCCCTCGCGTCCGTTGTACTCAACGGGATCCACGCATGTTGTCTAGTCAAAGGGTGTGTCATCTAAAAGCTACTGCTAAATGGGGAAGGGAAAAGAAAAAAGAGACTCGATAGGACATCTGTCATACCCTAAATTTGTCCTACCCATTTTCAATTATTTTCACTTTTCGATTTTATTTTCTGTTTTACATTGCCCGCTTACTTTCTCATTATTTAGACACGTGTCCGCTCGTAACTGGTTGATTTTTCAGAACTTTGTTTTTTTAACCAACTAAAGTGTGACACGTGGCCTAAAGACTTCTTTTTATGTGAATATAAATTTTATCTTTAGTTTCTTAAACTTTTTCTTGTTACTAATAATATTATTTATTTATTTTTTTTAGCTTGTTTTTTTATATATTGTAAATATCCGTTTAATTATTAATGTAGGTATTATTTTCTTTTTATAGTTATGTTAATTAGTATTAAGTATAAGTTTTATTTTTATTTATTTTATATTATTTACTAATTAATCAAAAGATTGTTATATAAAAAAAAAGAAGAAGATTAAGGACGATAGGCCCACTATTGGATGACCCACACGGATTATAAAGAAGAAGAGAGACCCTATGGACTGTTCATGATCTCTTCAAAAGGAGATCCACCGTCGGTTCCCCAATCAAACCATAAACGGCCGCCCATTTTCAGCAAACCCTATCATATTCATCAACCTTTGAAACCACCCCAGGAAATGCCTCGCCTTCGTCTTCGAACATCACCATCAACGAAACCCTTTCCGCGACCCTTCATCCTCACCCATCATCTTCTTCGTCCATTTTCGTGAAGCCCAAAACCACCACCATTTTTTTGTCACCTTCAGCTTCACCAGGCAAAAACCCTTCATTATTTCAAAGGATTCAAACGCGCAACAACCTGGGAGCTACGGCTCGTTTGAAGACTCAAGTGGTTGAAATCCCAAATTCGTTCAAAGATCCGTCGCCATGGCTTGTCGAAACAGGGACGAAATAGATGTTTAGAGGTTGCCGACAAGTGTTTGAGATGACAACAACAAAGTGAGCTGGACATTTCCTTCGTTTTCAGGAAGAACCCACGGCTCAATCCGAAGCTTTCAAGCAAAACAACGTTTTCGGTTGGTTTTTTCTCCGTTTACAATTTTCGGACTTTAATATTTTGATCATTAGGTAAAAATTATGTATCTGGCTTAGTTTATTTCTGTTTAGTTTGATTGATGAGATTTCGACAACTTGTGTTAAGGTTTCATTCGGTTGTGCTTCAATATGGTTATATAGATTTTTTGTTGAAATTGATTTTGAGAAAGCTGAGACTGAGATTTAACATTTTGGCTTCTGTCTTTTCAGAAAGCTGAGAATGAAATTTAACATTTTTGGGTTCTGTTTTTTTCATCTTAGACTTGCCGCGTCAAGGTTGTGAGGTATCAACAATATTGTTCATAGATGGTGATACTGTGATGCCCTGCGGTTTTTGTTTGGGTTTCATTTGAGGATTTAAAGCCAAATATCGCACGTCTGGGCATATGGATTGATGTTGGTTTTTAACTTCCAAGATTTTTTAATTGTTTGTTCAAACTCATAGTTAAATTAGGACTTTTGCAATATTTGATCATATGAATGGTTAGATCATTGTTTTTTATCATTATCATTTTCAAGGAAAATATTGGTTCTATTTTGAACTAGAGGAGATATATAGTCAGCATTTAAATTGATTTGTCTGTGAGTAATAATGATTTCCACCATTGGGAAAATGAAAGGGCGTGATGTATCTTTGGCATTAATACAACCGTTTTTGAATTTTTTTTCTCCTGAAAAACGTTACCCTAGGTTTGTCGCTTGAAATCCCCTTGAACCAAATGTTTTTAAGTTTCAACAGTATTTCATTTCAAGTCTCAAACGACTACTTTTTTTCAATTTTTTTTAAAACGTATTTAAAGTTCATAATTTATGTTTTTCAAAGTCACTTTTTTATTTTATTTATTAAGTAATTTATTTAATAAGACAATTCCAAAATAGATTTTATTTTAAAGAGAAAAAACTTTGAAGCAATAATATTTCTTAAGCCTGCTTAATCAAATCATTTTTAGTTAAATTACGAAAAATTAAACTCTTGAAGTCTAGCACTTCTTGAGTTTTCGAATGGATATTATTGAGGTGTACACCTTAAATAATGTTTTGTTCAACTTTTCGCTCTTTAAACATACTCTCTTTTGAACAAAGAAATATCATAAGAATCTAGCATTCCGTGTGATATTTCCATTGTTCATCCAAACCTTTTCCGAATGAAAAATGTGTTGTTAGGATCTAGCATCCAAATGATATCCCGATTAATTAGTTGTGGGACCGACGTCTCATTTACTAAATAATCGTCATTTCTCCTATACACTTTCAAATCCAATTTCGTATTCTCACCTCTCGTACCGCAAACTCTTTCCATATCCTCGATTCAATTCAATTTTTCAAAATACCTTTCTCGATTAAAACTCTGAAAGAAGGAGATTCTTGGAATCTAGCATTCCTTGAATTTTTGAGTGAATAGTTCTCGAGGCACGCTCTTGAGTTATTATTCACTCAATCTTTCGACTTTTTTCAAATATCTTTCTCGATTAAAATTCCGAAAGAAGGCGGTTCTTGGAATCTAGCATTCCTTGAGTTTTTGAGCGAATAATTCTCGAGGCACCCTCTTAAGTTGTTATTCACTCAACCTTTCGACTTTTTCAAACTCAAACATTTTCCAACGTTTTCCTAAGTCGAGTGCTCATACGCATTCGCAACCCACATTTCGCACATACCTCACAATTCCTCGTGGTTTCGATGTTGGAGGCACCCTTAGGGACCAATATCATTTCTCACAATCTTAACCCTTGACACGTCGTCAAGTCGGTTCCATTTTCAAACAAATCCTCGACAAGTCGTCGAGCTACTTCAAAACAACTTCCTCTTTGCCTCGCATTCCATTTTCGATTCGATCTTTTCACAAACACTTTTTAAACTTACGAAAGAGGAATATTCTTAGAATCTAGCATTCTTTGAATATTCGAATGAGTAACTCTCGAGGCGTGCCCTTGAGTTGTTATTAGTTCATTCTTTCAATTTCAAAACATCCAACTCTTTATCTTCAACTTATTCAGTCAATTCCCGAAAGAACTGAGTTCTTGGAATCTCGCATTCCTTGAATTCTTGAGTGACAAGCTCTTGAGGCGCGCTCTTGGGTTGCTTGTCAGTCACTTTTTCACCTATTTCTCAAACTTCCAACCCATTCAACCTTATCCTTTTCGTGGTTGTTACCACGAACTACGGACGCTCTGATTCTTTATTCATTCTTGAATGTAAGATACGTAGGCACAAGATTGCGATGATCTTGGCGAGCTACCTCCCTTCCATTTCCCGTATTCTTTTCGTGGTTGTTACCACGAACTACGATTGCTCTGATTCTTCATTCTCGTCCGAATGTAAGATACGTAGGCACAAGATTGCGATGATCTTGGCGAGCACATTTCCCATTTTCCACACTTCTATCTTCCTCCATTATTCCACCCAATCCTTTCCCGCAGTCGAACTACGACTGCTCTGATTCTTCATTCTCGTCCGAATGTAAGATACGTAGGCACAAGATTGCGATGATCTTGGCGAGCACATTTCCCATTTTCCACACTTCTATCTTCCTCCATTATTCCACCCAATCCTTTCCCGCAGTCAAACTACGACGCTCTGATTTCTCATTCTCGTCGGAATGAGCATACGTAGGCACAAGGGCCCAAATCCTTGGCGAGCACCCTATCCTATAACCACCCATCTCTCCTTTGCGTCTTTAACCTTTTAACCTACCAATTCTACCTTTAACAACGGGAAGAAAACAAGTAAACCTAAACAACACTCCCCACAATTACCTTAAGAGGTTCCCGTCGAGTACGACGGACGTGAAGGGTGCTAATACCTTCCCTTCGCGTAACCGACTCCCGAACCCGGAACTTGGTTGCGACAGCCCTGTTCCTATCCTTTCGTTTTTAAGAGGTTTTCTCGATATTTTCCTCTCCTGTTTATTCGGGAAAAATAAAGTTCGGTGGCGACTCTGTCGAACCGCATTTCCGCGCCTTTCGCGCGAGGGTCGTTTCTCCGAAATGTCTCCGCGATTTTTTCGAGGTGCGACAGCTGGCGACTCTGCTGGGGAAGTTTGCTCCATGCAAAGAGAGAGTCGAGCCTATCTTTTGGTTTGTGAGGAGTGTTTGTTTTTTATTTGTTGTTTATGTATTTGTTCTCTTGTGGATTTTATTTGTGCTTGTTATCTTGGTTGCCCGTTGGTTCTTGGGATGACATCATGAGTAAAGCTCTACACCCGAGCTTCGGTAAAAGCAGAGAGAACACATAGTTTAGAATTGGTAGTCGAGTAGTGTTAGTCTCGAAGGACTTGCTCCTTGTGGGCCTAGCATGAAAGCTCCTCCAGAGGAGGCCTATTCGTAGATCTTGTTGTAACACAGCTAGCCTGTTGCACGACTTGATTAATGAAGGGTCCATGATTCTGGGAACCTTTTTTTAGCACCAGTTCCAATAATGGTGGTCGTGTAGTGTTAGTCTCCAAGGAGTCGCTCCTTATGGGCCTAGCATGAGGACTCCGCTCTGGAGAGACCTTATTGTCATTATCGTTGTAATACAACCAGCCTGTTGCGTGGCGCTAATACGACTAGTGTCCGTGATCCTGGGAACCAAACGTAGAAACCATCCCGTGAGTGGGTTTATGGGTAGAGTGTCTAGATCTTCCCGTATAAGACTTACCTGTCAGGTTTCTTTAGTCTGAAATTTTGGCTACCTACCTGTTACATTTATCAGCTTCAGAGTTGTTTGAACTATGAAAATGTGATCCTGGATCTTGTATCTTGCATTGCATCTTGCATATCATTTGCATTGCATCTCATATGTTGTGCATTTTGCATTTCCAATCCTTCAGCAAAGTCTTATGCCTCCTTCCTTCCTCTCCAGTAAATCAAGCTGATTCCTCAACACCAGTACGCGACTAGAACCAATACAAGACGAATGATGGAGCAGATTCAGCAGGAGCAAGCTGCCTTCAGGGAAGAGTTGGATTCTATGAAAGGAAAGATCGACCAGATCCTCGAAGCCATCCTCGCGGCCAGAAGAGAGGAAGAACAGCGTGAAGCCGCTGCTGTCGTCAACAACAATGGTCAAGGACAAGGGTCTACTGCCATCCCTTTGGTTCCAATTCCAAATCCTCATGGGATGTCGTTGAACTTCAATAACGCAGCCAAAGGAAACACTTCTCAGCCAATCCCAGCGCATGGAGTTACTGTTGGAGCTATCCCGCAGGCTCAACCTACTATCGTGCAGATCCCAGCTCCCCATATTGAAGATACCCTGATGGATCATTATGACGACGTTCAGAACTATCATGCTGCTATCCCCATTTCCAGTCCTGTTGCCGCTCAGGATTCAGAAGCCGTGAAGATGTACCGAGATCTAGCCGAGAAACTCCGAGCCATGGAGGGGCACAATTCAAATTCTTTCAGTGCTTTGGAATTATGCTTGGTGCCTGATGTTGTCATTCCTCCCAAGTTCAAGGTGCCCGAATTTTAGAAGTACAAAGGTCTCAGTTGCCCGAATATTCATCTGAAGATGTACTGTCGCAAGATGGCTGCCTACGCCAGAGACGAAAAGCTCATGATCCATTGCTTCCAAGACAGCTTGTCTGGGGCATCACTCAAATGGTATATGCAGCTGGAACGTAATAGTGTGCACACTTGGGCCGAGCTAGCCGATGCATTTGTCAAACAGTATAAGTACAACACCGATCTTGCTCCGAATCGTACTTAACTTCAGAGTATGACTCAGAAGGATGGCAAATCTTTCAAGGAGTACGCGCAACGATGGAGAGAGCTAGCCGCAAGGGTGCATCCACCTCTTGTTGACCGTGAATTGATTGACATCTTCATGGGTACCTTGCAAGGCCAGTACTACGAAAAGTTGATCGGTAGTGTCTCCGCTGGATTCTCTGACTTGGTGATCGTTGGTGAGAGAATCGAAGAAGGGCTGAAGAGTGGAAAGATCCCAGGAGGTTCTAACAACCAAGCCAATGCCAAGAAGCCTTTCAACGGATACAAGAAGAAAGAGGGCGAAACGAATGCCATCTCTTTGCAGAAAGGGCAAGCTTCTCAGCAAGCTCCCGCTCCTATGCCTTATCAAGTTCCTTATTATCAGTATCCGTATGTTGCTGCTGCGCAATATGCTCCAATGCCTTATCAGCCAGCTGTTCAAGCAGTTCAAGCTCATATGCCACAGCAACAGGCTCCTCAGCAACAGGCCTACAACCAGTAAGGATATCAGTATCCTCCTCAGCAACAACAGGTGCAAGCTACTCAGCAACGACAAGGTACTCGCCCACAGCGTCAGCAGAGAACATGGAGGCCAGATAGAGTCTTTGATCGTCTACCAATGACATATGCTAAAATCTTTGCTCAGTTGATGGAGAAGAAAGTCGTTGTTCCGAGAGATTTGGCTCCTCCAACTGTCATTCCTGCCGATTACGATGCAAATGCTCATTGTGAGTTTCATAAGGGCGCTCCAGGTCATACCATTGAGGACTGCAGAGCTTTCAAGCACATAATTCAAGACATGATCGACAGGGATGCTATCAACTTCAATGGAAAGTCTCCAAATATCATCAACAATCCGATGCCATCAGCCAGCTAGTGCCAACATCAAATCCAGTCAAGTCAAGTTCATCCCAAAGAAGGCGGTCATGATGCCATTTCATATTTCATTTTCCTTATGTTTTGTCTTTGTTTGTTTAAGTACTGTATGCTTTGAACAATTGCCATTCGTATTTGGTTTTCATTAATGTATTGTTTATGCATGTTTTGAATTAGTTACGTCGTATTCACTCATTTTCACTTATCAACAACACGTTTATTCACTCCACTCTATTCACTGCTGTTTGGCATGATTTGAGGGAGGATGATGAAAACGAGATACCCATAATTGCAAACCGTATGCTTTTAGACAGAATCTCGTCAATGATGTACAGGCATTGTTTCAATTCCCCCATACACTGGAGATATAAGGAGTTAATCCCTAGTAAACCACTTCGAGCCTAGAAGTAGCAGTTTCCTTCGGATATTCAAACCTTTTACACTCAACCTGGGGCAGGGTAGTGTTCAGTTAATCCAACCCCACACTCGAATCAACAAAAGAAAAATCTAGAAGACGGTTGTTCATCAAAGACCCATGCTATGGCAGTCACAATCCTCCAAAAAAATAAAAAAAATCAAAAGTCTGCTAAGTCAAACACCTCAGAGGGGACTTAGGCAAAATCAAGGCAATCCCGATGGATTTGACAAACAAAATCAATCCATGCAAAAGTTAGGGATCAAAAACAAAATAAAAAGAGGACCCCGAAACCCTCAACAAAAACAAAATAAGATTCAGTGGTCACCCAATCGAGAGGGTCATTGATATCCAGCAAAATAAGGTGACTGCCACGACGAGCAAACCTTGAATCATCAAGCTTATACCGTCAAAACAAGTGTAGAATTAACTGAGCATATGACTGGAGAAGAAGGGTTGGGTACAAGTCATACTTTGAGCCTAATAACTTTTGTTTCATAACCGTGAACCAGACCACGTTACAACCCTCGAAAGACCTAATTGAGACGAGGTTTATTCTGAAAGCATTATCATCGCAAGGTTGCGTAACCTGACTCCTCACGTGATTCTAATCATCAACATTGGTGTCATTATCCTTGCTATATCTTTCGCACTAATAAAAATTAGCACGAAGTTTGGACTAACAGTCCATTCGTCTCACTATCACGACACTCCAATAAAAGACACTTTTTCCGATCTTGCATCGAACTTTTCATAAATATTACCATTTATGAATGTATAATTTTATTTGCAAATCAGTACTAGGTATTCAAAGACACTCCAGCAAGGGGCAATCGAGGAGGAACTTGACTCTCACTAGCGTACACGAGGCAAGATTATTTCAAAGCCCACAGGCTGGAGCAAATCATTCAACAGCTCGAGCAGGGGCATATCATTACCATATTCAGACTGTGGCAGGACCAAGTTACCCTAATCATCAGGCAGAGCTGCAACCTTCTCTGAAGCAAATTCACAGTAAACCACAAAGTACCCAGACTTGGGGCATCAAGAGCATCATCTTCTGCTTCAATCGTGACGTCTTCAACGAACTGCGTGTCGAGGAAGTCAATCCCTCCCACCACCCGAAGTCCAATCCGCATTGGCAACTACCAAAAGTCCACCACGCTGGCGTCTTCACATGCATTTCCAAATTACCCGTCTGCATCATCTGCATCATACCCATTGCACTCGACCTCATAAGCATCTTACATCATATGCATACCAATCATATCATACTTCCCTAGCTCTTGCATCTCCGCGCGTCAGCATTTGCGTTTGCATTTCCATTCGTTATGGAACATCATTATCATCCAACATTCATATATGCAAGTCAAGGTCCAGGATCAATCTCGAAGACTTCCAAGACTGTCATCGGCCCAGTCAGGGGCATCCTCCGCAGGATTGTGGGTTTGTCCCACGGTTTTCAAGAGCTTCAAAGTAATCATCAGCCCAATCAAGGACATCTTCCACAAGATGATGGTTTTGTCCCACGATTTTCAAGAGCTCCAAAGCAATCATCAGCCCAGTCAGGGGCAATCTTCTGCGATTGTGGGTTTCTCCCGCAAAATTTCAAAATATTCAAAGCAAGATTCGGCCTAGTCAGGGGCATTCTTTTCAAGACGATGGGTATTTCCCATGACGTATTTCAACCTCGTGGTTGATCAGATCTTCAAGTTAACATACATCCCAGCCAGGGGCATACCATTCAAGACCGTGGGTGTTCCCCATGAAGTTGTTCAACCTTTTGTTGGACAAATCCAAAAACCTTAAGTGCAAGATCCAGCCCGAGCAGGGGCATCTTCAGCAAAACCATGAGCGTACCTCATGAAGTTGTTCAGCCTTTTGTTGAGCAAGACATGACATCAAGACAAACTCAGCCCAGTCAGGGGCATCCTCTTCAGAATTCATGGGCGTAACCATGAAATCATTTCAGCAAAACTATGATCTCCAAACAAGATGGTGGGCGTATCCCGTTGACTCATTTCAATTTAATCTTCCTCTTGGGGGTTCCCCAATGAGTTGTACCCAGCAAGCGTGACCGTTGTCAATTGCCTTACTATCATCCTTTTGGTGATAGTCGAACCTCGTCAGTTCAACCTAGCCTGCATCCTTTTGGTGTTGGTAAACTTCGAATCTGTGTTGTCCTATCATCCTTTTGGTGATAGCAACCTGTGTGTGTGAGTTTCGCTCCATCATCCTTTTGGTGGGGGGTCTGTCACTTGGATTGGTGATAGATTGTGCGATAGTTTGTTTGTGTTTCGCTCCGTCATCCTTTTGGTGGGGGGTCTGTCACTTGGATTAGTGATAGATTATGCGATAGTTTGTGTTTCGCTCCGTCATCCTTTTGGTGGGGGGTCTGTCACTTGGATTGGTGATAGATTGTGCGATATTTGTGTGTGTTTCGCTCCGCCATCCTTTTGGTGGGGGGACTGTCACTTGAATTAGTGTCAGATTGTGCGATAGTGTTTAGTGTGAGTTTCGCTCCGTCATCCTTTTGGTGGGGGGTTTGTCATCTGGATTGGTGACAGATTGTGCGATATTGTTGGTGTGAGTTTCGCTCCGTCATCCTTTTCGTGGGGGGTCTGTCACTTGGATTGGTGCCAGATTGTGCGATATTGTGTGTGAGTTTCGCTTTGTCATCCTTTTGGTGGGGGGTCTGTCACTTGGATTGGTGATAGATTGTGCGATATTTGTGTGTGTTTCGCTCCGTCATCCTTTTGGTGGGGGGTCTGCCACTTGAATTAGTGTCAGATTGTGTGATAGTGTTTAGTGTGAGTTTCGCTCCGTCATCCTTTTGGTGGGGGGTCTGTCATCTGGATTGGTGACAGATTGTGCGATATTGTTGGTGTGAGTTTCGCTCCGTCATCCTTTTGGTGGGGGGTCTGTCACTTGGATTGGTGCCAGATTGTGCGATATTGTGTGTGAGTTCCGCTCCGTCATCCTTTTGGTGGGGGGTCTGTCACTTGGATTGGTGTCAGATTGTGCGATATTTGTTTGTGTTTCGCTCCGTCATCCTTTTGGTGGGGGGTCTGTCACTTGGATTGGTGTCAGATTGTGCGATATTTGTTTGTATTTTGCTCCGTCATCCTTTTGGTGGGGGGTCTATCATAATCATTAATGATAGATTGTGCGATATTTGTTTGTGTTTCGCTCCGTCATCCTTTTGGTGGGGGGTCTATCATAATAATTAATGATAGATTGTGCGATAGTTTGTGTAAGTTTCGCTCCGTCATCCTTTTGGTGGGGGGTCTGTCACTTGGATTGGTGTCAGATTGTGCGATAGTTGTTTGTGTTTCGCTCCGTCATCCTTTTGGTGGGGGGGGGTCTGACACTGGGATTGGTGTCAGATTGTGCGATATTTGTTTGTGTTTCGCTCCGTCATCCGTTTGGTGGGGGGTCTGTCACTTGGATTGGTGTCAGATTGTGCGATATTTGTTTGTGTTTCGCTCCGTCATCCTTTTGGTGGGGGGTCTGTCACTTGGATTGGTGTCAGATTGTGCGATATTTGTTTGTATTTTGCTCCGTCATCCTTTTGGTGGGGGGTCTATCATAATCATTAATGATAGATTGTGCGATATTTGTTTATTTTTCGCTCCGTCATCCTTTTGGTGGGGGGTTTATCATAATCATTAATGATAGATTGTGCGATAGTTTGTGTGAGTTTCGCTCCGTCATCCTTTTGGTGGGGGGTCTGTCACTTGGATTGGTGATAGATTGTGTGATAGTTGTTTATGTTTCGCTCCGTCATCCTTTTGGTGGGGGGTCTGTCACTTGGATTGGTGTCAGACTGTGCGATATTTGTTTGTGTTTCGCTCCGTCATCCTTTTGGTGGGGGGTCTGTCATGGTCATTAATGTCAGATTGTGCGATTATGCTTTGCTCTACCATCCTTTTGGTGGTAGTAGCCGCGTGTGTTTCGTTCCATCATCCTTTTGATGATGACGACTTTTTGCCTATTATTCACAGTTTACTCAGAGATGTACCTCATCCAGCATTTTCAACTCTCAGGCATCTCTCTTTCTTTCGGACAAATTCAGGGTCTTCTTTATATCTAATTGACTTCTACCTCAAGAAAAGGAACGCTGTAGCAGTTCATTTCCCTAGGTTTAAGCCTATTAGATAGGGGCATCTGTCATACCGTAAATTTGTCCTACCCATTTTCAATTATTTTCAGTTTTCGATTTTATTTTCTGTTTTACATTGCCCGCTTACTTTCTCATTATTTAGACACGTGTCCGCTCGTAACTGGTTGATTTTTCAGAACTTTATTTTTTTTAACCAATTAAAGTGTGACACATGGCCTAAAGACTTCTTTTTATGTGAATATAAATTTTATCTTTAGTTTCTTAAACTTTTTCTTGTTACTAATAATATTATTTATTTTTTGTTTTTTTAGCTTGTTTTTTTATATATTGTAAATATCTGTTTAATTATTAATGTAGGTATTATTTTCTTTTTATAGTTATGTTAATTAGTATTAAGTATAAGTTTTATTTTTATTTATTTTATATTATTTACTAATTAATCAGAAGATTGTTATAAAAAAAAAGAAGATTAAGGACGATAGGCCCACTATTGGTTGACCCACACGGATTATAAAGAAGAAGAGAGACCCCATGGACTGTTCATGATCTCTTCAAAAGGAGATCCGTCGTCGGTTCCCCAATCAAACCCTAAACGGCCGCCCATTTTCAGCAAACCCTATCATATTCGTCAACCTTTGAAACCACCCCAGGAAATGCATCGCCTTCGTCTTCAAACATCACCATCAACGAAACCCTTTCCGCGACCCTTCATCCTCACCCATCATCTTCTTCGTCCATTTTCGTGAAGCCCAAAACCACCACCATTTTTTCGTCACCTTCAGCTTCACCAGGCAAAAACCCTTCATTATTTCAAAGGATTCAAACGCGCAACAACCTGGGAGCTACGACTCGTTTTAAGACTCAAGTGGTTGAAATCCCAAATTCGTTCAAAGATCCGTCGCCATGGCTTGTCGAAACAGAGACGAAATAGATGTTTAGAGGTTGCCGACAAGTGTTTGAGATGACAACAACAAAGTGAGCTGGACATTTCCTTCATTTTCAGGAAGAACCCACAGCTCAATCCGAAGCTTTCAAGCAAAACAACGTTTTCGGTTGGTTTTTTCTCTGTTTACAATTTTCGGACTTTAATATTTTGATCATTAGGTAAAAATTGTGTATCTGGCTTAGTTTATTTCTGTTTAGTTTGATTGATGAAATTTCGACAACTTGTGTTAAGGTTTCATTCGATTGTGCTTCAATATGGTTATATAGATTTTTTGTTGAAATTGATTCTGAGAAAGCTGAGACTGAGATTTAACATTTTGGCTTCTGTCTTTTCAGAAAGCTGAGACTGAGATTTAACATTTTTGGGTTCTGTTTTTTCATCTTAGACTTGCCGCGTCAAGGTTGTGAGGTATCAACAATATTGTTCATAGATGGTGATACTGTGATGGTGATACTCTGATGCCCTGCGGTTTTTGTTTGGGTTTCATTTGAGGATTTAAAGCCAAATATCGCACGTCTGGGCATATGGATTGATATTGGTTTTTAACTTCCAAGATTTTTTAATTGTTTGTTCAAACTCATAGTTAAATTAGGACTTTTGCAATATTTGATCATATGAATGGCTAGATCATTGTTTTTTATCATTATCATTTTCAAGGAAAATATTGGTTCTATTTTGAATTAGAGGAGATATATAGCCAGCATTTAAATTGAATTGTCTGTGAGTAATAATGATTTCCACCATTGGGAAAATGAAAGGGCGTGATGTATCTTTGGCATTAATACAACCGTTTTTGAATTTTTTTTCTCCTGAAAAACGTTACCCTAGGTTTGTCGCTTGAAATCCCCTTGAACCAAGTGTTTTTAAGTTCCAACAGTATTTCATTTCAAGTCTCAAACGACTACTTTTTTTCAATTTTTTTTAAAACGTATTTAAAGTTCATAATTTATGTTTTTCAAAGTCACTTTTTTATTCTATTTATTAAGTAATTTATTTAATAAGACAGTTCCAAAATAGATTTTATTTTAAAGAGAAAAAACTTTGAAGCAATAATATTTCTTAAGCCTGTTTAATCAAATCATTTTTAGTTAAATTACGAAAAATTAAACTCTTGAAGTCTAGCACTTCTTGAGTTTTCGAATGGATATTATTGAGGTGTACACCTTAAATAATGTTTTGTTCAACTTTTCGCTCTTTAAACATACTCTCTTTTGAACAAAGAAATATCATAAGAATCTAGCATTCCGTGTGATATTTCCATTGTTCATCCAAACCTTTTCCGAATGAAAAAGGTGTTGTTAGGATCTAGCATCCAAATGATACCCCGATTAATTAGTTGTGGGACCGACGTCTCATTTACTAAATAATCGTCATTTCTCCTATACACTTTCAAATCCAATTTCGTATTCTCACCTCTCGTACCGCAAACTCTTTCCATACCCTCGATTCAATTCAATTTTTCAAAATACCTTTCTCGATTAAAACTCTGAAAGAAGGAGATTCTTGGAATCTAGCATTCCTTGAATTTTTGAGTGAATAGTTCTCGAGGCACGCTCTTGAGTTATTATTCACTCAATCTTTCGACTCTTTTCAAATATCTTTCTCGATTAAAATTCCGAAAGAAGGAGGTTCTTGGAATCTAGCATTCCTTGAATTTTCGAGCGAATAATTCTCGAGGCACGCTCTTAAGTTATTATTCACTCAACCTTTCGACTTTTTCAAACTCAAACATTTTCCAACGTTCTCCTAAGTCGAGTGCTCATACGCATTCGTAACCCACATTTCGCACACACCTCACAATTCCTCGTGGTTTCGATGTTGGAGGCACCCTTAGGGACCAATATCATTTCTCACAATCTTAACCCTTGACACGTCGTAAAGTCGGTTCCATTTTCAAACAAATCCTCGACAAGTCGTCGAGCTACTTCAAAACAACTTCCTCTTTGCCTCGCATTCCATTTTCGATTCAATCTTTTCACAAACACTTTTTAAACTTACGAAAGAGGAATATTCTTAGAATCTAGCATTCTTTGAATATTCGAATGAGTAACTCTTGAGGTGCGCCCTTGAGTTGTTATTAGTTCATTCTTTCAATTTCAAAACATCCAACTCTTTATCTTCAACTTATTCAGTCAATTCCCGAAAGAACTGAGTTCTTGGAATCTCGCATTCCTTTAATTCTTGAGTGACAAGCTCTTGAGGCGCGCTCTTGGGTTGCTTGTCAGTCACTTTTTCGCCTCTTTCTCAAACTTCCAACCCATTCAACCTTATCCTTTTCGTGGTTGTTACCACGAACTACAGACGCTCTGATTCTTTATTCATTCTTGAATGTAAGATACGTAGGCACAAGATTGCGATGATCTTGGCGAGCTACCTCCCTTCCATTTCCCGTATTCTTTTCGTGGTTGTTACCACGAACTACAATTTCTCTGAATCTTCATTCTCGTCCGAATGTAATATACGTAGGCACAAGATTGCGATGATCTTGGCGAGCACATTTCCCATTTTCCACACTTCTATCTTCCTCCATTATTCCACCCAATCCTTTCCCGCAGTCGAACTACGACTGCTTTAATTATTCATTCTTGTCCGAATGTAAGATACGTAGGCACAAGATTGCGATGATCTTGGCGAGCACATTTCCCATTTTCCACACTTTTATCTTCCTCCATTATTCCACCCAATCTTTTCGCGCAGTCGAACTACGACGCTCTGATTTCTCATTCTCGTCCGAATGAGCATACATAGGAACAAGGGCCCCAATCCTTGGAGAGCACCCTATCCTATAACCACCCATCTCTCCTTTGCGTCTTTAACCTTTTAACCTACCAGTTCTACCTTTAACAACGAGAAGAAAACAAGTAAACCTAAACAACACTCCCCACAATTACCTTAAGAGGTTCCCGTCGAGTACGACGGACGTGAATGATGCTAATACCTTCCCTTCGCGTAACCGACTCCCGAACCCAGAACTTGGTTGCGACAGCCCTGTTCCTATCCTTTCGTTTTTAAGAGGTTTTCTCGATATTTTCCTCTCCTGTTTATTCGGGAAAAATAAAGTTCGGTGGCGACTCTGTCGAAACGCATTTCCGCGCCTTTCGCGCGAGGGTCGTTTCTCCGAAATGTCTCCGTGATTTTTTCGAGATGCGACAACATCGCCGCCCTATGCCTACATATTTCCTCGTGCAAAGGAAAAGTCAGAGTCAACGTAGTTCGGAAAACTACGGGTGATGGGGGAAAGGTTGCTCACCAAGACATCACCGTCTTGTACCTACGTATCCTCATCTGGTATGAGAAATTAGAGCAAACGTAGTTCGGGTAACTAAAGCATAGGTTGGTTACGTGTCTTTTATGAGTGACGTTAAGTTTCCATTCCAACATTTAGGAACGATGCCTGTTTACGGTAGAACGGAAAAGTAACATACTCTTTTCTGAAAATGATTTTGAAACAAATCCTGAAGGATAAAAAGGTTTGAATTTAGTTTAAGAGTTTTAATGAAGTGGATTGAATTTGTTTGAGATTCACGTTGCATAAAGACTATGATATAGGAGCGAATGCGTCGCATATCGCCCAAGGGGCATACTCTGAACACTCTAGACAAGTGAGGAGAAACCCCCCACTCATCATTTCCTATATACTTAAGACTCGTGACGCACAATGTTCATCATCCTTATTAAGTGTCTTAGAATTGTTTGAGATGAGAAGAGAAACCCCAAAGGAAAAACACTAAAGGGAACTGAAAACCCTAATGTTATCATACAAAATGGTCCTAAGGTTAGGATGAAAGGGAAGTCTACCTGATGCTATCATACAAATGATGTACCTAAAGTCGAGGTCAAAGAAGGGACTATCCTAATTGTTATCATGCAAAGGATTGAAAGTCTAATGTCTCTCCTACTCCCACCTTAATAAAAAATTAAGTGGGACTAGGAATCCTAAGGGATCATGTGAGCAAGCATAAGTAAGAAAGTAGAAGAAAGTAGAAGAAGGAAGAAGATACAATCAAGAAGAACAACCATGGAAATTCAATGACAAAGAAGTATCAAACACGTATATCTCAATCTCATACAAAATGAATATTTACATTATGTCAAAATAATAAAGGAGCAATCACACGTCAAACCATGTCACAAGATCAAAACAAAATATCAAAACAAAGTGCCCAAACACAATCAAATGACTCAAACATCTCACAAGAAGAATTACTAAACACAAAGTGAAGTAAAATGAGGTCAAATGAGATGAGAAACAAGATGAGGTAGTAGAAACATCACAACATATCCAACTATGTCAATGAACAAGGAAGAAACACAAAGAACTAAATCATGCATTCCATTCACAAACAATGCAAATGCTACACAAAACAAGCATACAAAACATAAACCTAAAAGGAAAGACATGAGATTAAGGCATGGGATTGTGTGTGGGAAGAAACAATAACATGGTCACCAAGTCAAATATTCATCCATGAACACACAAAGATAACATCAAAGCTTGAATTCAAAACATGCCTCAAAAACCATGTTCATACACCAAAGTCAATCAAAGATAGGAGACACTCAAAAAAACTCATACATGGTCAAGAATTAACCCATCATGATTAGAAACAAACTCAAATGATATGCATCATGTTCACATGTCAATCCACAATCAAAGTCAAGTAGAGGCAAACACAAATTGAAGCACCAAAGTCAAGTAATCACAAACTTAAGTTGTTCATGTGAGAAGTATAAGATCATGTAAGGCAAGGCATGCAATGAAACTCTAATCATGAAAACGAGAACCTAAGACATGTTGAGGAAAACCAAGAAAGATCATCAAACACTGATTGAATCATTCAAGAATCAAGTTCAAAAGATCATGGCAAGACATGCACAAACTCTTAGTTAAAACAAACACATTTTGATGCTTCATCCAAAAATAGAAACAAGAGCAAATAAAATCCAAATAAATGTTCAAACTCATGTCATGTGTGTTATGAATCAAATGGAAAATCATAACAACAAGATTCGAAAGAAAACATCATCAAATGAATCAAACACGGTCAAGAACTCAACTAATCGAGCAAGAATCAAGGGTCCAAAGAAACCTCATGAGGACAAATCAAAATGCATTCTTTTAACACCCAAACAACACTCAATTAATGCTCATTCATATGTCAAAAAATCATCACAAACATGGTCCAAGGAAGCACACACAAAACCTCAAAAGTCAAAACCCTAATCCAAGGGTAGTTTGGTAAACACCTTACACAAATAATGAAAAATAAAATAGGAAAATAAATTTTAAAAAAATAAAAATAAAAATATGAAAAAATTATTAAGACATTAAAGTGTATAAAAAATATTTTTTTTTGAGTTTTTTCAAAGCTTGGAACAATTAAAAATAAATTAAAATGAAAAAAAAGAAGAAAACTGGAAAAAAGAAATAAAAGGAAATATCAAGGGGTGTGAAAGTAATATCCAGATTATCTAGATTTAAGTTGCAATGTGTGTTGGGCTAGAAACATGGGGTGTGGATAGGAAATGTGTCAGGCCCAAGAACATTTAACAAAATAGAAAAAACAACAAAATCGCGCGAGCTCATTCATTAAATGAGGTGGCGCCTTGTTAGCGCCACACAGAAGCCACACAAGCAGTCAAAGAGGGAGTCAAACGCCATGCAGATTATAACATATCAGACATCGGGGCCCTATATCCGGTCGTCTTCTTCGGCGATGGCCATCGGAGTTGGATGAAAACCACAACAAAACTCAAAAGAACAGGTTCTTTCCCCCTCGTTTTTTCACGCTGATCCCATATATGAAATTAGTTTTCTCATTTAACCACCCTAAGGCCCTTAAAATGGCCACGAATAAAACAAGCTCAAACTTAAACTTATCTAAAACAACAACAACAACACCAATGTGACTCTCATGTTTACAGTAGGCTTTATACCACAATCACAAGTCTAGTATGCATTGGACAACATGAGAAAAAGAAACGATAAAGTTACCCCAAAATGAAGCTTTTGTAGTGTCTGCCTTTGATCCAAACAAGAAACCAAACCTCTCATCTTTCCTGCTTCAAGCTTCTAGGATGGTGATGGTGATCCAAAAAATGAAGAACCAGCTTGGAGGAATGGGATTCAAAGGAGGAAAAGTTTGAGAGTGAGAGAGAGTCTCTTGAATGTTTGGCTCCAGAAAAGTGAATCTCCCTCTATTGTGTTAGGGTTTTTATCCTTATATAAGGGGATTTTTGAGGTTAATATGCTTATTACTGTGGTTAAAAAATGTTGGTTGGCTTTTTTGCAAGTTCAAACATTTTGGAGTGAAGGTGAGGTAGGCACGGGTTTTAGCATCATAAGAGGCATTGTTGGTTGTCCCTTGTCATGAGTGGGAGAGAGTCAGAATTTGATTGGATGAAATAAACTTATTGTGCAAGTTTAGAGGTTTACCAAAAATGGCAAAATGTGAAAAGAATGTGCATGGTTAGTACAAGACATGTTGGCTAACGTTTAGCAAAGTTTTGTGATTCAAAAGGTGACATAATGCACATGAATTAGACACACAAGGTTTTCTGCATAAGCATGTTGAGAAAATGTCAAGATTACTCATGAATTATGCATCTTGAATCAAATCCATGTTGACTACTTTGAACTAACACAACTTGATGAATAATAATCCAATGATGATGAAACCTGTATGGTTGGAGAGGTTGGAAATAGTAGAGCAACTTTTATGTTATTGGAAACTTTAGACGAGCCTTGGATCAATGAGGAAAATTGAGTGGAAGTTGTGTCCTCAAAACTGTCCAAAGTAACTTAGAAATAATTCTAAGTTATTGAACTTTTGACATCTTTGATACCCTATCTTTGAAGCCACATATATTGAGGATTTTTTATCCAATGGATATGATCTAGTAAGGGATATAAAGCTTGAAGAATGATATTCAACTTTCATGTTCATGGGAAATTGATTTGAAGTCAAGAACTTGGTGAAAAGTGTCTTGGAAAGTAGCCCAAAAAATATGCCTAAGACTTGTCCAATCTTGACAACTTTGAAACCCTAATTTGGAGAGACCATAACTTGAGCTCTATACATCCAAAGAATATTATCTAGTACTGAAAAGAAAGCTTGGTGGATGCTCTACAACTTTCATGTTCAAGGAAAAGTCATTTGAAGCTTGCATCATCATGTAAGATAGGCTTGAAAACATGTACTTCAAGCTGAATTTCCATACTTAGAAAAATTTCTAAGTGTTGGAATGTCAAAATCTCCATTTTCTCAACTTTAGCTCCCCATATCTTTCAAATTATAGATATTTTGGACTTTCTTTCTTCTACAAGCTTGTAGTCCATGATGTCCTATTTAATTTGATAACAAGTTTTCTCCCATTGGATCAAGGATGAGAAAATTATGGATGTTGCAAAATAGCTAGAATTAAGATTTTCTACACTTAGAAAATATCTCAATCAAACCCTAATCCAACCAAACTTCTGATTTTATGTTTCTCCTTGAATTTTCTTGTTCCGAACACACTAAAACACTTGAAAACATATAGCATACCCTTGGTTGACCTTGAAATCCCTGATTTTGACCCCATTGACCCACAATTGACTTTTGTTGACCAGATAAAACCCTAACATCTTTTCCACTAATTGGAGCTCTTGTCATGACTTGTGATGATACATAATTCATATAGAGGACCCTCAAGATGTGTATTGAGCCTTAGAATCGTGTCTTTCCCAAATAACTAACCACATATGCCTTTTGAACCAAAATCCTAATCCAGTTGTACACAAAATAGGAGGAGGTGATCGATGCTTGTAACCTTGATTCAAGTGGTTGTGAGACATGTCTTGATGATGAGAGGACCTTGTGGATTGATAATACGATAAGGTTGAGAATGAACCCTTGCTTGAGCTTTGAAGATGAAGCTCTTCTCTTGAGAAATGAGCAAGATACCTTGATCCCTTGCCTAGAACCAATGTTGATGCAAAATTATATGAAACATAAGCCAAGGTAATAAGAAAAAGGGTTGGAAAATTTTGGGGTGCTACACAGGGGAGCTCACCTTTGGATGTTTTGGCTTCGGGATTGCTCCCTTGAGCTTGTAGAGGACCGAATGTATGAGGCTGCCGCTAGGGTGTGTTAAGCTCAAATTTTGATTTAAATTGAATCATCTTTCTTGGCATTTTTCAACTCAATTTTCATGATTTAATTCTTGTTCTTGTGTGATTCTTCAATATATATTGTAAATACCTTTGGATTCTTTGATGTGTCTGTTATTGTGCAAAATATATGCATAAAACATCAATGATTAAGACACAAATGATTAGACAAGGAAGTCAAAGAAGTAAAGAAGAATCAGCATGTTCACTAGGCGAACACCAATGAGGTGGAAGAGAATTCCCATTGTATGAGTTCCTGGCAAAGCCCCAACGAATCAACCCAGATTAGAGGCAGTAGGAAAAGGACCCAAAGTCCGTTGGATGAATCTGTAGCGAAGAGGTTCGCTGTGCAAAGAAGTGTTCGCACATCAAACTCAGATATTCTCTAAGGGTGATTTAACTGTTTCTGAAGCACTTCAAGTGCCCAAAAGTAGTCTTCGTTTGGCGAATAGGGTGTTCGCTAGGCGAACAACAGGACAAATTTTGGTTTACTAGATATATACTTTTCTCACTTTTTAGATAGTAAGTAGGTTATTTTTAAGAATATAACTTTATCTCTCTTCATTCCAAGCATATTCTAGAGAGAGAAACACAAACCTTAAGAGGGAAAAGGTAAGATCTTTGATCTCTTGTTAGGTTTGGATGTAATCTTTTGATACCTTATGTATTTCATCTAATCTATATATTGTGAGCTAGTTTTGATTCAATATTGATGTTCTCTTTGATTTCTAATTTATGGGTCTTGAAAAAACCTTTTCAAATCTTTGATCTAAGATACTCATATATCAATAAGCAAACTTTTGACATAGTCTTATAAGTTGATATTTACTAATATCACTTTTATTTTATTGTGTTGATTAGTACCATGAGTATGACTAATACAATAAAGACCATGATAATGTTTTTGATGCGAATAATATTGTGAGGATGCGTGATAATAGTGATAAAGAACTTTATTCACATACATTTGGCAAATTAGTTGAATTGCATGTAAAAAGGGTTAAGCGTATGTATGTATTCTTATCATGGTGTTTTACGTGAATCAATCGTAAACCTGATATGGGTATTATCTTTGGATATCTGTTAGGTTCTAGACTCTAGACATAGATTTAGGCTTAACATTTGCTTGAGTATCAGTTCTTAATACTCTATGTTGTTGAGTTGCTTGAAACATCACCAATGAGACAATACGATTGTTCTCTTGACATTGCATTAGACATAACCTCTGTTGTGGGTGATACGTGAGGGTATTAGACTAATGATTGATTTGTGTTTAACTGGTTAAAAGAATGCATGTGTTATTAATTGATGATATCCAATCCCAACAAGGCTCCGTTTATATTTTAAGTCTTTACTTTATATTTTGTGTCTTTATATTTTTTTACCTTTTTTTATTGTACCTTGATCTATCAATAAATTTTCACAACAAGCTTAGAAATGTAGAGACCGTTGAACGACATTCTTTCCTTCGCACCAATCCCTGTGGAGACGATATAAATCCCGTAGGGAATCCTTCCAAAACTAAATTTTTGCTTCTTTCCGCTTTACTGCAGTTCAAACAAATTAGCACTCTTGTCAGGGATTGATGTTTAGATATTGAAGTGCATTGCAATAGTTTCTATATTTTTGAGCTTTGCACAATTGTTAATATTTTATATATACTTTTTTCCTTTTAAGTTTTTGTAAGTTTTTTTAGGGATGAATGTTGAGGACTCCTTCTAGATTGGTTGTTATTTGTATAAAAGCATCTGATGAAGATTCTCCCAAGTTTGGATGAGGATGGTAGGATGTTGAGTGTGTGAATACAACCAAGATAAATTGTACCGTTTTATAGAATGTTAGAATGATTTAAGAATTTTGTGCTTTGTCCAAATGTGTATTCTTGTTTCATTTTGCAACTTTGTTTGAATGCTTGTTTCACTTAGGTCCAAATGGCACAAATTATGAGAAACCTCCATTGTTTACTATACGCTTAGGATGAATGATAAAATTTGTTTAATACATTTGATTCATGATTAATCTTTTGATTATTGTGATTTTGTGAAAGCATTATAAATGATAAAGACATTTGTTGATATTGAGTACAACCATATCCCAAAAAAAAGTAACTTACCCGTGAGTAGTGTGAATTTCCTAACCTCTCTAAACTTAATAGTTTAGATTCTAGTTTAGTGATGAAATTGGTATTTGTATATAATTTGAAAGATGGTTTATCATTGAAATTTGTGGGAGTCAAACAAAAATTCTTAAACCTTTGAAATTTGTTTAAATTGTCTTCCTTGCCATAAAAAGCAAGGAACATACACTTCAGGTTTGGTTGAAACCATGTTGGGGAGAGTAAATAGAAAAGTGGTAGGTTACTAAAAAATTTTGAAAAATTTCAAACAAGAATTAAAAAAGAAAATCGTGAATGTGAATTTGAAAAAGAAAAAGAAAAAGCATGCTTGTTTGATAGAAAAAAAATATAGAGAATGAATAATGTGCATAAAGGAAGTTTGGAAGGGTGACCAATTGAGAAATGAAAGTGTTGGACGAAGTTGTAGTGTGTACATAACCTTGTATAGTGAATGTTTCTTTTGCATTGGCAAATTTGAATCCATGGCCTTAGATATGTCCCTTTATTGTGAACCTAACCAAACTACAACCTTTAAATATCTTAGTGATCTTATTGCTTCCATGACTTCATTTTGCTTGATTAGATGAATGTATGAATTAAATTGTATTTGTATTTTTTGTTAGGTGAGTGAAATTGCCCCGCGATTGCAAATGCATTAATTTCTTCATTCTTATTTGAAGAGGAGTGTTAGAGTGATTCAAGCATTAAAGTTTTGTAGTTATTTGAAACATTGCATGATATTTGTTTAAGAACTAAATTCTTTATCACTGTTCGATTCTATTGAGTGGTGAACTTTTCTTGTGCGCATTCTCTTGCTTGACCAAATCCTCTTATTTGAGAAAATATCTCTTGTTTGAGTTTGAACTGTTATCCTTTTCTTGGTTGAATCTTGTGCTTGATCAAATCCTCTTGTGTGAGAAAATCTCTCTAGTTTGCATGAGGGGCATACTTTGCTTGAGGACAAGCAAAAATCTAGTTGGGGAGAGTTTATTAAGTGCAAATTTTGATTTAAATTGAACCATCTTTCTTGGAATTATTTTACTCGATTATCATGTTTTAATAGATTTAATTCTTGTTCTTGTGTGATTCTTTAAGATATTGCAAATACCTTTGAATTCTTTGATGTGTGTGTTATTGTGGATAATATCGGCATAAAAAATCAAAGAATAAGACATGAACAATTGGACAAGGAAGCCAAAGAAGTGATGAAGAATTAGCATGTTTGCTAGGCGAACACTAGCGAGGTGGAAGAGAATACTCGATGTGCAGGATCCTGGTGAAGCCCTAGCGAACCAACCCAAATTAGAGGCAGTAGGAAAAAGACCCAAAATTTGCTGGACGAATCTGCATCGAAGAGGTTCGCTGTATGAAGAAGTGTTCAAACATCATACTCAGATATGTTCTAAGGGTGATTTAACTATTTCTGAGGCACTTCAAGGCCCCAAAGGTAGTCTTCGTTGGGAAAATAAGGTGTTCGCTAGGCAAACAAGACATATTTTAGTTTACTATATATGTATTTTTCTCAGTTTTTAGATAGTAAGTTAGATATTTTTCAGAATAGAACTTTATCTCTCTTTATTCCAAGCATATTCTAGAGGGAGAAACACAAACCCTAAGAGGGAGAAGGTAAGATCTTCGATCTCTTGTTGGGTTTGGATGTAATCTTTTGATGTGTTATGTATTTCATCTAATATATGTAATGTGACCAAATTTTAATTCAATATTGATGTTGTCTTTGATTTCTTATTTGTGGGTCTTGACAAAATATTTTCAAATATTTGATTTAAGACACTCATCTATCAATGGGCAAACTTTTGACATAGTCTTGTAAGTTGATATTCGGTAATATCACTTCTATTTTATTGTGTTGATTGGTAGCATGAGTATAATCAAAACGATAAAGACCACAATAACTATTTTGACGCGAACAGTATTGTAAGGATGCATGATAATAGTGATGAATGACTTTGTTCACATACATTTGGCAAATTAGTTGAATGCATATGAAAAGGGTTAAACATATGTACGTGTTCTGATCATAGCGTTTTACATGAATCAATCATAAATATGATATGTGTGTCATCTTTGGATATCTGTTAGGTTCTAGTCTCTAAACATAAATTTAGGCTTAACATTTGCTTTAGTATCAGTTCTTAATACTTCGTGTTATTGAGTTGTGTGAGATATCACCATGAGATATTACCGTTGTTCTCACGATGTTGCATTAGACATAACCTCTGTTGTGGGTGATACGTGAGGATATTAGACGAATGATTGATTCGTGTTTAACTGGTTAAAAGAATGCATGTGTTATCAATTGATGAGATCCAATCCCAACAAGGCTCCGTTTATATTTTAAGTCTTTACTTTATATTTTCTGTCTTTGTGTTTTTTGTCTTTATTTATTGTACCTTGATCTATCAACAAATTTTCACAACAAGCTTAGAAATGTAGAGACCGTTGAACGACATTCTTTCCTTCACACCAATCCCTGTGGAGACGATATAAATTCCGTAGGGAATCCTTCCAAAACTAAATTTTTGCTTCTTTCCGCTTTACTGCAGTTCGAACAAATTAGCACTCTTGCCAGGGATTGGTGTTTAGATATTGAAGTACATTGCAATAGTTTCTATATTTTTGAGCTTTGTACAATTGTTTATATTGTATATATACTTGTTTCCTTTTAAGTTTTTGTAAGTTTTTTTAGGGATGAATGTTGAGGATTCCTTCTAGATTGGTTGTTATTTGTATAAAAGCATCTGATGAAGATTCTCTCAAGTTTGGATGGTGATGGTAGGATGTTGAGTGTGTGAATGAAACCAAGGTAAATTGTATCGATTTATAGAAAGTTAGAATGATTTAAGAATTTTGTGCTTTGTGCAAATGTGCATTCTTGTTTTATTTTGCAACTTTGTTTGAATGCTTGTTTTACTTAGGTCCAACATGCACAAATTGTGAGAAACCTCCATTGTTTACTATATGCATAGGATGACTGATAAACTTTGTTTAATACATTTGATTGATGCTTAATCTTTTGATTATTGTGATTTTATAGAAGCATTAGAAATGATCAAGGCATCTGTTGATATTGAGTACAACCATATCCCAAATAAAAAAAACAACTTAACCGTGAGCAGTGCGAATTTGCTAACCCCTTTAAGCTTAATAGTTTAGATCCTAGTTTAGTGATGAACTTGGTATTTGTACATAATTTGAAAGATAGTTCATCATTGAAGTTTTTGGGATTCTAAAAAAATTTCTTGAACCTTTAAAATTTGTTTAAATTGTCTTCCTTTCCATTATAAGTAAGGAATATTCACTTGAGGTTTGGTTGAAACCAAGTTGAGTTGAGTAAAAAGAAAAGTGGTAGGTTACTCAAACATTTTGAAAAATTTCAAACAAGCATTGAAAAAGAAAATTGTGAATGTGAATGTGAAAAACAAAAAGAAAAAGCATGCTTATTTGAAAGGAAAAAAATATAGAGAAAGAATAATGTGCATAAAGGAAATTTTGAAGGGTGGCTAATTGAGAAAAGAAAGTGTTGGATGAAGTTGTAGTGTGTACACAATCTTGTATAATGAATGTTTCTTTTGCATTGGCAACTTTGAATCCATAACCTTAGATATGTCCTTTTGTTGTGAACCTAATCAAGCTACAACCTTTAAAGACCTTAGTGATCTTCTTGATTCCATGACTCCATTTTGATTGATTAGATGAATGTATAAATTAAATTGTATTTGCATTGCTTGTTAGGTGTGTGAAATTGCCCAGCGGTTGCAAACGCGTTAATTTCTTCATTCTTATTTGATGAGGAGTGTTAGAGTGATTCAAGCATGAAAATTTTGTTTTTATTTGAAATATTGTATGATATTTGTTTAAGAACTAAATTCTTTATCACTGTTCGATTCTATTGAGTGGTGAATTTTTTTGTGCGCATTCTCTTGCTTGACCAAATCCTCTTATTTGAGGAAATATCTCTTGTTTGAATTTGAACTGTTATCCTTTTCTTTGTTGAATCTTATGCTTGAGCAAATCCTCTTGTGTGATAAAATCTCTTTTGTTTGCATGAGGGGCATACTTTGGTTGAGGACAAGCAAAAACCTAGTAGTTTGTTAAGTGCAAATTTTGATTTAAATTAAACCATCTTTCTTGACATTTTTCAACTCGATTCTCATGTTTTAATAGATTTAGTTCTTGTTCTTGTTTGATTCTTCAATATATTATAAATACCTTTGAATTCTTTGATGTGTGTGGTATTGTGCATAATATAGGCATAAAATATCAATGAATAAGACACAAATGATTGGACAAGGAAGTCAAAGAAGTGAAGAAGAATAAGCATGTTCGCTAGGCAAACACCAGCGAGGTGAAATTGAATGCTCATTATGCGAGGTCCTGGCGAAGCCCCAACGAACCATCCCAGATTAGAGGCAGTAGGAAAAGGACCCAAAGTTTGCTGAGCAAATCTGTAGCAAAGAAGTTCGCTGTGCGAAAAAGTGTTCGCTAGGCGAATATGAAAGATTTTAGTTTACTATATATGTACTTTTCTCAATTTTTAGATAGTAAGTTAGATATTTTTCAGAATATAACTTTATCTCTCTTTATTTCAAGCATATTCTAGAGAGAGAAACACAAACCCTAAGAGGGAGAAGGTAAGATCTTCGATCTCTTGTTGTATTTGGATGTAATCTTTTGATACCTTATGTATTTCATCTAATCTATGTATTGTAAACAAGTTTTGATTTAATATTGATGTTTTCTTTGATTTCTTATTTGTGGGTCATGACAAAACCTTTTTAAATATTTGATCTAACTATCAATGAGCAAACTTTTGACATGGTCTTGTAAGTTGATATTCACTAGTATCACTTTTATTTTATTGTGTTAATTAGTAGCATGAGTATCATGAGTAGGATCAATACGGTAAAGACCACGATAACGTTTTTGACGCGAACGGTATTGTGAGGATGCATGATAATAGTGATGAAGAACTTTGTTTACATACATTTGACAAATTAGTTGAATGCATGTAAAATGGATTAAACGTATGTACGTATTCTGATCATGTTGTTTTACGTGAATCAATCATAAATATGATATGTCTGTCATTTTTGGATATCTGTTTGGTTCTAAACTCTAGACATAAATTTAGCCTTAACATTTGCTTTAGTATCAGTTCTTAATACTCCGTGTAGTTGAGTTACGTGAGACATCACCAATGAGACATTACGGTTGTTCTCTCGATGTTGCGTTAGACATAACTTCTGTTGTGGGTGATACGTTAGGATATTAGATGAATGATTGATTTGTGTTTAACTGGTTAGAAGAATGCATGTGTTATTAATTGATGAGATCCAATCTTAATAAGATTCCGTTTATATTTTAAATCTTTACTTTATATTTTCCGTCTCTATATTTTCTCTCTTTATTTATTGTACCTTAATTTATCAAAAAAAATTCACAACAAGCTTAGAAATGTAGAGGCCGTTGAACGATATTCTTTCCCTCGCACCGATCTCTGTGAAGACCATATAAATTCCAGAGAGAATCCTTTCAAAACTAAATTTTTGCTTCTTGCCACTTTACTGCAGTTCAAACATGGTGTACATACTTCATAGCATGTATTATGTTTTCAGATCAGTCTCATATTTATATTGATGCTCGGTACATGTGGTTGTTTAATAACCTTGACGATACCAGTTGGACGTGGGGGTGCGTTGCATTAACCATCCTATATAGCACTTAGAATTGCGACTGTTTTTTTAGACCAAATAGCTTGCTAGTTATTTGAGTCCATTTCAAATATACTAAAAAAAAATATTATTTGTAATTTAGTTCTTTTTTAATTGTTATGAATAATATTTCTTAATTATTATAAATGACATCTCTCTCTCAATGTAATATCTAATAACATTTCTTAATTTTTAATTATTACGAAAAATATTTCTTAATTAAAACTGCATTTTGTAATGGAAAGGAATTTGAATTGATCATTATTGAAGACAAAGTAGATGGTCATAATTTAAACTCTTTAGACACAAAGATGGATAAGATATAAATTTCTCAACCTTCTACAAACTAGTACAAAATAAATAAAAAAACTACACTATAACAAGAATCAAAAGTAATCATGATGGAAACTTTTAAAATAAACTTTTGAAGAGTTTCTCTAAAACAAAAACAAAAATTACATGATTTCTCCTCTCCTTAAAAAAATAGACCTCTTAAAAAAATTTGATTCCTCTATGTTAATCAAGTTGATCAAACAATTTGTTTATACCTAAGCACCAACTCCCCATGTGCCATAGCCCTTCCAAGATCAACAAAAAAGACAAATGCCCATATTTCCTTCCATGTGTTTGTTTATACAAACCTCATTGCATATATTTGTTCCCTCAACTCTCCCCATTTTGTAACACTAGGTCGGCTTCTATTATATTCATATCTTCTACTTTATCACTTTTTATTTTTTCAACTATTATATAAGTCCCTAACCACATAAACTTCTCTTACTAGTTCCTCCACTTTCAATTCTTCAAAAAAGAAAAAGAAGATGATGAAGTTGAAGTCAAAGAGGTTTTGTAGAAGCATATCAAAGCTTGGCAATATTGGAAACAAAGTAATAGCACCATCTCCAATTGAAAAGGATTGTAGTGATGAAGAGAGAGCAAAAAAAGAGAGAGCAATAAAAGTGATGAAGAAATTATCACAATTAGAGTTTCAACAATTTCTAAGTGGCATGATATTTCCATTGAAGCCACTTCAACTTTTGGTAAGTCTAATCACATCCTACTTCATGTACTAGTACTTATGAACCAAAAACAAAATCTTATTTTTTGCACATAATTATAGAACTAAAAATATAGACCTAAAATGTGTATTTTGACAAAAATATTGGGAATAAATTTCAGGAGAATTGAAGATGGCTTTGTCATTAGTAACAAGTTTGGAGCCAAAAGAACAAAGGCTTATCTGTAGGGGTAAAGAGAGGGATGACAATGAATTTCTTCACATGATTGGTGTTAGGGACAAAGATAAGGTTCTTGTTCTTGAAGATCCAGCTATTAAGGAATTGAAGCTATTTGGTATGGAAAGAGGAGAATCTATTAACCATTGCATCATTAGTGTATAATATTTCCTCTAGTCCAATCTAGTGTTTAGGACTTGATAATGATATAAATGATATTAATAATTATAAATTTGCTAGTATTTTTTTTCTAATTCTATTTATTAAAGAATTCTTTTTTAATTTTTTAAATAATACATGTATCTGCCTATTTACTTAGTTAATACTAACACGAAAAGAAAAAAAAAAGAAGTAAAAGGGTTACTTTAGGCCACTACAACAACAACCAAAAACACAAAGAAAATACAAATCAACCTCAACCTTTAAGATAAATTAGAGAAGCTATACAAAAATCAGTTACGGTTGAATTTAGCAAATTCTCTTATAATACTTCACTTTCAAACCGGAAATTTGATAGACTGAGCAATATCTCCAACATTAGAAAATGAATCATTGAATAAAATCTTGTTTCTGATATTCCAAATGCACTAAGATGTAGGCAACCATATAACTCTTTCCTTGTCTTTTTTAGTATTATTTTTCAAGATTCTTCATAAGGTGATAAAGAAATTCCAAACTAGCTCATCCAAGACTATGTGCTCATTGATCCACTTTTTCACACTTTCTCAAATTTTAAGATTATTCGAAAATTTAGGAAGATGTGGTCTAAGTATTCTTCTTATTGAAAACATAACATGCAACACGAATCATGCTCACCTTACACAATTTTCTCTTATAATACTCCACTTTCAAACCGGAAATTTGATAGACTGAGCAATATCTCCAACATTAGAAAATGAATCATTGAATAAAATCTTGTTTCTGATATTCCAAATGCACTAAGATGTAGGCAACCATATAACTCTTTCCTTGTCTTTTTTAGTATTATTTTTCAAGATTCTTCATAAGGTGATAAAGAAATTCCAAACTAGCCCATCCAAGACTATGTGCTCATTGATCCACGTTTTCACACTTTCTCAAATTTTAAGATTATTCGAAAATTTAGGAAGATGTGGTCTAAGTATTCTTCTTATTGAAAACATAACATGCAACACGAATCATGCTCACCTTACACAATTTTTCTTTTTCTCAACTGCTCTTTACTAAACAGCTTAGGGTACAAGAGAGGGTGATAGGGGTCACCGTGTCTCAAATATCTACAAAACTCAAAGTACACACTTGGACTTCCATTAAATAAAATTTTCACATGACTATTGAAAACATGCCTATATCCAGTTCCTCCACAATTTCCCATAACTCATCTTCTTTATCCACATAGAGCTTGAAGCAATCCCTTTCCTCAATACTAACTCTTCCCTTTATCATTCTGGAAATTCATTAACGTATCATCCACCTCATTTATCTCATTTATTTCTTCAACAATATTCAAATCCATCAACCCAAAGACCTCATTGTCCCACCACTTAAGTCTCCTTCTCAACAACTTCAGTTTTTCTTTCAACTCAAAATCTCACCCCAGTCATTCTCCAAAAAATTCAAGAACTCCTTATTATCGAACCAACAATTGATTACCTTGAAAGGTTTTTGGACCCCAATCCCTTTTGTTTACCAAAACGCAACCTGGACAATGATCTGAAATATTTCTCAAACCTATAGATTGGCCAACCACTCCCCATTTATCAATCAACCAACTGGATAAGATAAATCTATCAACCTTACTTATATATCTACCATCCCCAATAACCAAGTGAACTTGATCCATCTACAAAGGACAACTATCAATCCTAACTCTTCTATAAAATCCTTGAATTCTCTGAACTCAAGCCCCATACCTTTTCTCTCTTTTAGAGCTAACAACTGAATTGAAACTCCCCTAAAACCCACTTCCCGCTAGAAATTTTATCTTTGAGATCTTTGATCTCCCCCCACATCTTCCTATTAATGTTAATATTACATGATTAAACATTAATAACAAAATAAAAGTCATCCATCATTTTAATTCTAAATGCTTCTTTATTAATTTAAACATTGAGAGATTCACTCAAGACCATTGCATATCTATTTCTGACCATGATTCTCGCCACATCCATACAATCTTGCATAATCGTGGTTTTGTTTGAGCAAATATAAGTCCCTATTGTAGTTGACAATAGCTCAAAAAAAAATTGGGTTCCAAGCATGACAAGAAATTCCAAAAACACTCAACCAAGTGACCCTCTTAAAGTCTACATCTCCCTCTTTCCATTTCCTAATCACAAAGAACAGTTGCCTCCACAAGTCCTTAGCCTTAATAATCATATAATCAATCTCTATCGACCCTAACTTCTGAAGTTTTTATCTAGAAACTCATCACAACCTTGTCTTGTATAATCCCACCTTTTTCTGAACCTGAGATTTTGAAACTCTCTTCTGAAATCGTCTTCTCTAAGCTTTCCATTCCCCACTCGCATGAGCTCTCAGATCTCCCGAAGCTATTCTCCGACTTATCAAAACTTGCTACTTCAATACAATTCTCATTGGTCCATGTTATTCATCCATCATTATAATTATAAATACTTCTTTTTTAATGTAAACATTAAAGGATTCATTCAAGACCATTGCTCATCTATTTTTGACCATGATTCACGCCATATCCATAAAATCATGCCTAATAATGGTTTCATCTGGGAAAATATAAGTCCCTACTTTGGTTGATAGTAGCTAAAAAAATCTGGGTTTCAAGCATGACAAGAAATTCCAAAAACACTCAACCAAGTGACCCTCTCAAATTTTACATCTCCCTTTTTCCGTTTCTTAATCTCAAAGAACAACTGCCTCCACCAGTCCTTAGCCTTAATAATCATATAATCAATCTCTTTTGACTCGATTTCTTCCATCAGACATAGGTTTTCTCCTAGCATGGTTACTTTTATTGAGAAATACCCTTTTGTTTCAAAGATGCTTTGAATGTTGTTGGATTGTAAGTATAAGCGGGGTTTTGTTATCGTGTCCACAAAGATTGTTCTGATATGGGATGCTTGTTGTTCAGTAGTTTACCATTTCAAGAAATGGGTTTTCAAAATTTGTTTCATAAATTGTCACCATTTAGTAGCAAAGCTTTAAATTCTAAAGTTGTTTGATTAACAAAGTATATCAAGGTTAGTTTTCATCTACCCTAACTTATACATATTCTAGCAATCTTGCATGTGAAGTCGGATCCAATTAATATCATCATGTATTCTTTCAATACCGTCTATGTCTAGGGCGGTGTCATGAGAAATATCGTATTCATCGCTACACGATTTCTCCATATAGCAACCAATCTATGAATTGATAGATGAATATTTTAGGCCAAGTTCCATAAAATCTATGTCTAGAGTTTTACAAAACAAGAATGGATCATTAAGAACAAAAATATTCATCATATATTAATCATCATTTGTTCGCATACAAGGTCAATCAAAAGAAATGCATAAAGCTATGGTAGACTACTTCTACCTTTGATACAAAGGAAATTAGCTACCCATAACCATGATAGTTTGCTTTATAAGTAATGAGAGAAGATGAATTAGCATACACCTCAAAGAATCGATCTTGGATGCGAATCCAGCTTCTATTTGCAACATATCACTCTTTGGTGAAGAAATGCTTAAAATAGGGTTTCTATGTGGAAAATGGGGTTATGATCCCAAAAAAGTGTGAAAAGTACATATATAGTACTTCCAAAATCTGTTAAGTTCGCCTAGAAAACACCTTCTTTGCACAGCGAAGACCACTCTATGGCACCTGAAGTGCCTCTGAATAGTTAAACCGCTCCTGAGGAAATATCTAAGTTCGCAGTGCGAACACTTCTTCGCCTAGCGAACATCTTCGCTACAAGTTCGCACAGCGAACTTAGGGTTCTTTTCTTACTGCCTCTAATATGAGATGGTTCACTAGAGCCTTTCCAGGAGTTTGCACAACGAACATTCGCTTTTACTTCGCTGGTGTTCGCACGATGAACATGTTGAGTCTTTTTTTTGGCTTCCTTGTCAATTCACTTGTGTCTTGATATTTGATGTTTTATGCCTAAATCCTACACAAATACACACATATCAAAGCAAATAAAGGTATTTGCAACATAATCGAAGAATCACATTGAAACATGAAATAAATCCATTGAAACATAACAAAAGAGTTGAAAAATGCCAAGAAATATGGATCAAAATAAGACATTTTTGGCATTCAACAAACTCTCCCCAACTAGATGTTTGCTTGTCCTCAAGCAAAGTATGTCTCTCATTGAAAACAAAAAGATTTTCTTAAGCATTTAATTCAACCAAGAATGGATTTGTGGCTCAAATAAACAACAAATGCACACAAGCAATATTCACCACTTCCTACAATCGAACAATGAAAAGGAATTTAGTTGTTAAGCAAATATCATGCAATGCTTCAAATAACAACTAAATTTTCATGCTTGAATAATTCTAACACTCCTCTTCAAATAAGAATGAAGAAATTAACATGTTTGCAACCACGGAGAAATTTCACTCACCTGACAAACAATGCTAATAACAATTCAAAATTCATACATTCATCTAATCAATCAAAAATGAAATCATGGAAGCAAGAGATCACTAAGGGCTTTTAAGGTTATAGCTTGGTTAGGTTCTCAACAGATGGACATATCTAAGGCTATGGAATCAAAATTGCCAATTCAAAAGAAACATTCACTATACAAGCTTATGTACACACTACAACTTCATCCACACTTTCTTTTCTCAATTGTTCACCCTTCCAAACTTCTTTTATGCATATTATTTCGTTATCTATTTTCCTCTTTCAAACAAGCATGCTTTTTCTTTTTCTTTTTCACATTCTTATTCACAATTTTCTTTTCAATCCTTATTTGAAATTTTTCAAAATTTTGAGTAACCTACCACTTTTCTTTTCACTGTCCCCAACTTGAATTCAACCAAACCTTAAGTGAACGCTCCTTGCTTTTTATGGCAAGAAAAATAATTTAGAACAATGTTCAAAGGTTCAAGAATTTTTTTTTAGAATCCCACAAAATTCAATGATGAACTATCTTTTAATTTATGTACATACACCAAGTTCATCACTAAATTAGGATCTAAATTATTAAGCTCAAAGGGGTTAGCAAATTCTTACTACTCACAGGTAAATTACTTTTTTGGGATATGATATGATTGTGCTCAATATCAACAAATTCTTGGATCATTTCTAATGCTTGCACAAGATCAAAATAATCACAAGATTAATCATGAATCAAATGTATTAAACAAAGTTTATCAGTCATCCTGAGCATATAGTAAACAATGGAGGTTTGTCACAATTGGACTTAAGTGAAACAAGCATTCAAACAAAGTTGCAAAATGAAAAAAAAATACACATTTGCACAAAACACAAAATTCATGAATCATTATAACATTCTAAGAAGTGATATAATTTACCTTGCTTGCTTTCACATGTTCAAAATCTTATCATCACCATCCAAACTTGGGAGAATCTTCATTGAATAGGTTTAGCAAATAGAACCAATCTAGAAGTTCTCACATTCATTCATCAAAGAAAGAAACATTAAATTCAAAACAAACTACCAAACAACCATATAAAAAAAAACTAAAAACTACTAACTACCCCCTCCTTTTCAAAAAGGCATGTCCTCAGTTCAACTACAGAAAAGGCAATGCAACATTACTACACAATACAACATAAAAGTGTTGTAGTATAAACTTATCAACAGTCCATAATCTACCATGTTCGCAGTGCGGACAATTCTTTGCACAACAAACTTATTCGCCCCAGGTTTGCACTGCGAACTAAGGGAGAACATGATAGTAACTTCAAAAATGATGGTTTCTTCAATTTTTGGTTTATTACAACACTCTTTCACAATACCAACACTAACAAATACAGTACAAAAACAATAATACTTACAATGTTGGGGTGCCTTCCAACAAGCACTTTGTTTAACGTCGTTTGAGCTCGACGGTTGAAAGCGTCTCAAGGATCACCAAAAGAAATTGTTCCCGCATCCGTAACAACTTCACCACAAAGGTACACTTCCAACCTTTGCCCATTAACTGTCCAAATTTCTTTTGATGAATGGTATTCAATCACAATTGATCTGTAATGTTTGATTTCCCTAATCTGAAACAGACCGGACCATTTTGACTTCAACTTACCCGGAAACAATTTTAATCTTGAATTAAAAAATAAGACCAATTGTCCTTCATGAAAGTATTTACTCACAATCTTCTTGTTATGATACTTTTTTACCTTCTTCTTGTAAATTTTGTTGGAGTCATAAGCTTGAAGTCGCAGTTAATCCAATTCATGAAGTTGCACTTTCCTCTTTTCACCACTTAAAATGGGATCAAAGTTCAAGAATTTTAAGGCCCAAAAATCCTTATGCTCCAAATCTACCGGCAAATGACAAGTTTTGCCGTAGATCATTTTAAACGGTGTGAGATCTATCGGATACTTAAATATGGTCCGATAAGCCCACAAAGCTTCATCAAGCTTGTGTTCCCAATCCTTCCTAAAAGAAGACACAATTTTCTTAAGAATCCTCTTGATCTCACAATTTGATACTTCCACTTGAGCATTAGCCTGAGGATGATATGGTGATGTCACTTTGTGTTTCACACCATAATGCTCGAATGCTTTTTCTAATGGAGCATTGTAAAAGCCCGATTGAAGGACTTTCGTTGTTGTTTTTAACCCGTTAAAATGACCACCACAAGGTGAGTTGTGACAATTCCAAAGAATTATATTTGACTCCTCAATTGTAACAGACCTTCTCAAAAGGTTATCAACACCAAGTTTGAAAAAATAAGGCTCATCCCATACAAAATATTTAGCATCAAACAAAAATATCTTTCTTTGATTCCATGTTAGGCCTTTCGATATAACTCTGACAACTTTGTAATTTGCAATATCGGAAAACCAATGCCTAACTTGAACCATAAACAAATTCTCATCCAGAAATTCTTCTTTAACCTCAAATTCATTTTTAGTTACTTCCACATTCAAAAGACAGGATAAGCAATCAGCTACCAAATTCTCGGGTCCCTTCTTGTTCCGAATTTCAAGATCAAATTCTTGTAACAAAAGAACTCATATAATAAGCCTTTTCTTAGAATCCAGTTTGGTTAGAAAATACTTAATCGCCGCATGGTCCGTGTAAACAACCACTTAAAACCCAATGAGGTAAGGCCGAAAATTTTCCAATGCATACACTATCGCAAGAAGCTCTTTCTTTAGTGGCATAATTTATTTGAGCTTTGTTCAAAACTTTGCTTGCATAATGTATAGCATGAAAAAGTTTCGTTCTTTGACCAAATACCACACCAACGACATAACCACTAGAATCACACATGAGTTTGAAATCAAGTTTCCAAATGGGGGCCATGATTATGGATGCGATAGTCAAACTCTCTTTTAAAAAATTAAAAGCAAGCACGAAAGAGTCATCAAATTCAAAAGACTTATCTTTGTTGAGCAAATTGCTCAACGACTGCAATCTTTGCGAAGTCTTTAATGAACCTCCGATAGAATCCTGCATGACCGATAAAGCTTCTAATTCCTTTCACATTCAAGGGTGGTGGCAACTTCTCTATAACCTCCACTTTAGCTTGGTCAACTTTAAGTCCCTTTGAAGAAACTTTTCGGCCGAGCACAATTCCTTCCTTAACCATGAAGTTGCACTTCTCCCAATTAAGTAAGAGATTAGTTTTCACACACCTTTACAACACAACATCCAAATTTTTCAAACAAAGATCGAATGACGGCCTAAAAACCGAAAATTCATCCATGAAAATTTTAATGGAATTTTCAATCAAGTCAGAAAATATTGCTTGTGTGCACCGCTGGAAAGTAGCATGTGCATTACACAACCCAAACAGTGTCCTCCTATAAGCAAAGACCCCAAATGGACATGTAAACCCAATTTTCTCATGATCCTCTGGGTTAACAATAATTTGGTTGTAACCCGAATAACCATCAAGAAAACAATAGAATTTATGAACGAAAAGCCTCTCAAGCATTTGGTCCATGAAAGGTAAGGGAAAGTGATATTTCCTCATAGCTTTGTTTAGCCTATGATAATCGATACACATTCTCCAACCGGTCACGGTTCTTGTTGGTATTAATTCATTCTTTTCATTCCGAATCACCATCATCCACCTTTCTTCGGTGCCACTTGCACCGGACTAACCCAAGGACTATCGGAAATAGGATAAATCATTCCGCCCTCAAGCATCTTCACTACCTTTTTCCTAACCACTTCTTTCATGGTAGGATTTAAGCGGCGTTGAGGTTGAGCTACCGACTTAAAGCCATCCTCCATTAAGATCCTATGCATGTAATAGGATGGGCTTATTCCTTTATAATCGAAAAGAGTCCAACCCATAGAATTTTGATTCTTTTTCAACACTAAAATTAATTTTTCTTCCTCCTCAATGGTTAGTTCATTGCTTACGATCACCGGTTTGTACCCCCCATCATTGAGAAACACATACTTTAAATTAGGCGGCAAAATTTTCAACTCAATTTTGGTGTCCTCCACCTTTTCTGTTTTTCAAAACTTCCTCTAGCTCTTCCAAGGGAGGAAATTCTTATAATGCCTCAAGTTATCTCAAACATCTTTCAACTTCATTTTATTCACTCTCAATGAGACTTAGAAAAACATGAGTAAGAACTTTTTCTAAAGGGGTAGTAACCGTTAAAACATCGGTTTCTATCGATTAAACCATTTCAACCTAAAATGTAAAATGAGTAAAAACTCTCCAACAATCCAAATCAATCCAACAAAAGCATACATAATCATACACATTGAGAAAATAATAAGATTTCACACCCTTACCCGTTTAAATCGAATTCTAGATGTTGATCTTGAGCTATCCAAACTTTTCCTCTATTTTCTCCTCTTCTCTCTTCTTCCTTCTTTCTTTCTCTTCCTTTTCTCTTCTTTCTATTTCTATCCTTTTCTTTTCTTTCCTCTATTCCACTTATATCTCTTTCTATTCTATTTCTCTCCAAACATCTACTAATCCATTTTCTCACAAAATATCTCATCTTATCATTAAATAAGAAATGTCTAAAATACCCTCCAATCTATTTTCCCCGAAAACTCTCAAAATCGGTAAAATAGCATAATATACAAACATAACATATTAACACATCAATTTCACAATTAAAATATTAATCACCCAAATAAATCAAAAGACTCAACAAAATTGGAAATCAGAATCGGGGCGTTACAGAATCCGCCTCAAGAATGTTGATGAATAAGTTGGAAAGAAGAAGATGAGATTATGATAATGAATGAATAATCAATGGAGGATTCTTCCTCAATGTTTTTCTTCCCTTCTACTTTTCTCCTCTTTCTCTTCCTTTCTCTTACTATCTTTTCTTTCTTTCTATGCTCCCACTTCCTTGGAATAAAAGGGAAAAGAATGATATATAAAAAAATATCATTTAGGGAAAAGTTAGTAAGAGTGGTACATGAGGTAGGAAAAGAATATTAAGTGGTAAAATGTCCAATATTAGTGTTATCAAAATGTATCAATTGTACCAATTAATAAAAGGTCAGAGTCGAATAATATTAATTAAATCAATATGAGCTCATTAGTTACTTTAATTATCCCAATTGATAATTCTCAGAGCACATAGGAATTCATCTAATCTCAACTAATATTATTTAGAGCACTTTAGAATGAGACGGAATATTACAACATCCTTCACCTGGATGAAGTTGTTAGTGTTGTGCTCATGACTCTTATGGAAACAACAGTTCTCGGACTTGTCTCACTAGGAAGATTCCTTGATTGGATACAAATTTGTTATTCCAATATCCTTGAACTTTGTAAATACTTTGTTAGTGCACTCTTTCAATATTCTTTCTTGCAAGGTGTTCAGAGGAGCATAAGAGTCAAACACTTGGAAGGGGTTTGCTTTTTCTTTCCTCTTTCAACCATCCAAAATCCTTGTTTGGTTCCCGACTATATCCATCGTTTCCATGTATCCGACTACACCCATCAGCCAACAACATTTCTTAATAATTGATGTAGGATTGTACCTTACTCAGCAAATAATTTAGGTTATGCGCCTCCTTGCATCCTAACTTCTCCTAAAGTGCATAGTTCGATTTAAATCCCTTCTTAAAGCTCCAACACTTTAGGCTCTCATCCGAGCCTCCAAATACCACTGCTAACTTAGTGAAACGGTCAATATAAGTGTGTGTGGCCTCATTCTTACCTTGCGTGACACTAATGCGAGCGACCATAGTGGTTGGTTGTCTTTTCCTGGCAGCGAAATGGGTGATGAAAGTCTCACATAGGTCATACGAGAAATCTATACTTTTGACCAGGAAGGATTTAAACCAAGCTTTGGTGAATTCAGTAAGGTTAAGACAAAGAGCTTATATTTCACGTCTCTGTCAACATGGTATTATCCTAGTCGATCGCCCACAAGCTTAAGCTGCGTGTCGGATCTTCATTTCTATTGTAACTTTGGAGCTTTAGAGGCTTCTCAAAAGACTTTAGGATCCTATCATCTAGTACGTGAACGGTCGTAGGGTTATTTTTCTATGATTGAACAAAGACCTTTTCTTCATTCCTTTCTATCCTTATTGGTCAACGACCTTTTGGAGGAGTGTGGTTATCCCTTCCTCCTTTTGCATTTTTATGTGAAGTCGCCTCCTGCATGGTGTTGTTCTTCGGAATAACATTTTGTAGGCTTTTCTGATCCGAGTTAGTCTGCTTGCAAAGGCATAGAAGTTTGTGTTGAACCATATGGTACATGTTGTTTAACAATTTGTTAGCTACTTGAGGACCAAGGTTAGACTTCAAGAGTTGGAAATAGATAAAGCTTCGGATCTGGTTACCGCAGGCAGTAACATAGGTTTGAAGGATGGTCGCTATGTGAAATTGTGTAGTGGATTTGACGAATAGAGTAAGTTGAGAAATTCCTTGATCTACCTTAAAAAGGTAAGGTTTAGCGGCTGAAGAACAAAAGGAGTAGTTCCCGTGACTTGATTGTCCATCCTTTGAGGAAGAAACGAAGGATTCCTAACTGAAAGAGAAGCCTAAAATAAAATTTGATAAGAAGAAAAAGGTTCTAATGGCCACCTGGGATGATTCAGATACATCTGAATCTGAATCTGAGTCAGAAGAGGAATGTGCCAATGTAGCTTTGATGGCAGACATAGAAGATCAGGAGGAAGGAACTTCAGGATCTGAATCTGACTCTGAATCTGACTCTGACGCTGAAGAGGTAATGGCTAAACTTACTAAAGAAGAACTTATCAAAGTGTTATCAGAAGTTCTGAAGAGCTATAACAATATTAAGCTCAAATACAAGAAGCGTCAAAGCAATCTTGTATCTGAGAATAATATTCTCAAATCAGAAGTAGCTGAGCTAAATGAAAAGAACTTAAAATTGAAAAATGATTCTGAATTAGCTCAACAAAACTCTGATTCTGAAACTGAATCTGAATGCAAAAATATTTTGGAAAAATATGATTATAGCTTTCAGAAGTTTCTTGCTAAAAGCATAGACAGAAGCAAAATGGCTTCTATGATCTATGGAGTTAGCAGAAATAACAGAAAAGGAATTGGATATGAATCTTCCTCTGGAAAGGATTTAAATCCAAAACCTGTTGATAAGATTATCATCAAAAAGACTTCTTTATATTCCCACTTTAAATTTGGTTACTTGAATGATATTGAACAAACGCGCTCTGAAAAGAATATTCATGTGTTTAAATCTAAGGCTAGTCAGAATAAACCTTATGTTGAAAAACAGAAGTTTAGACAAACCTTCAGAACAACTAACCCTAAAGGACCCAAGAAGATCTGAGTACCTAAAAGTAAAATAATTCCTATTGCAGATGTTCTTAGCAGCAAGGTCAGAACACCAATCATGGTACCTGGACTCTGGATGCTCACGACACATGACAGGAGAAAGGTCTATGTTCCAAAGTCTGGAGCTTAGATCTGGAGGTGATGTGAAATTTGGAGGGAATCAGAAGGGCAAGATCATTGGATCTGGCACCATTGGAAATGGTAAACTTCTCTCTATTACTAATGTTTTACTTGTTGAAGGGTTAAAGCATAACTTATTGTCCATAAGTCAATTAAGTGACAATGGTTATGATATTACCTTTAATCAAAAATGTTGTAAAGCTATTAGTCAAAAGGATGGCTCTATCCTATTTAGTGGAAAGAGGAAAAATAACATTTATAAAATAAACCTTTCAGAACTTAAGGTTCAGAATGTTAAATGCCTCTTGTCTGTTAATGAAGAGCAATGGGTCTGGCACAGAAGATTGGGGCATATTAATATGAGACGTATATCTCAGATTAATAAACTTAATCTTATCAGAGGACTTCCTAATCTGAAGTTCACCTCAGATGCTCTTTGTGAAGTATGCCAAAAAGGGAAGTTTTCAAAATCATTCTTTAAATCAAAAAATGTTGTTTCTACTTCCAGACCACTAGAATTAATTCATATTGATCTGTTTGGACCAGTGAAAACTGCATCCATCAGAGGCAAGAAGTATGGATTATTCATTGTTGATGACTATAGTAGATGGACATGGGTAAAGTTCTTAAAACACAAGGATGAGTCACATTCTGTGTTCTTTGACTTCTGTAAACAAGTCTAGAATGAAAAAGATTTCAAAATTATAAAAGTCAAAAGTGATCATGGTGGTGAATTTGAAAATAAATATTTTGAAAAATATTTTAATGAAAATGACATTGCTCATGATTTTTCCTGTCCTAGAACTCCACAACAAAATGGAGTTGTAGAGAGGAAAAACAGAACTCTGCAAGAAATGGCCAGAACCATGATCAATGAGACTAATCTGGCAAAACACTTTTGGGCAGAAGCAATCAACACAGCCTGTTACATTCAGAACAGAGTGTCTGTAAGACCTCTTCTAGAGAAGACTCCATATGAACTGTGGAAGAATAGAAATCCTAACATTTCATATTTTCATCCTTTTGGATGTATTTGTTATATGTTAAATACTAAAGAAAATCTGAACAAGTTTGATTCCAAAGCACAGAAGTGTTTCATGCTTGGATATTCTGAATGCTCTAAAGGCTACAGAGTATACAACACTGACACACAGATTGTGGAAGAATCTATTCATGTTAGATTTGATGATATGCTTGGCAATAAAAAGCCAAAGCAGTCTGAAAACTCTGCAGATAGAGAAGTAGTCTTCACAGACTCTGAAGGCTCAGAGGCAGACAAAGCTCAAGTGAAGGAACCAGAAGCAACGCAAGATGCTATTCCTTTAACTTCTCAGATGAACAATTTAAACATTTCTGAAGAATCAACTATTAGAGGATCATCTTCCAGAATCAAAGCTTCTCATCCAGAGAATGTTATTATTGGAAAGAAGGATGATCCCATCAGAACAAGATCCTTTCTAAGATCATCTGAAGCATCATTATTTGGACTGGTGTCAATAATTGAACCAACTTCTGTAGATGAAGCTCTGCAAGACAATGGTTGGATTATTACCATGCAAGAAGAGTTAAATCAATTCACTAGAAATGATGTATGGGATTTAGTTCAAAGACCAAAAGGATTCAATATAATTGGAACTAAATGGGTCTTCAAAAATAAGCTTAATGAGAAAGGAGAAGTTGAAAGAAATAAGGCAAGGCTAGTTGCTCAAGGGTACAGTCAACAAGAAGGTATTGATTATACTGAAACTTATGCTCCAGTGGCAAGGTTAGAATCTATACGCCTTCTTATTTCATTTGCTGCATAAAATAACATCACTCTGTATCAGATGGATGTTAAAAGTGCCTTTCTAAATGGTATTATAGAAGAAGAAGTTTATGTCCACCAGCCTCCTGGTTTTGAGAATGAAAAATTTCCAGATCATGTTTTCAAATTAAAGAAATCTCTGTATGGTTTAAAACAAGCTCCCAGAGCTTGGTATGAGAGATTGAACAATTTTCTTCTGGAGAAAAATTTCATCAGAGGCAAAGTGGACACAACACTCTTTTGTAAATCATTTATGAAAGATCTTCTAATTTGTCAAATTTATGTGGATGATATAATATTTGGATCTACCAATACTATGATGGGAAAAGAGTTTGCTCAATGTATGCAGGCAGAATTTGAAATGTGCATGATGGGAGAACTGGGATTCTTTCTAGGAATTCAATTCAACCAAACTCCAGAGTGCACTTACATACATCAGACCAAATATGTTAAAGAACTTCTGAAGAAATTTAACATGACTGATAGTAAGCTGGCAAAGACTCCCATGCATCCAACTAGCTCACTAGGCAAGGAAGAGGTAAGTAAGAAAGTAGATCAGAAACTCTACAGAGGTATGATAGGATCTCTTCTTTACTTAACTGCTTCTAGACCTGACATATTGTTCAGTGTATGCTTGTGTGCTAGATTCCAATCAGATCTTAGAGAATCACACTTGACAGATGTCAAGAGGATTCTAAGGTATCTGAAAGGTACTTCTAATATGGGTTTGTGTTACAAAAAATCTGATGATTTCAAATTAGTTGGATTCTGTGATGCTGACTACGCTGGAGACAAAGTGGAAAGAAAAAGTACTTCTGGAAGTTGTCAATTTCTAGGAAGAAATCTAATCTCTTGGTACAACAAGAAGCAACCCACAATTGCACTTTCAACCACAGAGGCAGAATATATTGCTGCTGCTGGATGTAGCACGCAGATGCTCTGGATGAAAAGTCAGCTAGAAGATTATCAGATATTTGAAAGTAACATTTCTATCTTCTGTGATAATACTTCTGCTATATGTTTGTCTAAAAACCCCATTTTACACTCTAAGGCAAAACATATAGAAATTAAGCATCATTTCATCAAAGACTATGTTCAGAAGGGAATTATAAATTTGGCCTTTGTTGATACAGATCATCAATGGGCAGATATTTTCACAAAACCCCTTGTTGAAGATAGATTCAAATTTATTCTGAAAAATGTCGGTATGGATTTTTGTCCAGAATGATATTTGTCAGAAGCAAATTTTACAGATGCAAAAATGTCTAATGCTCTGAAGTATTTCTTCTGATTGCTTATTCATTTTCTTTAATTATTTTCTTGTGAAACTCTGAACTAACAATCCTCAGAGGATCTGAACGTTGGTTAACGTTTCATTTCTCAAAAGAATTCAGAAGCACATGCAAGCAAACACGTGTCACTCTAAATCTACAAAGGTGGTGTGTACACTACTGAAGAGACGTTTGAGGTGAAGTTTAAATAGTGAAAATCTTGATTTTCCCCCCAAATTGTCAGAATCAATAAATGCTTGAAATGATTTTTATTCTTTTCATTAAATGCTTTGTGTGAACGTGCTTTCTTCTGACTGTTTGTATGCCTAAGTGTTTAGTATAAATACATCATTTCTCACCATTTTCACACTTTTCACATCTCAAACCTCTTATGCATTTCTGTCTTCTTTTCTCTCTTCACCAAAACCCTAAGCGTTTGACAAACTCATCTTCAACGACAACTTCTTCATCCACTGCTGCACAATTTCAATCTACCATGGCTGCAATTACTTCTGCAAATATGGGTGTGACTTCATATACGCCTCCAAAGAGAACATTGTTAACACCTATTGAAAAACTGGAGGTTCTCTGTGAATCAATGGTGGAATTTGATTCACTGGCTGAGAATGGGTTTGAGTTTCGTTCCATTATAGATGCTCAAGGATGGGTGAAATATTTTGATATACTTTTTGGACCAGTTTACCCTCTTCTAGTGAAAGAATTCTGGATCCATGCTTCTGTATACCCTAAGTTCATTTTATCTTCTGTTCTAGGAAAAGAGATAATCATCACAGAAGATCTGATTAGGAAACTCATTGGATATGAGGAAACAGATGGAGTATCTCACTTGCCAGCTGGGCGTGTAGATATGGATGAAGTATATGAGGAAGTGATGATTGCTGAACAAGCTTCTAATAAGTTCAAAGATCTGAAGCCTGACTACAAGATCTAGGTTAAGATTTTAATGGGATGCATTCATCACAAAAAGTCTACAAACTCTCCAGACTATGTCAACAATGAACAGCTCTACTTTATGTATTGCTTAAGTCAGAGCACCAAGGTAGATCTTCCATATATCCTGTTTATGCACCTATGGAATCATATAAATGCCTCTAGAGAATATGTGAAGAAAAAAGGTCAGAAGATCAGAACTTGGATTCCTTTTGGAAGGTTAATTTCAGATCTTCTAACAGAAAATGGACTTGTAACTGCTCTGTATGCTGCTGGAGTCACAGATGAACTGGAATTCATTCTTGGAAAGCCTCTGAATGCCAAAAGTCTTCAGAGACTAAAAATAGTAGAAGAACTCACAACAACACCCAAGAAGTTGAACATCACTGAACTTAGTCAGAAGAGAATCCAAGTAGATGACTATCCTCTGTTCTATGCTGAAGAACCAAGGGAAATTGTAGTAAGATATATTGATGATTGCAAGGCAGAAGGAAAGCCTATTCCTACAGATATTATAAAGAGAGCAAGAGAACCATTGCCTGTTGTAGTAGAAGAGACACCAAGAAAAAGAAGTCAATCAGAAGCAGAAGCTGCACCTGTTCAGAAGAAGCCCAAGGTTGCTGAGAAGCCTCAGAAGCTGCTAAAGAGGAAAGAATATGGAGACACTCCTTCTGTTCCTGCAAAACGCATCAAGATTAAAGGTACCAAATCTTATGTATCTTCTGCAAATACTATTGTTATAAATGATTCAACTTTTAAGTCTATTCCAAAACCACCTCCTACAAAAAAACAATTTGTTACTGCTCCACCTCATGTATCTGTTCCATCCCCACAAAAATCATCTAATCATGTTTCCATCTCTCTTGTAAAACAATCATCTGTACCAAAACCAACAACAACAAAACCACAAATTCAGACTCCACAACCAGAACAACCAACAAAAACATCTGCACCACAAAAACCACAATCAGAACAACAACCAGAAAAGCCTTCTGAACAACAAAAACAACCACAAGAAAAAAAACCAGAAAAACAATCTGAACCTTTACAAGAAAAAGACTCTGAACATCAACAACAAAAATCATTTGAACCTCAAACACAACAACAAGAGAAACAACCACAATCAGAAAATCCACCATCCAACACATCTGAACCCACTGCATCTGTACCAGTTACTTCTGAACCTATAAAAGTAACATCTGATCCACCCACATCAGAACCACCTACATTTGAACCCTCATCAAAATCTTATGAAAATCCTTCAGAATCAACCAACCGTCTAGAACCAACATCCCTGAGACAGAAGTTCTAGATGTTACACCTCTGAAAACTGTCTTTCAAGTGTCTTCTACCTCTTGCACACCAACCACATCCTCCAATTCCTCAGAATCTGATATTCACCCAAATTTTCTGATATCCCCCTCTCACAGAGATTCTGAGGTAAACCAACCAGAACCCCCTGTATCTTCTGAAGTTCTTACTCCAGATCCTACTCCCACACCTAAATCATCATCTGAAATCCTCATTCCAAATCCTTTCCCAACATCTACACCAAGAACATCTGTAACTTCTGCCTCGTGCGACCAATTCTCATCTTATCTTCACAACCTTTCCTATGGTTTCAAACTCAAAGATTTATATGACAGAGTTGAACCATCTGACCCTATCACTCCTTTCAAACCCAAACTTACAATTATTCCACCATCTGTGCTTCTAACTTATATTAAATCAATGTCAGAAGTAGGTTCATTAGATACAATATCATACTCTGCTAAATCTGCAAAAGTTGTTACTTCTGAACCTGTTTCATCTGATAAACCTGCTGCTTCTGACAAACCTGCAAAATCTGCTTTCCAACCGTACTCTAATAAACCCTTTGATGTGGTTTCCTATCACACCAAAGCAAAACCAAATCTGTTGAATGCCTTAAACAGATCAAAACCTGACAAATCCCCTGAAATTCCTTTCATACCCTACTACCCTCCTCCTCTGATCTCCATTCACAAATCCATATTTCCACCTACTCCCCAACCAAAGCCAATCACCTTGGAGACTCTGTTACACCCCAAACCTAGACTAAATGTTGATCATTTATTTACATGTTATTTGCAAGAAATACAGATGTATTTAGGTATTGTACAGAGGAAGTGTTCAGCAACAATGGATGCAACAAAATCTGATGTCATCTGGAATGGCTTCATCAACAGATTCAACACTGTAGCATCAAATCTGAAGAACATATGTTCTGATGATGCGAAGCTCAGATTTGCTGAAGCTGCAAGAAGTCTGTTCTGGACTGTCAAGAGATCTGGACCATTCCTTCTTACAGATGCTCCTCCATCATCAGAAGAAGCTACTGAATCTGTATCTGAAGACAACCCTCTAGCCATGACTCTGATAGAACATCCTTCTGGCTCTACTGCTCCAAGCTCTAAAGCCCCTATGGAAATTGACTCTGTTCAAGCTTCAGAAACTGTTCCACCTTCTTCATCTGAGATTAAGAAAGAACATCCAGATCTTGAGGATAAAATTGCAGTTTTGGAAGCTGGTCAATTGGAAATCAAGTCATGGATGGCTAAACAGGATAAGAAGTCTGAAGACATGACTCAGTGGATGTCCCAACAGGATCAGAAGAATGAAACAATGGCTAAGTGGATGTCAAAACAAGAACAGTCCTCTTCTGAGATCACGGATCTGTTGAAGATGCTTTTGTCAAAACACTCTTAGTTTATTTTTTTTTCATTCTGATGTTTGCATCTGATGGTTGCATGTGTATTTTTGAATATCTTCTGATGTGTGTACTCTTGCTCAGAATTGAATGAATGTTTAAAAGTTTTCTCCACTTGATCTGTCTCTTTTACTGTTTCCTTTTATTTGTCTTTTCAAAGTTTTTACTTTTTGCTTATGACAAAAAAGGGGGAGAAAATATAGATCTGAACTGTTTAATTAAACTTCACCAGAATGAAACTTCAGACATATCTATTTTATCTAACATTAAATCTGAGTATTTCAGAACATTTGATTAGTACAATCTGTAAAAGAAACTCTGAGACTCTCAGATCATTTATCAATTATCAGACTCTGAAATATGCAAGACACTCTGACTCTCAAATGTTAAAGAACAATCAAGCTCTAACTTTGAAAAATACTCAAGACAAAAAGGGAAGTTTCTACTCTTTATTTGTATTTAATTCAGGGGGAGATTCATCATCTCAGGGGGAGTTATAATTATTATATTTTCAATTAAACAAAATTTCTGATGTTTTTGTCATCATCAAAAAGGGGGAGATTGTTAGAACACAGATTGGTTCTTAATAATATCTTTATGTTTTGATGATAACTATTATGAAATTTTGTAATTAAGAATTATATACTCTAAAATTTGCTTAAGAGTTTTTACTGCAGATAGTAAAGGAATTATCACTCTAGAAGCAAATCAGAGCTGAACATAAGAAATATGCTAGACTCTGAAGCGCCAGATGCATCCATTAGAAGATTCTGAATGCTGCCAACAGAAGATCCTGAGCGTAGCCTCCAGAAGGATCTGAAGCAGAAGCTCCAGAAGAATCTGAAGCAAGTCAGAAGCATCTGAACCAAAGAAGAATTCTGTATGAAGAGTTTTCAAAGCATAGTTACTACAGAAGATTCTGAAAGTACTAAAGCTGCCAGTACTGAGGATCTGACTCAAATATGCTCTGAAATTAAACACGCTAAAAGCACACCTGCTGCAGAAGACTCTGATTCAGCAAAGCTCAGATCAACATCAGAAGGCTCTGATGAATTTAGACTCTGATGGAACTTGCTGAAAATTGAAGAAGAATTATTCAAAGATTATATCCGTTGGAATAATCCAAACAACTCTTTCCTTATTTATGCTAGACACAAGAACACAGACAAAAAGGATTTATCTGTGCTTTCTTCTTCTAGGAAAGGTCACTTGATGTGAAGACAAAAAGGCTCAGACCTTTTGGACACTCTTCTCAACGTGAAGCTCTCTTGGATCAGCTGCCTATAAAAGCAAGACTTCACCCATCTTCTTCATTTGACGTTTTTATCTAAAAGAAATCAACATTCAAAGCTCTCATACTATTCATATTCTTTCTAAGAATTAATTTCTTTGTTCTTAATATTTAAGTGAAAAATCACAGTTGTGATAAAGCTTTTTAGAAGCAATTTAAACACTTGTATTTGTATTTCATTTGATTGTAAACCTTAAGAAGATCCAGTTAGGATCAGTAGTTCTTGAGAAGACTTTGAACAGTTGTTCTAAGTGCTTACTATTGTAATCAGTTGATTAAATAGTGGATTAAGTCCTTGATTGAGAAAGGCAAATCACTCTAGGAAGGGTGGACTGGAGTAGTTGAGTTCAACGAACCAGGATAAAAATACTTGAGTTTTATTTCTAAGTTTTAATATTCATACTTATTCAACCCCCCCCCCCCCTTCTAAGTATTTTCTCACCTTCAGTTGGTATCAGAGCTCCGGTTCTGTGTGTGCTACCACTTCACAGTGACAGTAAAGATCCAGTGAGAAAAACTTTGATATATATTTGGTTGTTACTATGGCTGATAATACAATGTCTAACACCAACAACAAATATGAAGAAAGAGACAGAATCAACACCAAACCCCCTATGTTTGATGGGGAGAAATTTGATTATTGGAAAGACAGGATTGAAAGTTTTTTCCTTGGATATGATGCTGATTTATGAGATCTGGTCATAGATGGATATGTTCATCCCACTGATGGGAATGGCAAGAAAGTAGACAGAAAATCTATGACAGATACTCAGAAGAAGGAATTTAGAAATCACCACAAGGCCAGAACAATATTGTTAAATGCAATATCTCACGCTGAGTATGAAAAAATTACAAACAGGGAAACTGCATTTGACATGTTTGAGTCCTTAAAAATGACTCATGAGGGAAACTCTCAAGTCAAAGAAACAAAGGCTCTGGCTCTAATCCAGAAGTATGAAGCCTTCAAGATGGAAGACTCTGAATCTGTTGAAGCTATGTTCTCCAGATTTCAAATACTTACAGCTGGACTAAAGGTTCTAGATAAAGGATACTCTACTGCTGATCATGTGAAAAAGATCATCAGAAGCTTACCTACCAGATGGAGACCTATGGCGACATCGCTGAAAATGGCTAAAGATCTGAACAAGATCTCCTTGGAGGAACTAATCAGTTCACTAAGAAGTCATGCAATTGAACTTGAGGAAGATGAACCTCAAAAGAAAGGTAAATCTGTTGCTTTAAAATCTAATAAATCTGCTAAAGCATTGCAGGTAATAGAGGAAAACTCTGAAGAATCCTCATCTGAAGATGAAGATGAACTATCCATGCTGTCCAGAAGAATAAACAAACTCTGGAAGCATAAAGGAATGAAGTTCAGAAACTTCAGGAAGCCTGACCAAAGAAAAGAGTCTTCTGGACACAGAAGATCTGACAAAAAGGAGGTTGTCTGTTATGAATGTAAAGAACCTGGACATTACACAAATGAATGTCCAAAGGTGCTGAAAGAGAAGCCTAAAAGAAAATTTGATAAGAAGAAAAAGGTTCTAATGGCCACCTGGGATGATTCAGATACATCTGAATCTGAATCTGAGTCAGAAGAGGAATGTGCCAATGTAGCTTTGATGGCAGACATAGAAGATCAGGAGGAAGGAACTTCAGGATCTGAATCTGACTCTGAATCTGACTCTGACGCTGAAGAGGTAATGGCTAAACTTACTAAAGAAGAACTTATCAAAGTGTTATCAGAAGTTCTGAAGAGCTATAACAATATTAAGCTCAAATACAAGAAGCGTCAAAGCAATCTTGTATCTGAGAATAATATTCTCAAATCAGAAGTAGCTGAGCTAAATGAAAAGAACATAAAATTGAAAAATGATTCTGAATTAGCTCAACAAAACTCTGATTCTGAAACTGAATCTGAATGCAAAAATATTTTGGAAAAATATGATTATAGCTTTCAGAAGTTTCTTGCTAAAAGCATAGACAGAAGCAAAATGGCTTCTATGATCTATGGAGTTAGCAGAAATAACAGAAAAGGAATTGGATATGAATCTTCCTCTGGAAAGGATTTAAATCCAAAACCTGTTGATAAAATTATCATCAAAAAGACTTCTTTATATTCCCACTTTAAATTTGGTCACTTGAATGATATTGAACAAACACGCTCTGAAAAGAATATTCATGTGTTTAAATCTAAGGCTAGTCAGAATAAACCTTATGTTGAAAAACAGAAGTTTAGACAAACCTTCAGAACAACTAAACCTAAAGGACCCAAGAAGATCTGGGTACCTAAAAGTAAAATAATTCTTGTTGCAGATGTTCTTAGCAGCAAGGTCAGGACACCAATCATGGTACCTGGACTCTGGATGCTCACGACACATGACAGGAGAAAGGTCTATGTTCCAAAGTCTGGAGCTTAGATCTAGAGGTGATGTGAAATTTGGAGGGAATCAAAAGGGCAAGATCATTGGATCTGGCACCATTGGAAATGGTAAACTTCCCTCTATTACTAATGTTTTACTTGTTGAAGGGTTAAAGCATAACTTATTGTCCATAAGTCAATTAAGTGACAATGGTTATGATATTACCTTTAATCAAAAATGTTGTAAAGCTATTAGTCAAAAGGATGGCTCTATCCTATTTAGTGGAAAGAGGAAAACCAACATTTATAAAATAAACCTTTCAGAACTTAAGGTTCAGAATGTTAAATGCCTCTTGTCTGTTAATGAAGAGCAATGGGTCTGGCACAGAAGATTGGGGCATATTAATATGAGACGTATATCTCAGATTGATAAACTTAATCTTGTCAGAGGACTTCCTAATATGAAGTTCACCTCAGATGCTCTTTGTGAAGCATGCCAAAAAGGGAAGTTTTCAAAATCATCCTTTAAATCAAAAAATGTTGTTTCTACTTCCAGACCACTAGAATTACTTCATATTGATCTGTTTGGACCAGTGAAAACTGCATCCATCAGAGGCAAGAAGTATGGATTATTCATTATTGATGACTATAGTAGATGGACATGGGTAAAGTTCTTAAAACACAAGGATGAGTCACATTTTGTGTTCTTTGACTTCTGTAAACAAGTCCAGAATGAAAAAGATTTCAAAATTATAAAAGTCAGAAGTGATCATGGTGGTGAATTTGACAATAAATATTTTAATGAAAATGACATTGCTCATGATTTTTCCTGTCCTAGAACTCCACAACAAAATGGAGTTGTAGAGAGGAAAAACAGAACTCTGCAAGAAATGGCCAGAACCATGATCAATGAGACTAATCTGGAAAAACACTTTTGGGCATAAGCAATCAACACAGCCTGTTACATTCAGAACAGAGTGTCTGTAAGACCTCTTCTAGAGAAGACTCCATATGAACTGTGGAAGAACAGAAAGCCCAACATTTCATATTTTCATCCTTTTGGATGTATTTGTTATATGTTAAATACTAAAGAAAATCTGAACAAGTTTGATTCCAAAGCACAAAAATGTTTCATGCTTGGATATTCTGAACGCTCTAAAGGCTACAGAGTATACAACACTGAGACACAGATTGTGAAAGAATCTATTCATGTTAGATTTGATGATAAGCTTGTCAATAAAAAGCCAAAGCAATCTGAAAACTCTGCAGATAGAGAAGTAGTCTTCACAGACTCTGAAGGCTCAGAGGCAGACAAAGCTCAAGTGAAGGAACCAGAAGCAACACCAGATGCTATTCCTTTAACTTCTCAGATGAACAATTTAAACATTTCTGAAGAATCAACTATTAGAGGATCATCTTCCAGAATCAAAGCTTCTCATCTAGAGAATGTTATTATTGGAAAGAAGGATGATCCCATCAGAACAGATCCTTTCTAAGATCATCTGAAGCATCATTATTTGGACTGGTGTCAATAATTGAACCAACTTCTGTAGATGAAGCTCTGCAAGACAATGGTTGGATTATTGCCATGCAAGAAGAGTTAAATCAATTCACTAGAAATGATGTATGAGATTTAGTTCAAAGACCAAAAGGATTCAATATAATTGGAACTAAGTGGGTCTTCAGAAATAAGCTTAATGAGAAAGGAGAAGTTGAAAGAAATAAGGCAAGGCTAGTTGCTCAAGGGTATAATCAACAAGAAGGTATTGATTATACTGAAACTTATGCTCCAGTGGCAAGGTTAGAATCTATACGCCTTCTTATTTCATTTGCTACACAAAATAACATCACTCTGTATCAGATGGATGTTAAAAGTGCCTTTCTAAATGGTATTATAGAAGAAGAAGTTTATTTCCACCAGCCTCCTGGTTTTGAGAATGAAAAATTTCCAGATCATGTTTTCAAATTAAAGAAATCTCTGTATGGTTTAAAACAAGCTCCCAGAGCTTGGTATGAGAGATTGAGCAATTTTCTTCTGGAGAAAAATTTCATCAGAGGCAAAGTGGACACAACACTCTTTTGTAAATCATTTAAGAAAGATCTTCTAATTTGTCAAAATTATGTGGATGATATAATATTTGGATCTACCAATACTATGATGGGAAAGGAGTTTGCTCAATGTATGCAGGCAGAATTTGAAATGAGCATGATGGGAGAACTGAGATTCTTTCTAGGAATTCAAGTCAACCAAACTCCAGAGTGCACTTACATACATCAGACCAAATATGTTAAAGAACTTCTGAAGAAATTTAACATGACTGATAGTAAGCTGGCAAAGACTCCCATGCATCCAACTAGCTCACTAGGCAAGGAAGAGGTAAGTAAGAAAGTAGATCAGAAACTCTACAGAGGTATGATAGGATCTCTTCTTTACTTAACTGCTTCTAGACCTGACATATTGTTCAGTGTATGCTTGTGTGCTAGATTCCAATCAGATCTTAGAGAATCACACTTGACAGATGTCAAGAGGATTCTAAGGTATCTGAAAGGTACTTCTAATATGGGTTTGTGTTACAGAAAATCTGATGATTTCAAATTAGTTGGATTCTGTGATGCTGACTACGCTGGAGACAAAGTGGAAAGAAAAAGTACTTCTGGAAGTTGTCAATTTCTAGGAAGAAATCTAATCTCTTGGTACAACAAGAAGCAACCCACAATTGCACTTTCAACCACAGAGGCAGAATATATTGCTGCTGCTGGATGTAGCACGCAGATGCTCTGGATGAAAAGTCAGCTAGAAGATTATCAGATATTTGAAAGTAACATTTCTATCTTCTGTGATAATACTTCTGCTATATGTTTGTCTAAAAACCCCATTTTACACTCTAAGGCAAAACATATAGAAATTAAGCATCATTTCATCAAAGACTATGTTCAGAAGGGAATTATAAATTTGGCCTTTGTTGATACAGATCATCAATGGGCAGATATTTTCACAAAACCCCTTGTTGAAGATAGATTCAAATTTATTCTGAAAAATGTTGGTATGGATTTTTGTCCAGAATGATATTTGTCAGAAGCAAATTTTACATATGCAAAAATGTCTAATGCTCTGAAGTATTTCTTCTGATTGCTTATTCATTTTCTTTAATTATTTTCTTGTGAAACTCTGAACTAACAATCCTCAGAGGATCTGAACGTTGGTTAACGTTTCATTTCTCAAAAGAATTCAGAAGCACATGCAAGCAAACACGTGTCACTCTAAATCTACAAAGGTGGTGTGTACACTACTGAAGAGACGTTTGAGGTGAAGTTTAAATAGTGAAAATCTTGATTTTCCCCCCAAATTGTCAGAATCAATAAATGCTTGAAATGATTTTTATTCTTTTCATTAAATGCTTTGTGTGAACGTGCTTTCTTCTGACTGTTTGTATGCCTAAGTGTTTAGTATAAATACATCATTTCTCACCATTTTCACACTTTTCACATCTCAAACCTCTTATGCATTTCTGTCTTCTTTTCTCTCTTCACCAAAACCCTAAGCGTTTGACAAACTCATCTTCAACGGCAACTTCTTCATCCACTGCTGCACAATTTCAATCTACCATGGCTGCAATTACTTCTGCAAATATGGGTGTGACTTCATATACGCCTCCAAAGAGAACATTGTTAACACCTGTTGAAAAACTGGAGGTTCTCTGTGAATCAATGGTGGAATTTGATTCACTGGCTGAGAATGGGTTTGAGTTTCGTTCCATTATAGATGCTCAAGGATGGGTGAAATATTTTGATATACTTTTTGGACCAGTTTACCCTCTTCTAGTGAAAGAATTCTGGATCCATGCTTCTGTATACCCTAAGGTCATTTTATCTTCTGTTCTAGGAAAAGAGATAATCATCACAGAAGATCTGATCAGGAAACTCATTGGATATGAGGAAACAGATGGAGTATCTCACTTGCCAGCTGGGCGTGTAGATATGGATGAAGTATATAAGGAAGTGATGACTGCTAGACAAGCTTCTAATAAGTTCAAAGATCTGAAGCCTGACTACAAGATCTGGGCTAAGATTTTAATGGGATGCATTCATCACAGAAAGTCTACAAACTCTCCAGACTATGTCAACAATGAACAACTCTACTTTATGTATTGCTTAAGTCAGAGCACCAAGGTAGATCTTTCATATATCCTTTTTATGCATCTATGGAATCATATAAATGCCTCTAGAGAATATGTGAAGGAAAAAGGTCAGAAGATCAGAACTTGGATTCCTTTTGGAAGGTTAATTTCAGATCTTCTAACAGAAAATGGACTTGTAACTGCTCTGTATGTTGCTGGAGTCACAGATGAACTGGAATTCATTCTTGGAAAGCCTCTGAATGCCAAAAGTCTTCAGAGACTAAAAATAGTAGAAGAACTCACAACAGCACCTAAGAAGCTGAACATCACTGAACTTAGTCAGAAGAGAATCCCAGTAGATGACTACCCCCTGTTCTATGCTGAAGAACCAAGGGAAATTGTAGTAAGATATATTGATGATTGCAAGGCAGAAGGAAAGCCTATTCCTGCAGATATTATAAAGAGAGCAAGAGAACCATTGCCTGTTGTAGTAGAAGAGACACCAAGAAAAAGAAGTCAATCAGAAGCAGAAGCTGCACCTGTTCAGAAGAAGCCCAAGGTTGCTGAAAAGCCTCAGAAGCTGCTAAAGAGGAAAGAATATGGAGACACTCCTTCTGTTCCTGCAAAACGCATCAAGATTAAAGGTACCAAATCTTCTGTATCTTCTGCAAATACTATTGTTATAAATGATTCAACTTTTAAGTCTATTCCAAAACCACCTCCTACACAAAAACAATCTGTTACTGCTCCACCTCATGTATCTGTTCCATCCCCACAAAAATCATCTAATCATGTTTGCATCTCTCCTGTAAAACAATCATCTGTACCAAAACCAACAACAACAAAACCACAAATTCAAACTCCACAACCAGAACAACCAACAAAACCATCTGCACCACAAAAACCACAATCAGAACAACAACCAGAAAAGCCTTCTGAACAACAAAAACAACCACAAGAAAAACAACCAGAAAAACAATCTGAACCTTTACAAGAAAAAGACTCTGAACATCAACAACAAAAATCATTTGAACCTCAAACACAACAACAAGAGAAACAACCACAATCAGAAAATCCACCATCCAACACATCTGAACCCACTGCATCTGTACCAGTTACTTCTGAACCTATAAAAGTAACATCTGATCCACCCACATCAGAACCACCTACATTTGAACCCTCATCAAAATCTTATGAAAATCCTTCAGAATCAACCAACCCGTCTGGAACCAACATCCCTGAGACAGAAGTTCTAGATGTTACACCTCTGAAAACTGTCTTTCAAGTGTCTTCTACCTCTTGCACACCAACCACATCCTCCAATTCCTCAGAATCTGATATTCACCCAGATTTTCTGATATCCCCCTCTCATAGAGATTCTGAGGTAAACCAACCAGAACCCCCTGTATCTTCTGAAGTTCTTACTCCAGATCCTACTCCCACACCTAAATCATCATCTGAAATCCTCATTCCAAATCCTTTCCCAACATCTACACCAAGAACATCTGTAACTTCTGCCTCGTGCGACCAATTCTCATATTATCTTCACAACCTTTCCTATGGTTTCAAACTCAAAGATTTCTATGACAGAGTTGAACCATCTGACCCTATCACTCCTTTCAAACCCAAACTTACAATCATTCTACCATCTGTGCTTCTAACTTATATTAAATCAATTTCAGAAGTAGGTTCATTAGATACAATATCATACTCTGCTAAATCTGCAAAAGTTGTTACTTCTGAACCTGTTTCATCTGATAAACCTGCTGCTTCTGATAAACCTGCAAAATCTGCTTTCCAACCTTACTCTAATAAACCCTTTGATGTGGTTTCCTATCACACCAAAGCAAAACCAAATCTGTTGAATGCCTTAAACAGATCAAAACCTGACAAATCCCCTGAAATTCCTTTCATACCCTACTACCTCCTCCTCTGATCTCCATTCACAAATCCATATTTCCACCTACTCCCCAACCAAAGCCAATCACCTTGGAGACTCTGTTACACCCTAAACCTAGACTAAATGTTGATCATTTATTTACATGTTTTTTTGCAAGAAATACAGATGTATTTAGGTACTGTACAGAGGAAGTGTTCAGCAACAATGGATGCAACAAAATCTGATGTCATCTGGAATGGCTTCATCAACAGATTCAACACTGTAGCATCAAATCTGAAGAACATATGTTCTGATGATGCGAAGCTCAGATTTGCTGAAGCTGCAAGAAGTCTGTTCTGGACAGTCAAGAGATCTGGACCATTCCTTCTTACAGATGCTCCTCCATCATCAGAAGAAGCTACTGAATCTGCATCTGAAGACAACCCTCTGGCCATGACTCTGATAGAACATCCTTCTGGCTCTACTGCTCCAAGCTCTAAAGCCCCTATGGAAATTGACTCTGTTCAAGCTTCAGAAACTGTTCCACCTTCTTCATCTGAGATTAAGAAAGAACATCCAGATCTTGAGGATAAGATTGCAGTTTTGGAAGCTGGTCAATCAGAAATCAAGTCATGGATGGCTAAACAAGATAAGAAGTCTGAAGACATGACTCAGTGGATGTCCCAACAGGATCAGAAGAATGAAACAATGGCTAAGTGGATGTCAAAACAAGAACAGTCCTCTTCTGAGATCACGGATCTGTTGAAGATGCTTTTGTCAAAACACTCTTAGTTTATTTTTTTTTCATTCTGATGTTTGCATCTGATGGTTGCATGTGTATTTTTGAATATCTTTTGATGTGTGTACTCTTGCTCAGAATTGAATGAATGTTTAAAAGTTTTCTCCACTTGATCTGTCTCTTTTACTGTTTCCTTTTATTTGTCTTTTCAAAGTTTTTACTTTTTGCTTATGACAAAAAAGGGGGAGAAAATATAGATCTGAACTGTTTAATTAAACTTCACCAGAATGAAACTTCAGACATATCTATTTTATCTAACATTAAATCTGAGTATTTCAGAACATTTGATTAGTACAATCTGTAAAAGAAACTCTGAGACTCTCAGATCATTTATCAATTATCAGACTCTGAAATATGCAAGACACTCTGACTCTCAAATGTTAAAGAACAATCAAGCTCTAACTTTGAAAAATACTCAAGACAAAAAGGGAAGTTTCTACTCTTTATTTGTATTTAATTCAGGGGGAGATTCATCATCTCAGGGGGAGTTATAATGATTATATTTTCAATTAAACAAAATTTCTGATGTTTTTGTCATCATCAAAAAGGGGGAGATTGTTAGAACACTGATTGGTTCTTAATAATATCTTTATGTTTTGATGATAACTATTATGAAATTTTGTAATTAAGAATTATATACTCTAAAATTTGCTTAAGAGTTTTTACTGCAGATAGTAAAGGAATTATCACTCTAGAAGCAAATCAGAACTGAACATAAGAAATATGCTAGACTCTGAAGCGCCAGATGCATCCATTAGAAGATTCTGAATGCTGCCAACAGAAGATCCTGAGCGTAGCCTCCAGAAGGATCTGAAGCAGAAGCTCCAGAAGAATCTGAAGCAAGTCAGAAGCATCTGAACCAAAGAAGAATTCTGTATGAAGAGTTTTCAAAGCATAGTTACTACAGAAGATTCTGAAAGTACTAAAGCTGCCAGTACTGAGGATCTGACTCAAATATGCTCTGAAATTAAACACGCTAAAAGCACACCTGCTGCAGAAGACTCTGATTCAGCAAAGCTCAGATCAACATCAGAAGGCTCTGATGAATTTAGACTCTGATGGAACTTGCTGAAAATTGAAGAAGAATTATTCAAAGATTATATCCGTTGGAATAATCCAAACGACTCTTTCCTTATTTATGCTAGACACAAGAACACAGACAAAAAGGATTTATCTGTGCTTTCTTCTTCTAGGAAAGGTCACTTGATGTGAAGACAAAAAGGCTCAGACCTTTTGGACACTCTTCTCAACGTGAAGCTCTCTTGGATCAGCTGCCTATAAAAGAAAGACTTCACCCATCTTCTTCATTTGACGTTTTTATCTAAAAGAAATCAACATTCAAAGCTCTCATACTATTCATATTCTTTCTAAGAATTAATTTCTTTGTTCTTAATATTTAAGTGAAAAATCACAGTTGTGATAAAGCTTTTTAGAAGCAATTTAAACACTTGTATTTGTATTTCATTTGATTGTAAACCTTAAGAAGATCCAGTTAGGATCAGTAGTTCTTGAGAAGACTTTGAACAGTTGTTCTAAGTGCTTACTATTGTAATCAGTTGATTAAATAGTGGATTAAGTCCTTGATTGAGAAAGACAAATCACTCTAGGAAGGATGGACTGGAGTAGTTGAGTTCAACGAACCAGGATAAAAATACTTGAGTTTTATTTCTAAGTTTTAATATTCATACTTATTCAACCCCCCCTTCTAAGTATTTTCTCACCTTCACTCCTTTCCATTGAATGGTGAAACCTACGGCTTTGGAAGATCCAATCATCTGACATATCTGATTGAAAGAGTTTGACTCCAAATTTAATGAAATTGGTTCGGAGATAAAATATGTGTTTTGGTCGAAGGAGATCTAGATCTGATCTAATTGAATCCACAAATGATGGATCATTTAAATTGTAGGATTCAAAAGTCAATTTCCATATACGACGTTAATGTTTTGTTTTAGAACGAGTTTATGATCGAAGAGGATAAATTTGCAGTATGTTGTAGTCGTTCAAGGCTTTCGATATGGTGAAGAGTAAAACTGACCTACAAAGTTAATACTCCAATGTTCAAGTTAGTAAAAAAGTGAAAATCAAATTTAAATAGAAATGAATGATCTTTGAAGAGTAAAGGGTTTTCCTCGTTAAATAAAATGAATAATTAGTGTAAAATACTTATAATTATTAGTAATAATTCATATTTTATTATATTATTTTCCTTAGCCCCTAAGTTTGTTAGAGGGTATTTTAGTATTTTATCTTATTCTAGTAACCCTAGTTTTAGCTTATAAATAGGGTGACAATCATTGTAACTTTTAATCCTGTTTCTTCTGCCGTCATTCTTAAATAGAATATTTCTACCTTTCATCATTTATTCTACCTTTGCACCAACAATTGGTATCTAGAGCTCTGGTTCAGATTCATTGGGAAACACGGGAAACACGAGTGAACGTGAGGTCTTGTGTGTTTGATTTTGATTCTTAGATTCATGTTGAATCTTGAACAAAATCTGATCAGAATTTTAATTCTGTGGGTTGGGAAACACTGTGTGAGAAAACTCTGAGTGTATTGTGCAAAGTAGAAGATGAACGGAAACGGCAACATGAACACCAAGCTTCCAGTATTTGACGGTAAAAATTGGAATCGTTGGATGATCCAAATGCGTGTACTATTTGGTGCTCAAGATGTTCTAGATCTTGTCACTGATGGTTATGTTCCAGTAGCAGCAGATGCAACCGATGAACAGAAAAACGCGCAGAAGGAAGTAAGGAAGAAGGATCAGAAAGCATTGTTCTTCATTCATCAATGTGTGGATGTAAACGTGTTTGAGAAGATTGCAGACTCTACAACAGCAAAGGCTGCATGGGACACTCTGGTGAGATGTTATGGTGGTGACGCATCAGTGAAGAAGGTGAAGCTTCAGCCCTTGAGAAAGCAATATGAGAATCTCAACATGAAGAATAATGAGAAAGTTTCTGAATACATCTCCAGAGTGATTCTGATCACTAATGAGATGAAGGCATGTGGAGAAACTCTTTCTGAAGAAACAATCATGGAGAAAGTATTGAGATCCCTTACTCCTCAATTTGATTACATTGTGGTAGCAATAGAACATTCCAAAGATCTGAGCACAATGAGAATTGAAGAGCTGCAGAGCAGTTTAGAAGCGCAAGAGTTGCGTTTGACTGAGAGAACTTCTGAAAGGGAAGTAGAGCAGCAGGCTCTGAAAGCAATTTCTGATAGGAGGTATCAGAAGCAGTCAGAAGCCAAGAGAAGATCTGATGGTGGTCAGAAGTCAGAAACCTCAACCTCTGATAGACAAAAGAATGCTCAGAAGGGAAAAGAGAAGTATGACAAGAAGAAGATTCAATGTTACTGTTGTAAGAAGTTTGGTCACTTTGCTAGAGATTGTTGGTCAAACAAGGAGAAGAAATCAGAAGAAGCAAATATAGCCAGAAGTTCTGATGACGAATTTGTGCTATTGATGGCCTCTGAATCTGATGATCTGACAGACTGGTGGTATATGGACACTGGCTGTTCAAATCATCTTACTGGAAACAAGAAATGGCTGGTTGACTTTGACTCTGAAAAGAGAACAAAGATCAGATGTGCTGATGACAAATATCTTAATGCAGAAGGTATGGGAAATGTCAGAGTGACTCTGAACAATGGGAAAATAGCATTGATTCAGAATGTGTGGTATGTACCTGGCATCAGAAGCAATCTGATGAGTGTGGGACAATTAATTGAGAAAGGTTTCTCAGTTACCATGAAGGACAATCTTCTGAAGCTGTATGACTGTAATCAGAAGTTGATTATGGAGTCAGAACAGGGAAGGAATAGAACATTCAAGGTGAATGTCAGAACTGCAGACTCAGAGTGTCTTAGTGCAACAAGTACTGAGAAGGAGAGTGAGTTGTGGCACAGAAGATTTGGTCATTTGAATTTCAGAAGCTTACAACATCTGAATTCAAAGAAATTGGTACATGGAATTCCTGCAATTAAGAAGCCTGAAAAGTCATGCAAAGTTTGCATGGAAGGAAAACAACCAAGATTGCCATTTGCATCAGAAGTTGCTCCAAGAGCAAAACATGCCTTGGGAGTTGTACACTCTGATGTGTGTGGTCCATTTCCAGTAGCATCAATTGGAGGGAATAAATACTTTGTGTTATTTGTTGATGAATTCACAAGAATGACATGGGTATCCCTTATTAAGTTCAAACACGAGGTGTTTGATGAATTCAAGAAGTTCAGAATGAAGGCTGAGAATCAGAGTGGTCAGAAGTTGAAGATTCTTAGAACTGATGGTGGAGGTGAGTATAACTCCAAAGAGTTCCAGAAGTTCTGTGAGGAGAATGGAATTGAGCATGAGGTTACTGCTCCTTATACCCCTCAACACAATGGTCTTGCTGAAAGAAGAAACCGTACTTTGCTTGATATGGTGAGAAGCATGCTAAAGGAGAAGAAGCTTCCTCAGAAGCTCTGGGGAGAAGCTGTTGCCACTGCAACGTATGTACTCAACAGATGTCCTACGAAGAAGTTGAAGGAAATAGTTCCTATGCAGAAGTGGACTGGAGACAAGCAAAGTGTTAGTCATCTGAAGGTGTTTGGTTCTGTTTGCTATAAACATGTTCCAGAAGCCAGAAGACAGAAGCTGGATGATAGAAGCAAAGTGATGATTCTGATAGGGTACCACAGTACAGGTGCATACAAGCTCTATTGTCCAGAAACCAATAAAATTGGATTCAGCAGAGATGTGATTGTGAAGGAATCAGAAGTTTGGAATTGGGATAAGTCTAAATCTGATTCTGATGTTAGAACCTCTGAAGAAAGGCCAGAGTTAAGAATTTTTGAAGTTGAAGTAAACCCTGATATTGACTCTGACTCTGATACTGATTCAAACTCTGAAGAAGACTCAGAAGATGAAGGTGACCCAGATGACCCAGACTCTGATGATTCAGACTCTGATGGCAATCCAGATCTTGGTGGCAATTCAGACTCTGGAAATATGCCAGACTCTGAAGATGGTCAAAGCTCTGGAGGTCAATCATCTGAAGCTAGAAACTCTGAAGCTCAAGACTCTGAACAAGTTCAGAGACCACAAAGAATCAGAAGCGTTCCCAGAAGATTTGCAGAATTTGACATGCTGCAAGACACTGAAGTAGACTCTGAAGGAGAAGTTATTCAGTGTGCCATGTTAGTAGACTCTGAACCTATAAGTACAGAGGAGGCTCTTAAGCAGAAGCTCTGGCTGAAGGCCATGAAAGAAGAACTTGATGCTATAGAGAGAAACAAGACTTGGAAGCTGACAGAACTTCCAAAAGACAAGAAAGCCATCAGCGTCAGATGGGTTTTCAAGCAGAAGTTAAAGCCAGATGGCTCAATTGGCAAACATAAAGCAAGGTTGGTAGCCAGAGGATTTCTACAGAAACCTGGGCTGGATTATTCTGAAGTGTTTGCACCTGTAGCAAGACATGAAACAATCAGAATGGTGATTGCAATAGCTGCTAACAGGAATTGGCCTCTGATGCATTTAGATGTAAAATCTGCATTTCTGAATGGTCCATTAGAAGAAGAAGTTTACGTGTCACAACCTCCTGGATTTGTGAAAAAAAATCAGGAAGGGATGGTGTACAGATTATACAAAGCTCTATATGGATTAAAACAAGCGCCCAGAGCTTGGAATCAGAAGATTGATTCATTTTTCAAGAAGCAAGGCTTTCAGAAATGTGAGATGGAGTACGGTGTCTATGTTCAGCATACTTCTGAAGGCAATATGACTCTGGTATGTTTATATGTTGATGATATACTATTGACTGGAAGTTCTGAACAGGAGATAGCCAAGTTCAAGAAGGTTCTAATGAATGAATTTGAAATGACTGATCTAGGCAAAATGACATACTTTCTAGGGATGGAGTTCAGATATTTTGAGAAAGGTATCATTTTGCATCAGCTCAAGTATGAATTAGAACTTCTGAAGAGATTTGATCTGAAGAATTGTAAGATGGCTGTCACACCTTCTGATACAAATCAGAAACTGGATTCAGACTCTGAAGGAAAGGATGTGGATGCTACAACCTTCAAACAGTTGGTTGGTTCTCTGAGGTATCTGTGCAATACCAGACCTGATATTTGCTACTCAGTTGGGATGGTTAGTAGGTTCATGAGTAAACCTAAGTGGTCCCATTACCAAGCTGCTGTCAGGATTCTGAGGTATATCAAAGGAACTCTGAAGTATGGAGCGTTATTTCCCTCTGGAGGAAATAATGAGTCAGAACTTCTGAGTTATTCAGACTCTGATTGGTGTGGAGACAGAGTTGACAGAAGAAGTACATCTGGGTACTTGTTCAAATTTCTGGGAGGTCCCATTTCTTGGTGTTTCAAGAAGCAACCTGTTGTGGCGTTGTCAACCTGTGAAGCTGAATACATTGCAGGTGCTGTTACTGCATGCCAAGCTGTGTGGATTCTGAATCTGTTGCAGGATCTGAAGATTAAGGTAGACAAACCTCTGAAGTTGATGATTGACAACAAGTCTGCAATCAACCTTGCCAGAAACCCAGTGCTGCATGGGAGAAGCAAGCATATTGAGACCAAGTATCATTTTCTGAGACATCAAGTTCAGAGTGGAGTGTTAGAAGTTGTACACTGCAGCACTCAGAAGCAGTTGGCAGATGTTCTGACGAAAGCTATCAAGACTGATCAATTTCTCAGATTAAGGGATGGAATTGGTGTTACAAGTTTTGATGGAATATGAATTAAGGGATGGTATTAGTAATAATTCATATTTTATTATATTATTTTCCTTAGCCCCTAAATTTGTTAGAGGGTATTTTAGTATTTTATCTTATTCTAGTAACCCTAGTTTTAGCTTATAAATAGGGTGACAATCATTGTAACTTTTAATCCTGTTTCTTCTGCCGTCATTCTTAAATAGAATATTTCTACCTTTCATCATTTATTCTACCTTTGCACCAACAATAATCGTATCTGAAATGCGTATAATCGTTTGAATGGTTTTAAAAAATTGACATAATAACTTAATGCGTGGTAACTTTGTGTTGATAACTGTCTATTTTATTATTGAGTTTTACTTATTATATCTTATGGCCAGTTCAAAACAATATAAAAAAATAAAAATAAAAAATAAATGAATTAATAAATAAATATAAATAAAAACATGTTTAAGAGTGGTGTATCCACTAAACTGTCTACAAATAAATGTAGACCCATCTCCTAAAAACTTGTATAGGGGTTACCAATACAGTTGAGCCTTAACTGTATCAATCACGAGTTGACAAGTTTCCAAGATAGAGGTAAATATTTTTTCTCTACGAGAATAAAACGGTTGTCTGCAAAAATAATGTACCCGACCAGCAACTTTATTGAATTTAGTAAGAGCTCAATGCCTAGTTTCAAGTTTCAACAATTCTTGATTATATATATAATCTTTGGATAGTGTAAGTTTCAAATATAAATAATTTAAATAATTTTAATTTTAAGTTTTAGATATTCTCTAAAACTAAAATTTTATTTATTGAAACTGAAATAAATTTTAAGAAAACTTAAAATTCAAACCATAGTAGACAACATAATAATAATAATAACAAATAATAATAATAAATTAACACAATTGAAAATATAATAATTTAATATAGTTTGAATTACAATTAAATAATCAAATAGTGTAAATTGTGTCATTCTAAATCATTAATAATTAATCAATTATAAATTTTGTTTCTCAATTTTTTTTAAAGAAAAAAGTTGCATGAAATAATTAACACAAACTAAAGGAATAAACAAAAGATCATACATAGCAACCTCAAATTACAATAACCATATGAACATTATTAAGTTACACTACACCTCTCCACATAAATAATATATCAAACTTAAAGTATACCAAAAACACACAAACACCAATCATCAAAACCCAACAAAACCCTTTTATTTAATTCCCCACTTTTACCCAATTACAAACTTTTTTATTTATTTTCAAACTTTTTAAATTTATTTTCAAACTTTTTTTTCTTCTTTCAATTTCCCTCAATTTGAATCACCTTAGTTTCAAATTTCTTCCCTTGCTCCTTAGGAATAGTGACAATCAAAACACCATTTTCCATATTAGCCTTAACTTGATCCACCTTAGCATTTTGTGGGAGCTTAAATCTCCTACAAAATTTCCCACGACAACGTTCAACATGATGCCACTTGTTATGATTCTTCTCATCATCTTCATCCACATTATTGCTCCTTTCACCACTAATTTGAAGCACTTTTCCTTCATCGATTTCTATCTTCACATCCTCTTTTTTTAACCCTGGTAGATCGGATATAAAAACATGTGAATCTTTGGTTTCTTTCCAATCTGTTGGGGTGCTTAGGATAGGACACTTGTTTATCATAGACAAGAAAGGGTCATAGGTTTCATCACCAAGAAGTTGTGAAATGAGTGACATGGTTAAGTGTTGTTTTCTTTTAGGAATTTGTTGGAAGAAATTGTGATTGAAGAATTGAGAAATAATTTGATGGTACTTAGGTTTATATAAAGGGTGCAAAGGAAAAGTCATGAAGTTTCTTGGAGTTTCTTTATTATATGATTAATTTTATGTATGTAGTTTGGTTGATGTTTCTACTATCTTCTTTTGTTATGCCCTTTTTGTAAGATTTTCGTTTCTTCTAAAATGTTCTTGCTTGTTCTAGTGCTCTCCTTTTTATTGTTTTGCTCTTTGGTACTAAATAGGTTGGAGATTTTATTTATTCATTATATCCATAACTTTATTTTATTTACACAAACTTTTTATTTCATCTTCAAAGTGTAAAGAATATATTATATTGTCAGTCGATTATAAAATTTGATCATTAAGTGTTTGACTTTTAAAATATACAATTATTTGGGATTGAAAATATACCTATTCATTCACAGTGATAAAATATATCGATACAAATTAATACAAAATTTTCATAAAATAAAAGGATAAAATTGTAAATAAACAACATCTAAATTAATAAAATAATTATTAAAAAATGTAGTTGAGCTTGATTCAATCTACAAAACTGATTTGTAGGATAGAAATTGCCCGCGCTTATAAGAATATCTTCAGATCATATATTGTCCGATTTGTGACTCTTAATATACTTCATACGCTCAGAACTGGACATTTAAAGCGTGAAAAATAAATGATGGGTGGTCGAATAGTGAAAATCTGATAGCAAGTCGTCCATCAAATCTTAAATCAAGCTTTTGATATCATGTTAAGAAATGTGGTTGTGTTTAACTCAATCCTACAAAATCGACTTGTAGAATGAAGATTGTCCCCACTTATAAAGACATACTATCTGATATAAGACTCTTAATATTTCTCTTTTTAGAAAAATTAATCTACTAATATATATATATATATATATATATATATATATATATATATATATATATATATATATATATATATATATATATATATATATATATATATATATATATATATATATATATATATATATATATATATATATATATATATATATATATATATATATATATATATATATATATATATATATATATATATATATATATATATATATATATATATATATATATATATATATATATATATATATATATATATATATATATATATATATATATATATCAGATAACTTTACAAAAACATCCCTCAAAAGTGTCAAAGTGTCAATGATTCAAAAGTAATTAAAAAGGAATTTGTTTAAAAGTAATTAAGATATACCCAATAACTTTACAAAAATATCCATCAGAGGTGTCAAAGTGTCAATAATTCAAGGGATTAAGATTGAATGTCAATACTTTTTTTACCACCATCATTAAAAAGTGTTGCATTTTGGTCTTAGATGAACTCTTCCAGCTCAATGTCTTTTTTCTTGATAAATATCAGTGAGAATTTTATTTAGAATTTCCCTTAAATATGAGACTCTTCTAACTTTCTTTCAACCACTATCCCTAGTGTTTGAAAAATTACAAAATTGTTTGAATGGTGAAATTAACTTGAAAACAAACTATTCAAATGAATAGAAATTCACAAACCAAAATGAAAAACAAAGCAAAAAGAGTCAAACTACTAAAACACTCCTTGCCTGATATCTCAAGGTCTGAGTCTTCTGTATGGAGAGTAATTTTTCTTAAATAGTAAAACATCCAGCTGCATGGAGCATTAGGGTTTAAAATAAATTTGCGGCTGAAGTAAAGACAAAAAGCGCAACTCGCTCTTAGGGAAGATCAATTTTTTGAGAAGGTTCATATTGAACCTCAGTGGCAAAGTGTGAACATTTTCACCACTACTCCGCCTGAAAAAGGAAGAGCTCGTGTAGCGGCCTGAGCATCAGAAGGTGTTTGACGAGATTAAGGAATACTTATATAACCCTCTTATCTTGTACCCTCCGGTTAGGAATAGATGTATGAGGTTGTACATTTCGGCTTCAAACTTGACTATAGTGAGCTTGTTAGCCCAAGAGGATGATAGCGGTATCGAAAGAGCCATATATTACCTTAGTCTAGCCCTTAATGATGCAGAAACTAGGTATAACCTGGTTGAAAAGACGTTCCTATGTTTGTATTTTTCTTGTATGAAGTTAAAACATTATATAAGGCCAGTTAATGTTTATGTTCCTTCCCTTTCGACGTTTTTAAATACATATTGTCTAAGACAATTTTGCATAGTCGAATTGGGAAGTGGACGCTTGCTTTGACTGAATACTCCCTTTACATATGTGCCTTTAAAAGCCATTAAGGGTCAGGTAGTCACAGACATTATTATAGATCATGTGGTGGTCGAGACACCTTTAAATTACTTGAAAACGGAACCTTGGAAGTTATACTTCGACAGTTCTAGCCATAAGAATGGAACTGACGTTGGAGTTTTGATTGTTTCACCATGCAAAGTACTAACAAAGTTCAAGTTTAAAATTGAAGGCTCTTGCTCCAATAACGAGGATGAGTATGAAGCTTTGATAGCTGGATACGAGGTCTTGTTAGAGTTGGGGGCAATGCGGGTCGAGATAAAAAGAGATTATGAGTTAGTCGTGAAACAAATAACAAAATAGTACAAGTGTATTAAGGAAAACTTGGTCATGTATTTTGTTATAGTAATATTATTGATCAAATATTTTAACTTCATGGATATCAAAGATATTCCTAGACTTGAGAACCACGAGGAAAACAAATAGGCACATATCGCTTTAGAGTATAAAGTGCCAAAGGGAAAGCTAGAGGAGTTGATTGAAGTACGAGGAAGGGTTCAAGCAACGAGATTTTCTTCATCAGATCTAGCATTAACGAAGCTTGGGTCGGTAGACTCGGAGAACTTTGAGATCTATACTATCAAAGACTTACCTAGCACTAATTGGAGAAAGCCCATAATTGATTACTTGAAGAATCCAATTGGGTCAACAAATTGAAGGGTAAACTATAGATCCTTGAATTATGTGATCATTGATAATGAGTTATTTAAAAAGACCTCTGAGGGAATGCTGCTTAAATGCCTTGGTGAGGAGGAGGCATATCTGGTTGTTTCGAGCACCCATAGTGGGGCGTGTGGTGCACATCAAGTGGGGCACAAGATAAAGTGGTTGTTGTGTCTTCAGGGTATCTATTGGCCCACAATGCTTAAGGATTGCATTGATTTCGCTAAGGGTTATCAAGAATGCCAGATTCATTCAGGCATATAATATGTTCCTGCAAGTGAGTTGCATGCAATAGTGAAACCTTGGCCGTTTAAAGGATGGGCTTTGGACCTGATTGGAGAAATTCAACTCGCGTCCTCGAAAATCCAAAAATACATCTTGGTCGAAATTAATTACTTTAGAAAATGGGTTGAAGCAACCCCTTTAGTGAAGGCTGATCAAGAGGCCATAATTGAGTTTATTGAAAGGAACATTATTTACAGGTTTAGAGTTCCTGAGACCATTACGACATACCAAGGGTTAGTGTTTACTGGTCGGAAGATGCAAGAGTTTGCATCAGAAATTAGGATCAAATTGTTAACTTTAACACCCTATTATGCTCAAGAAAATGGGTAGGTCGAAGCTGCTAACAAAATCATTATCAGTTTGATCAAGAAGCATGTCAGGAAGAAGCCAAAGAATTGACATCCAATGTTAGACCAAGTCTTATGGGCTTGTCGTACGTCTCCCAAAGAGGCAACATCCACATCGCCATTTCGATTGACTTATGGGCATTAAGTTGTTTTGCATGTAAAGATCTATTTGCAATCAGTCTGGGTTCAACATTAACATGAAATTCCATCAGAACAATATTGGGGGATGATGTTGGATAAGATGGTTGATTTGGATGAAGAACGGATGGCAGCGTTGGATACGTTAATAAGATGAAAAGAAAAAGTTGTCAAACCCTATAATAAAAAGGTTAAGTCCAAGGCATTTTCAAGTGGAAACCACGTTGGAAAGTTATCTTGCTGATGGAGCAGATAGATCGAACCATGGGCAAGTGGTCCCCAAATTGGGAGGGGCCATTTCGAATACTTCAAGTATTTTCAAACAACGCTTATGATATTGAAGAGTTAGCCATGGACAAATGAATTCTAAGAGTAAATGGTAAATACCTTAAATGGTATAGGCCTATGCTACAATAAATTTGAATTGAATAAGAATAATGTGCCGAACGAAACAAAATTGCCACAATGGTATTTAAAGTGATAAAATGGTATAATCATTACAAGATAGTGGGCATAATCATTACAAAATTGTGAAGGAACAAAAAAAAGAGATCAACAGAAATATAAATCAGACATAAAAATGTGCTTTGAATTCTTCCAACTTGTTCTTAGAAAGGTCGAACCTAGTACGAAAGCAAACAAGAATTTCTTCCAGAGGAGAAATCTTAAGTCTTAGATTGAGCACGACCTCAGCGTGCTCGACTCCTTTGGTGGCTTCAGAGTCAATCATTTCCTTTGTAGGGAGTGACTGTCTTGAGGTCAATTCAATCTTCTATTCCTCCAAGCCATCAATCTCTTTGGAGAATTCTAACATCTTGGCACGATGCCGAGTAATATTTTCATCAATTGAAGCGGTCTTGTCATTGTATTCTTGGAGTTGGGCTTCAAGTTGATCAACTTTCTGATCAGATGTATCACTTGCTTCCTAAGTTGTTGCAATGGAATCCTTCACACCTTAAAGTTTGGAGGTGGTCGAGTGCTTGAGATCAATATTTTTGCATACTTGATGGAAGAAGGATTCAAATTCAAAGAGAAATTTAAGTAAGACATCAGACACCCGCTGTTTGTTGAGTTCATCTAGCAGTTTCCTAATGTCATTTCCAAGGTTGGCATCTTCCTTAATAACAGCAAGAAGGTCAACTTCAAAGAGGTTAGCTTTCAATTCTCGGACGAGAATATGATAGCATCATTTCCAGTATCAGCAAATGATGAATCTGAGGATTGAGCTGACTTGGAATCCATCGACAGCCTGTGCAACTTCTGTAGTCTCTTAAGGGCCTCAATTGGATTTTTCCTCTTGAGGGCTTGAATTTCTTCTTGACTGAGAGCGGTGTTAAACATAGAGTCGTGTACGTCATATTGATTTGGCAAGGGTTCTGGGCAACCTGTTTGGATTTGTTCCTGAGTAGAGGCAATATCGATATGGGGAACGACTTGATCTTCATTGTCACCTGTTGGTTTGTTAGCTTGAGAGTCATGTGGGATTATGTTGTCATGAACATACGTAGCATGGTGGTCCACCTCTTCCATGTTGTTGGATGAATTTGATTCAATGTCAACTGTCACATCAGGTTGAGGTAGTACAGAGGTAGTTGTTGCTTTAGCTGTGTTGGTGACAGTGGTAAAGTGTCAGGTTTTTGTTATCGTCTCCACAGGGAATATAAGATTTTGCCGTCGTACGACAGTTGTTAAATTCTTAGTTTTATAGTAACAAAGGGTTTGGTTTTAAAAACAGTATCTTGCATAAAAAGTTATAAACAACGGTAGAAATTAGGGTTTGACGATTTAAAGAAAGATTGCCAAAGTTAGGTTTCAATGATCACTTTGCATGCATATGCTTAATCAAAAAGATTTATAAACTCCATCTAGATAATAAACTCATTCACAACATCCTCTCAATGTGATTATCTCTAACTCACATTGTGGGTTTTACCGTTTTGATCCATTGTTGATCTCTCACACAATCTATCAAACTGATAACATTAAAGTTTAACATTTTAAGTGAGCATATTCATTCTTAACTATCTCTAGCTTAAAAACAAAGATGGATGAAATCCTAGGTTAAGAGATGGAAAATATCTCTCAATCATTAACCAACACAAATGAAGATCAATACATTTACATACAAAGGTTGATGATCCCCTACATCTAACCTTGACAACAAGAAGAACTTAGCCACTCATTCTCATGGTAGCTTGAACAAGAAGGAAATGGAGAAGATGAAGAGCTTCCACTTCACAGAATCAATGAAGGATGTGATTCCACTTCTCCTTGATTGCACACAAAATAGCAAAATGAAGAAGAACTGATGTTTTTAGGGTTCTAGAGCTCTATTCTTATGTTACAAGATTCCTCCCCTCATCAAGTACAAGGTATGGGGTATATAAAGCAACCAATAAAGTAAAAAGGAAGTGCTGTCTACGCACATTCGCCAGGCGAACCATGACCTTCGCCAGGCGAACCAAAAATAATCTTGGCACTTCAAAGTGCCTCTGGCTAGCAAACCGCCCTCTGAGGTATCGTGCATTCGCCAGGAAAACAATTCACTCTCCAGGCGAACATTCGATGGCCTCACTCGCCAGGCGAACTTTGGGTGGTTTTGCTACTGGAATTTGCATGAGGAAAGCTACCACTTCTTCGTCAGCACCTTCGCCAAGTGAACGGTAGCAAAGCTTCGCTGGAACCTTCGCCTGGCGAACTTCCTATCTTTTAATTCTGGGAGTTAATTCTGAATTACTCGCTCTAGCTCGCCAGCACTTGCCTGGCGAACATTCGCTGGCTTTCGCTGAGCTTCGCCAGGAGAATGCTTTGGTTTGCAACTTCTCGAGACTGCTTTGTCTTATCTCCCAAGGTGCTCTTATTAGTGTCAATCCTGCACACTAACAACAACATTATAAACACCATTCACTTGGATCACAACAAAATGAAACTAAACAAATTCGACTACTAAATCAAATACTATTAGATGAAAATGATTAAAAAGACTACTAAAAAGAAATCAAATATCTACTATAATTGGGATCTAACAGGCTACTAGCTGAGAGACTGTTTGGATGGTCGAAATGCTATAATTAAGAAAATATGACCGATGTATGTGTGAAACTAAAGCAGAAGGAGTGGTTCAAAGGATACTTGTGGGAGTCACTTCTTGATCAGGAGTTGCTTCAGTAGTTTCCTAAAAGAGGTGAAAAATGTGTCAAAGTTAAAAGACGAATAACAGACAAGTTACAAAGGAAGTTGACACATACCTTAGGATCATTAGCTTCATCGACTGGATTGTTTTGGGGTTGAATGGTGGTTTCGTTAACTGGAGGCGTCAGGTTCTCGATAGATTACTTTCTTTTTTTATCCTTTTTATTTGGAGTAGTTTTTAGAGGTTTGGTCGAAGGACATGTAGAGGTTGTAATAGGATCCTTCTTGGATTTAGACTTCTTGGGAGTTTCTTTGTTCTTGAGGCTGACGACCGACTGTGGAGAAGCTTTCGACCTTGACCTTGAAAAGATAAGGGGTTCTTCAGAGTCCTCTGAGTTATCTTCTTCGACCAGAATCAGGGTGAGTTATGGAGTAACCTAAGAAGAAGGTCGAATATGTAGGACGCACAAGAAGAGTAATAAGAAAAAATAGGATTCAACGATGATACCTGATCGGGGGAAGTAGTAGTCTTTGTGGCAGTAGTGGTCTTCATCTTCTTCTTCTTCTTGGTTTTGGAGGTTAGAGATCCAGGGTCACATTTTCGGGTCTAGAATAAGCAAAATATGAGAATTGCTATAAAGACGAAAGAGAGTATAAGAAGGAAAAATACTTTCTTCTTGGGTCCTTCTAGATACTTTTTCTCTTGTATATCAGAAGGCTTCTCGACGTGATCGTCAGTTGGATGTTCAAATTCATTTGAGAATCAAAGAGTAAGAAAAGATATGAAAGCAAGTTGAAAGGAATATTTAGAGGAGCATACCATATTGATTTTGAGTTCTGGGTACATTGGAGAGAGCACCAAAAATAATTTCCAAGAGATGGTCCTCTGAAAAGTAGCGAGTAAGATACCCCGTCCACCAGTTGTGGAACTCAGAAGTTATATTGAACGATTGGTGAAATTGGAAGGTGAGGAGTTCTAAAACTTGGTTGCGAGCAAACTGGGTGCACTCTTTGAACTCTTCATGGTTGTACTTGCGCTCCGACCAACAAATATCTTCTTCCCAAACATAGAGGGATGAGGGTTGAAATTGGCTGCATTCAAATTGTTTGGCCACCAAGTTAGGCTGGTAACTAACAAAGCCATAGCTAGGAATGCCAATTTCAATTATTGACGATAGAATTGTAGGAGTCAAAAAAGCGGCCCAAACCGCATTCAACATGGAAAAAATTGAAGGGGAGGAACCAGGAAACTTGTTTTGGATACCAACCAGGCAGTCCACAAAAGGAGCCATATTCGAGTCAAAGACCTTGGTCTCAAGAAAGAAATTGATGCACTTGATGAGGATTTTTGACGTGGGGTTTTGATCAGTGCATCTTCATGCACATTCTTCCATTGCTATACTTAGGCGTTCCTACAGATTATATGAGTATTTTTACTATTTTAATGTGTTTTGGTATTTAAGTTTGTTTCTAGCTTTATTTTATTTTCGCAGCTTATTTTCAGCATTAACAGTTATTTGATATTTTTTTCACCGTGAAAACTGTAAATGGAGCTACAAGAAACGAATTGATGCATTCTAATAAGGGTTGGAAAGCTGAGACATAGAGCTACAAGTTTTGTGTTGTGGAAGAGAGCTGATTCAGAGTGAAACAGTGTCCAATAATTCGTTGAAGTTTCAGAGTTTAGAAATATTTTATTTTGGGCCATTTTTTTTAATGTTTTTTTGACCCAGTTAGGTTAGAAACCGGATTTGATGTTTCCCTATATCTAGTAGCAGACGTGCTTCTGTTCATTACCTTTTTTATTCACGATTTTTCTTTTGTTTTGTACGATTTGAATGGAGAACTAATCCCAAGGATTAATCTGTTGTAATCGGTTTTCGCCGACACTTTGAGGTTCTTTTAATTTCCAATAAAATCTATTTCCTTTCAACTCATGTCTTTGATATCTTGTTTGCTTAATTCGATTTATCTTAGGGTTGATTTATTTATTTCGATGATTGCATGTTCCTATAATTTAATCGCGTTTCCTTTATTCGCATTTGTTTATCGTGTTTGCTTAATTCACGATTGCTTTATCTTATTTGTTTGCTTAATTCAAAAATTAGAAATATATATAGTATAATATCAATTGCGCTTGTTGGTTTTTATTATAATCGAAATGGGAATAAATTCCGCTTAGGAATTGCAAATTATTTGGGTTGATGATAAGTTAAAAACCAAAACAGTAGATTAATTGTTTCAACTTATTTTGATAATCACTTATTTGCACTATTTTTCTGTTATATTCAAAACTTAAACCCCCCATTGTTCCAATTGTTGGTTAATACTAGTACAAGAATTCTTGAGAATGATACTCGAGTTGTCGTTACTGCTAACTATTTTCTTAAAATCACTCGTTTTGATCCGTGCACGACAGCGGATCAAATAGGCTTCGTTGCTGGAAATTCTTGTTGATTTTAGCCAACTCTAGAGTTTTGTTAAAGTTTTTTGTTTTTTTGTTTTTGTTTTTGCTTGTTAGTTTTCAGGGTTGTGTCGCATCGCTGCGAAGAGGGCCCGGCAAAGACAGAAGAGTCGCCACCGTTCGTTATTTATCCCAAAAGAGGGAAAGGAAACGATCAGAGAAAACCTAACGAAAATGGGAGAAGACAGGTCATCGTAACCAAATCTTGGGTTCGGGAGTCGGTTACGCAAGGGGAAGGTATTAGCATCCCTCACGTCCGTCGTACTCGACGGGATCCACGTTTGTTATCTATCTAAAGGGTGTTAAACCATCTAGCTACAGGCCACAGGGAAAAAAGAAAAGAAAAGAGACTCGATAGAGCATCACCGCTCTATGCCTACGTACTCCCTCGTGTAATGGGAAAGTCAAAGTCAACGTAGTTCGGAAAACTACGGGTGAAGGTGGGGAAGATTGCTCGCCAAGATATCTTTGTCTTGTGCCTACGTATTCTCATCTGGTATGAGAAATCAGAGCAAACGAAGTTTGGGCTAACAAGAACACCTGTTGGTTCAAATGTTTTAGGCCCGAGTAGGGTTAAAACTTAGTTCTAGCAGTTAGGTGTATGCAGCTTGTAACACCCATTTTAATTATTCGAGTTTTCCGATGTATTTGTTTTTCGACATGCTTGCGTGGAATTTATTTGAAGAATTAAGGTCCATGATATTAGAAAAATATGATTAATAATAATGATAATATGATGATTAATAGTGTTGTTACTATTGTTATTAATATTATCGTTATTATTAATATATTTAAAAATATTATTGGAATTGATTTTGGGATTAAAAGAAAATGAGATTATTAAAATTGGAATAATAAGAGATATATTTGGAATTAAGAAATATGGAGGATAATATTTATTTGGAATAAAAGAAAATAAGAGTTATTTTTTTGGGATTAAGGGCATTTTGGAGATATTGGAAAAGGAGAAGAGAAGAACACGCTTGGAAGAAGGAAAAAGAGGAAGAACGATCAAGAGGAGGAGAACACGGTTCAGCAAGCTTGAGCAGACCATCAAGGCTGTGTGGAATTCATAAAGCTTCATCATCATCAAGCTGCAATTGAGGTAGGGGGGGGGGATTGATCGGTTAATTGGGTATATTGCATGAAATTGGTAGAAACGGGGAAAATCCATAATCCCCATTGATAATGATGTATGATGAATTGATTTGGTATTGTTGTTGTGTTTATGACTGCTGTTAGCATGAATGATTGGTTGTTGTGTTGATTGAGGGAATTTGGGGGTTTTCGGGTGAATTCGAAGTTATACCGGAAGTTGGTCATTGCGTAGATGTAAGTGTTACCGAGCAGAACTGAGTTGGATGTTATAGTCGGGTAGTGGAACGATTTTCTGGTATGATGGGGTTTGGCTTGGGAATAGAATCGGCTGGGCTCGGAGTGCTTTGCCGACTCTGAGCTGAGACCTGTTTTCTGCAGAATTCGCGTGCATTCGCTGGGCGAATGGGGGAGAGCCTTCGCCAGGCGAACTGGGCGACGAATGCTGCCTTTTGCTTCTGTTTGGCTTCACTAGGGGTTTCGTCGGGCGAGTCCCAGCGAGTGTTCGCTGCGGGGCTTCGCCAGGCGAATGGCAGCGAACATGACAGCATTTTGTGATTTTTCTGCTGTGCTGCTCCGTTCTAGCGTGGTTGGACCCTTGTTGGTCGTGAGCGAGTACGCGGTTATTGTGGATCGGTTGAGAGCATGAAGGTGATGTAAAGTGTAACAGCCCAAATTTCATTAAATAATTAATTGTAGTAATTAATTTATTTAGTGGGATTTTATCAATGTTGGAAATTAATTTTTATTAATTGGGATTAATAGAGAATTGAGAAGGAAATTGGAAGGAAGGAAAATAAAGGAATTATATAAGAGAGAAAGAAAAGAAAAGAAAGATAGAAAAACATTTGGAAAGAAAGAGGAAAGAAGAAGAAAGGAGAGAAAGAGAAGAGAAGAAGAGGGAAAGTGGAAATCATCAAGAACCAACATCAAAGCTCCGATTAATCGAGGTAAGGGTGAGAAATGTTTCTATTTGATCATTGTATGATGTTATGTATGTTGGGTTGGGGTTTTGGTAGAGTTTTCATCACTTTCCAATTAGGGCAAAAGTTGGAATAATCGGTAGATTGATGATTTAATCGGTTGGAACTTGGAAATAATGCCGTAGAATAGTCGGGTAACATGAGGGTATGATGTTTGTACTGATTTTGTTGTGTGAGGAGTTGGATGATGGTGGATTGTGGAGGAGGAACAGAATAGGGTTCTGTTCTGCGCAGGTTCGCTGGCTCTCGCCAGGCGAGCGAAGGCGAAGCTTCGCCAGGCGAAGCCTAGCGAATGTTGGCGAATAATTATATTTAAGTCCCAGTAGACTTCGCTGGTGGGCTCGCCAGGCGAAGTGGGATGGCGAAGGTTCGCCCAGCGAAGGTGCTGGCGAATGGTGGCGAATGGAGTCAGTAGCTACTGACTTGGGCTCGCTGGGAAGTCTCGCCAGGCGAAGCCTAGCGAGTGTTCGCTGAGAGAGTTCGCCAGGCGAAGGCCAGGCGAAGGTTCGCTGCGAGGGTTCGCCAGGCGAATGGAGGCGAATGTGACAGCATTTTTCCTTTGCTGTGTTGTTCATGTAGAGATGGTTTGGTTGCCTCTCAGAGATCAATACCTCTATGATATGATATAGATATGATCTATTGTGATGATGTGTGTTGTGGGTAGCCTACGGGCGTGAATCCTAGAATTGTGATTTGAATGTTAATTGCATCAAGTATAAATACATGTGAACATAATGGGTGATTATGTGTGTATTATTTAATGAACTTGTGAATGCTTGATGTGTATACAATTATGTGATGAGTATGCATGAGAACATTGTGAATATGTGTGCATCACTTGTAATTGTATGATTGGTATTGTGATGTGAATACCTTGATTGTTGTGATATATGCTGTATGTGCAATCATCGTGTAATTCTTGAAGTGATGAATTATGTAAATGCATGAGATTAAGATGTCGGTCTTAAGTGCATTTGTTGTGGTTGATTGTACATGCATCATTTAGTCAAGAGGCAATGTCTGTTAGTTTCGTGGAAACTAGTGGCTTGTCCCAAACCTAGAAGTGTGGGTTTGAAGGCTTAGAGGACGGGCCTTTGTGGTTATCGGTCTAGAAGTGTGGACCCGGTTTAATGTAAAAACCGAAAAAAAGATAACGGGTTATCGGTCTAGAAGTGTGGACCCGGTTTAATGTAAAAACCGAAAAAAAGATAACGAGAGTCGGTACCGCATTGCATGAGTTGCATTGAGTTGTTGAGTCACATTGATATATGACATATGCATGAAGTGATGCTTATGTGTGGATGATGAGATTGTGGAAATTGTAAGTGTATACATAATGTGGGAAGGCTTGTGGATATCCATGTTTGTATATATACATGTGTGGTAATATATATGACTAAGAGAATGAAGTGTGGTGAGAAATGTGAATATGTGTTATATGATTACCTATATATATATAATCTTATGCTTTGATTATTATGGTTATATTTCTCACCCTTCTGCTGTTTTATAATGCTCTATGAGGCATTGCAGATTAGGATGCTGGAGTCCTTTTGTGAAGAATAGTCTTCATTCTTTTGAGTCTACTGCTCTGATATGTAACACCGGGTAGTTAGACTAGTATAGTCATTCTTTGTGATACATTGCGGTGTATCAGCTGATGTGGTTTTGTAATCTAACTGATATGATACATATTAAATTGGATAGCTTATGTGTACGTGAATTAATATTTGGGACTGATTAAATGATTTTATCTTCCGCTTAAATTGAAAATGTTACATATTTTATGGAGCAAATTGTGAAAGTGTTTTATTGGTGAAATTGTGGCATTCTTCTTTTATACCTGATTATAAAACCTTTTTACTCTGATAACTTGTATGTGCTTAATTGTTTTATATGCATTTATTTGGGGTATAGAAGGGGGTGTTACAATAGTGGTACCAGAGCAGGTCGGTCCGTCCGGCCAAGTTGTTAGAGTGTTTTTCCCTATGTGTTATTGATATGCGTGTGATGCATTATCAATATTGGTTGTTCTTACGTGGTTCTGCTGTTGGAATTAGTAAGATGGTTGCAGGGAGGAACGACGAAGCGATTGCGGAGGCATTGACGAGATTGGCGGGGGCAATTGGGCAGAATCCTCCGGCCAATGTGAATGAGAGGAATCATGCTGATGATGGATTCCGTGCTTTGGGGAAATTCCAAAAGAATAACCCTCCGGTCTTCAAGGGAACTCATGAACCGGACAAGGCACAAATTTGGTTGAAAGCCGTGGAAAAGATTTTTCGAGTTATGAATTGCTCGGATGCACAGAAGGTGCAGTTTGGGACTCATATGCTCGAAGAAGAAGCTGAAGATTGGTGGGGTAATACTCGCCAAAGATTTGAGGAAGATGATATTGTGATTACGTGGGATTTGTTTAGAGGAACTTTTCTGGAGAAGTATTTTCCAGAGGATGTGCGGGGGAAGAAAGAGATCGAATTTCTTGAGTTGAAGCAAGGTAATTCGACGGTTGCTGAGTATGCGGCGAAATTTGAGGAGTTGATCAAATTTTGTCCCTACTATAATACTGGTAATGCTGAGAGGTCTAAGTGCCTCAAGTTTGTGAACGGTTTGAGACCTGAGATTAGACAAGCTATTGGATACCAGGAAATCAGGCGGTTTTCTGAGTTGGTTAACAAGAGCAGAATTTATGACGAAGACAGTAGGGCTAGGTCCAGCCACTACAAGAGTCTAAGTGACAAGAAAGGAAAGGGACAATTCAGAGGAAAACCTTACGTGACTCCTGCTGATAAGGGGAAACAAAAGGTTGGTTTTGGCAAGAAGCCAAGTGGGGGAGTTTCTACCCCGGTTAGGTGTTACACTTGTGGTGAAGCGGGGCATCGTGCCCCGGAGTGCAAAAGTGTTGAACCGAGGTGTTTTAAGTGTGGCAAGCCAGGCCACAAGGCGCTTGAGTGCAGAAGCGGTACGGGTGTTACTTGCTATAACTGTGGTGAGCAAGGACACATTAGTACGAAATGTGATAAGCCGAAGAAGAATCAAGGGAGCGGGAAAGTGTTCGCTCTTTCTGGATCTGAGACTGCTAGCGACGATCGATTGATCCGAGGTACGTGTTTTATTAATGGTATACCTTTGATTGCTATAATTGATACCGGAGCTACGCATTCTTTTATTTCTTTGGATTGTGTTAGAAGGTTAAATCTTGAGTTGTCTGTGATTGGTGGCGGTATGGTTATTGATACTCCTGCTATGGGTTCGGTAACTACACCGTATGTTTGCTTGAATTGCCCGTTGAGTATTTTCGGTAGAGATTTTGGGATTGATTTAGTGTGTCTTCATTTGGATCAACTTGATGTCATTCTTGGAATGAATTGGTTAAAATTCAATCGTGTGTATATTAACTGTTTTGACAAAACGGTTATTTTTCCCGATTCGGATGTTGAAAGAGATTTGTTTATGACGAAGAAACAAGTGAAAGAATCGGTGCAAGATGGGGCTAAGGTATTTATGCTTATGTCAACTTTGAGGACTAGTGAGAATGAAGAGATTGAGGCTTTGCCCATTGTTAGAGATTTCCCGGAAGTATTCCCTGAAGAGATAAAGGATTTACCGCCGGAGCGAGAAGTGGAGTTTTCGATAGATTTGATTCCTGGAACTAGTCCGATATCGATGGCTCCATATCGTATGTCGGCCTCGGAGTTAAAAGAGTTGAAGAGTCAACTTGAGGATTTGCTTGAAAAGAGGTTTATTCGTCCGAGCGTGTCACCGTGGGGTGCACCGGTCTTGTTGGTTAAGAAGAAAGAGGGTTCTATGAGGCTCTGTGTGGATTACAGACAGTTGAACAAGGTGACTATTAAGAATAAGTATCCACTTCCAAGGATTGATGATCTGATGGATCAGTTGGTTGGTGCAAGCGTGTTCAGCAAAATTGATTTGAGATCTGGGTATCATCAGATCCGTGTGAAAGCTGAGGATATTCAGAAAACGGCCTTTCGGACGAGGTATGGACACTATGAGTATTCCGTGATGCCATTTGGTGTGACTAATGCACCAGGTGTATTTATGGAGTACATGAATAGGATTTTCCATCCTTATTTGGATAAGTTTGTGGTGGTGTTTATCGACGACATCTTGGTTTATTCGAAGAGCGAGGGAGAGCATGCCGAGCATCTGAGGATTGTGTTATCTGTGCTGAGAGAGAAGCAGTTGTTCGCGAAGCTTTCTAAGTGTGAATTTTGGTTGAAGGAAGTTAGTTTCCTTGGTCATGTGATCTCGAGTAATGGTGTTGCGGTTGATCCGTCGAAAGTTGAAGCGGTGTCGCAATGGGAGACTCCGAAGTCAGTTTTTGAGATCAGAAGTTTTCTTGGTTTAGCCGGTTATTATCGGAAGTTTATTGAAGGATTTGCTAAGTTATCGTTGCCGTTGACGCAGTTGACTAGGAAAGGTCAAGCCTTTGTTTGGGACGCCAAGTGTGAAGCGAGTTTTCAAGAACTTAAGCGAAGGTTGACGACAGCTCCTGTTTTGATTCTGCCAAATCCGGAAGAACCATTCGTTGTGTATTGTGATGCTTCTTTGATGGGTTTAGGAGGTGTGTTGATGCAGAATAACCAAGTTGTGGCTTATGCTTCGAGGCAACTCAAAGTGCATGAGAAGAATTATCCGACGCATGACTTAGAGTTGGCCGCCGTTGTGTTCGTGTTGAAACTTTGGAGGCATTATTTATTTGGCGCAAGATTTGAAGTGTTTAGTGATCACAAGAGTTTGAGATATCTTTTTGATCAAAAGGAATTGAATGCAAGACAAAGAAGATGGCTTGAACTTTTGAAGGATTATGATTTTGGCTTGAACTACCATCCGGGTAAAGCGAATGTAGTAGCGGATGCATTGAGTCGGAAATCATTGCATATGTCAGCATTGATGGTGAAAGAGTTAGAATTGGTCGAGCAATTTCGGGATTTGAGTTTGGTATGTGAGAAGACTTCTTTTGGATTTAAGTTGGGTATGTTAAAGCTTACGAGTGGTATTTTGGACGAAATTCGAGAAGGACAGAAATCGGATTTGAGCTTAGTTGATCGGTTGACTTTAATCAACCAAGGCCAAGGTGGTGATTTTCGGATTGATGAGAATGGGATTATGAGATGTCGGGATCGAGTTTGTGTTCCAAATGTTGTTGAGCTGAAGAAGAGCATCCTTGAGGAAGGACATCGTAGCGGATTGAGTATTCATCCGGGTGCTACTAAGATGTATCAGGATTTGAGGAAAGTATTTTGGTGGCCTAGTATGAAGAAGGATATTGCGGAATTTGTGTATTCTTGTTTGACTTGCCAGAAGTCAAAGATTGAGCATCAGAAGCCATCGGGTTTGATGAAGCCGTTGTTTATTCCTGAGTGGAAATGGGATAGTATCTCCATGGATTTTGTATCGGGTTTGCCGAGGACGCCGAGTAATTTTGAGGCTATTTGGGTTATCGTGGACAGGTTGACTAAATCTGCTCACTTTATTCCTATGCGTATGGATTACCCTTTGGAGAAGTTGGCTAAGTTGTATATTGAGAGGATTGTGTGTCTGCATGGTATTCCGTTAAGTATTGTTTCGGATAGAGATCCGCGGTTTACTTCGAGATTTTGGGAGAGCCTACAGAGTGCTTTGGGTACTAAGTTGCGTTTGAGTTCAGCGTATCATCCTCAGACTGATGGTCAGACGGAGAGGACGATTCAGTCGCTTGAAGATCTTTTGAGAGCTTGTGTATTGGAAAAAGGAGGAGCTTGAGAGTCGGATGAAAGAGTCTTATCCAGAACTGTTTGAATCAGGTAACATTTTCGAGGACGAAAATTCCTAAAGTGGGGGAGAGTTGTAACAGCCCAAATTTCATTAAATAATTAATTGTAGTAATTAATTTATTTAGTGGGATTTTATCAATGTTGGAAATTAATTTTTATTAATTGGGATTAATAGAGAATTGAGAAGGAAATTGGAAGGAAGGAAAATAAAGGAATTATATAAGAGAGAAAGAAAAGAAAAGAAAGATAGAAAAACATTTGGAAAGAAAGAGGAAAGAAGAAGAAAGGAGAGAAAGAGAAGAGAAGAAGAGGGAAAGTGGAAATCATCAAGAACCAACATCAAAGCTCCGATTAATCGAGGTAAGGGTGAGAAATGTTTCTATTTGATCATTGTATGATGTTATGTATGTTGGGTTGGGGTTTTGGTAGAGTTTTCATCACTTTCCAATTAGGGCAAAAGTTGGAATAATCGGTAGATTGATGATTTAATCGGTTGGAACTTGGAAATAATGCCGTAGAATAGTCGGGTAACATGAGGGTATGATGTTTGTACTGATTTTGTTGTGTGAGGAGTTGGATGATGGTGGATTGTGGAGGAGGAACAGAATAGGGTTCTGTTCTGCGCAGGTTCGCTGGCTCTCGCCAGGCGAGCGAAGGCAAAGCTTCGCCAGGCGAAGCCTAGCGAATGTTGGCGAATAATTATATTTAAGTCCCAGTAGACTTCGCTGGTGGGCTCGCCAGGCGAAGTGGGATGGCGAAGGTTCGCCCAGCGAAGGTGCTGGCGAATGGTGGCGAATGGAGTCAGTAGCTACTGACTTGGGCTCGCTGGGAAGTCTCGCCAGGCGAAGCCTAGCGAGTGTTCGCTGAGAGAGTTCGCCAGGCGAAGGCCAGGCGAAGGTTCGCTGCGAGGGTTCGCCAGGCGAATGGAGGCGAATGTGACAGCATTTTTCCTTTGTTGTGTTGTTCATGTAGAGATGGTTTGGTTGCCTCTCAGAGATCAATACCTCTATGATATGATATAGATATGATCTATTGTGATGATGTGTGTTGTGGGTAGCCTACGGGCGTGAATCCTAGAATTGTGATTTGAATGTTAATTGCATCAAGTATAAATACATGTGAACATAATGGGTGATTATGTGTGTATTATTTAATGAACTTGTGAATGCTTGATGTGTATACAATTATGTGATGAGTATGCATGAGAACATTGTGAATATGTGTGCATCACTTGTAATTGTATGATTGGTATTGTGATGTGAATACCTTGATTGTTGTGATATATGCTGTATGTGCAATCATCGTGTAATTCTTGAAGTGATGAATTATGTAAATGCATGAGATTAAGATGTCGGTCTTAAGTGCATTTGTTGTGGTTGATTGTACATGCATCATTTAGTCAAGAGGCAATGTCTGTTAGTTTCGTGGAAACTAGTGGCTTGTCCCAAACCTAGAAGTGTGGGTTTGAAGGCTTAGAGGACGGGCCTTTGTGGTTATCGGTCTAGAAGTGTGGACCCGGTTTAATGTAAAAACCGAAAAAAAGATAACGGGTTATCGGTCTAGAAGTGTGGACCTGGTTTAATGTAAAAACCGAAAAAAAGATAACGAGAGTCGGTACCGCATTGCATGAGTTGCATTGAGTTGTTGAGTCACATTGATATATGACATATGCATGAAGTGATGCTTATGTGTGGATGATGAGATTGTGGAAATTGTAAGTGTATACATAATGTGGGAAGGCTTGTGGATATCCATGTTTGTATATATACATGTGTGGTAATATATATGACTAAGAGAATGAAGTGTGGTGAGAAATGTGAATATGTGTTATATGATTACCTATATATATATAATCTTATGCTTTGATTATTATGGTTATATTTCTCACCCTTCTGCTGTTTTATAATGCTCTATGAGGCATTGCAGATTAGGATGCTGGAGTCCTTTTGTGAAGAATAGTCTTCATTCTTTTGAGTCTACTGCTCTGATATGTAACACCGGGTAGTTAGACTAGTATAGTCATTCTTTGTGATACATTGCGGTGTATCAGCTGATGTGGTTTTGTAATCTAACTGATATGATACATATTAAATTGGATAGCTTATGTGTACGTGAATTAATATTTGGGACTGATTAAATGATTTTATCTTCCGCTTAAATTGAAAATGTTACATATTTTATGGAGCAAATTGTGAAAGTGTTTTATTGGTGAAATTATGGCATTCTTCTTTTATACCTGATTATAAAACCTTTTTACTCTGATAACTTGTATGTGCTTAATTGTTTTATATGCATTTATTTGGGGTATAGAAGGGGGTGTTACATAAAGGGCGTGTGCTTGAATACTCGTTGATACGATCGATGGAACTGAAATAAGCTGTGATGCCTAAAGTGGCTATGTATCCTTCGACTAGGAATGAATATGTGTGGATGCATACGTGAGATGTATGCACAGTGTGCGAAATATGCAGATCAGTAGGATCGTTACGCATTGAGTATGTGGTAGTGATGTGTTGTGGTGAGTGGGTCCGTAGGACCGATACGCCTATTATGCGTTGCATTGGTATGCTGTTATGTGATGTATTGGGTCAGTAGGACCGACATGCCTTGTGTGCATTGTATGTGATGATTTGTGTGGTGAATGGATCCGTGGGATCGACGCACTGTGTGTGCTTGTTGTGTATGTACTTTATGATGTGAGTGGATCCGTGGGATCGGTACGCCTTGTGCGTCGTGTATAGGTATATGTTATGTGAGGGGTGGATCAATGGGATCGGTGTGCACTTGGTGTGCTAGATGTTGATGCGTGTGAATATCGTTGCATGCTCCCGTAGTGGAGGGTGATGGCCAGTTGTCCATCGACATTAATTAGTGTGCTCCCGTAGTGGAGGGTGATGGTCATGTGTCCATCGATGATATTGTGTTGTGCTCCCGGTGGGGAGGATGATGGCCATGTGTCCATCGATGTTATTGTGTTGTGCTCCCGGTGGGGAGGGTGATGGCCAGGTGTCCATCGGTATTGTTGTGGTGCTCCCATTATGGAGGGTTGATGGCCAGTTGCCCATCGGTGTGGTGTGCTCCCTGAGTGGAGGGTTGATGGCCAAGTTCCCATCGTTGATATGTGCTCCTGAGTGGAGGGATGATGGCCAAGTGCCCATCGTGATTGTGAGTCGGTACCATGTGTTAAGAGTTGAGTGAGTGCATTTGTTGCGTGATTGTATGTTGTTTTTGATGGTGGAACCGTGAGTCCAGATGATATGTATATGGAATAGTATTATTAAGATTCCTGCCTTTTATTTCATGTATTACTATACCATTATTATTTAATCGTGATTCTCACCCCTTTGTTGTTGTTGTGGTCTGTGCTTCTTCGGAAGTACAGACAATCCATGTGTTTAGCTAACTTGGATTGTGGCATCGTCGTAGGATTGCTCTGATACGTAACATCGGGGCTTTTGGGGAGTCTTATTTTTATTGATGATATGTGTGACCCTGTGGCGTATCTGACTTTTGTGAGACGTGTGATGATGTTTGATATATATATATATATATATATATATATATATATATATATATATATATATATATATATATATATATATATATATATATATATATATATATATATATATATATATATATATATATATATATATATATATATATATATATATATATATATATATATATATATATATATATATATATATATATATATATATATATATATATATATATATATATATATATATATATATATATATATATATATATATATATATATATATATATATATATATATATATATATATATATATATATATATATATATATATATATATATATATATATATATATATATATATATATATATATATATATATATATATATATATATATATATATATATATATATATATATATATATATATATATATATATATATATATATATATATATATATATATATATATATATATATATATATGTTTTGGGCAGATGGCCGATTTTTGTATATATGATGATGTATATATATACATGTTATTTGGTTTATGGCAGACTAATTTTATCTTTTCCGCTGTGATATTATTGAATGTCTATTTTTGAAAAAATGATTTTTGGACTTTGTTGAAATTGTGACATCCCGTAAGTGGGAGAAACTCTGATATGTGCGTATTTTAATCGTTTTATTTTATTTTGGGAAACAGGGTGTTACAAGTTGGTATCAGAGCAAGTCGGTCCGTCCGGCCAGTGTAGTGTGTTAAGCCTGTCTATAGGATAGGGTTCCTTGTTTTCCTGTTAACTTGGATTGTTGTTGAACATAATGGCTGGGAGGAATAACGCGGCGTTGGCTGCGGCGATGCAGGCTATGGCACAAGTGGTGGCCAACCAGAATCTGGTTGTGAGAGCTTAGTTTAGAGACCTGATGCAGTTTCAGAGCAACAAGCCACCAAAGTTTGAAGGTGGGATTCTGGATCCGGTAGCTGCACAGAAATGGCTGAAGGCAATAGAGAAGATCTTCAGAACCATGGGGTGCAGTGACGAGTAGAAGGTGAGATTCGATACTCACATGCTCGAGGGGGAGGCCGAGGCTTGGCGGGATAATTGTCGTCAGAGGATGGAAGCTTCGGGGACTCCGATTACTTGGGAGGTGGTTCGGTCTGGATTTCTGGAGAAGTATTTTCCAGAAGATGTCAGAAGTGCTAAAGAGGTGGAATTTTTGGAATTGAAACAGGGCAGTATGTCGGTAGCCGAGTATGCGGCTAAGTTTGAGGAGCTGACTCAGTATTGTCCTCATTACAATACTGAGGAAGCTATGACTTCGAAGTGTCTGAAATTTGAGAATGGGCTGAGGCCAGAGATCAAGATGGGAATTGCATGTCAGAAAATCAGGAGCTATCTTGAGTTGGTGAGTAGGAGCCGTATCTATGATAACGATAACCGTGCGAGGATCGCACACTACAAAGCGGCAAGTGATTGTAAGGGTAAGCAGAGGTTCTGTGGTACTCCTTACAGTGTTCCGACTGGTAAGGGGAAGTTCAAGGGTGCTGTTGATAGGAAGCCCAGAGAGGGTAAGGCGTTGGCTGGTGTGAAGTGTTTCCAGTGCGGTGGCATGGGTCATCGTGCCAATGATTGTCCTCCTGATGCAAAAAAGTGCTTCAAGTGCAGGAAGCCGGGCCATGTGATGGCGGATTGTAGGACTAATATGCCTACTTGTTATAACTGTGGAGAGAAAGAGCCACATTAGTACTCATTGTGAGAAGCCGAGGAGGGCTCAGGCGCCTCAGGTGGCGGGTAAAGTATTTGCAGTTGTGGGAACTCAAGCGGAAGATGGAGAATGTTCGATAAAAGGTACTTGTTTTATCAATAACATTCCTTTGACTGCTATGATTGATACGGGTGCAACCCACTCGTTTATCTCTGTTGATTGTGTGAAGAGGTTAGGTTTGGTACCGACCACTCTTGAGCGGCGGATGACTATTGAAACTCCCTCAATTGGTTCAGTGACTACTTCGCTTGTGTGTTTGAAGTGTCCACTGACTATCTTTGGTCGAGACTTCGGTGTGGATTTGATCTATTTTCCACTTGGTGGTTTGGATGTTATACTGGGTATGAACTGGTTGGAGTTCAACCGAGTGTACATCGATTGTTTTCGGAAAGTGTTATTATTTTTGACCCCTGAAGAGGAAGTGTTGGCAGATTCCTTGTCTGGTAAGGAATTGAGAACCTTGTTGGAAGATGAAGCGCATGTGTTTGCTTTATTTGCAACACTGTCTGTTGACAACAAGGCATTGTTGGATGAGTTAGCCGTGGTGAATGAGTTTCCGGAGGTGTTCCCGGATGATATTACAGAGTTGCCTCCGAAGAGAGAGGTTGAGTTTAACATTGATCTTATTCCTGGTACGAGGCCTATTTCTATGGCTCCGTACAGGATGTCGACAGTGGAGCTAACCGAGCTGAAGACTCAGATTGGAGAGTTGTTGGACAGAAAGTTTATTATACCAAGTGTGTCGCCATGGGGAGCTCCAGTGTTGTTAGTGAAGAAGAAATACGGTAGCATGCGGTTGTGCATTGATTACCGTCAGTTGAACAAAGTGACCATCAAGAACAAATATCCTCTTCCAAGGATCAATGATTTGATGGATCAGTTAGTGGGAGCTCGTGTGTTCAATAAGATTGACTTGAGGTCGGGTTATCATCAGATAAGAGTGAGAGAAGGTGATATTCATAAGACGGCGTTTAGAACTCGATATGGACATTATGAGTATGCGGTAATGCCTTTCGGAGTGTCTAATGCGCCGAGTGTGTTTATGCAATATATGAACCGTATCTTCCATTCTTTTTTGGATCAGTTCATTGTCGTGTTCATTGATGACATACTGATTTATTCTAAGTCTGAGGAAGAGCATGCGAAACATTTGAGGATCGCTTTGCAAGTGTTGAAGGATAACAAGTTGTTTGCCAAGTTATCGAAGTGTGAATTCTGGTTAAGGACAGTGAGTTTTCTGGGACACGTTATTTCGGGTGATGGTGTTTCAGTGGATCCATCTAAGGTGAGCGCGGTGTTACAGTGGGAACCGCCGAAGACGGTAACAGAAGTTAGGAGCTTTTTGGGCTTAGCAGGGTATTACCGAAGATTCATTGAAGGCTTTTCTAGATTGGCTTTGCCGTTGACTCAGTTGACAAGGAAAGATCAAGTGTTTGTGTGGGATGCGGCTTGTGAAGAGAGTTTTGAGGAACTGAGAAAGAGATTAACTTCGGCGCCGGTGTTGGTGTTACCAAATCCGTGTGAGCCTTTTGTGGTATATTGTGATGCGTCCAAAATGGGACTGGGCGGAGTTCTTATGAAGAATAGGATTGCTCTGATACGTAACACCGGGGCTTTTGGGGAGTCTTATTTTTATTGATGATATGCGTGCCCCTGTGGCGTATCTGACTTTTGTGAGACGTGTGATGATGTTTGATGGATATATATATATATATATATATATATATATATATATATATATATATATATATATATATATATATATATATATATATATATATATATATATATATATATATATATATATATATATATATGTTTTGGGCAGATGGCCGATTTTTGTATATATGATGATGTATATATATACATGTTATTTGGTTTATGGCAGACTAATTTTATCTTTTCCGCTGTGATATTATTGAATGTCTATTTTTGAAAAAATGATTTTTGGACTTTGTTGAAATTGTGACATCCTGTAAGTGGGAGAAACTCTGATATGTGCGTATTTTAATCGTTTTATTTTATTTTGGGAAACGGGGCGTTACACAGCTCAACCATTGGAGACTTAGGCGTTACCTGTTTCCGGTAGAACCAAGAGTTAACAAAACTCTCCTTATGAAAAAGTTTTCAAATTAAGATCCCGAAGGATAAAAAGATTTGAATTTTGTTTTGGTGTTTTTTAGACAAAGAAGTGAATTGAGTTATGATTTGAAACTCATGTTGCACTAAAGACTATGACCTAGGAGCGAATGCGTTGCATATCGTCCAAAGAACATACGCTAAACACTCTAGACAATTGAGAGGAGACCCCCCAATCATCATTCCCCAATTACTTAAGGCTCGTAGCGTACAACACAAATTATTCTTTATTAGATGACTTGAAGAAGTTTGAAGATGCGAAGAGAGAGACACACTCTAAAGGGAGACTAAGACTCAACCTAATGTTCTCATACAAAGTGCACCTATGATTGGGATGAAGGGGAATGCTATCTAATGTTATCATGCATGAATTCAAGTCTAAGGTCTATCATAATCAATCTTGAACAAGAGAGATTAGAGGTCCTAAGGTAACATGACAAAGAAGAGAGAAGAAGGAAGCATAAGATAAAGAAAGTATGCAAACATGTAATGTATAATTAGAATGAAGAAAAGAGGGAGGAACAAAGTGTGGGGCAGTAGCCTCCACAAGCACATGTCAACCTCAAGCATGCAAATGGGAGATGCAATAACCAAAAGGAAATGCACACAAAAGCACATAAGCAAATTCAAACCAAAGTGAGATAAAGTGAGAAGAATGGAATCCTTACAATCACTTATGTATCAATCACTATGCCCAAAGGAAAACAAAAGAGAAAGGGAAGAAGCCATGATTAAAAGTGAGAATGGGAGGCAAGGTGAGGACAGCAAGGAACTCAAATAACCAACTCAACCATTAGCAACACCATAATCATGCAAGAAAGCACACAAGAGTCCTCAAAGAATCACCATTCATGATATGTTCAAGGTACCTCCAAAGGAGGGACCAAACCATCTCAAATGAGACTCAAAGGTCCTTGGACAGAGGTAAGAACAAGAAGAAAGAGTGCACAAAGCAAGAATGGAAGGCACACAAAGCACATTGCACAAGTAGGCAAGGTAAATGACCTAAGTCCTAAACAACTTCAACATTTGAAACCAAATGGAAAGACTAACAAGAATGCAACCCAAAACCAAAATCAAAACACTTTATGACCTAAACATTTGCATTCAACAACTTCAACATGCTATGAAGGTGAATCAAGAAGAGTTGGGAGCATTTGAAGTTCATAAGAATCATTTCCCATCCAAACTAGGTCAAGTATGTGTGTGAACCACCCTTAGGGATAGCTTGACTTGCAAGCTACTCCAAAAATAGGAAAGTGGCTCAATTAAACTCAAAGAAAATCTCAAAAGCACATAAATGAGTTGGCAACTAGAGGCCAAGAGCAAACAACCAAAGTCACTTCAAAGCATCACTATAGAAATTGATTCACTTGGGTGCTCCACTTTGAAAGAGGGTTGTCGAGGGTCAAATAAAATGACTTAAAAGTCAAACAAAAATAAACCATACCAGGGCCAAAATCATCCTATAAGATCACTCAAATCATTATTGATATGAGGAAAAAATATCAATCATGGGAGATAAGCATTGGATAAGAATCAAGCAAGAAACCAAAAGAACAAGAGAAAACTCATTTAAAAAATACCTCCAAATATAAAATCCCATTTTAATTGAAAAATAAATCAAAAATGAAAATAAAAATTTCCAAAAATTAGTTAACACACTAAAGTGTTCTAAAATATTTTTTGTGGGATTTTATCATATTTAGAACTATTTTTAAATGAGTTAAATCTAAACAGAAATAAAAATAAAAAGAAAATAAAAGAGATAACACGCACGGTGTGAATAGCAATGAAATCAAGGAAAATGCATTGGGCTGGACCGAAAGAGGGTGCAAACAGCGCTTTGAGCCCAACTTAAAACACAAAGTGAAATGCACCGTTTCACTAATACAGGTGGCAAGTCAACATGCCACGCGCGCTGGTCAGAACAGATATGAGCCATTGATCCAGTCAGGTCAAAGATTCAACACACACACGTGGAAAAAAAACCTCAGCTCACTTGAAAGTGAACCAGACGTCGGAGCCCTAGCTCCGGTCGTCTTCTCCGGCAAGGTGGCCAGAGTTGCAGGTTCAAAACCTAACCAAAACGCATGAAACCTTATACCAAAATGAAGAGGAGCTCACGTAGATCACATATCCAAGCATAAAATTCATTTATCATGCATATTTTATGAGATTCAAACGATGGAATATTCGTGCTCAAAACTGAAATCTCAAAAAACACATCAATTAACCAACCAGAATTTGCCTACTAGTTGTAGGACTTCAAATGCAACAACAATGGCAATGATTAGAGCTCTAACATGAGAGAATTTTGAGAAAGAAGCTTACCTAACGGAGTCTCTCCGTTGGAGCTTCAACAACTTGTTTCTTGGCTTGTAAACGTGCAGATCCACTCAATTATGCTCAAGGAAGAAGATCCATACCTCAATTGGCTTTGAATTGCTTTGAATCTGAGTTTTCACTTTTCAAATTTTCTCTTCAATTTCAAACTTTTGCTCTGCTCTTCTCTCCACGAATTTGCATGAATGAGAGCTCAAACTTCATTCTGAACTTAAATATAATGGATTTGGATGCAAATGGAGGCCCAATATGGCTTGGTTGTGGTGAATTACAAAAATGACCAAATTGGAAAGTGAGTTCATGCACACGTGGTTATGGCTCCAAACTCCCTTCAATTTCATCTGAATCATCAGCTGGGAACATGAATTGGACATGTAAATTGGAAATGGGCTTTACTTTGATCCAATTATGGAGATTTGAATTGAAACTTTCTCTTGAAGTAACTTGCATTTTCACGTGTTCTAGATTGCATGACCCAAAACTTCTTTGTGCATTTTGTTTGTTGGACAATTGTGAATCAAAATGAGTACAAATATGGCATGAAAAAGTTCCAAAACCAATTCAAATGAATTCATGATTTTAAGTCCATTTTCCTTTGAAATTTCTTCACCAATCTCCTTATCCAAGTGTAATTCATCGCAATCTTGTGTTCCATGATGAATTTGAGATCATTTGGAGCAACTTTCATGTTTGAGAAAGTTTCATTTGAAGTGCCCAAGATCATGAATAGGACCTATAATGAAAATGACCCATAATCTTACTTTCCCAAAATACCCCTGCCTTGCAAGCTTCATAACTTGAGTTCCACAAATGAGATGAAGGACTTATAAGAATTTTTAGAAAGCTAAGATCATAAGGAACAACGTTCATGTTTTCTCCAAGTTGAGGAGAAACAAGCTTCTAGGTCAAAAGTGCCTTGGAAGTTGGTTGACTTTTATTGACTGAAATATGGTTCATTTGAGACCTATAACTTGATGGCATCATAACTTGAGTTCTAGTAACCCAATGGATGAGTTCTAGTACTCAAAAGAAATCTAACAACATGCTCTACAAGTCTCATGTTTGCATCAAAGTGAGATTACACATGTATCTTGAGATATGTGGTCTTGAACTTAGGCACTAAACAGGGGATTTTACATTGACAAACCTCTGAAACCCTGATTTAGTAACTTCTCACACTCTTGATTCTTCTTGATTGGATCTTGAAATAACATCTTAGATGTCTCAATAAAACTATCCATGACTCTAATGACTTAAAACCAAGTCTCGATCTCCTTCAAGTCCTCAGTTGACTTTGCACTAAGCAGATGAAACCCTAGGTGTACCATCCTTGACTGCAACCTCTTGCACATGACATAACCACTTAGATGAGCTCCACAATGGCTTTAAAAGCACTCCATGAGCTTCTCCATCATATTCTATCCATATCCATGAGCTTATGACCCTCTGATGAACCTCAGTTGATCTCCAAGATAGGAGGTGAGTAACACATATCCAACCATTTTCTCAAAGAGCTTTGACTACCTCCTGGTGATAAAAAGCACTTGACAACTTGAGTAAAAAGTCTTGCTTGAGCTTGGAACCTTTGACACTCTTCTCTTGAGATGCACACCTCTCTTTATCCCCTGCAAAAACCAATGCTATGCATATGCAAAATGCTAAAGAAATGAAATGAAACATAAACCAAGTGAAAAAAAAGGTTGGGCAAATTTTGGGGTACAACAGGTTGCAGTACAATGGTATGCATTTCAGACTATCAGGTAAGTTTCTAAGTTTGTAAGTTTCTATTTGCTCCAAACGTTTTCCAAAAAATCACAAAAAAAGATTTACGAACAATACTTATTTAGAATAGAATTCTAAAAGATTTTGACCCTGAAAATTGTAAATTTCTTATTTTTCTTATTTAAAGGATTTATTTTCTATTTTCATATTTTCAAAAAAAATCCGAAATTTTTTGTAGAGACTTATTCTGATTTGATTTGATTTTTAGTTATATTTTCATTATTTTTAGATTTTATTTTATTCACTTTTCTATTTTTCCATTCTTTTTCTTAATAGTGTCATTGTTCCTAATTGTTACTGCATTACTGAATTAGTTATGTGTTTTCTCATTTTTTGTTGATTTTTTTTTTCATATTAAATTTAACATGGCCGGTCAAAGAACTCTTAGAGAACTTGATGCCCTTTATGTGAATTATAATGCTTTATGTATTGAATATTCTGCTGTTAATGTACCTTTCAAATTGAAATATGGTTTAACACACTTGTTTCCTGTTAAATATATAATTCATTATTTTAGAAAGATTATATATGATATAGAAAGATCAGATTTGATTTAGAAATATTAGATTAGATATTTTTGGGCTTTTATAGTTTGGGCTTTAACTTGAGATGCAAATTAACTGAAATCTATAAATAGGGAGGAACCCTTATAATTGTAATCATATCAAGTTTGATAATCACTGTTTTCAGTTGCAAATTGATAATAAAATTCCACAGTTGTGGACAAACAGTTATCTGCATAATATTTCATCTTCTTCTCCAACATTTCTTTCTTTCTTTCTCATCTTTTCATCGTCATTGCGTGATTGATAACAATCTTGAGACCAAGATTGAATAGGAATTCTCCATAGGTTGTGGTTGAATTCCAACATCTGATATCAGAGCTTCAGTTGTGATTCAAGAAAGAAAACTGTGATGGCGATGAATCACCCAAACAGACACTTTCCCGCGAACCTTCTGAATCTCAAAAAAGATAATTATGAGAATTGGTGTAAACAGATTAAGGTGGTTTTCTGTTACCAATATCTTTGGGATCTTGTGAAGGAGAGATTATCACCACTTGCAGAAACTGAAACATATCAGAAGAAAGTATCATATAAAGAATTGAAGAAGAACGATTATAAAGCTCTCTTTATAATTCATCAATATGTTGATCCAGATAACTTTGAAAAGGTTAGTGATGTAGAATCAACAAAAGAAGCTTGGGAGATTCTTGATAAATTGTTTGAAGGTACAAATAAGATAAAAAGGTGAGGTTACAAACTCACAAAAGGACTTATGAATTGCTTCAGATGGAAGACAATGACAGTATAAAAGATTTTTTCACTAGAGTTACAAAGTTGGTGAATAAAATCAAGGTATGTGGAGAAGTGTAAACACCAAGATACATTGTGTCAAATATCTTGAGGTCATTGGCTCCAAAATTTGATCACGTGGTAGTAGCCATAGAAGAGTCAAAATACTTTTCAGTATTGAAGAAGGAAGAGGGATGCTTAAGTCTCATGAACAAAGGATGGATGAAAGAGTTGTAGAAAAGTCGAAGAGTGATATGACTTTACAGGTGCAGTCAGAAAAATAAAGGAAAGGAAAAGGAAGCTGGAATGACAGCAAAGGTAGAGGAGGCTACACCAATTCAACTGGTCGAAATCAGCATAAAGGAAACCGGTCGAATCAGAGAAAACCTTCGAACCAAGGCAACCAAAGAGGTGGTGCTGCAGGTAGAGGAAGAGGTGGTGGTCGAAAGCCTGAAAAAAGTCACATTCAATGTTTCAATTGTCAGAAGTATGGTCACTGTCGCTACCGCGAAAATCGACGCCGGCTGAACAGAAGAGTCGCCACCGTGCGTTATTTATCCCACGGGAGGGAAAGGAAACGCTCAGAGTAAACCTCGCACAACACGGGAAAGGTATGGTCGTCGCAACCAAAACCTGGATTCGGGAGTCGGTTACGCAAGGGGAAGGTATTAGCACCCCTCACGTCCGTCGTACTCGACGGGATCCACGCTTGTTTTCGGGTATGGATTGTTATTCTATCTAAACTAAAGGTTGAGGGTTAAAAGAAAAATAAAATGAAAATAAAATGACTCGGCAAAGTATCACACTTTATGCCTACGTATTCTCGTCTGGAACGAGAAATCAGAGTCAACGTAGTTCGCCTACCTACGGGAAAGGAGGGGAAGGTTGCTCGCTAGGATATCGCATCCCATGCCTACGTACTTTCATACAGCAGGAATGATCAGAGCAAACGTAGTTCGGGCCACGTACGACACAAGTCTGTTTTGATTGCTTTTATTCCTTCTGAAAAAGGTTTTTCTGATTAGCAGTCCAAGCGGACAAAAGTGACGTCTTGATGAGTTCACATTCTTTTACGGAAGAAGTGTCTTTTATTGTGTTTGAAATCTTATTGTGTTTTTCCGTTTGTTTTGAGAGAGAAGAGACAGAACTTTAACCTACGGTTGAAAAGGGAATCAAACTAACCTAATGTTATCATGCATGGGTTAAGACCTAATGTCTATCATGCTCCTCTCTTGCGCAGAGAGAAACAGAGATCCTAAGGGAATAGACGGAAACAGAAACAATAGCAGATATATACAGTAAAGCGGTAAAATGCATGGATGCAACAATACAAGCGAGGCAAGGGAGTCCCACTCAACCTCGAACCTAGAAAACAATAGGCAAAAGTGAACAGACTTCACTTTCAACCCAACAGGTTAAACAACAAACAATACAGTCCAGAAAACCAGTCAATACATCAGAAATGAATAACAACTAGAAAAATAAACAGCCACAGCAGCTCTGCATCAACACCTATCTTCAAGTCATCTCCAGACAGCTACAAGCTTCAGCCAGCATCAATCCCCATCTCCACAGCCTTCAAGCAAGGTCTTTGTCATCCATCTTCAGTCTACAAGGGCTTTTCTTCAAGTCTTATCCTCCAAGCTGAGGGATCAATCACAAGAGTGAATTGGGTGTTAAGCACTTAGTTGACCACCAAGGGTGGCAAACCAACTGCTACTAACACATAAGACATTTTCTCTCAAGAGTTATATCCCTTAGACAGTAGCACCAAGCCTTCCAAAGGAAGGGGGTGAGTGTCTTAGAGAGACTCTGCATCACAGAGAGGAATGGAGGCAGTCAAGGCCTTCCATGTTTGAGAATCAAGCTTTCTATTCTAGAGCTCTGCCTAGCTCCTAAACCCTAATCTCCTCAACAGCTGCTAGCAGGAATCTCCTCATCAACTCTGGAAGTTGGTCTTCAAGCTCTGGATTTCCAATGGCTTCATCATCACAAGTCTCCAGCTCTCCCAATCCCCAAGCAATCCCAATACCCATACAGACAACAATAATCCCCAGAGGGCACACCACACCAATCAATCAAATATAGACAGTAATATACTAATAGCAGTAGGGGAATCCTAGTGATTTCTAAGGGATCTAATAACTACCCATAGTCCCTATAGTCCCATACCTAAAATATTCAATCTCTAAGTCCTAAGGGAAATGATTCAATTCTCCTAAGTCATCATTTAAACCCTAATTCTGTTCATGTTGTTCACACCTAAACTAAACACCTAAAATTAAGTCCTAAAAATGGGAACTACATTGTATATTCAAGCTAATCTTATCTACTAATCAACCTAAAAAGAATGGGTGAAAAATATTAAAGCAACTATTAGAACAAAAATTAACAAATTCATGTACTAAACAAAATATTATTTACACCTAATTAAAAGGAAAATATGCCAAAAATATGAAAATAAAAGGAACTATTAAATTTTTTGGATGATAATTTTCTTGACCAAATTAAGAAAATAATGCAAAAAGAACCAATGGAAAATATGCATTTTTTGATTTATTATGATTTATTGAAGATTTAATGTTTTTTTGAAATAAAATGAAATGAATTAATATGAAAGGGGTGCAAAAAGTAATGAAAACTAGTTAAAACCATGAACTGGGCCGGGCAGTGGGGGTACGAATAGCAGCTTTGCATTAGGCCCAGGAGGCGTCAGAAAGCCAACAAAAATTAAAAAAAACAAAACGGTGCGAATAGCATCTTTTCACGTTCAATTTAGATTGGGCCTGCATTTAGGGGTGTGTATAGCAACGAGTTTTGGAGCCCAGTCAGAAAATATTAATGAAACGGGGTGTTTCATGGTTTGAAATTTCCCTCCGTTCTGTCAATCAATCGTGGCCGTTGGATGGGTAAATAAGTCTAAGGTCAAATCCAGATCAAACGGTCCAAAGGTTATCTTCAACCTTGGACAAACCCTAACCCTGAAATCATCTTCCATGCATGCAATCTTCGAGCTCCCTGTTCTCTCTCCATTCTCCATAGATGCCTTCGATCCAAAGAGCAAAGTTGCTCTAGAAACTCTCCTCTACACATCCATAACCATAACTCTCCCTAACACTCACTCAATAGACCAACTCGAAGAGAATAACAGTTGTAAACCACCATTAACACCTGTCATCAACTTATCCCAAGCTCACCAATTCTTGCCCTAAACTCATCTACATTCCATGCTGATTAATCTGAGCCATTAACCTAAGATTATCTTTCATTATTCTTGATGTTATGATCTCTAACAGAATTAGTGCACCATGATCAACATCCATGAAACTTATCCAAACTTACCAAAATCAATCATCTTACTTATCCGAACCGATCTATACTAACAATTCCCTATAATTCTCACTAAATCAATCAATTCGAATGAAGTTACCAACCTGGTGTGATGATGAAAACAGCTATGGAATCCTCTTGATCCAATGCTTGAAATGATGGGAAACTGATCAGTGAACTTGGTAATGAGCTCTGTATGCAACCAATGATGCTCAAAGGCTTTGAATCTCCTAATTCCAAGATTCTTGCACTTTGAATAATGATGATGAATGGCACGATTCCTCCTTCAATTTGCCAAATGAATGTGTGAATTCTGATCCTTGGATGATGATGATGAAGAACAGATCAAGAATAGTGGAAATTGATGATAGTTTGAGAGTTTTTGAGAAGCTTTTGCAAATGAGAGAAAGTGTGTGAAACTTGTGGCTTTGAGTAAATGTGATCACCAACCCTGGCATGAACCCTCTCCATTCAATATATACATGTCATTAGAACCTCCTAGAAACTTGGAGAAACTTCCCATGTGTGATTTCCCTTGGATTTGGCTTATGTTTCTTCCATGATAAGTAACCTTGAATAACTCCCAAAATGTGAACAAAGCTCAAAATTCTACTTTATCCAATGTTCTCAAAATGATCTTTCCATTCAAAATGACCTATAATTTCACCTCATTTGGCCAAAATATGAAAAATCTCATTTTTTAAGTCATTTTTACTCATTAAATCCAACAATTTTGAAACCTTGTGCTATGAATCTTTCCAATCTCTCATGGTCACTTTTCTAGACTCAAAATGTCATTTGGAACAAGTTTTATGTTGTAAAGTTTTCCATTTGAAGTTTCCTTGTATGAGTTTTGGGCATAGGCTTGAAATGACCTGTAATTCTCAAATGACCAAAATACCCTTTGCTTGCCAAGACCATAAGTAGAGTTCCACAAATCATATGAAGACATACTATACCATTCTAGAAAGATAAGACAATGACGAACAACTCTTATGTTGACCAGAAATTCATTTGAAATCTCCTTGATGGGTAAAAATTGCTTGGAAGTCAAGTCACTTTCACAGACAAAATTTCAGATACCTCAGATGACCTGTAACTTGCAAGGACCATAACTTGAGTTCTATAAATCTCCTTGATGTCTTCCACCACTCAAATTAAAGGTCTTGAGATCCTCTACAAGTTTCATGTTGGCCAAGGATTCATTTGAAGCTTGCATTTTGACTTATCTTGCTTGGAAATTTGACCTAAACTAGGGGATTTTACACAGAAACCCTAATTTAGAAACTCCTCTTCTCCTTGATTTCTCTTGATTTCTTCTTAGCACAACACCATATCCTTATTCTTCATGTCAAATGAGGAACCCCACATCTCTCCAATAGCCCTTAATGCCTTTCAATCATTCAATTGACCTAGAGTTGACCCAGAGTTGACCCCAGATAAACCCTAGTTGACTGTCTTCATCCACAACTCTTGTGACTACACCAATGACTTGTCTCCTTCTCCAAATGACTTTCTAAGTCTCCCATGATGCCCATATACTCTACATGTTCCATCCACAACTCACAACTTATTTATTGATCCTCAGACACCCTCAGATAGGAGCTAGAAGCCCTGCTTGACCCATTGACTTCTCAGCTTTCAAATTCTTTCTGATGACTTGAATGAGATTGAATTAGAATAATAACCTCTTGATAGGCTCATAGAGATGAGAATAATGCTTGGTACCCTGTTGGATGACTTGCTATGCTTATGCTATGCAGATGAGTAGACTATGTACATGCAAATGCTAATGATATTGAAACATAAACCAAGTGAAGAAAGGTTGGGCAAATTTTAGGGTGCAACAGCTGCCCCTATTCAAGCGACTTGGACCCGATTGGGTGAAGAGCCCGGAGCCTTCAGACATTCGCGGTACGAGACGGTTGAATACTAAGAACCCGGAAATTTGCCAACCGCAGAAATAAACTGCGCTCCTGCTTGGGGAACGACATTCATCAACTGAATCTGACTGTTATGGCAACCCACTGATCTCGTGCGACTGTGCTGGGGATGACTCGTTTGCCTTCTCGCCAGAAATCCACGTTAGGAATAAACTCTTCCACGTTAGGAATGACACCGTCCACGTAAAGAATCATCTCATCTGCCTCTGTCAGGACTAAACTCTTCCACATAAGGAATACATCTTTTTCCATCTAAAGAAACCTCTCTTCTTTCCACGTAAGGAATGCCATCTGCTTGACTTGTCCACGTAAGGAACACATCTTCTTTCCACGTAAGGAATTAATTTTTTCCTTTCCACGTAAGGAAACACAATCTTATCTTAGCTTGTCCATGTCAGGACTCCAATCTTTCCGCGTAAGGAAACACAACCTCGATCTGTCCACGTCAGGACTCCAACTTGACATGTCCACGAAAGGACTCAATCTTTCCACGTCAGAAATGCTATCTTTCCACGTAAGGAATAAATCTGATATGTCCACGTAAGGACTCAATCTTTCCACGTAAGGAGTCACCTCTTTCACATAAGGAATACAAACTTTTCCACGTAAGGAATCAACTTCTTTCCACGTTAGGAATACAACTTCTTTCCACGTCAGGAATACAACTTCTTTCCACGTTAGGAATACATCTGATATGTCCACGTAAGGACTCAATCTTTCCACGTAAGGAATCCATCTTTCCACGTAAGGAATAAATCTGATATGTCCACGTAAGGACTCAATCTTTCCACGTAAGGAATCACCTCTTTCCACATAAGGAATACAAACTTTTCCACGTAAGGAATAACCCGTCCACGTCAGGACTCATGCACCTTTGACCCACTGGGGAAGTGAGACTTGTCCACGTCAGGACTCACATTTTGCTCACAACACGGAGAAGGATAAATTTGTCCACATCAGGACTCCCGCATCTTGACGACACGAAGAACTATAAACTTGTCCACGTAAGGACGCACATTTCACCATCGCGAATAAAGCTAGCTGCTGGAAATAAATTGTCCACGTTAGGACACCAACACGAAGAGGAACCAACTTTGTCCACGTCCGGACTCCACCTTCGATAAATACCAAGAAATCGAATTCGTCCACGTTAGGACTAACACCTATCGTCAAACTGAGGAAATGTCCATGTCAGGACCCCCACTTCTCTTAGCACACAAAAAAAAAACCTGTCAATAAACTCGTCCACGTTAGGACTCATCCTTCTATTGGTCCGCAAACTTCTTATCACTGACGTTACAGCAACTTTGAGGCTGACTCTACTGGGGATATTTGGAAATCAAACTACTGGATGCCTGCTCTAATAACCGGCGGTAGCCTCTGAAATTCTGGTTCATGAAACCTTTTAATACTGACGTAACAACAACTTTGAAGGAAACAATCCGCTGGTCGGACTAGAGAAACTTCAACAAGAAACCCTGGCGGGGAAATAAGTAACTCTGCTTGGGGACAAAGAGAAACTTATCCTGATAACTCTGTGGGGAGTAGTGCCAAAGCTGACACTTCGTTGAATGTCTCCTGCCGAGACTTCGAATGTTTTATTGATTCACCTGAACAAGGGCTCTCTCTACCTGCAAGAGAACAATACTTGAAACAAAAGATTAGCCAACCTGGTTTATGTTTCAAAATGCATGCGTTTGACAATGATGCAATGCTCCATTCGACATGGAAATGCTACGCTTTTTCATTTGATGGATGCAAGTATGACACTATATGCCGATGCCAATGCAGACTCGAACTGCTGAGATACAGGAACTGCTTCAGCAAAATAAACGCTGAAGATAATGCCAACTCCGCTGGGGATAGCCAGATGCTATAGAATTATTCCGGCAAAATAAATGCCGGAAGAGGGAAGTCGACTCAGCTGGGAAATTGGGAACTCGAACCAAACACCTCACTGAAGTAACACCCTGCTGGGGAATAACAGATGCGTTTCTGCTGGAAAGTGAACGGATATCACACGGTATCTTGACAAAATAAATGCCTGGGCACACAACCAACTCTGCCGGGGAGAGTCTTAATCTTCGAATTCCACTGGGAGGAATGAAAATACTTGAGGAAAAGAGAACTCCACTGGGGATGGGACGATTCTCTTGGGGAAAATCAACTGACTCCGCTGGGAGAGAGTAAATGACCCTGCGGGGAAAGGTAAACTGCCTGAATACAGCTCACAAATATTAATCTTCTGCGGCTGAACCAACTCTGCTCGAGATAAGGGAATCCTTCTGGGGGACACCATACTGTCTGAATACAGCCTTACGATCTTGGAATCGTCAATTCTGCTGAGAATAAATGACTTTGCTGGAGCATGTCCCTTGGATAAGCTACGACCAGCTGGGGAATTCGATCTCTCTTCAGGACGAACATGCATGACCTACGTGGGGGTCGAGTCTTTCGTTATCGCAATCTTTCGATCGTCTTCCTCATACGACTATGAAACCTGCAACAACACAAACAAGACAGGACAAGCCTATGCAACCAAATCAATTCAGGTTAGTGACGTTATTTTCAGTTAATTCAAAGCTTTAGCAATTGTTGGCAAGGGCCAGTGATGTTATACACCTGCTAGTTTCAGTAAACTTAGGCGTTTTATCATGCACAAAACAGTAAAGAACCAGCATCAAGTACTGAATAACATATTTTATTGATTGGGCCCCTGAATGGGCGGAATTTTTTGTACACGGGATGTAACTCCTGAAAAGAGGAAGCTACGCAAAGCAGATATACAAGTATGCACAGGAAGCATAAATATTTTGACAAATTAAATTTTGACACATGTCGGCAACGGGATGCAGATGAACACCACGAACTGATCCTCCTATGACTCATCCGACTCTAATGCTTTTCCTGGTATCCACACTTCCGAAGAGATTGTATCCGATAATCGACCCCCTTGAGTATATTCTCCCGCACCAATGCTCAGTGCAGTATCAAATTCAGACCACAGTCATTTACTTTTCAAATCCCTAACTTTTGCGTGAACCGCCCTTTACGGGTTTTCAGTTCACCGGGATACCCCTTTTTGCCGAAGCCGCCCAGTGTAGGTTTTCAACTTCGCGGGTGTACATTTTTTCAATTTTATCCCTAACTTTTGCCCGAACCTTTCATTCTGTTTTTGGTTCGCCAGGATGCCCCGTTTTTGCCTGGACTCTCTTTTTTTTCCTGTCCAGCGGGTCAATTTTAAGCAAAGTATTTTTTAACTGCGTCCGAATTCACAGGTGACGTAAAGTCTTCACCGTCCATGGTGGATAACAATAACGCCCCTCCTGAAAAGACTTTCCTGACAACGTATGGCCCTTCGTAGTTGGGGGTCCACTTGCCCCTGTGATCTGCCTGCGGCGGGAGAATCCTTTTCAGCACAAGGTCGCCCGTCTGAAAGCTCCGAGGATGTATCTTCTTATCATATGATTTCTTCATTCGGCTCTGGTATAAACGACCGTATGCTAGAGAAGCTAGCATCTTCTCATCCATCAAACTCAATTGGTTCAACCTGTCTTTCACCCATTCTGCCTCGTCCAGCTGAACGTCTCGCAATACCCTCAGAGAAGGGATCTCAACTTCCAATGGTAATACCGCTTCCATTCCGTATACTAACGAGAACGGGGTTGCCCCGGTTGATGTTCGTACCGTCGTACGATAACCGTGCAAAGCGAAAGGTAGCATCTCATGCCAATCCTTATAGGTCACCACCATTTTCTGCACGATCTTCTTGATATTCTTATTGGCCGCCTCGACAGCGCCATTCATCTTGGGTCGGTAAGGGGAGGAGTTGTGATGTTCGATCTTGAAATTCTGACAGAGCTCCTTCATCATTTTGTTGTTCAGGTTTGAACCGTTGTCCGTGATTATCCGCTCGGGGATCCCATATCGGCAAATGATATCTCTCTTGATGAATCTAGCCACCACTTGCTTCGTTACATTTGCGTACGACGTCGCTTCCACCCACTTGGTGAAATAATCGATCGCTACTAGAATGAACCTATGCCCGTTAGAAGCTGTCGGCTCGATCTTTCCAATCATATCGATTCCCCACATCGAGAATGGCCATGGCGATGACATCACATTTAGAGGACTCGGAGGCACATGGATCTTATCTGCATAGATTTGGCACTTGTGGCACTTCCTCGCAAACTTGAAACAATCAGTTTCCATAGTCAGCCAAAAATAACCTGCCCGCAGCAGCTTTCTCGTCATAGCATGCCCGCCAGCATGCGTACCAAAGGTACCCTCATGTATTTTCTCCATGAGCAACTTCGCCTCTTTCTCGTCCACACAACGCAACAGCACCAAGTCGTGGTTTCTTCTGTATAAGACGCCATCCGGATTCAAATAGAAATTACCCGCTAATCTCCTGAGCGTCTTCTGATCTTGACTGGATGCCCCAGCAGGATACTCTTTATTATTCAGAAAATTAAGGATATCAAAATACCACGGTTTATCGTCGGATGCTTCATCAATAGCAAATACGAAAGCTGGTCTGTCCAGCCGAGAGATAATGATTCTGGGAGCCTCGTTCCAGAAGTTGACTTTGTACATGGAAGACAAAGTGGCGAGAGCGTCAGCCATTTGATTCTCTGCCCGCGGTACGTGATGCAACTCAACCTTGTCAAAGAAAGGCAACAATCTCCTTGCATAGTTCATGTAATGTATCAAGTTGGGCTGACGCGTCTCCCATTCTCCTTTGATCTGATTCACCACCAGAGCTGAGTCTCCGTATACGTCCAGATGCTTGATTCGCAAATCAATGGCTTCCTCAAGCCCCATTATACAAGCTTCGTATTCGGCTTCATTATTGGTGACGGCAAAGGTCAATCGGGCAGTAAACGGGATGTGCGACCCGTGTGGCGTAGTGATGATTGCCCATATTCCGCTACCGTAAGCATTCACAGCTCCGTCAAATATCATCTTCCATTTGGAGCCCAATTCTAGTCCTTCGTCTGGCAACGGCTCTTCACAATCTTTCATCTTTAGGTACATGATATCCTCGTCAGGAAAATCAAACCTCATCGATTGGTAATCTTCAATAGGCTGCTCTGCCAGGTACTCAGACAACACACTCCCCTTTATAGCCTTTTGCGAGACGTATTGGATGTCATATTCAGTCAAGACCATCTGCCAACGGGCAATTCTCCCTGACAACGCCTGCTTTTCGAATACATATTTGATAGGATCCATCTTCGAGATGAGCATGGTTGTATGATTCAGCATGTATTGCCTCAAACGCTTGGCGGCCCAGGCTAGCGCGCAACAAGTTTTCTCAAGCATTGAGTATCGAGATTCACAATCTGTAAATTTCTTACTCAAGTAGTAGATCGCATGCTCTTTTCTTCCTGTCGCGTCGTGTTGACCGAGAACACAACCCATGCTTCCCTCAAGAACTGTCAAATACATAATCAAGGGTCTCCCTGCCACTGGGGGTATCAAAATAGGAGGCTCCTGCAAATACTGCTTTATTTTATCGAACGCCTTTTGACAGTTTTCGTTCCACGTTACAGCTTGATCTTTCTTTAACAGCTTGAATAATGGTTCACACGTGGCCGTTAGATGAGATATGAACTGAGCGATGTAGTTCAACCTCCCTAAAAACCCGCGCACCTCTTTCTCTGTTTTAGGCGTCGACATTTCTTGAATCGCTTTTATTTTAGCAGGATCGACCTCTATTCCTCTTTTGCTTACGATAAACCCCAGTAGCTTACCCGATCTCACCCCGAAGGTGCATTTGTTAGGGTTCAGTCTCAGCCTGAACTTCCTAAGCCTCTTAAATAACTTCAGCAGATTCACCAGATGCTCTTCCTCCGTCTGGGATTTGGCAATCATATCGTCAACATAAACTTCGATCTCTTTATGCATCATATCATGAAAAAGAGTCGTCATAGCACGCTGATATGTTGCCCCAACATTTTTCAAGCCAAAGGGCATCACTTTGTAGTAAAATGTTCCCCAAGGCGTTATGAAAGTGGTCTTCTCCATATCCTCTGGCGCCATTTTAATTTGATTATAGCCTGAAAAACCATCCATGAAGGAGAATACGGAGTATTGAGCAGTATTATCCACTAGCACGTCAATATGAGGAGGCGGAAAACCGTCTTTTGGGCTTGCTTTATTCAAATCTCTATAATCCACGCACATTCGAACATTGCCGTCTTTCTTTGGCACTGGTACGATGTTAGCAACCCATGAGGGATATTTTGTCACAACCAGGAAACCAGCGTCCCACTGTTTTTGAACTTCCTCTTTTATCTTCACTGCCATATCTGGTCGAGTTCTGCGAAGCTTTTGTTTGACCGGCGGGCATTCTTCTTTCAGTGGCAGACGGTGCACAACCATATCTGTATCGAGCCCTGGCATATCTTCATACGACCAAGCGAATACATCACTATACTCTCGGAGCATTTCAACCAGTCTTCGCTTGATATCGCCCTGCAGTGCGGCCCCGATACGAATATTCTTCTCAACCCCTTCCGACCCCAAGTTGATAATTTCGATGACCTCTTCGTGAGGCAGAATGGCTCTTTCCTCTTGCTTCACCAACCAAGACAGTTCTTCAGGAACGTCACTATCTTCGACAACCTCTTCTTTGGCCTGAAATACCGGGTGCTCAAAGTCGGGACGAGTCATAGGTGGTTCAAGGATGTCATCTGAAAATGTTATCCTGCAAAAGGAATGGTTAAGTGCTTCAAAATGCATATAAAGCGAATAACCACGTTGCCATTTTATTGAAAAATACAAAACAAGAAAGACAGAGATTACAGTATTTGCACATGAAAAAAATGCCATTTATTTAATGATTAACACGCAATGTTCATAACAACACATCCCTAAGCAAATCACGATGCCCCGGGCAAGACATCAGATTATTCAACAATTAATAAAGCAAAGCATTACTGTTTAAGAGTCACAGGAACAAGCTCCTGAATAGACCAGTTGCACAGTCCCTGTCCTGGCGTGCTTGGCTGAATCCAGACATCCATATCACAGTCACTGTCTCCTTCGTCAGACTCCGAAGCAGCATTGATGGTTTCATGACATACTCCACTGGCAGAGATGGTTATTGGCCCTCTGAAACGGGGTGCCCCCACAGCAGGAGTTGATGACGACGGTTGGTACCCCAGCCCGAATCGGTCCATCTTCACAGGGATATCCAACACTTTGCCCCAACCCTTTGCTTCTCCTGCCTCCACCAGAGCTTGAGCTTCTTTATACGACGAGACGGCTATCTCTGACACCTTGCTCGGCCCGGGACCTTTGTCCTTGATACGCAACCCTTCAAATGCCTGGCAGGGTGTTTCGTGGATCTCTCCGTCGACCTCCACATATTTAAATGACGACAGATGGCTGACCAGGATGTCTTCTTCTCCGCATACGGTGACTACGCTTTCTCCGACCATATATTTCAACTTCTGATGCAGGGTAGACGTGACTGCCCCAGCCCCATGAATCCAGGGTCTTCCGAGCAGGCAGCTATATGCGGGCTGTATATCCATGATATAAAATTCGGTCGTAAATACCTCCGGCCCCACCTGTAGAGGCAATGTTATCGATCCAAAGACTGTTCTTCGCGTGCCATCAAACGCTCTGACTACCAAGTCACTGGGCGTGCACAGGATTCCCCTGACATCTAGCTTCATCATCGCCTTCTTGGGCAGCACATTCAAAGACGATCCAGTGTCGACCAATACATGCGACATTACTGATCCTCTACATTCGACAGATATGTGCAGCGCCATATTATGATCTCTCCCTTTCGGGGTCAAATCGAAGTCAGTAAAGCCCAAGCTGTGGCCTGCATTCACATGTGCCAACACTCCTTCCAGCTGATTCACGGAGACGTCTTGGGGTACAAAGGAAGTATCCAGGACCTTCAGCAAAGCATTTCTGTGAGCTTCAGAACATATTAGCAACGACAGGATAGATATCTTGGATGGCGTCTGTTGCAGATGCTCCACAATCTTATAATCGCTTTTTCGAATCAAGCGCATGAACTCTTCTACGTCTTTCGATGCCGCTTCTTTGCCGCTTGCTTGCACTGGGACATTCTCCACCATCTTCCCCTTTCCTTTCGCTAGTCTTTCGGCCTCCACTTCAGGTGATATAAAGATCCTACCACTCCTTGTCATACCTCCTGAACCAACAACGTTGTCTACAGTCTCGGCTGGCTGCTTATTAACATCAATCTTTATCCCGTCACAATACACCTCCAACCCATATGACCATGGGACTGCTTTCGTGTTCTCGTACGGGATCGGTCCAGCCTTAGTTATGGTGATCGGTGGTCGCTGGACCGGTGCTGCAATAGTGATTGTCTTCCGAGAGATCGTTACGGTGGCCACATCACTCTGATTATCTGCTACTGCCCCTGCAGGCTCTTCAGTTGCTGCTTGATCAAACTGTAATGTGCCGCCGTCAATTAAAGCCTGAATGCCTTTCTTCAAATCATCACACCCCCCAGCTAGGGTCCAGCATTCTAAACAATACTCGTCACATCCTGGATAAACACCCCCTTGCAACAATATGTTTTTTATCTCGCTTAGCGGCGTTTTTAAATCATCGACATTCATAATTAGATTCAACCCTTCCACAGTCAGAATGGCGTTTGCCCCATGATTAGGCATGGGTTTCTGCACTATATTCGGACCTGCCGTTCCGAAATTGATAGTCTTATTGTCCAAAAGATCCTGCACAACATGCTTAAAAGCATGGCAACCCTCTATATCGTGGCCCGGAGCCCCAGAGTGAAACTCACAGTGCCTGCTTGCATCATAACCATACGGAGGAGTTCCCGTTATCGGTGCCAGAGTTCTCTTCTCTACCAGGTTCAAACCCAACAACGTTTGTAACAACTCAGCATACGTTGAGGGAGGCTTCTCAAATACTCTTCTTGGTTTACCACCCTGGAATCTTCGCTGAGCCTGTTGTGCCCCCTGCTGAGGCGGCTGCTGCTGCTGCTGTTGTTGTTGTTGCATTGGCTGCTGCTGAAACGGTTGTTGTTGATATGGAATAGTAACACTCGCCACCTGCTGCGGCTGATGATATTGGTTTCGACCCCTGCCTCGGCCTCCAAATACTGCGCTTGCCTCGCCCTGACGGCACCCACCAAAAGCCTTCCTATTACTGCCAGATGCAGTTGATTCCTCAGCCTGGAACCTGCCTTGCTTAATGTTGTTTTCAATCTTTTCTCCCATCAAAATCAAGTCTGAGAAACTAGCCAAAGATGTGTGAAACAACTTGTCATAAAACATGCCTGTGAACGTGCCGATGAACATGTCGTTCATTTCCTTGTCTTCTAAAGGAGGACGGACCCTGGCAGCCATATCGCGCCACCTTTGCGCGTACTCTTTAAAGCTCTCACCCTTCTTCTGAGACAGCCCTGTCAATTGGACCCGATTGGGCGCCAAGTCGCTGTTATACTTGTAGTGAGCTACAAATGCCTCTGCCAATTGCTTCCAGGTCTTGATATTAGTTGGCTCCAATCCCATATACCACTCTAGGGAAGGGCCTGACAAACTATCTTGAAAGAAATGCATTAGCATTCTCTCATCAGTTGAGTATGCAGACATCTTTCGGTAATAAGCTCGCACGTGCACTTTCGGACAGGTGTCCCCTTTATACTTATCAAACGTAGGAGCTTTGAATTTGATTGGCACCCTCAAGCCAGGTACCAGGCCCATTGTTGCCATGTCCAAGCCCACAGCACTTTGGTTCAGGACCCCCCTCATCTGCTCTTCTAGCATTCTGATCTTCTGGGAGTTATCCATCGGCCCTTCAAAGCCTCCGCCGAGAAAGCGTCCTCCTGCTGATCTTCTTGCCACATACCATTCCCAGCTCCATACCCATCATATTCATTATTGCAGCCATCTCTAATCTGATTCATCACCGGGCCTCGGCCTCTGTTGCCGTATCCCTGAACACCTCCAGCAGGCCCAAAAGCCGTTAACCCAACGCCGTTTCCATTTCCGAAACCTCCGTAACCCTGATTGGCCACCCCGTAACCATCTTGCCCAAATCCTTGAGCATTGAAACCATACTTCCCAACGTTATCGAATCCCTGATCGTTGAACCCGAATCCAGCATTGCCGAAGCCGTTGCCTCCCATATTATCACCCAAGTTGACATCACCAAGCCCAACGTTATGGACAGCAGTCTCGTTCCCAACTCCGACGTTACCGTTCCCAGCGGCGGTAGCGTTGTTGACATTAGCAGCAGGTATATTGACTACAGGTGGAGCCACTGGCGTGGGAGTGCCCTCTCCCTGAACAGTATCGACTCACACAGACTGATGATCCTCGTTACCGTGACCGGCGTTTCTGACCAACAGAGGCTGCACCATGGCTTGCAAATTCTCCTGACCTTTTGCAATAGCTTCCATGGTCTGCATAAAGAGAGCTAGCTTCTCGCGCACATCTTGCATCTCGTTCTGCATTTGATCCATGATTCTTCGACAGTTGGAGCGAGTGGAATAGCGGTGCGGGTGCTGATCTGCAATCCTGGAAAGTACCTGGTACAGAGCAGGAAATAAGACACCATCCAAAGATTACCTGTAATGCAATATGAATATGAATGTAATGCAATGTGTGTGTCTGTGCATTAGGGAAATTCATTCCCCGATTCTAGTGTGAAGATGCCGGTGCAGTGACAGTGCTAGCAATACAAAGATCGGAGTTGAATCACAGAAAGCCTCATATATTGCAGAGAAACCAATAAGCCCGGAATACAATATCACTGAGAGTACAATAAGAAGGCATGACCTCGACCAACAATCCTGGTGATGGTCAGCACTATGCAAATAAAGCATACAAGTTACTACATGAAATGATCAAACGCTCCCATAAGTCTGGTATTCTTCTAGCAACTTCTTGGTCTCCGGATGACTTGGTCGAGCAAGCAGCCCTTCAACAAGTTGGTTTCTTCTCTTGAGAACACGTCGCACGTCTTCAGCAGTTTCCTCCCATGCCCCCTCTCCGAAGCGATCCTCTAGTTTACGCTTCTGAGACACAGCTTCATCTCTGCCTTTGATGGCCTTGTTTAGTGCATTCTGGAGACTATACCGGGTCATCACTTCTTCTTCACACTTCTTGATGCTGGACATCAACTGCTCTTCGAGGTCGGAAATTTGCTGCTTCAACTTATCCTCCCTCTTCTTATTGTTGGTGAGCGTAGCATTCCAAGTCTTATTGCAAGAAGAGATCTCGCGGTGTGCTGCGTCGAGCGCCTTCTTTTTAGATTCCAGCATGCCATGGGAGCTTCTGAACTCTTGCCCCAGACGTCCGTGCTTCTTCCTCTCCTCAGTCAACTCGGCCCCTAGTCTGTTCATTAGCTCAATCTGTTGTTGGAAAGCATACACGGCCTTGTTTTTCTCACTGCGTATCTGGGCTAGCTCCTACTCTAACCCTTCGTTGATCTTCCTCAAGGCTTCTTTTTCTTTCACAACTTGCTCGTAGGCCTCCCTAGAAACAGTAGTTGGTTCTGCTACCGGAATAGGAATAAGGGCTGGTGCATCTGGAAACGGCATCCGCAACTGACTGGCTCTCTCCTGGATCCAAACCCTGTAAGGTGCGTAGGCCTGACAGTCATTCTTCCCTAACAACGGCTTCCCTCTTCGGTTAATACGCGTCCAGGCATGCTGCAGCTTGGCTAATAACTCCCCCTTCACGTCTCCGGTGAAGTACAGAGATTCCTGTACTTCTTCCTCCCTTGGCGGGTTCTTCAGCGCATATCCGAACTGACGGACCAACAAAGATGGGTTGTAGTTGATACACCCTTTTCTTTCTATCAGCGAGACATTAGGGTACCCAGAACAACTGAAGATAAGCTCAGATCCCAGCAGATCTCGATCAACCCATTCAATGTCTTCAGAAGTTAACCTCATCATATGCTCTGGCCAGTCGGGCGTGATTGCATTATCCACGAAAGGTCCCCTCGAGGGAAGATGGCTCTTGAACCACATATACAGCAAAGGTACGCAACAAGAGACGTTCTTGCCTTTCCTGTTTTCATTCCTGTAGTGCATCGAATGGTAAAAGTCCCCGATCAGCGTTGGTACGGGGTTACCAGCAGCAAATAGATGAAATGCATCCATGTCCACGAAGTTTGGGAAGTTAGGGAACAGCACTATCCCATAAATGCAGAGGGCCAAAATAGCGTTAAAGACCACCCAACACCCATTCTTAGCGTACTCTTGAGCCTTACCAACCAGAAACTGAAGATAAAAACCCGGAACCCCTCGCCACGCAGTCATCAACAACTCAGAAGGATTCATATGCAGGGCCTTGGCTAAATCCTCCAACTTGGGTTCAGCGGCTGAGTGAATAAAAGGAACTGCATTCTGAACTGGCAGCTCAGTAAACTCTACATACTCCTCCATGGTAGGCCCCAAGATAAAGTCCGCAAACGTGAAACATCTCAAACCGGGTCATAGAATTGCATTAAGGTGTACAGCCCATTCAATTCATCATCAGTAGACCTGCGAACTAAACTCAACAGTCGTCCGTAACTCTGCCTGAAGCTTCTACGGACATCCTCATCTGCAAGAGAAATCAGACCCAGGAGTGGAGTAATATCGGGGATAGGTAGCTTGTACGCAACGGTCATCCTCAAACCAGCCATGATCAATACTCAGAAGTCCAGACACTAGAACCGGGGGAATGCAAATGCACCTGCAGCACAGACACACGTTAGTAGGATGCAATTATGGTGAGTATGCGAACAATGCAATGCAAGTGACATGCAACAGGGACCAAATGCCGTAGCTGAATAGCCTGAACCATATCAAGAAGTCTCAGATAGACTCTCTAGAAGTCCTCAAACCCTGGTCTCAGATAGACCTAAAACAAAGCTCCAACAATGGTCTCTGACATACCCACAGCATAACTCTGACTAGTCTTTGATAGACCTCAAATCATAACTCCAATAGGTCTCTGACAGACCTCAGAACTCTTCAACTGGTCTCTGACAGACCTCATAACACATCTCCAAACGGTCTCTGACAGACCTCATAAATCTCCATAAATACCCAGGATCTCTGATCAAGAAATAACCGGTATCTGAAGGTCTAGTTACCTGCATAACCCCAAACCCTCTCACGGGTGGATGTCCTAGTAACTGACAAAGGTATGGCATCCTATGCGGTCGTCGGCGTCACAGACTTTCAGGGTTGATGATACGATTCCCAGAAGGAGTGGCATCATCAAATCCTGAAGAGGCCTCACTTAGCCAACTTCCAAATGATCGGTCCCCAGAGTCGACAATCCAATTAACCAGCAACCCGAGCCACCCAAAGGGCAGGACAGGAGGCCAACCAGAAGAACCTCGTCTGAGTGTAGATTTCTCGGGACACTAGGACATGCAAAGCACGTGCGCGCCCACTAATCTCTACTCTAAGTCTAGGTGCACTCAAGCCCAGGTCCGACTTCTCACTCAATATCAGAACACCCGTCACACCCCAATACAGCAATAATAATCAATATATAATGCTGGAAATAAAGGTCAGAAATATAAATCCATACAAAATCCTCGACGGGAAAACAAGCGTTAGGATTGACTCTCTTAAGGGACGTTGGATCCCAAATACATAAGAACTATCGCAGTCCTTAGCATCCAGGGGACGTTGGATCCCCAGCAGAGTCGCCAGCTGTCGCTACTGCGAAAATCGGCGCCGGCTGAACAGAAGAGTCGCCACCGTGCGTTATTTATCCCACGGGAGGGAAAGGAAACACTCAGAGTAAACCTCGCACAACACGGGAAAGGTATGGTCGTCGCAACCAAAACCTGGATTCGGGAGTCGGTTACGCAAGGGGAAGGTATTAGCACCCCTCACGTCTGTCGTACTCGACGGGATCCACGCTTGTTTTCGGGTATGGATTGTTATTCTATCTAAACTAAAGGTTGAGGGTTAAAAGAAAAATAAAATGAAAATAAAATGACTCGGCAAAGTATCGCACTTTATGCCTACGTATTCTCGTATGGAACGAGAAATCAGAGTCAACGTAGTTCGCCTACCTACGGGAAAGGAGGGGAAGGTTGCTCGCTAGGATATCGCATCCCATGCCTACGTACTTTCATACAGCAGGAAAGATCAGAGCAAACGTAGTTCGGGCCACGTACGACACAAGTCTGTTTTGATTGCTTTTATTCCTTCTGAAAAAGGTTTTTCTGATTAGCAGTCCAAGCGGACAAAAGTGACGTCTTGATGAGTTCACATTCTTTTACGGAAGAAGTGTCTTTTATTGTGTTTGAAATCTTATTGTGTTTTTCCGTTTGTTTTGAGAGAGAAGAGACAGAACTTTAACCTACGGTTGAAAAGGGAATCAAACTAACCTAATGTTATCATGCATGGGTTAAGACCTAATGTCTATCATGCTCCTCTCTTGCGCAGAGAGAAACAGAGATCCTAAGGGAATAGACGGAAACAGAAACAATAGCAGATATATACAGTAAAGCGGTAAAATGCATGGATGCAACAATACAAGCGAGGCAAGGGAGTCCCACTCAACCTCGAACCTAGAAAACAATAGGCAAAAGTGAACAGACTTCACTTTCAACCCAACAGGTTAAACAACAAACAATACAGTCCAGAAAACAAGTCAATACATCAGAAATGAATAACAACTAGAAAAATAAACAGCCACAGCAGCTCTGCATCAACACCTATCTTCAAGTCATCTCCAGACAGCTACAAGCTTCAGCCAGCATCAATCCCCATCTCCACAGCCTTCAAGCAAGGTCTTTGCCATCCATCTTCAGTCTACAAGGGCTTTTCTTCAAGTCCTATCCTCCAAGCTGAGGGATCAATCACAAGAGTGAATTGGGTGTTAAGCACTTAGTTGACCACCAAGGGTGGCAAACCAACTGCTACTAACACATAAGACATTTTCTCTCAAGAGTTCTATCCCTTAGACAGTAGCACCAAGCCTTCCAAAGGAAGGGGGTGAGTGTCTTAGAGAGACTCTGCATCACAGAGAGGAATGGAGGCAGTCAAGGCCTTCCATGTTTGAGAATCAAGCTTTCTATTCTAGAGCTCTGCCTAGCTCCTAAACCCTAATCTCCTCAACAGCTGCTAGCAGGAATCTCCTCATCAACTCTGGAAGTTGGTCTTCAAGCTCTGGATTTCCAATGGCTTCATCATCACAAGTCTCCAGCTCTCCCAATCCCCAAGCAATCCCAATACCCATACAGACAACAATAATCCCCAGAGGGCACACCACACCAATCAATCAAATATAGACAGTAATATACTAATAGCAGTAGGGGAATCCTAGTGATTTCTAAGGGATCTAATAACTACCCATAGTCCCTATAGTCCCATACCTAAAATATTCAATCTCTAAGTCCTAAGGGAAATGATTCAATTCTCCTAAGTCATCACTTAAACCCTAATTCTGTTCATGTTGTTCACACCTAAACTAAACACCTAAAATTAAGTCCTAAAAATGGGAACTACATTGTATATTCAAGCTAATCTTATATACTAATCAACCTAAAAAGAATGGGTGAAAAATATTAAAGCAACTATTAGAACAAAAATTAACAAATTCATGTACTAAACAAAATATTATTTACACCTAATTAAAAGGAAAATATGCCAAAAATATGAAAATAAAAGGAACTATTAAATTTTTTGGATGATAATTTTCTTGACCAAATTAAGAAAATAATGCAAAAAGAACCAATGGAAAATATGCATTTTTTGATTTATTATGATTTATTGAAGATTTAATGTTTTTTTGAAATAAAATGAAATGAATTAATATGAAAGGGGTGCAAAAAGTAATGAAAACTAGTTAAAACCATGAACTGGGCCGGGCAGTGGGGGTACGAATAGCAGCTTTGCATTAGGCCCAGGAGGCGTCAGAAAGCCAACAAAAATTTAAAAAAACAAAATGGTGCGAATAGCATCTTTTCACGTTCAGTTTAGATTGGGCCTGCATTGAGGGGTGTGTATAGCAAGGAGTTTTGGAGCCCAGTCAGAAAATATTAATGAAACGGGGCGTTTCATGGTTTGAAATTTCCCTCCGTTCTGTCAATCAATCGTGGCCGTTGGATGGGTAAATAAGTCTAAGGTCAAAGCCAGATCAAACGGTCCAAAGGTTATCTTCAACCTTGGACAAACCCTAACCCTGAAATCATCTTCCATGCATGCAATCTTCGAGCTCCCTGTTCTCTCTCCATTCTCCATAGATGCCTTCGATCCAAAGAGCAAAGTTGCTCTAGAAACTCTCCTCTACACAGCCATAACTATAACTCTCCCTAACACTCACTCAATAGACCAACTCGAAGAGAATAACAGTTGTAAACCACCATTAACACCTGTCATCAACTTATCCCAAGCTCACCAATTCTTGCCCTAAACTCATCTACATTCCATGCTGATTAATCTGAGCCATTAACCTAAGATTATCTTTCATTATTCTTGATGTTATGATCTCTAACAGAATTAGTGCACCATGATCAACATCCATGAAACTTATCCAAACTTACCAAAATCAATCATCTTACTTATCCTAACCGATCTATACTAACAATTCCCTATAATTCTCACTAAATCAATCAATTCGAATGAAGTTACCAACCTGGTGTGATGATGAAAACAGCTATGGAATCCTCTTGATCCAATGCTTGAAATGATGGGAAACTGATCAGTGAACTTGGTAATGAGCTCTGTATGCAACCAATGATGCTCCAAGGCTTTGAATCTCCTAATTCCAAGATTCTTGCACTTTGAATGATGATGATGAATGGCACGATTCCTCCTTCAATTTGCCAAATGAATGTGTGAATTCTGATCCTTGGATGATGATGATGAAGAAAAAAATCAAGAATAGTGGAAATTGATGATAGTTTGAGAGTTTTTGAGAAGCTTTTGCAAATGAGAGAAAGTGTGTGAAACTTGTGGCTTTGAGTAAATGTGATCACCAACCCTGGCATGAACCCTCTCCATTCAATATATACATGTCATTAGAACCTCCTAGAAACTTGGAGAAACTTCCCATGTGTGATTTCCCTTGGATTTGGCTTATGTTTCTTCCATGATAAGTAACCTTGAATAACTCCCAAAATGTGAACCAAGCTCAAAATTCTACTTTAGCCAATGTTCTCAAAATGATCTTTCCATTCAAAATGACCTATAATTTCACCTCATTTGGCCAAAATATGAAAAATCTCATTTTTTAAGTCATTTTTACTCATTAAATCCAACAATTTTGAAACCTTGTGCTATGAATCTTTCCAATCTCTCATGGTCACTTTTCTAGACTCAAAATTTCATTTGGAACAAGTTTTATGTTGTAAAGTTTTCCATTTGAAGTTTCCTTGTATGAGTTTTGGGCATAGGCTTGAAATGACCTGTAATTCTCAAATGACCAAAATACCCTTTGCTTGCCAAAACCATAAGTAGAGTTCCACAAATCATATGAAGGCATACTATACCATTATAGAAAGCTAAGACAATGAGGAACAACTCTTATGTTGACCAGAAATTCATTTGAAATCTCCTTGAGGGGTAAAAATTTCTTGGAAGTCAAGTCACTTTCACAGACAAAATTTCAGATACCTCAGATGACCTGTAACTTGCAAGGACCATAACTTGAGTTCTATAAATCTCCTTGATGTCTTCCACCACTCAAATTAAAGGTCTTGAGATACTATACAAGTTTCATGTTGGCCAAGGATTCATTTGAAGCTTGCATTTTGACTTATCTTGCTTGGAAATTTGACCTAAACTAGGGGATTTTACACAGAAACCCTAATTTAGAAACTCCTCTTCTCCTTGATTTCTCTTGATTTATTCTTAGCACAACACCATATCCTTATTCTTCATGTCAAATGAGGAACCCCACATCTCTCCAATAGCCCTTAATGCCTTTCAATCATTCAATTGACCTAGAGTTGACCCAGAGTTGACCCCAGATAAACCCTAGTTGACTGTCTTCATCCACAACTCTTGTGACTACACCAATGAATTGTCTCCTTCTCCAAATGACTTTCTAAGTCTCCCATGATGCCCATATACTCTCCATGTTCCATCCACAACTCACAACTTATTTATTGATCCTCAAACACCCTCAGATAGGAGCTAGAAGCCCTGCTTGACCCATTGACTTCTCAGCTTTCAAATTCTTTCTAATGACTTGAATGAGATTGAATTAGAATAATAACCTCTTGATAGGCTCATAGAGATGAGAATAATGCTTGGTCCCCTGTTGGATGACTTTCTATGCTTATGCTATGCAGATGAGTAGACTATGTACATGCAAATGCTAATGATATTGAAACATAAACCAAGTGAAGAAAGGTTGGGCAAATTTTAGGGTGCAACAGTCACTATTTTAGTGATTGTCTAGAAAAGAAATAGAATCAAGAAACTGATGCAAAGCTGGCGAAACATGAAGAAGAAGAAGAGATGTTGCAGATGGTCATAACAAGAGACGAAGAGAGACTCCAGGACCAGTGGTACTTGGACTTAGGATGCTCATCACACATGAATGGAAGGAAAGATTGATTTCTCAACATGAAGCCCTCGTCGAAAATCACAGTGAGTTTGCAAATGACAGCACTCTAGCAGCTGAAGGTGTTGGTGATGTTCAGATCGTGAGGAAAGATGGCAAGAAATCAATAATTTCCAATGTGTTATACATATCAGGCATGAAAAGTAACCTACTCGATATAGGGAAGCTGGTCGAAAAGAACTACAAGGTGTCGATCCTAGACAAGATTATGAAAGTTCTCGACGCAGGTGGTAGGTTAATCTTGAAGGCTCCAATGTCTCAGTATAGGACCTTTAAGATTGAGCTCAATGTGATGGAGCATAAATGCCCAGAAACTGCAGCCAATAGAGATGAGTGGTTATGGCATTTCTGGCTAGGCCATCTCAACTTCAATGACATTAGAGAGCTAAAGAGAATACATATGGCTTCAGGATTACCCGAAATCAACATTCAAAGTGAAGTCTGTGAAGAGTGTGTTCAGTTAAAACAACACAAGAATAGCTTCAACAAGGATGCAGGAAGGAAGTCGAACGCAATTTTAGAAGTCATATACTCTGATGTATATGGTCCAATCCAGGTGGATTCGATTGCAGGCAATAGATACTTTATCACGTTCATATATGATTACAGTCGAAAGATATAGACTTACCTCATAAAGAAGAAAAGTGATATGATCGAGGTATTTGCCAAATTCAAATATATGGTCGAAAGACAGAGTGGTCGAAAGCTAAAAATCATGAGTGATGGTGGTGGAGAGTATGTGTCGAAAGAGTTTGATGCATTATGTGAAAAAGAAGGAATTGTGCATGAGGTGGTGCCACCCTACACTCCGCAGTAAAATGGAATTGCAGAAAGAAAGAACAGAACCATCATGAACATGGTGAGAAGTATGTTGAATGAAAAGCATCTATCCAAAGAATTATGGGGAGAAGCGGTTTCGACAGCAACATACATATTAAACAAATGTTCGAGAAAGAAGCTTGAAGGAATCACACCAGAAGAATGTTGGTCTAGTGTCAAGCCTAGCCTCAGTCACTTGAAGGTGTTTGGATCTATAACACATAGACATGTGCTATATCAGTTGCCAACCGCAGAAATAAACTGCGCTCCTGCTTGGGGAACGACATTCATCAACTGAATCTGACTGTTATGGCAACCCACTGATCTCGTGCGACTGTGCTGGGGATGACTCGTTTGCCTTCTCGCCAGAAATCCACGTTAGGAATAAACTCTTCCACGTTAGGAATGACACCGTCCACGTAAAGAATCATCTCATCTGCCTCTGTCAGGACTAAACTCTTCCACATAAGGAATACATCTTTTTCCATCTAAAGAAACCTCTCTTCTTTCCACGTAAGGAATGCCATCTGCTTGACTTGTCCACGTAAGGAACACATCTTCTTTCCACGTAAGGAATTAATTTTTTCCTTTCCACGTAAGGAAACACAATCTTATCTTAGCTTGTCCATGTCAGGACTCCAATCTTTCCGCGTAAGGAAACACAACCTCGATCTGTCCACGTCAGGACTCCAACTTGACATGTCCACGAAAGGACTCAATCTTTCCACGTCAGAAATGCTATCTTTCCACGTAAGGAATAAATCTGATATGTCCACGTAAGGACTCAATCTTTCCACGTAAGGAGTCACCTCTTTCACATAAGGAATACAAACTTTTCCACGTAAGGAATCAACTTCTTTCCACGTTAGGAATACAACTTCTTTCCACGTCAGGAATACAACTTCTTTCCACGTTAGGAATACATCTGATATGTCCACGTAAGGACTCAATCTTTCCACGTAAGGAATCCATCTTTCCACGTAAGGAATAAATCTGATATGTCCACGTAAGGACTCAATCTTTCCACGTAAGGAATCACCTCTTTCCACATAAGGAATACAAACTTTTCCACGTAAGGAATAACCCGTCCACGTCAGGACTCATGCACCTTTGACCCACTGGGGAAGTGAGACTTGTCCACGTCAGGACTCACATTTTGCTCACAACACGGAGAAGGATAAATTTGTCCACATCAGGACTCCCGCATCTTGACGACACGAAGAACTATAAACTTGTCCACGTAAGGACGCACATTTCACCATCGCGAATAAAGCTAGCTGCTGGAAATAAATTGTCCACGTTAGGACACCAACACGAAGAGGAACCAACTTTGTCCACGTCCGGACTCCACCTTCGATAAATACCAAGAAATCGAATTCGTCCACGTTAGGACTAACACCTATCGTCAAACTGAGGAAATGTCCATGTCAGGACCCCCACTTCTCTTAGCACACAAAAAAAAAACCTGTCAATAAACTCGTCCACGTTAGGACTCATCCTTCTATTGGTCCGCAAACTTCTTATCACTGACGTTACAGCAACTTTGAGGCTGACTCTACTGGGGATATTTGGAAATCAAACTACTGGATGCCTGCTCTAATAACCGGCGGTAGCCTCTGAAATTCTGGTTCATGAAACCTTTTAATACTGACGTAACAACAACTTTGAAGGAAACAATCCGCTGGTCGGACTAGAGAAACTTCAACAAGAAACCCTGGCGGGGAAATAAGTAACTCTGCTTGGGGACAAAGAGAAACTTATCCTGATAACTCTGTGGGGAGTAGTGCCAAAGCTGACACTTCGTTGAATGTCTCCTGCCGAGACTTCGAATGTTTTATTGATTCACCTGAACAAGGGCTCTCTCTACCTGCAAGAGAACAATACTTGAAACAAAAGATTAGCCAACCTGGTTTATGTTTCAAAATGCATGCGTTTGACAATGATGCAATGCTCCATTCGACATGGAAATGCTACGCTTTTTCATTTGATGGATGCAAGTATGACACTATATGCCGATGCCAATGCAGACTCGAACTGCTGAGATACAGGAACTGCTTCAGCAAAATAAACGCTGAAGATAATGCCAACTCCGCTGGGGATAGCCAGATGCTATAGAATTATTCCGGCAAAATAAATGCCGGAAGAGGGAAGTCGACTCAGCTGGGAAATTGGGAACTCGAACCAAACACCTCACTGAAGTAACACCCTGCTGGGGAATAACAGATGCGTTTCTGCTGGAAAGTGAACGGATATCACACGGTATCTTGACAAAATAAATGCCTGGGCACACAACCAACTCTGCCGGGGAGAGTCTTAATCTTCGAATTCCACTGGGAGGAATGAAAATACTTGAGGAAAAGAGAACTCCACTGGGGATGGGACGATTCTCTTGGGGAAAATCAACTGACTCCGCTGGGAGAGAGTAAATGACCCTGCGGGGAAAGGTAAACTGCCTGAATACAGCTCACAAATATTAATCTTCTGCGGCTGAACCAACTCTGCTCGAGATAAGGGAATCCTTCTGGGGGACACCATACTGTCTGAATACAGCCTTACGATCTTGGAATCGTCAATTCTGCTGAGAATAAATGACTTTGCTGGAGCATGTCCCTTGGATAAGCTACGACCAGCTGGGGAATTCGATCTCTCTTCAGGACGAACATGCATGACCTACGTGGGGGTCGAGTCTTTCGTTATCGCAATCTTTCGATCGTCTTCCTCATACGACTATGAAACCTGCAACAACACAAACAAGACAGGACAAGCCTATGCAACCAAATCAATTCAGGTTAGTGACGTTATTTTCAGTTAATTCAAAGCTTTAGCAATTGTTGGCAAGGGCCAGTGATGTTATACACCTGCTAGTTTCAGTAAACTTAGGCGTTTTATCATGCACAAAACAGTAAAGAACCAGCATCAAGTACTGAATAACATATTTTATTGATTGGGCCCCTGAATGGGCGGAATTTTTTGTACACGGGATGTAACTCCTGAAAAGAGGAAGCTACGCAAAGCAGATATACAAGTATGCACAGGAAGCATAAATATTTTGACAAATTAAATTTTGACACATGTCGGCAACGGGATGCAGATGAACACCACGAACTGATCCTCCTATGACTCATCCGACTCTAATGCTTTTCCTGGTATCCACACTTCCGAAGAGATTGTATCCGATAATCGACCCCCTTGAGTATATTCTCCCGCACCAATGCTCAGTGCAGTATCAAATTCAGACCACAGTCATTTACTTTTCAAATCCCTAACTTTTGCGTGAACCGCCCTTTACGGGTTTTCAGTTCACCGGGATACCCCTTTTTGCCGAAGCCGCCCAGTGTAGGTTTTCAACTTCGCGGGTGTACATTTTTTCAATTTTATCCCTAACTTTTGCCCGAACCTTTCATTCTGTTTTTGGTTCGCCAGGATGCCCCGTTTTTGCCTGGACTCTCTTTTTTTTCCTGTCCAGCGGGTCAATTTTAAGCAAAGTATTTTTTAACTGCGTCCGAATTCACAGGTGACGTAAAGTCTTCACCGTCCATGGTGGATAACAATAACGCCCCTCCTGAAAAGACTTTCCTGACAACGTATGGCCCTTCGTAGTTGGGGGTCCACTTGCCCCTGTGATCTGCCTGCGGCGGGAGAATCCTTTTCAGCACAAGGTCGCCCGTCTGAAAGCTCCGAGGATGTATCTTCTTATCATATGATTTCTTCATTCGGCTCTGGTATAAACGACCGTATGCTAGAGAAGCTAGCATCTTCTCATCCATCAAACTCAATTGGTTCAACCTGTCTTTCACCCATTCTGCCTCGTCCAGCTGAACGTCTCGCAATACCCTCAGAGAAGGGATCTCAACTTCCAATGGTAATACCGCTTCCATTCCGTATACTAACGAGAACGGGGTTGCCCCGGTTGATGTTCGTACCGTCGTACGATAACCGTGCAAAGCGAAAGGTAGCATCTCATGCCAATCCTTATAGGTCACCACCATTTTCTGCACGATCTTCTTGATATTCTTATTGGCCGCCTCGACAGCGCCATTCATCTTGGGTCGGTAAGGGGAGGAGTTGTGATGTTCGATCTTGAAATTCTGACAGAGCTCCTTCATCATTTTGTTGTTCAGGTTTGAACCGTTGTCCGTGATTATCCGCTCGGGGATCCCATATCGGCAAATGATATCTCTCTTGATGAATCTAGCCACCACTTGCTTCGTTACATTTGCGTACGACGTCGCTTCCACCCACTTGGTGAAATAATCGATCGCTACTAGAATGAACCTATGCCCGTTAGAAGCTGTCGGCTCGATCTTTCCAATCATATCGATTCCCCACATCGAGAATGGCCATGGCGATGACATCACATTTAGAGGACTCGGAGGCACATGGATCTTATCTGCATAGATTTGGCACTTGTGGCACTTCCTCGCAAACTTGAAACAATCAGTTTCCATAGTCAGCCAAAAATAACCTGCCCGCAGCAGCTTTCTCGTCATAGCATGCCCGCCAGCATGCGTACCAAAGGTACCCTCATGTATTTTCTCCATGAGCAACTTCGCCTCTTTCTCGTCCACACAACGCAACAGCACCAAGTCGTGGTTTCTTCTGTATAAGACGCCATCCGGATTCAAATAGAAATTACCCGCTAATCTCCTGAGCGTCTTCTGATCTTGACTGGATGCCCCAGCAGGATACTCTTTATTATTCAGAAAATTAAGGATATCAAAATACCACGGTTTATCGTCGGATGCTTCATCAATAGCAAATACGAAAGCTGGTCTGTCCAGCCGAGAGATAATGATTCTGGGAGCCTCGTTCCAGAAGTTGACTTTGTACATGGAAGACAAAGTGGCGAGAGCGTCAGCCATTTGATTCTCTGCCCGCGGTACGTGATGCAACTCAACCTTGTCAAAGAAAGGCAACAATCTCCTTGCATAGTTCATGTAATGTATCAAGTTGGGCTGACGCGTCTCCCATTCTCCTTTGATCTGATTCACCACCAGAGCTGAGTCTCCGTATACGTCCAGATGCTTGATTCGCAAATCAATGGCTTCCTCAAGCCCCATTATACAAGCTTCGTATTCGGCTTCATTATTGGTGACGGCAAAGGTCAATCGGGCAGTAAACGGGATGTGCGACCCGTGTGGCGTAGTGATGATTGCCCATATTCCGCTACCGTAAGCATTCACAGCTCCGTCAAATATCATCTTCCATTTGGAGCCCAATTCTAGTCCTTCGTCTGGCAACGGCTCTTCACAATCTTTCATCTTTAGGTACATGATATCCTCGTCAGGAAAATCAAACCTCATCGATTGGTAATCTTCAATAGGCTGCTCTGCCAGGTACTCAGACAACACACTCCCCTTTATAGCCTTTTGCGAGACGTATTGGATGTCATATTCAGTCAAGACCATCTGCCAACGGGCAATTCTCCCTGACAACGCCTGCTTTTCGAATACATATTTGATAGGATCCATCTTCGAGATGAGCATGGTTGTATGATTCAGCATGTATTGCCTCAAACGCTTGGCGGCCCAGGCTAGCGCGCAACAAGTTTTCTCAAGCATTGAGTATCGAGATTCACAATCTGTAAATTTCTTACTCAAGTAGTAGATCGCATGCTCTTTTCTTCCTGTCGCGTCGTGTTGACCGAGAACACAACCCATGCTTCCCTCAAGAACTGTCAAATACATAATCAAGGGTCTCCCTGCCACTGGGGGTATCAAAATAGGAGGCTCCTGCAAATACTGCTTTATTTTATCGAACGCCTTTTGACAGTTTTCGTTCCACGTTACAGCTTGATCTTTCTTTAACAGCTTGAATAATGGTTCACACGTGGCCGTTAGATGAGATATGAACTGAGCGATGTAGTTCAACCTCCCTAAAAACCCGCGCACCTCTTTCTCTGTTTTAGGCGTCGACATTTCTTGAATCGCTTTTATTTTAGCAGGATCGACCTCTATTCCTCTTTTGCTTACGATAAACCCCAGTAGCTTACCCGATCTCACCCCGAAGGTGCATTTGTTAGGGTTCAGTCTCAGCCTGAACTTCCTAAGCCTCTTAAATAACTTCAGCAGATTCACCAGATGCTCTTCCTCCGTCTGGGATTTGGCAATCATATCGTCAACATAAACTTCGATCTCTTTATGCATCATATCATGAAAAAGAGTCGTCATAGCACGCTGATATGTTGCCCCAACATTTTTCAAGCCAAAGGGCATCACTTTGTAGTAAAATGTTCCCCAAGGCGTTATGAAAGTGGTCTTCTCCATATCCTCTGGCGCCATTTTAATTTGATTATAGCCTGAAAAACCATCCATGAAGGAGAATACGGAGTATTGAGCAGTATTATCCACTAGCACGTCAATATGAGGAGGCGGAAAACCGTCTTTTGGGCTTGCTTTATTCAAATCTCTATAATCCACGCACATTCGAACATTGCCGTCTTTCTTTGGCACTGGTACGATGTTAGCAACCCATGAGGGATATTTTGTCACAACCAGGAAACCAGCGTCCCACTGTTTTTGAACTTCCTCTTTTATCTTCACTGCCATATCTGGTCGAGTTCTGCGAAGCTTTTGTTTGACCGGCGGGCATTCTTCTTTCAGTGGCAGACGGTGCACAACCATATCTGTATCGAGCCCTGGCATATCTTCATACGACCAAGCGAATACATCACTATACTCTCGGAGCATTTCAACCAGTCTTCGCTTGATATCGCCCTGCAGTGCGGCCCCGATACGAATATTCTTCTCAACCCCTTCCGACCCCAAGTTGATAATTTCGATGACCTCTTCGTGAGGCAGAATGGCTCTTTCCTCTTGCTTCACCAACCAAGACAGTTCTTCAGGAACGTCACTATCTTCGACAACCTCTTCTTTGGCCTGAAATACCGGGTGCTCAAAGTCGGGACGAGTCATAGGTGGTTCAAGGATGTCATCTGAAAATGTTATCCTGCAAAAGGAATGGTTAAGTGCTTCAAAATGCATATAAAGCGAATAACCACGTTGCCATTTTATTGAAAAATACAAAACAAGAAAGACAGAGATTACAGTATTTGCACATGAAAAAAATGCCATTTATTTAATGATTAACACGCAATGTTCATAACAACACAGCCCTAAGCAAATCACGATGCCCCGGGCAAGACATCAGATTATTCAACAATTAATAAAGCAAAGCATTACTGTTTAAGAGTCACAGGAACAAGCTCCTGAATAGACCAGTTGCACAGTCCCTGTCCTGGCGTGCTTGGCTGAATCCAGACATCCATATCACAGTCACTGTCTCCTTCGTCAGACTCCGAAGCAGCATTGATGGTTTCATGACATACTCCACTGGCAGATATGGTTATTGGCCCTCTGAAACGGGGTGCCCCCACAGCAGGAGTTGATGACGACGGTTGGTACCCCAGCCCGAATCGGTCCATCTTCACAGGGATATCCAACACTTTGCCCCAACCCTTTGCTTCTCCTGCCTCCACCAGAGCTTGAGCTTCTTTATACGACGAGACGGCTATCTCTGACACCTTGCTCGGCCCGGGACCTTTGTCCTTGATACGCAACCCTTCAAATGCCTGGCAGGGTGTTTCGTGGATCTCTCCGTCGACCTCCACATATTTAAATGACGACAGATGGCTGACCAGGATGTCTTCTTCTCCGCATACGGTGACTACGCTTTCTCCGACCATATATTTCAACTTCTGATGCAGGGTAGACGTGACTGCCCCAGCCCCATGAATCCAGGGTCTTCCGAGCAGGCAGCTATATGCGGGCTGTATATCCATGATATAAAATTCGGTCGTAAATACCTCCGGCCCCACCTGTAGAGGCAATGTTATCGATCCAAAGACTGTTCTTCGCGTGCCATCAAACGCTCTGACTACCAAGTCACTGGGCGTGCACAGGATTCCCCTGACATCTAGCTTCATCATCGCCTTCTTGGGCAGCACATTCAAAGACGATCCAGTGTCGACCAATACATGCGACATTACTGATCCTCTACATTCGACAGATATGTGCAGCGCCATATTATGATCTCTCCCTTTCGGGGTCAAATCGAAGTCAGTAAAGCCCAAGCTGTGGCCTGCATTCACATGTGCCAACACTCCTTCCAGCTGATTCACGGAGACGTCTTGGGGTACAAAGGAAGTATCCAGGACCTTCAGCAAAGCATTTCTGTGAGCTTCAGAACATATTAGCAACGACAGGATAGATATCTTGGATGGCGTCTGTTGCAGATGCTCCACAATCTTATAATCGCTTTTTCGAATCAAGCGCATGAACTCTTCTACGTCTTTCGATGCCGCTTCTTTGCCGCTTGCTTGCACTGGGACATTCTCCACCATCTTCCCCTTTCCTTTCGCTAGTCTTTCGGCCTCCACTTCAGGTGATATAAAGATCCTACCACTCCTTGTCATACCTCCTGAACCAACAACGTTGTCTACAGTCTCGGCTGGCTGCTTATTAACATCAATCTTTATCCCGTCACAATACACCTCCAACCCATATGACCATGGGACTGCTTTCGTGTTCTCGTACGGGATCGGTCCAGCCTTAGTTATGGTGATCGGTGGTCGCTGGACCGGTGCTGCAATAGTGATTGTCTTCCGAGAGATCGTTACGGTGGCCACATCACTCTGATTATCTGCTACTGCCCCTGCAGGCTCTTCAGTTGCTGCTTGATCAAACTGTAATGTGCCGCCGTCAATTAAAGCCTGAATGCCTTTCTTCAAATCATCACACCCCCCAGCTAGGGTCCAGCATTCTAAACAATACTCGTCACATCCTGGATAAACACCCCCTTGCAACAATATGTTTTTTATCTCGCTTAGCGGCGTTTTTAAATCATCGACATTCATAATTAGATTCAACCCTTCCACAGTCAGAATGGCGTTTGCCCCATGATTAGGCATGGGTTTCTGCACTATATTCGGACCTGCCGTTCCGAAATTGATAGTCTTATTGTCCAAAAGATCCTGCACAACATGCTTAAAAGCATGGCAACCCTCTATATCGTGGCCCGGAGCCCCAGAGTGAAACTCACAGTGCCTGCTTGCATCATAACCATACGGAGGAGTTCCCGTTATCGGTGCCAGAGTTCTCTTCTCTACCAGGTTCAAACCCAACAACGTTTGTAACAACTCAGCATACGTTGAGGGAGGCTTCTCAAATACTCTTCTTGGTTTACCACCCTGGAATCTTCGCTGAGCCTGTTGTGCCCCCTGCTGAGGCGGCTGCTGCTGCTGCTGTTGTTGTTGTTGCATTGGCTGCTGCTGAAACGGTTGTTGTTGATATGGAATAGTAACACTCGCCACCTGCTGCGGCTGATGATATTGGTTTCGACCCCTGCCTCGGCCTCCAAATACTGCGCTTGCCTCGCCCTGACGGCACCCACCAAAAGCCTTCCTATTACTGCCAGATGCAGTTGATTCCTCAGCCTGGAACCTGCCTTGCTTAATGTTGTTTTCAATCTTTTCTCCCATCAAAATCAAGTCTGAGAAACTAGCCAAAGATGTGTGAAACAACTTGTCATAAAACATGCCTGTGAACGTGCCGATGAACATGTCGTTCATTTCCTTGTCTTCTAAAGGAGGACGGACCCTGGCAGCCATATCGCGCCACCTTTGCGCGTACTCTTTAAAGCTCTCACCCTTCTTCTGAGACAGCCCTGTCAATTGGACCCGATTGGGCGCCAAGTCGCTGTTATACTTGTAGTGAGCTACAAATGCCTCTGCCAATTGCTTCCAGGTCTTGATATTAGTTGGCTCCAATCCCATATACCACTCTAGGGAAGGGCCTGACAAACTATCTTGAAAGAAATGCATTAGCATTCTCTCATCAGTTGAGTATGCAGACATCTTTCGGTAATAAGCTCGCACGTGCACTTTCGGACAGGTGTCCCCTTTATACTTATCAAACGTAGGAGCTTTGAATTTGATTGGCACCCTCAAGCCAGGTACCAGGCCCATTGTTGCCATGTCCAAGCCCACAGCACTTTGGTTCAGGACCCCCCTCATCTGCTCTTCTAGCATTCTGATCTTCTGGGAGTTATCCATCGGCCCTTCAAAGCCTCCGCCGAGAAAGCGTCCTCCTGCTGATCTTCTTGCCACATACCATTCCCAGCTCCATACCCATCATATTCATTATTGCAGCCATCTCTAATCTGATTCATCACCGGGCCTCGGCCTCTGTTGCCGTATCCCTGAACACCTCCAGCAGGCCCAAAAGCCGTTAACCCAACGCCGTTTCCATTTCCGAAACCTCCGTAACCCTGATTGGCCACCCCGTAACCATCTTGCCCAAATCCTTGAGCATTGAAACCATACTTCCCAACGTTATCGAATCCCTGATCGTTGAACCCGAATCCAGCATTGCCGAAGCCGTTGCCTCCCATATTATCACCCAAGTTGACATCACCAAGCCCAACGTTATGGACAGCAGTCTCGTTCCCAACTCCGACGTTACCGTTCCCAGCGGCGGTAGCGTTGTTGACATTAGCAGCAGGTATATTGACTACAGGTGGAGCCACTGGCGTGGGAGTGCCCTCTCCCTGAACAGTATCGACTCACACAGACTGATGATCCTCGTTACCGTGACCGGCGTTTCTGACCAACAGAGGCTGCACCATGGCTTGCAAATTCTCCTGACCTTTTGCAATAGCTTCCATGGTCTGCATAAAGAGAGCTAGCTTCTCGCGCACATCTTGCATCTCGTTCTGCATTTGATCCATGATTCTTCGACAGTTGGAGCGAGTGGAATAGCGGTGCGGGTGCTGATCTGCAATCCTGGAAAGTACCTGGTACAGAGCAGGAAATAAGACACCATCCAAAGATTACCTGTAATGCAATATGAATATGAATGTAATGCAATGTGTGTGTCTGTGCATTAGGGAAATTCATTCCCCGATTCTAGTGTGAAGATGCCGGTGCAGTGACAGTGCTAGCAATACAAAGATCGGAGTTGAATCACAGAAAGCCTCATATATTGCAGAGAAACCAATAAGCCCGGAATACAATATCACTGAGAGTACAATAAGAAGGCATGACCTCGACCAACAATCCTGGTGATGGTCAGCACTATGCAAATAAAGCATACAAGTTACTACATGAAATGATCAAACGCTCCCATAAGTCTGGTATTCTTCTAGCAACTTCTTGGTCTCCGGATGACTTGGTCGAGCAAGCAGCCCTTCAACAAGTTGGTTTCTTCTCTTGAGAACACGTCGCACGTCTTCAGCAGTTTCCTCCCATGCCCCCTCTCCGAAGCGATCCTCTAGTTTACGCTTCTGAGACACAGCTTCATCTCTGCCTTTGATGGCCTTGTTTAGTGCATTCTGGAGACTATACCGGGTCATCACTTCTTCTTCACACTTCTTGATGCTGGACATCAACTGCTCTTCGAGGTCGGAAATTTGCTGCTTCAACTTATCCTCCCTCTTCTTATTGTTGGTGAGCGTAGCATTCCAAGTCTTATTGCAAGAAGAGATCTCGCGGTGTGCTGCGTCGAGCGCCTTCTTTTTAGATTCCAGCATGCCATGGGAGCTTCTGAACTCTTGCCCCAGACGTCCGCGCTTCTTCCTCTCCTCAGTCAACTCGGCCCCTAGTCTGTTCATTAGCTCAATCTGTTGTTGGAAAGCATACACGGCCTTGTTTTTCTCACTGCGTATCTGGGCTAGCTCCTACTCTAACCCTTCGTTGATCTTCCTCAAGGCTTCTTTTTCTTTCACAACTTGCTCGTAGGCCTCCCTAGAAACAGTAGTTGGTTCTGCTACCGGAATAGGAATAAGGGCTGGTGCATCTGGAAACGGCATCCGCAACTGACTGGCTCTCTCCTGGATCCAAACCCTGTAAGGTGCGTAGGCCTGACAGTCATTCTTCCCTAACAACGGCTTCCCTCTTCGGTTAATACGCGTCCAGGCATGCTGCAGCTTGGCTAATAACTCCCCCTTCACGTCTCCGGTGAAGTACAGAGATTCCTGTACTTCTTCCTCCCTTGGCGGGTTCTTCAGCGCATATCCGAACTGACGGACCAACAAAGATGGGTTGTAGTTGATACACCCTTTTCTTTCTATCAGCGAGACATTAGGGTACCCAGAACAACTGAAGATAAGCTCAGATCCCAGCAGATCTCGATCAACCCATTCAATGTCTTCAGAAGTTAACCTCATCATATGCTCTGGCCAGTCGGGCGTGATTGCATTATCCACGAAAGGTCCCCTCGAGGGAAGATGGCTCTTGAACCACATATACAGCAAAGGTACGCAACAAGAGACGTTCTTGCCTTTCCTGTTTTCATTCCTGTAGTGCATCGAATGGTAAAAGTCCCCGATCAGCGTTGGTACGGGGTTACCAGCAGCAAATAGATGAAATGCATCCATGTCCACGAAGTTTGGGAAGTTAGGGAACAGCACTATCCCATAAATGCAGAGGGCCAAAATAGCGTTAAAGACCACCCAACACCCATTCTTAGCGTACTCTTGAGCCTTACCAACCAGAAACTGAAGATAAAAACCCGGAACCCCTCGCCACGCAGTCATCAACAACTCAGAAGGATTCATATGCAGGGCCTTGGCTAAATCCTCCAACTTGGGTTCAGCGGCTGAGTGAATAAAAGGAACTGCATTCTGAACTGGCAGCTCAGTAAACTCTACATACTCCTCCATGGTAGGCCCCAAGATAAAGTCCGCAAACGTGAAACATCTCAAACCGGGTCATAGAATTGCATTAAGGTGTACAGCCCATTCAATTCATCATCAGTAGACCTGCGAACTAAACTCAACAGTCGTCCGTAACTCTGCCTGAAGCTTCTACGGACATCCTCATCTGCAAGAGAAATCAGACCCAGGAGTGGAGTAATATCGGGGATAGGTAGCTTGTACGCAACGGTCATCCTCAAACCAGCCATGATCAATACTCAGAAGTCCAGACACTAGAACCGGGGGAATGCAAATGCACCTGCAGCACAGACACACGTTAGTAGGATGCAATTATGGTGAGTATGCGAACAATGCAATGCAAGTGACATGCAACAGGGACCAAATGCCGTAGCTGAATAGCCTGAACCATATCAAGAAGTCTCAGATAGACTCTCTAGAAGTCCTCAAACCCTGGTCTCAGATAGACCTAAAACAAAGCTCCAACAATGGTCTCTGACATACCCACAGCATAACTCTGACTAGTCTTTGATAGACCTCAAATCATAACTCCAATAGGTCTCTGACAGACCTCAGAACTCTTCAACTGGTCTCTGACAGACCTCATAACACATCTCTAAACGGTCTCTGACAGACCTCATAAATCTCCATAAATACCCAGGATCTCTGATCAAGAAATAACCGGTATCTGAAGGTCTAGTTACCTGCATAACCCCAAACCCTCTCACGGGTGGATGTCCTAGTAACTGACAAAGGTATGGCATCCTATGCGGTCGTCGGCGTCACAGACTTTCAGGGTTGATGATACGATTCCCAGAAGGAGTGGCATCATCAAATCCTGAAGAGGCCTCACTTAGCCAACTTCCAAATGATCGGTCCCCAGAGTCGACAATCCAATTAACCAGCAACCCGAGCCACCCAAAGGGCAGGACAGGAGGCCAACCAGAAGAACCTCGTCTGAGTGTAGATTTCTCGGGACACTAGGACATGCAAAGCACGTGCGCGCCCACTAATCTCTACTCTAAGTCTAGGTGCACTCAAGCCCAGGTCCGACTTCTCACTCAATATCAGAACACCCGTCACACCCCAATACAGCAATAATAATCAATATATAATGCTGGAAATAAAGGTCAGAAATATAAATCCATACAAAATCCTCGACGGGAAAACAAGCGTTAGGATTGACTCTCTTAAGGGACGTTGGATCCCAAATACATAAGAACTATCGCAGTCCTTAGCATCCAGGGGACGTTGGATCCCCAGCAGAGTCGCCAGCTGTCGCTACTGCGAAAATCGGCGCCGGCTGAACAGAAGAGTCGCCACCGTGCGTTATTTATCCCACGGGAGGGAAAGGAAACACTCAGAGTAAACCTCGCACAACACGGGAAAGGTATGGTCGTCGCAACCAAAACCTGGATTCGGGAGTCGGTTACGCAAGGGGAAGGTATTAGCACCCCTCACGTCCGTCGTACTCGACGGGATCCACGCTTGTTTTCGGGTATGGATTGTTATTCTATCTAAACTAAAGGTTGAGGGTTAAAAGAAAAATAAAATGAAAATAAAATGACTCGGCAAAGTATCGCACTTTATGCCTACGTATTCTCGTATGGAACGAGAAATCAGAGTCAACGTAGTTCGCCTACCTACGGGAAAGGAGGGGAAGGTTGCTCGCTAGGATATCGCATCCCATGCCTACGTACTTTCATACAGCAGGAAAGATCAGAGCAAACGTAGTTCGGGCCACGTACGACACAAGTCTGTTTTGATTGCTTTTATTCCTTCTGAAAAAGGTTTTTCTGATTAGCAGTCCAAGCAGACAAAAGTGACGTCTTGATGAGTTCACATTCTTTTACGGAAGAAGTGTCTTTTATTGTGTTTGAAATCTTATTGTGTTTTTCCGTTTGTTTTGAGAGAGAAGAGACAGAACTTTAACCTACGGTTGAAAAGGGAATCAAACTAACCTAATGTTATCATGCATGGGTTAAGACCTAATGTCTATCATGCTCCTCTCTTGCGCAGAGAGAAACAGAGATCCTAAGGGAATAGACGGAAACAGAAACAATAGCAGATATATACAGTAAAGCGGTAAAATGCATGGATGCAACAATACAAGCGAGGCAAGGGAGTCCCACTCAACCTCGAACCTAGAAAACAATAGGCAAAAGTGAACAGACTTCACTTTCAACCCAACAGGTTAAACAACAAACAATACAGTCCAGAAAACAAGTCAATACATCAGAAATGAATAACAACTAGAAAAATAAACAGCCACAGCAGCTCTGCATCAACACCTATCTTCAAGTCATCTCCAGACAGCTACAAGCTTCAGCCAGCATCAATCCCCATCTCCACAGCCTTCAAGCAAGGTCTTTGCCATCCATCTTCAGTCTACAAGGGCTTTTCTTCAAGTCCTATCCTCCAAGCTGAGGGATCAATCACAAGAGTGAATTGGGTGTTAAGCACTTAGTTGACCACCAAGGGTGGCAAACCAACTGCTACTAACACATAAGACATTTTCTCTCAAGAGTTCTATCCCTTAGACAGTAGCACCAAGCCTTCCAAAGGAAGGGGGTGAGTGTCTTAGAGAGACTCTGCATCACAGAGAGGAATGGAGGCAGTCAAGGCCTTCCATGTTTGAGAATCAAGCTTTCTATTCTAGAGCTCTGCCTAGCTCCTAAACCCTAATCTCCTCAACAGCTGCTAGCAGGAATCTCCTCATCAACTCTGGAAGTTGGTCTTCAAGCTCTGGATTTCCAATGGCTTCATCATCACAAGTCTCCAGCTCTCCCAATCCCCAAGCAATCCCAATACCCATACAGACAACAATAATCCCCAGAGGGCACACCACACCAATCAATCAAATATAGACAGTAATATACTAATAGCAGTAGGGGAATCCTAGTGATTTCTAAGGGATCTAATAACTACCCATAGTCCCTATAGTCCCATACCTAAAATATTCAATCTCTAAGTCCTAAGGGAAATGATTCAATTCTCCTAAGTCATCACTTAAACCCTAATTCTGTTCATGTTGTTCACACCTAAACTAAACACCTAAAATTAAGTCCTAAAAATGGGAACTACATTGTATATTCAAGCTAATCTTATATACTAATCAACCTAAAAAGAATGGGTGAAAAATATTAAAGCAACTATTAGAACAAAAATTAACAAATTCATGTACTAAACAAAATATTATTTACACCTAATTAAAAGGAAAATATGCCAAAAATATGAAAATAAAAGGAACTATTAAATTTTTTGGATGATAATTTTCTTGACCAAATTAAGAAAATAATGCAAAAAGAACCAATGGAAAATATGCATTTTTTGATTTATTATGATTTATTGAAGATTTAATGTTTTTTTGAAATAAAATGAAATGAATTAATATGAAAGGGGTGCAAAAAGTAATGAAAACTAGTTAAAACCATGAACTGGGCCGGGCAGTGGGGGTACGAATAGCAGCTTTGCATTAGGCCCAGGAGGCGTCAGAAAGCCAACAAAAATTTAAAAAAACAAAATGGTGCGAATAGCATCTTTTCACGTTCAGTTTAGATTGGGCCTGCATTGAGGGGTGTGTATAGCAAGGAGTTTTGGAGCCCAGTCAGAAAATATTAATGAAACGGGGCGTTTCATGGTTTGAAATTTCCCTCCGTTCTGTCAATCAATCGTGGCCGTTGGATGGGTAAATAAGTCTAAGGTCAAAGCCAGATCAAACGGTCCAAAGGTTATCTTCAACCTTGGACAAACCCTAACCCTGAAATCATCTTCCATGCATGCAATCTTCGAGCTCCCTGTTCTCTCTCCATTCTCCATAGATGCCTTCGATCCAAAGAGCAAAGTTGCTCTAGAAACTCTCCTCTACACAGCCATAACTATAACTCTCCCTAACACTCACTCAATAGACCAACTCGAAGAGAATAACAGTTGTAAACCACCATTAACACCTGTCATCAACTTATCCCAAGCTCACCAATTCTTGCCCTAAACTCATCTACATTCCATGCTGATTAATCTGAGCCATTAACCTAAGATTATCTTTCATTATTCTTGATGTTATGATCTCTAACAGAATTAGTGCACCATGATCAACATCCATGAAACTTATCCAAACTTACCAAAATCAATCATCTTACTTATCCTAACCGATCTATACTAACAATTCCCTATAATTCTCACTAAATCAATCAATTCGAATGAAGTTACCAACCTGGTGTGATGATGAAAACAGCTATGGAATCCTCTTGATCCAATGCTTGAAATGATGGGAAACTGATCAGTGAACTTGGTAATGAGCTCTGTATGCAACCAATGATGCTCCAAGGCTTTGAATCTCCTAATTCCAAGATTCTTGCACTTTGAATGATGATGATGAATGGCACGATTCCTCCTTCAATTTGCCAAATGAATGTGTGAATTCTGATCCTTGGATGATGATGATGAAGAAAAAAATCAAGAATAGTGGAAATTGATGATAGTTTGAGAGTTTTTGAGAAGCTTTTGCAAATGAGAGAAAGTGTGTGAAACTTGTGGCTTTGAGTAAATGTGATCACCAACCCTGGCATGAACCCTCTCCATTCAATATATACATGTCATTAGAACCTCCTAGAAACTTGGAGAAACTTCCCATGTGTGATTTCCCTTGGATTTGGCTTATGTTTCTTCCATGATAAGTAACCTTGAATAACTCCCAAAATGTGAACCAAGCTCAAAATTCTACTTTAGCCAATGTTCTCAAAATGATCTTTCCATTCAAAATGACCTATAATTTCACCTCATTTGGCCAAAATATGAAAAATCTCATTTTTTAAGTCATTTTTACTCATTAAATCCAACAATTTTGAAACCTTGTGCTATGAATCTTTCCAATCTCTCATGGTCACTTTTCTAGACTCAAAATTTCATTTGGAACAAGTTTTATGTTGTAAAGTTTTCCATTTGAAGTTTCCTTGTATGAGTTTTGGGCATAGGCTTGAAATGACCTGTAATTCTCAAATGACCAAAATACCCTTTGCTTGCCAAAACCATAAGTAGAGTTCCACAAATCATATGAAGGCATACTATACCATTATAGAAAGCTAAGACAATGAGGAACAACTCTTATGTTGACCAGAAATTCATTTGAAATCTCCTTGAGGGGTAAAAATTTCTTGGAAGTCAAGTCACTTTCACAGACAAAATTTCAGATACCTCAGATGACCTGTAACTTGCAAGGACCATAACTTGAGTTCTATAAATCTCCTTGATGTCTTCCACCACTCAAATTAAAGGTCTTGAGATACTATACAAGTTTCATGTTGGCCAAGGATTCATTTGAAGCTTGCATTTTGACTTATCTTGCTTGGAAATTTGACCTAAACTAGGGGATTTTACACAGAAACCCTAATTTAGAAACTCCTCTTCTCCTTGATTTCTCTTGATTTATTCTTAGCACAACACCATATCCTTATTCTTCATGTCAAATGAGGAACCCCACATCTCTCCAATAGCCCTTAATGCCTTTCAATCATTCAATTGACCTAGAGTTGACCCAGAGTTGACCCCAGATAAACCCTAGTTGACTGTCTTCATCCACAACTCTTGTGACTACACCAATGAATTGTCTCCTTCTCCAAATGACTTTCTAAGTCTCCCATGATGCCCATATACTCTCCATGTTCCATCCACAACTCACAAATTATTTATTGATCCTCAAACACCCTCAGATAGGAGCTAGAAGCCCTGCTTGACCCATTGACTTCTCAGCTTTCAAATTCTTTCTAATGACTTGAATGAGATTGAATTAGAATAATAACCTCTTGATAGGCTCATAGAGATGAGAATAATGCTTGGTCCCCTGTTGGATGACTTTCTATGCTTATGCTATGCAGATGAGTAGACTATGTACATGCAAATGCTAATGATATTGAAACATAAACCAAGTGAAGAAAGGTTGGGCAAATTTTAGGGTGCAACAGTCACTATTTTAGTGATTGTCTAGAAAAGAAATAGAATCAAGAAACTGATGCAAAGCTGGCGAAACATGAAGAAGAAGAAGAGATGTTGCAGATGGTCATAACAAGAGACGAAGAGAGACTCCAGGACCAGTGGTACTTGGACTTAGGATGCTCATCACACATGAATGGAAGGAAAGATTGATTTCTCAACATGAAGCCCTCGTCGAAAATCACAGTGAGTTTGCAAATGACAGCACTCTAGCAGCTGAAGGTGTTGGTGATGTTCAGATCGTGAGGAAAGATGGCAAGAAATCAATAATTTCCAATGTGTTATACATATCAGGCATGAAAAGTAACCTACTCGATATAGGGAAGCTGGTCGAAAAGAACTACAAGGTGTCGATCCTAGACAAGATTATGAAAGTTCTCGACGCAGGTGGTAGGTTAATCTTGAAGGCTCCAATGTCTCAGTATAGGACCTTTAAGATTGAGCTCAATGTGATGGAGCATAAATGCCCAGAAACTGCAGCCAATAGAGATGAGTGGTTATGGCATTTCTGGCTAGGCCATCTCAACTTCAATGACATTAGAGAGCTAAAGAGAATACATATGGCTTCAGGATTACCCGAAATCAACATTCAAAGTGAAGTCTGTGAAGAGTGTGTTCAGTTAAAACAACACAAGAATAGCTTCAACAAGGATGCAGGAAGGAAGTCGAACGCAATTTTAGAAGTCATATACTCTGATGTATATGGTCCAATCCAGGTGGATTCGATTGCAGGCAATAGATACTTTATCACGTTCATATATGATTACAGTCGAAAGATATAGACTTACATCATAAAGAAGAAAAGTGATATGATCGAGGTATTTGCCAAATTCAAATATATGGTCGAAAGACAGAGTGGTCGAAAGCTAAAAATCATGAGTGATGGTGGTGGAGAGTATGTGTCGAAAGAGTTTGATGCATTATGTGAAAAAGAAGGAATTGTGCATGAGGTGGTGCCACCCTACACTCCGCAGTAAAATGGAATTGCAGAAAGAAAGAACAGAACCATCATGAACATGGTGAGAAGTATGTTGAATGAAAAGCATCTATCCAAAGAATTATGGGGAGAAGCGGTTTCGACAGCAACATACATATTAAACAAATGTTCGAGAAAGAAGCTTGAAGGAATCACACCAGAAGAATGTTGGTCTAGTGTCAAGCCTAGCCTCAGTCACTTGAAGGTGTTTGGATCTATAACACATAGACATGTGCTATATCAGTTGAGAAGGAAGCTTGATGATAAGTCGAATCAGATGATATTTATAGGATATCATTCGACTGGAGGTTACAAGCTGTTTGACCTAGTGACTAAGCAGGTAGTGATCAGTAGGGACGTGATCGTAGATGAGCTTAAAGAATGGGATTGGACTAAGAATGTCAAGAAGGATTCAGTGAGAATCTCTTATGAAGAACCAGCCACTGAAGTTGAAAGAGAAGTTTGACAGGAACAAGTCAGAGATGAAGCAGTACCAAGCAGACCTCGACGAACAAGACACATTCCTGCAAGGTTGCAAGAATGTGTGATTATATCAGATGATGTGGTCAATGAAGAAGGTGATCTAGTACAATATGCTTTCTATGTAGATGTAGAACCAATCAATGAAACGAAGGCATTGCAAGATTCGAAGTGGGTGAAAGAAATGAATGAGGAGTTAGATTCTATCCAAGTCAACAACATCTGGTCACTTGTCGAATTTCCTCAAGGCAAGATGGCAATTGATGTGAAATGGGTTTATAAGGTGAAGGTGAATCCTAAGTGTTGCGGTGGAAATAGGATCACAAACTATTAATGAGTTTGAATCACAATTCAATTCACAACCGCTCTTTGATTTATCCGAAGGAAAAGGTCAAAAGAGGGAAAACCTATTTTGCATCATAAACACAATGCGGGGAGAGATCTAGGGTTCGGGGGTTGGTTAAGATTAGGGAAGGTATTAGCACCCTAAACTTCCGTAGTACTCTACGGGAACCTTTTGTTCAAATGTTTACTATTTGCTTTATTTATTTGCTTAAGGTATATGTACAAAGGATTAAAAAGTGAGAAAAGAGACCTAAGGGGTTAATTCTAAGTTTACTCGGCAAGACATCGCATCTTGTGCCTACGTATCCTTACGGGAGTGGAATCAGAGTAATCGTAGTTCCCCTCAAAAGGGAGGTTAGAGACTTCTTGACTGTGGTCAAGGTCTCAAGGGGAATAAACGCATCTTAAGGACACGCTTACGTGGAGTGTAGAAACTCCAAATCTCTACGTTGTAAATTGTTAAGTTGTAATTAGGGTTAAATTAGGTTAGGGATTCCACGGCGGGAAACCCTAAAATGAGCGCGGCGGCTCTTTGACCTAATGCTAGGGGTAAAGTTGTAATTTTGCCTGCGGCGAGGCATTTGTGAAAATTAGGGTTTGTGAGGTTGTAAGGGTTGAAGGTGAGGACTATTGACACGGCGGTCAAACGGCTAGACCTAATTCCTTCGGAGGGATAAAACTGTAAAAAATGTGAAAATATGACAAATCATTATATGGAGGAATAATTAAGGTACAGAAATAAGAAAAGTAATAAAGGCAGAGGATATAAAGAAACAAAAAAACATTTCTGAAAACATGAAGAATATGAAAATATGTAATGACACTTAGAATGAAGTGAGGGAGGAAAATAGTGTGGGGCTGTGGCCACCACAAGCACATCTCAACCTCAAGCATGCAAATGAAATGCAGGAATAAAGAAAATAAAAGGTACACAAAATGACACGGCAAACATAAGGAGTTCCTTACGAAAAGGTTTTAATTTTTTAATATTTTAATTATGTAAAAAAATGTTTTAATTTTTTTAATATTTTAATTATATATATAAAAAAAGGTTTTAATTTTAAAATGGAATTACTTAGTTAAAAAAATTTAAGTTTAAATTATATAAAAAAATGTTAAGTTTAAATTATATATAAAAAAAAATGTTTTTTGGGAACAAAAAGTTTTTTTTGGAAAAAAATGTTTACGGAAACAAAAAAAGGCTTTTTTTGGAAAAAAATGTTTACGGAAACAAAAAAAAGGCTTTTTTTGGAAAAAAAAATGTTTATGGGAACAAAAAAGGTTTTTTTTGGGAAAAATGTTTACGGGAACAAAAAAAAGGCTTTTTTTGAAAAAAAATGTTTACGGGAACAAAAAAGGTTTTTTTTGAAAAAAAATGTTTACGGGAACAAAAAAGGTTTTTTTTTGGGAAAAAATGTTTTAGTTTTAATAAAAAAAGGTTTTGATTTTGAAAAAGGTTTTGATAAAAAAAAACAATAGAATTGCAAATGCAAACAGACAATTAATGGACATGCAAACAATCCTATACGACACAATCATGGTTCATACAGATCAAAATCTACAGATCTAAACAACAATGAAGGTTAACATGGCAAGGATGCAAATAAATATGAAAAGGCAAAAGGTTTAGTAATTTAACCTACGAAGCGGAGGTTTGCTTCGGTAAATGTGAAAAAGGTTTGAATAAGGGAACACTGGAGAGCTCCAATCCTTCTGACGAGTTGTGGGAACGACCGCCTTTCTTCCCTGGGGATCTCCTTTGTTTCTCCCTCTCTCTCCTCTTTTCTGAAGAAAACCTTCTGACCCCCTTCTTTCAACAAGGCAACACATGTATATATATGGAACAAATGAGGGTTAACACCAAATTGTCAATAATGTCCCTAAAGCCCATTTTAAAGCCCAAACTAAATAATTAGTTAAGAGAAAAAATAAAATTAAAATAATTAAAATAAATTAAAAATAAAACTAATAATCCTATTGATTCCTAAAATCAAAAATATTATAAAAAGAACAAAATTTTTCAATATTTTTTTATTTTATGATTTTTTGGATATTTTTATGAATAATTTAGAAAAAAGTGAAAAAAATAATATTTTAAAAAATGATTTAATTAAAATACGAAAATAATAATTAAATAATAATAAAAAACTATTTTTGTTATTTTTTAATGAAAGATAGAAAAATTTAGAGTAAAAATAATAAAGAACAAAAAAAGTGACAAAGGTGAGATTTAATTTTTAAAATAGTTAGAAAGAAAAAAAAGATTTAATTTTAAAAAAGAATTTAGAGGAAAAAAAGATTTAATTTTAAAAAGAAGTTAGAGAAAAAAAGATTTAATTTTTAAAAAGTTAGAAAAAAAAAATTAGTTTTAAAAAGGTTAGAAAAAAATATTTAATTTTAAAAAAGTTAGAAAAAAAGATTTAATTTTAAAAGTTAGAAAAAAAAAAAAAGATTTAAAGTTAAAAAAAGTTAGAAAAAAATATTTAACTTTAAAAAAGTTAGAAAAAAAAGATTTAATTTTAAAAAAGATAGAAAAAGATTTAACTTTAAAGAGGAGTTAGAAAAAGATTTAAAAAAAGTTAGAAAAAAGATTTAATTTTAAAAAAGATAGAAAAAGATTTAACTTTAAAGAGGAGTTAGAAAAAGATTTAAAAAAAGTTAGAAAAAAGATTTAATTTTAAAAAGAAGTTAGATTTTTATTTTTAAAAAATATTAGAGTTTGATTAAAAAATGTGTTAGAAATTAATTTAAAAAAAGGTTATAAAAAAATTTACTCTTGAAGAAAAGAAAAAAAAAAGTTAAATTTTAATCTAAATCCTAAAAGTTAGTAAGAAGAGCTTAAAATGACTTAAATAAATAAACTAAATAGAAAAAAAAAAAAGTTAATAAAAAACGTTAGTAAAGTTATAAAAAAATTTAATTAAATTATTATTAGTTAAAAAAAACAAGATCTAAAAAAAAGGTTAATTTATTAAATAAGAATTTAAAATAAAATAAAAAAATAAAATAAAATAAAAAAGAAAGGGTAAAATTTGGGGTATTACAGTTGCCCCTATTTAAATAACTACACCGGATGATTTGAGTGGCCGAGACTCAAGGAATCATGGTGGAGGGATTTAAATATAGATAACCGAAAATTTTGCCCTTATATGCGGCGATATGCAATGCTATGGACAAAGCGAGAACAGATTAATGCAGATGATGTCGTGAATATGATGTGATGCGTATGCTGGAATGATGAATACGAAAATGCTGACGAATGCGACGACACAGGGACAGACGCTACGAGAAGAACACACTGGGGAAAACGACGCGCTGGGACACAGTACAACACTGGGGAACTCTAAAATGATGGTCAATTGGTGCGAATACGACCAATTGTCATTTTTAGATCTGGGATGAGATTCTCAAATGGAGATGGCACCTATGAGACGGCCTCCACTAGGGAATCTAAAAGTAAAACTGGATCATGTACGACTGCAAGATCGATCACAGAATGCATGGAGCATTGAGCAAAGAATAACATCCAAGCTTCTGTAAACTATCTCTCGTGACACGATCAAACGGACTTTTCGGGAATCCGTAGCAAATATACAGGGTGAAAAGAACCGGCTGTATGCCAAAATAAATGGCCTTTGAGAATAAGATCCTTAAATGGAGATGGCACCTATGAGATGACCTCCACTTGGGAATGCTTAATAATAACAGGATCTACACGGTTGCAAGATCGATTACAGACTGCTGGAGCATTGAGCAAAGAATAACATCCAAGCTCCTGTAAACTATCCTTCGTGATGGGATCGGATGGATTTTTCAGAAATCCATATCATATATACAGGGTAAAGACCGGCTGTATGCCAAAGTAAATGGACTTTAATGGGAAATGCCCCGATAAGCTCCTCGAGGGAGAACTGTCACTTATCGTTGGAAGGGACTTACATGCCAAAACGGATAAGCACTCAAATAAAGAGGCTGCTGCTTATCTGATAAATAAATCTTCTCGCATTTAAGGTCGGCGCCTGGAATACGATTCTGATTCTTCTCTTACTGAAGGATAAATAAACTTCTTCATGCTTCAAGATCGTGCTCTCCTGAACATGAAAAGGGTAAACTGAACTTCCTCATACTTCAGAATCGTGCTCTTCTGAATATGATTCGGCTCTTTCATACCTCAGAATCGTGCTCTCCTGAATATGAAAAGGGTGAACTGAACTTCCTCATACTTCAGAATCGTGCTCTCCTGAATATGATTCGGCTCTTTCTTGTAAATGAAATTCTTCATACTTCAGAATCGTGCTCTCCTGAATATGAAAAGGGCTAACTGAACTTCCTCATACTTCAGAATCGTGCTCTCCTGAATATGATTCGGCTCTTTTGGGTAAATGAAATTCTTCATGCTTCAGAATCGTGCTCTCCTGAATATGAAAAGGGCTAACTGAACTTCCTCATACTTCAGAATCGTGCTCTCCCGAATATGATTCCGCTCTTTTGGGTAAATGAAATTCTTCATACTTCAGAATCGTGCTCTCCTGAATATGAAAAGGGCTAACTGAACTTCCTCATACTTCAGAATCGTGCTCTCCTGAATATGATTCCGCTCTTTTGGGTAAATGAAATTCTTCATACTTCAGAATCGTGCTCTCCTGAATATGAAAAGGGCTAACTGAACTTCCTCATACTTCAGAATCGTGCTCTCCTGAATATGATTCCGCTCATTCTTTTACTAAAGGGTAAATGAACTTCTTCATAATTCAGAATCGTGCTCTCCTGAATATGATTCCGCTCAAACCTCCCCGTACTTCAAGATCGTGCTCTCCTGAATACGATTTGGTTCAAACCTCCCATACTTCAAGACGACAGGTAAATGGAAGCCCAACTGCTCCATGGAGATGGCCATTTGCTGCGAGTCATAACGAAGATAGGATCGGTTTCTTAGGTGAGAAATGTTGTATACCGACGTTGTAAGATGTAAAGTGTTGTGAAGTGTTGTAACCTGTAGGATTGTAAAGTATTGTATTGATAGATTTTCCAGGCGTGAACTGGCGTATATCTGTAAATGATTGTAGTTGATTTTCTTGAAAGATAGTGCAAAATAAATGCACGTCCGGGTACAGTGATAACCTTCTTGGGCGAGAACAGTCGCGTATCTGCCAAGGCATGGTGAAAATCTTCAGATGGTGCAAAATAAATGCACGTCCGGTTGGGATTGACGACCGACAAGACTGAGATTCAATCTAGGATCGAGCTAGAAAGAAAACTGGTAATCAAGACTCCCTCGAGGGAATGATCTCGAAGGGTAAATATCTAATCCTGGAGAGGAAAGATAGCTGAAGTAACCGTCATCCACGAGGATCAATCTCTGTGGGGAAACTGGAAACAAGTAGGTATTTTATGCTTAAGGCTGACAATCTATTTGAAGAGAACGGACAAACCCCAGTTACTCGGCGGTAACGACCAATGATGATGAAACACAATGAACCTGTGAATGCTAACGTATGTGTTACTGCATATGTTAATGTGAATGTATGTTGATGTCTATGTATGTAAATATGCATGTATGCAAGATGGTATGAAATGAGTATGTAATGAATATGTAATGAGTATGTAATGAATATGTAATGAATGTGTAATGAGATAGGCATGTGATGCTTATGCCCTTGCGTATGCTGACGAAACAGACTAGAGACGAGACGAGAGATGAAATAAACATCTCGACGGAAATACCCTGCGTTCTCTGCAACTAATACGTGAATCATGGGTAAGAAAGATCAATGGTAGAACCAAATCTGGTTTTAAAGTTCTGAATTCTCTGGGGAGAAGGTAATCTGCTTGGGTGTACAGTATCACGTCTTCACATGGGGAGAAGAAAACCTGAGGGACACTTTTGAGTTACCCAAGAAAAAGTTGTCAGCTTATAGTCTCTCTAGGGACTGTGATGAGGCAATAGTTTAGGAGCCTGTTGCAACACTGAGGTTTACTGGGGAATGAAGGCCGCCGTGAGTAAAATCCAACGGGTGCATGAGGAAAAGTTGTGAAACCACATGGTTTTGATCTTGAAGGATCTTGTAGTAGTCGCCATTTGTTTCGTTTAAAAAACACGGTGCCCCAGGATACTTGCGTTGTGAGGTATGGTCATCTCAAGAGGATTTTATAGAGAACACGGAGTCTGGTTGCCCCACTGTTTTCAAACTCTTTGAGAGATTCGTCAGGTCTGGACGTAACTGGCACAAATTAATCGTGTTACGACGAAATCTTTGGGAAATAGCTCTTAAGAACGTCAGACTCGCGTTGGTAAGCGAATTGGGAAACTGCCTGCCCCTGTTTAGCAGGATCTTCAAGTTCCAAGGGTTATGTTCATATGTAAATCTTTAAGATATCAAGCAAAGTCGTCATGCCTGAAATGCCTATCTTGAGCTTGTCAATGCACACATATATTTGTCTTGAATTTTTGTTTTGAAAAAGATATCGCAATAACTTGTGACTGAAATCACTAGTCAGGATATAAGTTTTAATTATAATGCCAACATGAATTTTTTCTGAGCATAGCTCGTAGGAGTCAGGAAACGTGATCTTGTCGAGTATGCTTTCAACCGAAGTCCTACTTCAATTAGGTCTTTTAAAGGTTGTATCGTGGCTTGGCTCGTGGTTTAAGAAACAAAGGATATAGGCTCAAAGTCATATTTGTACCCACCCCTTCTTCGTGATGTTCTCAAATCCTAATTCAGTTAATCGGATGTGAGCGCTCATATCTCAAGCGGATTTGCTATGGTAGAGAACTTATCAAGGCTTTGGACATGGCAGTCACTCACCTATTTCTAATGGCAATTGGTCACACGACTTTGTTCTTTATTGGGATTCTAAAAAAACTGCTGGTTTGTTCTTATTCCCTAACTTTTGCCTGGACAACGTCTTTTGATACGACTTTGGAGTCCAGCGGGATGCCCCAGTTTTGCCTAAGTCTCCTTTATAGGTTTTAACTTAGCGAGCTCTTATTTTTTTGAATATTCTTTTATGCACAAGTCGTGTAAATCTTTTGAAAGGCTCGTGACTGCCCCACTCCTTAGGTAACCGAGGGATAGTCATTGTATTGGACTTCTTAAGATGCTAAGGATAAATTCTCAAAGGTTTGCTCTTCCTTTTTGAGGATCTAAGCGCTCGATCGGTTTAACTGAAAAACTATCCTGCCCCAGGTTAGGATGAAGGTTCTTAAAAGAAAACTCCTACTTCAAGGCTCAAAGGGTTGACTAGGGATTAACATCCTTATATCTCCAGTGTTTGGGATTTGAAACAATGCCTTACATCATCAGCGGGTTTCAATCGAAAGCATACAACAAGGAATCTGCCGTTTTGGGTTCGTCATCCTCCTCCCAATTCTCTATCAGAACAAGAGATCGGGTAAAGTTGGCATTATAATTTATGAAAAATATGTTTTGAATGAGTGAAACGAATGGATTTATTCAAGACAAACACATGCGTTGCATTAATTAATCAAAGATAAACAAGTTCGTACATGCTAAATACGCTTAATCAAAGAGAAATGCATATAAATAAATGAACTGTCGAAAAAAATCCTTCTGAATGTTTATGAAATCTTGCATTCAAGAGTAACAGTTTCCTTTGGCGGAGCCTCAATGGAAAGGACGTCTGGTTTATGATCACTATGAGTCGTCATGGCTTGCCCCAGTTATGCTGGTCGCATCTTCAACAGTTTTCAGTCGTTGCTTCAAAATAACTTTCCCAGATCCTTTGTTGATCCCGGTCATACCATCTTGAGGGTTATTGAAATGAAGCGAGCTAGGCCTTTGAATAATTACTGGATTCGGCTGATTTGCCACAGGAGTATCATGCTTTGCAGAATTCGAACTCGACAAGTGAGGGACCCTGAGAGGAGTCTCGGTCTTCAGCTGAGCATCGCCAAAAGATAACTTCTTCGTTTCTAGCAAATTTCTGACAACTTTCTTAAGAGCATAGCAATTCTCTAGATCATGGCCGGGCGCACCCTCATGAAATAAACAATGAGCGGTAGCGTTGTAATTTGCAGGTAATGGATTAGGTGGAGGACCCAAAGCACGGGTGGTAATCAGACCTTGTTGTACCAAGTAGGAGTATAACTCAGTGAAAGTCATCGGAATTGGAGGACAAGGCTTATACTGACTCTTACGGGGATAAGGAACCTGATCCTGTGATTGCTGGTGAACAGGAGCGTTGGGCGCTCGTTGACTGTCGACAGGAACTTGCATAGGCGAATAACCGGAAGGTTGTTGATAAACCGGTGCCTGATATACCGGAGCTGACTGTACAGGCTGGCGTGTAGGAAACTGCTGATCGAAAGGAGGTGCAACAGTAGCTACATAGGGTTGTTGAACATATAGAAACAGATAACCTTGAACATAACTCTGCTGATATTTTAAAGGTTGAGGAGTAGCCTTTTTGCGGTTCCTTGAACGTGTAGGTCCTTTACCATGGTCGGAGTTAGGAGTTTTGCACTTTGGAGGGGTAGCTCGTCGAACTGGTTGAGCACTGGGAGGCACCAAACCGGATTGAAGACCGTGAGGAGGTACATTCTCGACAGTAACAGCTGGTTGAGGTTCCATAACGGTATTAGTCTTAGAAACAACAGTAGACTGAGCATCCACCTTCACACTAAGAGCTCGTAACATCTCCAAAATCTGCCCTACACTTCCTCGAAGATCTTCGAATTCATGGCTGACACGGTTGATCTCTTGGTTTTGATCTTCCATTCTTTTGAAGGGTCGTATTGATGCAGAGAACTCAGGGTGACAAAACTGGAGGGTGAGAGAACCGAGTATGAGAAATCGGGAGACACATGCAATGCAAAAGTATGATGCTAAAATGTGAATGCAAATGAAGATTTCATGGAATTCAAACATTTACGAATGTCGTGGGGTACCAAGGAAATCTTTTTCTTGTTTTTTTCATTTTATTTTTTTATTTATGGTATCCCGCGATATCCATAAATGATGTTTGAACTCCATGAAATACAATGCAATGAGATGCTTTATGGATGCAATGCATGAAAACACACAAAGTCCTAGGTTAAAGGAACGTGAGCGGAGTCAAGGTCTACCCATCCCAAAAGGAGTGTACTATAGGTTAGTTGTACCTGCAGAACAAGGTTCTACAAAGTGCCCAAAGTCATCAGCCCATCTTTCGGATATTATCAACCTTCCGACTGACTCGGGGGTGAATAATATTCTCAAGAGAACCTCTTTTGAGTGTAGTATCGCGTAGCAGCCGTTGTAGGATTACTCCCACATAGCTCCCGCACTACGTCCTAAATAAGGCCAAGGAGGTGTTAAGGTACTACGGTTCCCAGTATCACAGACTCCAATCGACCATGGAAAAAGTTTTCAACGATTACTCGTTCAACCGAACCATTTTCGAAAGGTCTCAAGTGAGCGGTGATTCTCGAATCAGCTTGGTCGGGATTCACTCCCTATAAGCCTCATCGAATATATCCCCATCCTATAATAATGTCACTAGTCCGGGCGTAGGACTTATCTCACAGCACAAAGAACTGTCCCAAACCAGAGCACAAATATATGCAAAATAACAAAACAAGTAGCAATAAATATAAACAAATTAGGGATGACCCTCAAAAATTAAGAATGTTAATCTCCCCAGTGAAGTCGCCATTTTCTGTTGCGGTGGAAATAGGATCACAAACTATTAATGAGTTTGAATCACAATTCAATTCACAACCGCTCTTTGATTTATCCGAAGGAAAAGGTCAAAAGAGGGAAAACCTATTTTGCATCATAAACACAATGCGGGGAGAGATCTAGGGTTCGGGGGTTGGTTAAGATTAGGGAAGGTATTAGCACCCTAAACTTCCGTAGTACTCTACGGGAACCTTTTGTTCAAATGTTTACTATTTGCTTTATTTATTTGCTTAAGGTATATGTACAAAGGATTAAAAAGTGAGAAAAGAGACCTAAGGGGTTAATTCTAAGTTTACTCGGCAAGACATCGCATCTTGTGCCTACGTATCCTTACGGGAGTGGAATCAGAGTAATCGTAGTTCCCCTCAAAAGGGAGGTTAGAGACTTCTTGACTGTGGTCAAGGTCTCAAGGGGAATAAACGCATCTTAAGGACACGCTTACGTGGAGTGTAGAAACTCCAAATCTCTACGTTGTAAATTGTTAAGTTGTAATTAGGGTTAAATTAGGTTAGGGATTCCACGGCGGGAAACCCTAAAATGAGCGCGGCGGCTCTTTGACCTAATGCTAGGGGTAAAGTTGTAATTTTGCCTGCGGCGAGGCATTTGTGAAAATTAGGGTTTGCGAGGTTGTAAGGGTTGAAGGTGAGGACTATTGACACGGCGGTCAAACGGCTAGACCTAATTCCTTCGGAGGGATAAAACTGTAAAAAATGTGAAAATATGACAAATCATTATATGGAGGAATAATTAAGGTACAGAAATAAGAAAAGTAATAAAGGCAGAGGATATAAAGAAACAAAAAAACATTTCTGAAAACATGAAGAATATGAAAATATGTAATGACACTTAGAATGAAGTGAGGGAGGAAAATAGTGTGGGGCTGTGGCCACCACAAGCACATCTCAACCTCAAGCATGCAAATGAAATGCAGGAATAAAGAAAATAAAAGGTACACAAAATGACACGGCAAACATAAGGAGTTCCTTACGAAAAGGTTTTAATTTTTTAATATTTTAATTATGTAAAAAAATGTTTTAATTTTTTTAATATTTTAATTATATATATAAAAAAAGGTTTTAATTTTAAAATGGAATTACTTAGTTAAAAAAATTTAAGTTTAAATTATATAAAAAAATGTTAAGTTTAAATTATATATAAAAAAAAATGTTTTTTGGGAACAAAAAGTTTTTTTTGGAAAAAAATGTTTACGGAAACAAAAAAAAGGCTTTTTTTGGAAAAAAATGTTTACGGAAACAAAAAAAAGGCTTTTTTTGGAAAAAAAAATGTTTATGGGAACAAAAAAGGTTTTTTTTGGGAAAAATGTTTACGGGAACAAAAAAAAGGCTTTTTTTGAAAAAAAATGTTTACGGGAACAAAAAAGGTTTTTTTTGAAAAAAAATGTTTACGGGAACAAAAAAGGTTTTTTTTTGGGAAAAAATGTTTTAGTTTTAATAAAAAAAGGTTTTGATTTTGAAAAAGGTTTTGATAAAAAAAAACAATAGAATTGCAAATGCAAACAGACAATTAATGGACATGCAAACAATCCTATACGACACAATCATGGTTCATACAGATCAAAATCTACAGATCTAAACAACAATGAAGGTTAACATGGCAAGGATGCAAATAAATATGAAAAGGCAAAAGGTTTAGTAATTTAACCTACGAAGCGGAGGTTTGCTTCGGTAAATGTGAAAAAGGTTTGAATAAGGGAACACTGGAGAGCTCCAATCCTTCTGACGAGTTGTGGGAACGACCGCCTTTCTTCCCTGGGGATCTCCTTTGTTTCTCCCTCTCTCTCCTCTTTTCTGAAGAAAACCTTCTGACCCCCTTCTTTCAACAAGGCAACACATGTATATATATGGAACAAATGAGGATTAACACCAAATTGTCAATAATGTCCCTAAAGCCCATTTTAAAGCCCAAACTAAATAATTAGTTAAGAGAAAAAATAAAATTAAAATAATTAAAATAAACTAAAAATAAAACTAATAATCCTATTGATTCCTAAAATCAAAAATATTATAAAAAGAACAAAATTTTTCAATATTTTTTTATTTTATGATTTTTTGGATATTTTTATGAATAATTTAGAAAAAAGTGAAAAAAATAATATTTTAAAAAATGATTTAATTAAAATACGAAAATAATAATTAAATAATAATAAAAAACTATTTTTGTTATTTTTTAATGAAAGATAGAAAAATTTAGAGTAAAAATAATAAAGAACAAAAAAAGTGACAAAGGTGAGATTTAATTTTTAAAATAGTTAGAAAGAAAAAAAAGATTTAATTTTAAAAAAGAATTTAGAGGAAAAAAAGATTTAATTTTAAAAAGAAGTTAGAGAAAAAAAGATTTAATTTTAAAAAAGTTAGAAAAAAAAATTTAGTTTTAAAAAGGTTAGAAAAAAATATTTAATTTTAAAAAAGTTAGAAAAAAAGATTTAATTTTAAAAGTTAGAAAAAAAAAAAAAAGATTTAAAGTTAAAAAAAGTTAGAAAAAAATATTTAACTTTAAAAAAGTTAGAAAAAAAAGATTTAATTTTAAAAAAGATAGAAAAAGATTTAACTTTAAAGAGGAGTTAGAAAAAGATTTAAAAAAAGTTAGAAAAAAGATTTAATTTTAAAAAAGATAGAAAAAGATTTAACTTTAAAGAGGAGTTAGAAAAAGATTTAAAAAAAGTTAGAAAAAAGATTTAATTTTAAAAAGAAGTTAGATTTTTATTTTTAAAAAATATTAGAATTTGATTAAAAAATGTGTTAGAAATTAATTTAAAAAAAGGTTATAAAAAAATTTACTCTTGAAGAAAAGAAAAAAAAAAGTTAAATTTTAATCTAAATCCTAAAAGTTAGTAAGAAGAGCTTAAAATGACTTAAATAAATAAACTAAATAGAAAAAAAAAAGTTAATAAAAAACGTTAGTAAAGTTATAAAAAAATTTAATTAAATTATTATTAGTTAAAAAAAACAAGATCTAAAAAAAAGGTTAATTTATTAAATAAGAATTTAAAATAAAATAAAAAAATAAAATAAAATAAAAAAGAAAGGGTAAAATTTGGGGTATTACACTAAGGGAAAGGTAACTCGACACAAGGTGAGACTTGTGGCGAAAGGATTTCTACAGAAGGAAGGAATCAACTTCGACGAAGTTTTTGCACCTGTTGCTAGGATCGAAACAATCAGGTTGGTTGTTGGTCTTGAAAATTTGAATAATTGGCACACATGTCAGATGGATGTGAAATGTGAATTCCTAAGTGGACCATTAGACGAAGAAGTTTATGTTGCATAACCAGCTAGGTTTGTGAAACGAGGCGAAGAAAGAAAGGTGTACAGGTTGCATAAAGCCCTGTATGGACTTAAGTAAGCTCTAAGAGCTTGGAATAAGAAGATCGACAACTTTCTAAGGGAGAAGGAATTCATGAAGTGAAAAACTGAGCATGAAGTATATGTAAGGAGAAGCAATAATGAATTTATTATACTATGTCTCTATGTCGATGACCTGTTGATAACTGGAAGTTGCAAGAAGGAGATCGAAGATTTCAAACATGACCTAAGTGAGGAGTTTGAAATTCCAGACTTGGGAAATGTCTCATATTTCCTTGGCATTGAATTCTACAAGAGTAGTAGATGTTTGATGATGCACCAAAGAAGATATGCATGTGAAATACTCAAGATATTTGAGATGCAAGATTGCAACCCATCTTCGACTCCAGCTTAGACCAGATTGCAACTGTCAAAGTAGTCAGATGAAGTGATGTTGACCCAACCCAATATAGAAGACTTATTGGGTCACTTCAATACCTTTGTCACACAAGCCTGACTTAGCATACAATGTGGGTATGATAAGTAGATTCATGCAGAAGCCAAAGGTATCACATCTAGCAGCGACGAAAAGGATACTGAGGTATCTGAAAGGAACTCTCGACTATGACATTTTGTTTCCTGCAGCTGATGAAGGAAAAGAATGCAAGATAACGGAATACACTAATTCAAGTTGGTGTAGTGATGCTAAGGATAGAAAATCAATAGTTGATTATGTGTTTATGCTAGGTGGGGCACCATTTGCTTGAAGTTCGAGAAAGGAGGTAGTAGTGGGATTGTCATCACGCGAAGCAGAATACATAGTTGCTTCTCTTTGTGCATATCAACCAACATGGATGGTGAATCTGGTTGAAGAGATTACAAGCAAGAGTCATAGAGCAATTACCATGAAGATCGACATCATGTCAGCTATCAATCTGGCAAAGAATCCAATAGCACATGGTCGAAGCAAGCACATCAAAATGAGGTTCTATTATTTTCGTGTGAAGGTAGCAGAAGGGAATATGAACTTGGAACACTGTAGAACTAAGAATTAGATTGCAGATATCATGACGAAAGAAGTGCAGGTCGAAGTGTTCAAGAAGCTAAGGTCTATGATGAATGTAGATAGTTTAGACACAATGAATTAGGTGGTGTCTTAAATATGTAATTCGTTGTTTTAGAAATATTAGATTTGATTTAGAAAGATCAGATTTGATTTAGAAAGATTAGATTAGATATTTTTGGGATTTTATAGTTCAGGCTTTAGCTTGAGATGCAAGTTAATCTAAATCTATAAATAGGGAGAAACCCTTATCATTGTAATCATATCAAGTTTGATAATCACGGTTTTGCAGTTGCAAAGTGATAATAAAATTCCACAGTTGTGGGCAGAAAGTTCTCTGCAGAATTTTTCATCTTCTCCAACGTTTCTTTCTTTCTTTCTTTCTCAACCTTTTCATCATCATTGCATGATCAATAACAATCTTGAGATCAAGATTGAATAGAAATTCTCCATAGGTTGTGGTTAAATTCAAACATTGCCAAAGTTTAGTTGTTTTGCAGGTGAGGATCCACATAAGCATATGAAGTAATTCCATGTTGTGTGCTCTGCACCTTCCGGAACTTCACTAGAGGAATTTGTCAAGAAAATGGATATAAATAATCTCTAGTTTAAACAACGAATAGATTCTAATTTTTAGCCTTTATAGACACAGATTAAACAGCTCGCCACTTCAGTGAATGCCATGGAGCAAGCTCAAGGATTAAACCAACTACCTTTCCAAAAAATAATGAATCCAAAAGAGTTGCTTTCTGAAATTGTTGATGAAGCTTATTCTGATTTGCTTTCAGCTTATTTTCCATCTTTATCTGGTGTTGATGATATGTACTAATGTGATGATTGTACTGACACTAATATTTGTTCTATTTGTGATGAGATTGAGGCCGCCTTGCAGATTGACATTTTTCCTACATATGGAGTTGTAGATGAAGTTGTTTATACAACTGAAACTATCAACATTATGGCTGCCCCATCCAAACATTCCATTGAGCAACCACTTTATGAATCACTTACTGAAGATTTAAATTATTCATCAAAGCTTGAATTTGAGCACGAAGAGAAATTATCACAGGAACATAAGAAGGGAATTAGATAGACCTTGGTTTGCACTCGTGATATTAGTCCATCCATGAGTATTCATAGGATCTTACTTGAAGATGGAAGAAAAGCAGTGAGGCAGCCCCTTAATTCTTTAATCTCTAATGTTGTGGAAAAGAAGATCACTTTCTCGTGCCTATTCGACATTTTTTCTTATCGAAGATTCTTCTTTGATCCGGGAATAAAAGGCGAAGGCACTATTAATAATTTCAAGTTCAATGGATGCTACCAAAAGCTACTGTATGAGATCCCCACTTTGGAAGAAAATACTATAGAAGAGCTCTCTTTGTGAAAGGTTGCTTATGTTATCACTTATCTGCATTGACTCTTTGAGTGTGTTCTTTCCTTTCTCTCACTTATTGTATATTTATGTTCTTTCATTGAGGATAATGTATGCTTTAAGTGTGCGGGAGAGAATCATTTCTTTGTTTTGTTTTGTTTTCTTTCACTTTTTGTGTGTTTTCTTTTTTAAAAAATTAGACTTAGAAACACAATGCATCTTTTGGAACTTTTAGGCTATAGATTAATTTGAGATTAGATTATGGAGACTTGAGAATAATTCATAAGATCGGTACCGTTTTAACACCTTAAGTCTCCCAAATATGGAAATCAATTTAAATTCTTATTATGACATAGCCTTGAGTTCTCATCCTTTAATAGATCTTAAGTAGTTTATCCAGCAGTCAACATCATCTAGAAATCACACATTAAGTAATTAAGCTGATGCAAATAAGTGAATGATTATGTGCTTAATAATAAATATGAATTGGAATTCGCCTAGGTGACCCTCAACCGGTTACTTAGGCTAACGGTTGTGAAACCTTAAAAAAACATTGTTGTTGCTAAATTGGTTAATTTTGAATTGTTGGATTTGGACCATAAACACTAATAGACTTATTTACCATGTGTATGAATATATAACGGGCTTAATGTGATCATTAGAATGAAAGAGAGAAAAAAAAGGAGGATGAGTAAGTTAAGCTTAGGCATAATAACATGATTCAGATTGATTTCTATATGAGGGAGGTTTATGACCGCACAATTTCGGATTCGTGTTCTTACGATATCCTTAGTGTGAAAAATTAGTACCTATCAACGCAATCTTGACCGAAGAAGAGTTTGTAGCCTAGAATGAGTATCTGAATGCTATTTATTTTCATGAGTCTTGATACTATTTTGCTCGGAGTGCAAAAGTTTAAGTGTGGAGGAATTTAATCAATGCATCATCATGCACATTCTTCCATTGTTATACTTAGGAATTCCTACAATTTATTTGAGTATTTTTACTATTTTAAGGTGTTTTGATATTTAAGTTCATTTCTAGCTTTATTTTATTTTCGCAACTAATTTTCAGCATTAACAGTTATTTGATACTTGTTCACTGTGAAGATCGTAACTAGAGCTACGAGAATGGGATTGAGGCGTCCTAAGAGGCGTTAGAAAGCTGTAAGAAAGAGATATAAGTTTCTTGTTAAAGCTGAGAGCTGATTCGGAGTGAAACATCGTCCAATAATTCGTTGAAGTTTCAGACTTTATAAATATTGTTTTGGGCCGATTGTTTTTATGTTTTTAGACCTAGTTAGGTTAGAAATCGGATTTGATGCTTCCCTATAACTAGTAGCAGACGCGTTGTTGTTCATTACCTTTTTTTCCATGATTTTTCTTATGTTTTATACGATTTGAATGGAGAACTAATCCCAAGGATTAATCTGCTATAATTGGTTTCCGCTAACACTTTGAGGTTCTTTTAATTACCAATAAAATCTATTTTCTTTCAATTCTTCTCTTTGATATCTTGTTTGCTTAATTCAATTTATCTTAGGGTTGATTGATTCTTTTTGATGATTGCATGTTCCTATACTTTAATCGTGTTTGCTTAATCCGCTCTGTTTATCGTGTTTGCTTAATTCACGATTGGTTTATCTTATCAGTTTGCTTAATTCAAAAACTAGGAATATCTATCGTATAATATCAATTGCACTTGTAAGTTGTTATTATAATCGAAAAGGGAATAAAGTCCGCTTAGGAATTGAGAATTATTTGGGTCGATGATAAGTTGGGAAACCAAAACAGTAGATTAACCGTTTCAACTTATTTTGATAATCACTTATTTGCACTATTTTTCTGTTATATTCGAAACTTAAACCCCCCAATTGTTCCAATTGTTGGTTAATACTAGTACAGGAATCCTTGAGAACGATACTCGAGTTGTCGTTACCGCTAACTATTTTCTTAAAATCACTCGTTCTGATATGTGCGCGATAGCAGATCAAATTGGCACTGTTGCCGGGGATTCTTGTTGATTTTAGCCAATTCTAGAGTTTTGTTTGACTTTTTTGTTTTTTGTTTTTTGTTTTTCTTTTTACTTGTTGATTTTCAGGGTTGCAGTACAGTGGTAAGCATTCTAGCCTATCAAGTAAGTTTGTAAGTTTGTAAGTTTTGAGTCGTTCCAAATTTTTTGCAGAAAAAAAATTGACGAACAATACTTATTTAGAATAGAATTGTAAAAGATTTTGACCCTGAAAATCGCAAATTCATTATTTTTCTATTTTATTTGATTTATTTTCTATTTTTAGATTTTCAAAAAAATCTAAAATTTTTTGTAGAGACTTATTCTGATTTGATTTGATTTTTAGTTATATTTTTATAATTTTTAATTTTATTTTATTCGCTTTTCTATTTTTTTTAATTCTTTTTTCTTAATAGGGGCATTGTTGGTATTTTCCTAATTGTTGCTGCATTACTGAATTAGTATGTGTTTCCTCATTCCTTGTTGATTTTTTTTCATATTAAATTTAACATGGCTGATCAAAGAACTCATAGAGAACTTGATGCCCTTGATGTGAATTATAATGTTTTATGTATTGACTATCATGTTGTTGTTGTACCTTTCAAATTGAAATCTAGTTTAACACACTTGTTGCCAAGGTTTAATGGTTTTCCAGGTGAGGATCTACATAAGCATCTGAAGGAATTCAAGATTGTGTGCTATGCACCTTTCGGACCTTCACTAGAGGATCTTGTCAAACAAATGGTTGTAAATAATCTCCAGTTTCAACAACGAATAGATTCTAATATTTAGGCTTTGCAGACACAGATTGAATAGCTTGCTACTTCAATGAATGCCATGGAGCAAGCTCAAGGATGAAACTAACTACATGCCTAAATAATAGTGAATCCAAAAGAGTTTCTTTCTCAAATTATTGATGAAGCTTATTCTAATTTATTTTTAGCTGATTTTCCATCTTTATCTAGTTTTGATGATATGTACTCATGTGATGATTGTACTGACACTAATATTTGTTCTATTTGTGCTGAGATTGAGGCCGCCTTGTAAATTGACATTTATCCTACATATGGAGTTGTAGATGAAGTTTCTTGTACAACTGAAGCTATCAACATTCTGGCTGCCCCATCCAAACATTCCATTGAACAACCACTTTCTGAATCACTTACTGAAGATTTAAATTATTCATCAAAACTTGAATTTGAGCAGGAAGAGAAATTATTACAGTAATATAAGAAAGGAATTGGATGGATCTTAGTTGACACTCGTGATATTAGTCCATCCATGAGTATGCATAGGATCTCACGTGAAGATGGAATAAAAGCAAAAAGGCAGCCCCTTAATCCTTTAATCTCTGATGTTGTGGAAAATAAGATCACTTTCTTGTGCCCATTCGAAACTTTTACTGATCAAAGATTCTACTTTGATCCTAGAATAAAAGGTGAAAACACTTATAATAATTTCAAGTTCAATGGATGCTACCCAAAGCTACTGTATGAGATACCCATTTTGGATGAAGAACTGTAGAAGAGCTCTCTTTGGGAAAGGTTGCTTATATGATCATTTATCCGTCTTAACTCCTAGGGTGTGTCCTTTCCTTTCTCTCACTCTTATTTTACATTTATGTTATTTCATAGAGGACAATGTATGCTTTAAGTGTAGGGGAGGGAACCATTTCTTTGTTTTGTTTTCTTTCACTTTTTGTGTGTTTTCTTAAAAAAGAATTAGACTTAGAAGCACAATTCATCTTTTGAAGTTTTTAGGCTATATATTAATTTGAGGTTAGATTATGGAGACTTGGGAAAAATTCATAAGATCGGTACCGTTATAACACCTTAAGTCTTCCGAATATGGAAATCGATTTAAATACTTGTTAAGACATAACCTTTAGTTCTCATTCTTTAATAGCTCTTAAGTAGTTTATCTAGCAGTCAACACCATCAATAAATCACAAACTAAGTAATTAAGCTGATACAAATAAGTTAATGATCCCCTGTTTAATAACAAATCTGAATAGGAATCTGCCTTTTAAGTTAGGTGACCCTCAACCGGTCACTTAGGCTAACGGTTGTAAAACCTTAAAAAAACATTGTTGTTGCTAAAGTGGCTAATTTTGAATTATTGGCAAGATATGGATCACAGATACTAACAAGCTTATTTACCATGTGTGTGAATAGATAACGAGCTTAATGTGATTGTATTAGAATGAAAGAGAGAAAAAAGGAGGATGAGTAAGTTAGGCTTATGCATAATAACATGATTCGAATTAGTTTCTATAGGAGGGAGGTTTATGACCGCACAATTTCGGATTGGTGTTCTTACGATATCCTTAGTGTGCAAAATTAGTACCTAATGATGCAATCTTGACCGAAGAAGATTTTTTAGCATAGAATGAGTATCTGAATGCTATTTATTTTCATGAGTCTTGATACTATTTTGCTCGGAGTGCAAAAGTTTAAGTATGGAGGAATTTGATCAGTGCATCTTCATGTACATTCTTCCATTGTTATACTTTGGCATTTCTACAAATTATTTGAGTATATTTACTATTTTAATGTGTTTTGACATTTAAGTTTGTTTCTAGCTTTATTTTATTTTCGCAGCTTTTTTTCCAGCATAAAGGTTGTTTGATACTTGTTCACTGTGTAGACCGTAATGAGAGTTAGGAGAATCGGATTGACACGTTCTAAAACGAGTTAAAAAGCTGAGACAGAGAGCTACAAGTTTTGTGTTGAGGCCGAGAGTTGATTCAGAGTGAAACAATGTCCAATAATTTGTTGAAGTTTCAGACTTTAGAAATATTTTGTTTTGGACCGGTTTTTTCAAGTTTTTCGACCCAGTTGGGTTAGAAACCAGATTTGATGCTTCCATATACATAGTAGCAGCCGCGCTGCTGTTCATTACATTTTTTTCACGATTTTTCTTTTGTTTTGTACGATTTAAATGGAGAACTAATCCAAAGGATTAATCTGTTGCAATCGGTTTCCACCGACACTTTGAGGTTCTTTTAATTTTCAATAAAATCTATTTCCTTTCAATTCTCCTCTTTGATAACTTGTTTGCTTAATTCGATTTATCTTAGGGTTGATTGATTTATTTCGATGATTTCATGTTCCTATACTTTAATCGTGTTTGCTTAGTTTGCGTCTGTTTATTGTGTTTTCTTAATTCACGATTGCTTTATCTTATCCATTTGCTTAATTCAGAAATTAGGAATATCTATCGTATAATATCAATTGCGCTTGTTGGGTGTTATTATAATAAAAAAGGGAATATAGTTCGCTTAGGAATTGGGAATTATTTGGGTCGATGGTAAGTTGGAAAACCAAAACAGTAGATTAACCGTTTCAGCTTATTTTGATAGTCACTTATTTGCACTATTTTTCTGTTATATTCGAAACTTTAATCCCCCCATAGTTCCAATTATTGGTTAATACTAGTGCAAGAATCCTTGAGAACGATACTCGAGTTGTCATTACCGCTAACTATTTTCTTAAAATCGCTCATTTTGATCCGTGAGCGACAGTAGATCAGGTTTTCTTGGGGATTGAGCAAGGCCAACCTAGTGCCTTTGATATCCCTTTTCTCAGTCTTCTTCATTAGGGCCTAGAAATCAGTAATGTGAAGCCTTGGTTCAAAAGTGGCATTCAGCCACAATTGCAAGAGCCAAAAGGAACCTGAAACTAAGAAATACTTACTCTTAGAGCTTTTAGGGATGTGCTTGAATTTGTGGGAGACATGTTCAAGCAATTGGTAGAGGTTGGCCAAGAGAAGCTTGCTGAGGGAAATCCTTCATCCTTCATGAAGCTGGATGGCTAGAGGGACAAACTTGTTAGCCACCTATAAAGAGTTGGAACAACAAACTTAGTAAGAGAGACAAAATGCCAAGAAATCTATATGCTCTTGGTCAGAGACATCTTCACTAGCAATGTCATAGTTTTCAAAGATGAAATTCTTGTAGGTAGGGCATTCAATGGCGTACTCATGTTGGGTTGCCAGGGTCGGACAAAAGGTGGATCCAATAAGATTTAAACCTGTAATAGAGGCGACGTCGAACAAGGTTGGTGTCAGCATGCCGCAGGGAAGCTGAAAGATGTTGGAGGATCCTTCCCAGAAGAAGATTGAAGCCAACAACATACATGGGTTGTATTTGGGGATATTCCTAGACATATTGATCATGTCATAGATACCCATTTTCTCCCAGTGTTTCTTCTTCTTGGCTTGAACCTTGTTGAGCCACACCAAATACTCTTGGGTTGGAGTTGGTGGAGCAGATCGAAACACACAGTTCGTGTTGAATATGAAAGATAGGTCAAGAGTATGTCGCTCAAATGCAGACGACATGGCAAGTAGGTAAATTGGAAAAAGGTTAGCGATCTTTGTAGCTTGTGACCTCTTGGTAGGATAAGGCCCTGAGAAAGCGTACAATTTGTCATCAATGAAGTAAGGGATCAACATTTTCTTTTGCCAGACGAAAATCTTGTTGTTCTCAAAGGAGGGCTCAAGAATAAAATCCCTTGATTCTTCACTCTCATTAGGAGGAATGACAAAGGAAAGGGGATTGTTCCCAGTAGTAAACTTAGAAGACAATTGGCTAGTAGAGATGGTGAAAGAAAAGAGTTTTTTTCAAAAGAATGGTGAAAAAGGGTTTTGAAGCTCTGTGCAAAAGAGAGAAAGAGCAAGAAGACGAAGTGAAGAAAATGAAGAAAGGAGCTGAAAGAGAGTATTTATAGGCTTCAGTGCATGTGTTGGATCGGGCACCTGGCGGTCGCGTGGGAGAGATTGAACGGTTTTCATGGGTTTTTGAAGCACTAAATTGATAGGGAGTGGGAGCAGTTATAGAAACGTGAAAACCCACGTCTTCCTAGAAAGTAGGAGTGATGATGAGATTTTGAGAGAATCTCATGGAATATGACAACGTGCCGTAAAAGAGCAATGATGAAGATGACGTCAGCGAAAGTGAAACGACGTTGAAAAATTAAGATAACCATATATACACCATGTGGAAGGTCAAAATAGAGTGAGTCCACATGATCAATGTAACTCAAGGTTGGAGGTCACATAAGGTGATACTGATCGAAGGTGGCAAGGTCGAAGGATGTGGTGAAGAACTTAAAGACTTAGTGAAATTGAATACTATTCTATGTTGGATTAGGTTGGAGTTCATCACTACAACAGAAGTAATGTCGACTCAGTCACCACATGTGGAGTTCATCACTATAATAGAAACAATGTTGAATTTGATGCTACATGTGAAGCTCATCACTATAATGAACAATACGATAGAGCATACTATCTTAACATGGTCGACGTTGAAGGTCTCAACAAGGATAGTCAGTTCTTGGAGCCTAGAAAAAAAAGTCAAGAAATTCAAATGATATCACAAGGCGGGAACTGTGTCACCATCAACGGTTATTTAGAGGAACGTGGGATCACGCAGAGGGAAACCGCTACATGGACTTGGGACATGTCACCATGGGAGTAGTCTATTATTCTTATAAAGTTATCATATAGTAGTATATAAGGACACTTAGGTTCATTTTGTAAAGGGTCCGCAATTGTACATACATTTCTGTAAACTCAAAGTACACGCGTCTTGAGAAATGAGTGAGGAAAGATGTACGTATGTGTTCTACCCTTTTATACATTTCCAGCACTTTTACCTTAAAAGTATTTTTATGGATTCAAGTCCTTTTCGATTCCCTTTATTTTTCCTATCATTTTACAGTACTTGCACTTTAATTTCAACCCTTTCCTTTCCTGTATTTTGTCTTTCGATTTCAAAGTATTTTCTTCACTTTAACTACATTTTAATTCCAGTCCCTTCGTTCTTTGAACACTTTTTTTATTTATAAGTAATCACAACAAAAATTTTCAAACATTTTCGACAACTTTATGATTTTCACAAGTAATAAACACACAAATATGTACGAGAGATTTTCGAGTTTGATCCCTTAAGTATTAATAAAAACTTGTATTTTTTTTACCAAATTTCACAGTAAACATTGTCTTACGTAGATTCTTCCTTTTGAACTCTTTGGTGGTTTCATGGAGGGAGGACCTCCAGTCGGACCATCAGCCTTCCCTTCTAGAACAACTCCCTCCATTTTGACTGTGTGCATGTTGATCACATGTTTAGATTCCTTTGTAGTTTTTTTGGACTTCTTCATGGATTTCTTAACTTTTCCATAAGTATCGGTTCCCTTCTTAGTTCAAACCATTATTTAAGGTTCTTTGTATGGAAGGTGATACGATAAACTTAGGGTTAGAGAGGAGAGAGTTGGGAGAACTTAAGAGAATATGAAAGAAATTCTTAAACACTTGAGGTGCATAACATAAAAGTGCGTAGTAATATAAATATTATGAGATATCCTTGGTTGAGAAGTAAGGAAGGCGATTACATTACTGGCCCCCAGATCTCAGGTGTGTATGACATGTGTGTGAATGATCTTTTACTCCATAACTCTAAACAATGGGATACCCAAGCTATTCATGCCTTATTTGATCATGCAGTGGCAAGTGAAATTATGAAGGTTCCTCTGTTAGGAGAGGTGACATAGGATGGCATAATATGGAAAGAGGAAAAGAACGGTGAGTATAGTGTGCGATCGGGCTACCGGTTGTGGAGGAACTCTCGGCGCCATAATCAGGTAGGGAGCAGTGCGGAAGTTTGGGATAACATCTGGAACATCATGGCCCCTCCTCGAGCGAAACACTTATTATGGAGGATTTGTAGACGTTGTTTGCCGTCGAGGGTCAGAGTCCGCCAGCATTATGTCCAATGTCCTTCTGTGTGCCAAAGTTGTGAAGTTGGCGTGGAAGATGATTGACACGTGTTCTTTGGTTGTATTAACGTTCACCAGTGTTGGCGGGCAGCAGGTCTGTTTCACCTTATCGAATCCAGGTTACACTCTTTTTCTGATGCTACAACACTTATTTTTGATATTTGTAGTAAAGAGGAAAGCCGGGAGGTTGGTAGGTTTGCGGTGCTTCTCGATTCCCTTTGGAAGAATAGAAATAATATTATATGGAATAATGAGAGAGAAGATTATTCGAAGGTGGGACTCCAAGCCTTCTTTAATTGGAAGGATTGGTTTATGGCTCGTGATGTGAAAGAAGTCAATATTGCAAATCCTAGTTGTGTGAAGTGGAATCCGCCTCAAGAAGGTTGGCTTAAGTGCAATGTGGATGCGGGCTTCAATAACCAAATAAAGACAACTAATAGGGGCTGGTGTGTGAGGGATAATGTTGGGAGATTCATATCAGCAGGAGTGGCTTGGGATACTGGAATTATGTCTATGGTAGAGGCGGAAGCTTTGGCCTTGAAAGAGGTAATTCAGTGCGCTATTGCTAGAAACATGAATTCTGTGATCTTTGAAAGTGACTCTCAGGTGGTGGTTAATGCTGTTCTATCTACTCATGTTGGTTGTTCTGAATTTAGTTGTATTATTTCTTCTATTAAGCAGTTACTTCCTCTTATTCAAAACTTTGAGGTGAAATTTATTAAACGCCAAGCGAATATAGTTGCCCACTCGTTAGCGAAGACGACCAATTCTTGGTCTAGGCATAGTGTTATTAATGTTATTCCTCCTTGTATCGAATCTCTTTTGATCAATGAAAGAAGTTAATTTTGTTCTTGTAAAAAAAAAAACATAAAAGTGTGTAGTAATTTGAATAACAAATGTATTTGGAATAATAATTGTCAGAATAAAAAAGGGTGCACATGACGTGGTTATGATGACTATAAGAGAGAAATCAGAGATACAATAATTTCTATGCCATCTCAGCATTAATTGCTAGAAATTCTCAATAAGAGAAATGCTAGCGTCACTTGATTTTTCACTCTCGTTTGAACACTCTCCAATACAATCTGCCACGTTATCATATTTTTAAATGTGTTTACTTGGTTACTGGCTTAGCTGATTAAATTATCATAAAACATAGTACTTAATTATTTCACTTATACTTTTTTTTCTGCATAATAAATTTAACATAACGTTTTCATATAAGACAAATTTTAAGCATATTGTCTAAATAGAAAACTGAAGCACGCAACCCCTATATTACTTTATTTTATCTCTTTCATTTACTGTTACTATTTTTTACTCATAATAATACTAGTTAATAAATATTGGATCCACTCACTTTTCTATTTTTATTTTACATTTTTAAGTTGGATATTGTAAACAAGGTTTCAAAAATTTATTCGCGACTCTCAAATCGACCGCAACAAAATAATATCAATAAGTGTTGATACTGATACTATTATTTATCATTTTATGTTAATAATAATAATTTGTGGTTAATTCATACCACAATAAACACAATTAGTGTCACAACACATATACGACCAAAATCGCAAAAATGTTTACGTGATCGCAATTGGACCTGAACAATTATTTAAAATCTTGATTGTAAGTTGGATATTGTAGACTATATAATTCATATAAAAATAAATTATAACAGTTTTTCTAATTTAATACTTAACACAAATAATCTACATGTTAAGAAAATGCTACATCTATTAACCTTTTAAAAAAACAAAAATAAAACACATATATATGAGAAGAATATGCATCTTCTTAATAAACTAAAAATTCTAATAGTGTGAGCAAAACAAAAAGAAATACGATAGTAAATATATCTACTAAGTGACACCCAAAAGAGAAATATAGCTTGAATAGTAGAAATAATGGTGTTTATCCTTCATACACAAATGGACAAAATTGCTTTCTATAAGAGAGACATATTGGTAGTTACTTTCCTGATAGTTGTCACAAATACACTATCTAAATAAGACATGTTTGTTTGGCGTGAGAAAATAAAATGCCACTTGAAATACCACCAGTAATTAAAAGATTAAAAATTTATAAAATAATTAATTTAGTGAGGCGGTAATCAAGTTCCAAGTACATCAATAACAACAACAACAGAAACAACACTAGCATCAACAACAATAACAACAACAACAATAACAACAACTACAACAACAACAACATCAACAACTGCAACAACAACGACAATAATATCAACAACTGCAACAACAACAACAACAACAATAGCAAAAATAGCAACAATAACAACAATAGCCACAAAAACAACAGCAACAATAACAACAACAACATCATCATCATCATCAACAACAACACCACCACCAACAACAACATCAGCAGCAACAACAACAACAACAACAACAACAATAACAATAACAACAACAACACCAACAACAACAACACCAATAACAAAACCAGCAACAACAACAAATCTTAGCATGCATAGAGAAATCATTTGCGTACAAAAAATGTGATGAATAAGACAAATAAATGAGTTTGATTTGAGTTTCGATATAGTCTCTTCCTTTGAGTTTTGTTCAAGATTCGTAAGCTTGGTTCTTTTGATTTGGAGAAGAGAAGATGGAATTCTGAAACTAGTTAATGAAGAAAATGATGTTTTTGTTGTTTTGCATATGAAAGAAATGATGTTTTCGAGTTTGGTTGAGTGGAAAAATAGTTTTTTGATATTGGAATATAAAGTTTGGAGGTAGAACATGAAGTTCTTCTAGAAATCAAAAGAAAATGCAAAAATGAATGAACGTAGAGCGTTCTATTATGGAAAAACAAAAGTAAGTCACTTTTTCTTTCGGTTGTGACAGTTAACCAAGGGGAAGTCCAAATAATTTTTAATTTAAAAATAAAAAACATGTAACTTTCCCCCTCGGTTGGGACTATCAACCGAGAGGAGATCCTTTTAATTTTTAATTTGAAAATGAAAAGAAAGGAAGGTGTAACTTTTCCCCTCCGTTGAGACTATTAGAAAAGGGTAAATCCTATTAATTTTTAATTTAAATATAAAAAAGAAAAACACCATTTTTATTTTAAATAAAACACAAAATAGCTGGTGCAAGGAATCAAACTAATGGCCTACTAAACCTCATTTCTAGGCCAACCAAAAGGAAATATTATTTATTTTAAATTCAAACATTAATTAAAAAAAGGAAGGTGTCACATTTATTTAAAATAAACCACAAAATTGTTGGCGCCGATAATTGAACCAATAACTAGCATAACTTCTCCCATTAATTGTGAGACCAACCTAGAGGAAATGTTATTTATTCTTATTTAAAAATCAATAAAACAAAGGAAGGAACCACTTTTATTTTAAATAAAATATAAAATTGTTGATATTGAAAATCTAATCAATGGCTAACATAATATTTCCCCCAGTTGGGATTGTTATAATTTTTTTTTAAAAAAAGAACGAGGGCGTCTAGTGGACTAGATTTCAACTCTCCCCAATATCAAACAAAGGTGAAAATACATTAGGAAATTTATATTTTGCTGTAGTGCGAGCTTCTTATTTACCTTGTTTGTTAACTAGTGTAAAAATCAAAATAGAAAGAGACTTATACTACCATCCCCTCATCACTCTTAAGGATGAGGTAGGTTTCACCCCCTTTGTCTTTTGATAACCTGTTAGTGAACATGATCTACTTTGTGCAAGGTTCAAAAATGACTAGAGTGAGCTCTGCAATAAAATAAATAAAAATACTTGTGTTTTAGAGGATTTTTTAGATTCAAATGAGATGTTAAGTTTTTAGATCTCGATGGACCACTTTTCCATCCACCTTTCTATGTTCGCCCTAAATAGTACATGTTTCGATGGTTAGTGAGTACATAATATTATTGAGTGGGCTAAAAAAATAATTTTGTAACTTCCTTGAAGCAGATATTAAAGCTATAATGATATTTTCAATTTTCTCCTAACATGTTTTTGGTAATACAAAGGATTTGGAGAAGAAGTATATCAGGTTTAACTTTGTCCCTACTTCTCTCACGGGGGCAATGCATATCACTTTTATTGACACCACTAGGTAGAAAAATAGAGTCTCCCTAACCATGGGTGTCATGATGACCGAGGGCTTGGAGAAAATGTAGTACAATTATGAGATGGCTTCTTTGTACTGTGGTGTCCACTCGAACAATGCTTCCTTCCTCATAAATTTGTAGAATGGAAGGGATTGATGTGTGGAGCTGAAGACGATCTTGTTAAGAGAGGTGAACATATCATTTAAATTCATTATTCTTTATTTTGTGGATGGACTTTTCATTTTTTTTTGTGAGGTAGAATTTGAGGAACTTGTTGGCCTTGATCTGAATATGCATTTTTACGGGTTCAATTTCATGTTGAACTACCTTAATCGATTGAAAACAATGATAAGGTAGACTTTGGATACTTTTTTCCACCCATATTTGAGTATCATGTCGTCCATGTACACCTATGTCATGTCTCAAATTTCTTCCCTAAATATCTTATTCATCATTCTTTTGTAGCTTTCACTAGGATTGTTTAAACTAAAAGGTATAAAATTGTACTTGTAGTTGGCGTGCTCTATCATGAATGTTGTCTTATCCCGATCTTTCTCGTGTATTAGGATCTGGTTTTTCCTAGAAGATGCATCCATGAAGAACAATAATTTGTTCCGACTAATTTGTCCACCAAATTCTCTATGTTAGGTAGCAGGTATGAATCTTTGGAGAAAGCTTTGTTCATGTCGGTATAATAGTCCCATATAGGCCACTTGCTTCTTTCCTTCTCTACCAGTACCACATTTGATAACTACTTTTTGTAGTTTAACTATGACACAAAGATAACTTAAAGGATCCCATCCATAATGTCCTTGGTGGCTTCAACTCTTTGCGGGGTCTAACATTGCCTTCTCTAGGGAGACATAACTGAAAGAAGGATGTATGTTAAGTTTATGGCATACCACACTAGAGTTGATGCTCTACATCTCTTCGGGGAGCATGCAAATAAACATGTGTTATCCTTAAGGCATTTGATGAGTCTATCTTCCACAGATATGGGGAAATAAGCCCTAATATTCACAAGACGTATTGGTTTATCATTGATTTAGATGTGTCTGACGTCACCATCTAGGATTGGCCTTTGAATCTTCATCGTGACCTCAACGGGGAGAGGTCGCTCTAGGCTGTGTTGTTTCTCAAATGTGGTTTCCTTTAGACATGCATAGAAGCTCACAATGTTGACGTATAGGGGGTGTTGTCTAGGTAAATAAGCCTGTTTCACCTTCCCATTTCCTTAGAAGGACATCGTGACTAGGTTTCTCTACAAGAATTTGTGGCAACACTGAAATCCCTCCAAGTTTGCACATATTATCACAACTTCATCTTTGGTGTTGTGGTATTTCATCTTGAGGTGGACAATGGATGACACTACCCCTAATGCTAAGACAATTCTACGATTTCTCCTGTTATTTTCATTACTTTTAATATATTTTTGAAGTTAAGTTTAAATTTGCTTTTATTTTATTTCTATTGTTTATTTTTGGAATAAGCTATATTTTGATATCTCCGTACTGTGAAAATCATAACTTGAGCTATAAGACATCATTTGATGTGTTCTAATATGCGTTGAAAATATAAGAGAAAGAGCTACAAGTTTCATGTTGCTATCAAAAGCCGATTCGGAGTGCATCGGAGTCAAATTATCAGTTTTAGTTATGTACTTAATAAAAAGAGTTTAGTTAGTCTTTATGGGCCAAATTTATGTTTTTTGGGTCAGTTGGTGTGAGAACCCAATTTCTTGTGTTATTTAACTTAAAATGCAATGCTAAGGCAAAATAACACATTTTAATCAAAATAAGAAAATAAACGGCTATGAATTCCATGGAGAGCTAAACCACCTAAGGTTAATCTACTGAGTTTGGATTCCATCAAGACTTTGAGGTTTTAATACTTTCCAGTGTCAATTTTGTTTATTTTCACTTCTTTTATATGAGTTTCAAATGCTTAATTTGATATTTTATAAAGTAGATCAGACTAATTTCGATTGATGTCGCTTGTTCTAACACCCAAACTTAATTAGCCTTTTATTTACTTAATTATTTGATTTAATTGTTTAAATAGTTATTTAATGTGAATTATGACGTGTTTAGCCGGTGTTGGCATTTTTGGTAAATTATGCTGATTTAATTAGTTTTGATGGGATTTAATTAATTAGAATATGAGAAATTAGTAGAATATTAAGAGTTGGGTAAAAAGTGAAAGTAATGGAAAATGAGGTGATTAGTAATGAGAAACCTATGATTATTTTGGCTAAAATTACAATTATGAGGAAACTAATTATATTATTATATAATAATAAAAATTAGATAGAAAATAGGTTTTAAGGGCAATTTTCAATGAACGTGAAGAATAAGAGAAAAGAGAGTAAGATGCATTGAGATCTAGGGTTAGAGGAGAAGACCTTAGAGATTGCTTGAGAACTTGCTTTTACTGGACTTACAAGGAAAGGTAGGAGATTATTCATCTAAGGGTGCCTTAACCATGAAAGGATATAACGGTTTCCTTTAATATGATAATGAATAGATTGTTTGTGTTGAAATTGAAAAAGTTTTTATGTATGATCATGAATCTGAATTTTTATGCTTAGATGATGGAATAACATGTTAATTTAATGGGAAGAGCTTAGAGGTTGTGCAAGGCAAAAATCGTGTTTCTGGTGCTGCAGGTTTGAACGACCTCGCCTAGCAAGCTCTCCTGGCAAGATTTTCCATATGAACTTTGCCAAGCGAGCTGTTATGCTTGCATGGAGAGGATGACAACACAGAGTTGTTGTTTATGATTCAAATTTTCGTAACTTGAGTTTCGTGACTCTGATTAAGATGCAATTTGAAGTATTGGTAAGCTAACGCAAAGAGATACATTATGGTAGTTCCTTATAAAATGAATTGAAATGTTTGAATGCTGAGTGGATGTATGTTAAATGTGTGACTAGATGAATAATTGTGTGAATTATCGTACATGCTTAATGATGAATCAACCTTAAGATGATTTAGACTAATTGAGTGTTGTATGTGGATATGTATTTGATATGGTGTTTTTATTGTGAAATGAAAGGTTAGTTACATGATTTATTATGCGTGCTTTCTTAAGATTTATGAGACAAGTGGTTTGGAGTGAGAACTACTCGTAATGTGTTAAATTCATGATTGATTATCGTTAGAGTGAGGTTGTAATTATTAGTGTGTTATTTTTATTGCATGATTATTTAAATTCAGAGTAGGGTTGTAATTATTGATTGTGTTGTTTTTATTACATGATTAAATGTCATACATCATATGCTGTCGTTGTTGTGAAAGATGCATGTTCGCTAGTTCAAGGTGGAGACTAGTGACTTGTCTCAAGCTCAGAGTGGGGACATAGAGCTCAGAGTGGGGGCTCGGGGTTTGACGTTGATTAGAACATTGTTCATATGAAGAACCAAATTTTGAGTTGGTACCACATGCATATAGAGTTGAGTTGTGAGTCCGATTCATAGTTGGGACCCTGACGAGCATGAGTTGAGTTGATGTTGTCATTGAATTACATTATGATGAGATGTTTATGTAATGATGAGTGATCTTGTTTGATTTATATGAGTTTGAACATCATATTGGTGAGGTGTGAATACATGATATTGGGATGCATGTTCAATATGTGTATGACTTTGTACTGTGTGCATCTATCCTGATTGTTTTATGCACTATTTATTATTTGAATGGACTCTCACCCTATTTTTGTGTGCTTCGATCTATGCTCCTCTAGAGTAGAGATAATCAGGTACCTGAGTAGGAGATTAATATTGAGAACGATGTTGTTCCTCCTTCATTTCTTGTCGTCCGAGTCTTATAGTTGGAGTCGCTCTGATATGTAACACAAAGGGATGTGCTATTTTTTTTATTTGCTTTACCATGTTACATATCTTTTTCTTAATTGGATATTTAATCACTTTTTAAGAATTATTGCTATTGAGGCTTTTTATGCCATATATGGCACCAAACTTTATCATCTCAAGCCCAATTTGGTAAATAACTATGCATACATGATGTCACACAAATTCCCTTCATCTATGAGAATTTGCGAGACGTTGAAGTTAGACATAGTTAATGTAATTATCAATGTAAAAATATCACTAGGAATCCCCTTTTACCCTTTTGTTGTCTCTAAATTCCAAAACAAGACATTCAATGTTCTTGCATGACACCGATTTTTCAATTCTGATCAACAAGAAATCTCTTTGCAATCTCCATATTGACGGTTCCCTTGGACAACTTCTTTGGTGGAGGATTTCTCCTGTGATTAATGCAATGAAATGGAAGCCTATCGAGTTTGAGATTATTAAATGTTTCTTACTTTATATATGGGCTTCCTCTTTGCTGCTTTCTTGCTCCTTGTTGACTCTTTCAATAACTTCAATTGTATTTCTATGCAGTATTATGCCTTGGCTAGGGGATCGCTTCCTTTGCGAATATTCACTCTTACAAGTAGCTTTATTTTACATATCCATGTGTATCTTGGTTTCCCCACTCGAGGCATGTCCTTTGGCATGCTTAATAATTTCCCCTTCTTGACAAAATCTTCTACTTCATCCTTGAGATGGACACACTTGTTAGTCTCGTGGTCGTAAATCTTTTGGAACCTGTCATCTTTGAACTATGTATTAGGATACTATGAAAGATTCTTTCTCTGGACATGTTTAAGGGGGTGTACTATGATAATAGAGATCAAGATTCCTTTTTCATCTCATGGTTCTCATCATCACTACACTTGTTGTCACTGTGTTTACCAGATGTCTTATTCTTATTAATTTCTTTTGTTAGTAACTTCTCTTTGTAATTGATGTATGGAAATCCTGGTGTTGGCTGGGAATTTTGACGCCATGTTCCCATTTGAGAAACTAAGTAAAAATTAAAGTTTCTTAAATATGGTTGACTTTGACAGGAGCAAGTGTGAAGTTTTGTCGAAATGGTTCTCATAAGAAGACGTGCTTGGACAAAAAATTAGAATATTTTCTAAGTGTAGAAGGTCACTTTGATGAAGAGATTTTTTAGAGCCTTCCTTTGACAGAAGTTTGAATTTCAAAATACAGATAGACAATTGTCTTTTATCCTTATTTGTTTCTCAGGAGAGACGTGTGGAAAACTATGGCGAAACGAGGCCATGCAGAGCGAAACGTGTCAACTTTTGGAGAAATGCTCGTTAGAGATAGTTATTTGACGTATTATAAATAGGGGTCTTAGTATTAGGATTTCCGTGTGTTCAATTGTTGTATTGTACTCAAAATTTACTCAAAGTATCCAAGTCAAAGTTAAAAAAGAGTTACTATTGAGAAATGTACGTTTGAAACACCATAGTTTATTCAATAGAAATTTACTTTCATTTTATCAATTGTCCTATACTGCATTTTCTTACTTTGACGTTCTTTTTCTTCAATGCATTTTCTTTATCAAATTTTACAAAGTTTAATCTTTTCAACAATAACCAAAATAATATTTTTACACTAATGAATGATGTTGAAGTGTTCATCAATTTTCCAAAAATACATTAATACAATAACTATGTCCTTAGGATTCACTAGTTGATCCTACAATTAAACCAAATTTTGGAAGACCAACATTTGTTTACCAATTTTCATGGTAAACAAATTGGCACGCCCAGTGGGACAGTGCTATTGTGTTTAAAAATAATCTTTTTACTCTTTCTGGAAAAGTTTTTAAGTTCTTCATTTTTATCTCTTCATACTTCGTTGCATGAGACTTAGGAGTGACAGAATAGCCACAAATAACAAAGAAAGACCAAGGAGAAGATATGTAAGGAGAATGGTGAATCCAAATCCACCAAACAACCAAAACAATGAAGAACCGTCCCCTTCTTCTTCGACAGGGGGCAGTACGGTTCCAACATCAGTGTCTGAAGCCATACCTTCTACAGAAAATTCGACGCATGTGCAGTCGGTTTCCCATAGTGGTCTCATTTTATCCTATGTGGGAACACAGGATCCACCAATGACCCCCCTTCCAGTGGGAAATAATTCATTTAGGTCTTATTTTCTTGGGTTCTCAATGTCTCCAATAGGACGCGAACAACCTTATGGCATGCCAACATCAGTGATGGCAAGTTTACATAATGCGTCATCAATGTTTTCAGAACCATTGGCGAATGTAACTTCACCATTGCAAGGATCTGGTTCAGACATTAATAATATATGTCGAATTAGCCAGCCCTCAGGGACATGATTTCCTACCCAGATGCCCAATATTACTAACAATTCTGCAGCAGTGATAAGGCAACAGATGAACGAGAGTAATCATGAGATGGTCCAGATGCTTTCCTAACAAATGAGATTTATATTCAATCCCTTAATCCAAAACACTACCCAAACTAACCAACAATTGGCAGCACAAATGACGTGCATTGCTAATTTCTTCGGTGTTCCACAACCCCCTTGACAACATAAGAGGGAATGGACGATACAAAATACTGGGGTGGTCTTAGAAGAAGACCCTAAAATTAACCAAGTTCAACAAAATATACCTTAGGCGAATGTTTTAAACTCGGGGGCAGTAGTCGAACCACCTAGAATTGAACAACCAATCTAGATGAAATCAAGGGTAGTAATAGTAAATAGAAACCAAAACACTGATGAAGTAATTAATCAAGTTTGACGCGAATATTTAGTGTCGGATAATAACCTAGCAGCCATGGTTGAAAGGATTATGGATAGGAATGAGGTAAATGTTGGCCTTCATAGGCCAAATCATACATCACCATTATCTGAGTATATCTTGCAGTCAGATTTACCCCCTAGAGGGAAAGTCCCCAAATTTACTAATTTTTCTAGGGATACTAGTGAATCCACAATCAAACACGTGGTAAGATACTTGATAGAGGCTGGCGAAATTGCAAAGAATGAATACCTAAGAGTGAAGTATTTCCCATGTTCACTCACCAAAAATGCTTTTACTTGGTTTACAACATTGCCAACGAATTCGATCCATAATTGGACTCAATTAGAGAGATTGTTTCATGAACAATTCTATATGAGACAATCGAAGATAAGCCTGAAAGAATTGGCTAGCATTAAGAGCAAGTTCTCTGAGCCAATAAATGATTACCTCAATAGGTTTTGACTGCTTAAGGCAAGGTGCTTTACTCAAGTGCCTGAACATGAGTTGGTCAAAAAGGCCGCTGGTGGCCTCGTCTACTCAATTAGGAAGAAATTGGATACCCAATACCTGAGAGATATAGCCCAGTTGGCTGATAGAGTTCAACAAGTAGAACGACTGAAGGCTAAGAAAGCTAGGGCAAATAATAATAGAAACAAAAGGGAAACTTATGTCGAGTTCTACGAAGATAAACAAGGAATCAGTGTATATGCCTTCTTCAACGAGAGTGAAATTGACCTTGCTGAATAAAAGCAAGGACCACCTTACGCCTGTAAAGTTTTAACACCTCCGAATGGAAAGAATCCAGTCGATTCAAAGAAGAACGGTAGGTTCCCTAAAAGGACCTATACCTTCAACATCACCAAGTGTGGCGAAATCTTTGATTTATTAGTCAAAGATGGCCATATGATAGTGCCTCATGGTGCTAAAATGCCTCCTTTAGAACAGAGGAAAAAAAGAGATTTTTGTAAGTATCATAATTTTCATGGCCATAAAACGTCTCAATGTTTTATTTTCATGGATCTCGTTCAAAATTCCATCAAGGAGGAAAGACTCACGTTTGTTGATAAGTCAAAGCACCAGATGAATGTGGATTCTGAATCCTTCCCTATTGCTGATGCGCACTATTCAGAACCATTTATGGTCAACTTGGTGGAAGTTTCTAACGATTTTGCCATTGATGCTGTAATGGTTGAGGCTACTGATGGTTTCACTGGAAGAATTATTGAGGACTCTAATCAAGAAACCACTAATGTTTTCATCCAGGTTACTGGAAAATTTAACTACAAAGTCACTGAAGACTTCGATGAAGAAGCTACTGAGGGCTTGCTAAAAAGGTCACATATGACTTTCAAATTGAAACCACTGAGGGTTTCATGAAGGAAGTTGTTGAAGGCTTCGATGATGGAACTACTGAGGGCTCCAACCAAGTAATGGCAATGTATGAGACTACTGATGGTTCCATATAAACCAACAAAAAAAGTTAAGGCTACTGAAGGCCTTATCAAGAAACTTCAAGAATTGGATATCTCTACAGGGACCAACCTTAGGTTTAATATGGTCGAGATGACCCAAGAGTCCGCAATTGAAGTGGACGAACACACTCTTAAACAAGAAAAATATGTCAAAGTGGCATATCCAAAACAAGAAGAGAATTTGGTTGAGTTTCTTCACAGATGCTAGTAAAAGAATTCTCAGGTGATGCTCTGTCCTAGATGCAGTGCTGTCTTTGACCAAAAAGTTGCAGAGAACATCCATGGGATTCAAAGGGAAAGGGATAGAAATAACTGGAGGAACTCAAACATCCATGGTGCTTTCGACAAAAAGGGAACACCAAAGAGATATGCCCAAAATGGACCAAGGCTACTTGGGAATAGGCCATCAACATTCAAACCTACTTCTGATACCCCCAAGGGAGAGTGGGTGAGGCCAGTCGAGAAAAGATAACATGGCCAGAAAAAATGGCAAAATTTCAAAGTTGAAAGAGGATCTTTGATAGCGTACCAAAGGGAGTTCCAAGCTTCCAAACAATCAGCGTGGTGCTCCGAAAACTATAACGGGAAGAATCCAATGACGAGATCTCATTGGAGACGTAAACAAAGGAGGCACAAGGCTGACAGGGAAGTTACAGAAAAGAGAAAGCTAAGTCTAGCAGCAACATGCCAGTTAAAAAGGATAACAACAAAGATAGGAAACTTGTTGAGAAGAAAGTTGTCGAGAGAAAGTTATTCGTAGACCAACAGAAAGATGTAAAAGAGAAGTCTGACCAGATGCATGCAGATGATGAGATAATGACAGATGATTTTGATTCGGGATCAGAACTGTCGTTAGACATTATTTGCAATGTTGTATCCGTGTTACCCAGGGAGTACGATAGGGTGATGGAATTGGAAGACCCGGAAGATGAGGTCGAATAAGAGGTGGCCAATCAAAGGCCAATATGTTGTTATATCTTGAAAAATGGTTGTGTCGAGGAGCAGAATTCATTCTTTGAAAGACCAGATGAAGCCATGAAAAACCACTTGAAGCTTCTATTCATTAGAGGAAAAACTAGAAAACGTTGGTATCAACAAGATACTGGTAGATGGAGGAGCAGCCGTAAACCTAATGTCGCATTATATATTTAAAAAGATTGGAAAAATTAACTCCGACACAAAACCCCACAATATGGTCCTTTCAAATTACGAAGAAAATGTGGGCATAACCATGGGAGTCATTCAAGTAGATTTGACCATTGACACAATTACCAGACTAATGATGTTCATGGTAATTACATCTAAGTTGAATTACAACTTGCTCCTTGGAAGGGAGTGGATACATGGGGTAAGTGTAGTACCATTATCACTTCACCAAAGAATATCCATCTGGCGAAGTGATGTAATTGTCAAAAATATTTAGGCGGACTAAAGCTATTATATGGCTGAGGTTAACTAAGTAAGTGGGCGACACTTTGATAAAAACTTAGCCCACATAGGGCCTTGTAACCCAACAGGTTTTGATTTTACACCTGCAGATAACGCCTTTTGTTCGTTGTACCTGTATCCGACCCACGAATTTCAGTGGGACAAGGAGGTGATAAGTGAAGAAGACTTTGTATTTGGAACATATGGAATCCGACCTACAGGTTAGGGTAGTGAATTCAGTGACTATGACTGAATCACAAGCACTGAGAAAGATTTTGGCTTATATACCTGAAAATAGATTAAAAGCGGCCTTAGAGGCTGAAATAAAATACATGGATGTCAACGCCAAAGTTTAAGAAAAATACAGGGAAGGACTTCGACCCGGAGCGCCCCGACAAAGATCAAGTGGAAGTGCAAAGCCAAAGGATAGATACCATCTATAATGATGAGCCTTTGGGTTATGAGAAGGATTCACTAGCAAATAATATCAAGATGCTGGCACAAGATCCTTTGGAAGAAGTTGACCTAGGAAAAGGAACAACAAAAAGGCTAACCTACATCAGTGCCAACATTGACCCAAAGCTCAGAGTCAAAGTAATTCAACTGCTGAAGGAGTTCAGAGACAACTTCAAGTGGGATTACGATGAAATTCCTGGTTTGAGTAGAGATCTGTTCGAGCTGAGGTTGCCAATAAAGCCTAAGAAGAACCCATCAAGCAGACTCCAAGGATCTTTGCACCTGAAGTTCTCTCAAAAATCAAAGAGGAGGTCGAAAGACTTTTGAGATGCAAATTTATTCGTACGACCAGGTATGTCGAATGGATTGCTAATGTTGTTCCATTTATTAAGAAAAATGGAACTTTAAGGGTTTGCATAGATTGTAGAGACTTAAATACTGCAACCCCAAAAGATGAGTATCCAATGCATGTGGCAGAAATGCTAGTCCATTCTACTGCAGGCCATGAGTATTTAAGTATGCTCAACGGGTATTTTGGATATAATCATACATTTATTTCTAAAGAGGATGTGTCAGAAACAACCTTACAATGCCCTGAAGCCTTAGGCACTTTCAAGTGGGTAGTAATTCCCTTTGGCCTAAAAAATACTGGGGAAAATTCAAAGAGCAATGAATTTGATATTTCATGACTTCATTGAGACTTTTATGCAGATTTGTATTGATGATATTGTAGTGAAGTCAGTTTCAGGAAGAAGTCATATAGACCGTCTTCGACAATCATTTGAAAGAATGAGGAAGCATGGTCTTAAGATGAATTCTCTTAAATGTACTTTTTGTGTGCAGGCATGGGATTTCCTAGGCTTCGTGGTCCATAAAAAATAAATATAGATTAATCAAAACAAGACCAAGGCCATCATGGAGGTGAAAGTGCCTTCGACAAAGAAGAAGTTACAGTCATTTCTAGGGAAGATCAATTTCCTGAGGAGGTTCATCTCTAACCTAAGTGGCAAGACTCAAGCCTTCTCACCTCTACTTCGACTCAAGAAAGAAGGTTTTGAATGGGGGCAAGTACAACAAGAAGCTTTCAATAGGATTAAAGACTACCTTGCTCACCCTCCAATTATGGCGCCTCCTTATAGAAATATGAGTATAAGTTTGTACATAGCTGCATCAGACAAGACTTTAAGGAGCATGTTAGCTCAAGAGGAAGAAAATGGATTCGGAAGAGCCATTTATTACCTTAGTAGAGTCTTGAATGATGCAGAGACTAGATATGGTATAGTTGAAAAGTTGTGTCTCTGTCTATACATCTCTTGTACAAAATTAAAGCACTATATAAAGCTAGTCGAAGTTTATGTTTCATCTCGTTTCAACGTTATTAAATATATGCTTTCTAAACCTATTTTGCATAGTCGAATTGGTAAATGGGCATTAGCCTTAACAAAATATTCTTTAACTTATATACCTTTAAAGGTTGTTAAAGGACAAGTGGTAGCCGACTTTATAGTTGACCAATCTATAGTCGAAAACTCCCTCAACTTTGTGGAGCTTGAACCATGGAAGTTATACTTCGACGATTCTAGTCATAAGGATGGAACCAGAGTATGAGTATTAATTATTTCTCCTAATAAAATTTCAACAAAATTCAAGTATAAGGTCGAAGGACTTTGTTCAAACAAAGAAGCTGAATATGAAGCTTTAATTGTTGGATTTGAAATATTTTTGGAATTGGGGGCAACTCGAGTCGAAATAATAGGAGACTCAGAGTTGGTAATAAAGCAAATTACAAAGGAATATAGTTGTGTCAAGGAAAATTGTATCATGTACTTTGTGATAGCCAATAGGTTGTTACAAAGATCTGGGATGGTAAGAATTTATCACGTACCTCGACTTGAGAATCAAGAGGCTAATGATTTGGCCCAGATTGCTTCATTGTATAAAATTTCGAAAGAAAAGTTACAAGATGCAATCGAAGTCAGAGGAAGAGTAGTGTCAACTAAATTATCCCCAACAGACTTAGAGACAATGAAGCTAGGATATGCTGATGAAGAAAGCATTGAAATATTTGTTATAGATGGTTTGTTAGACGAAGATTAGAGAAATCCAATAGTAAAATATTTGCATAATCCTATAGCTTCTGTCGTACGAAAGGTCAAATATCGTGCCTTAAGTTATGTTCTAATGGGAATGAATTATTCAAAAAGACACCTGAAGGTGTCTTACTTAAATGCCTTAGCGAATTTGAGGCATATTTGGCTCTTTTTAATATCCACAGTGGGGCATGTGGTGCACATCAAGTAGGCCATAAGATGAAGTGGTTATTATTTCGACAAGGAATGTATTGACCTACAATGCTTAAAGATTGTATTGAATTTTCCAAAGGATGTTAAGAATGCCAAATGCATGCAGACATTAAACATGTTCCTGCAAGCGAACTACATTCCATAGTGAAGCCTTGACCCTTCATAGGCTGGGCTTCGGATTTAGTTGGTGAAATTCTACAAGCATCATCCAAAATTCAAAAATACATTTTAATGGGAATATATTATTTCACTAAGTGAATTGAGGCTATACCGCTAGTAAATTGGATGCAATGATTGAATTCATCCTGAAGCACATTATTTACAGGTTTGGAATCCCAGAAACTATTATAATAGATCAGAGAACAATTTTTATTGGTCGAAAAATGCAAGAGTTTTCTAAAGAAGTGGGGTTCAAACTTTTAACATCCACACCTTATTATGCTCAGGTTAATGGTCAGGTCGAAGCCGCAAATATGGCAGTGATTAGGTTAATCAAGAAGCATGTGGGAAAGAAGCCAAGAAATTGGCACAAGATGTTGGACCAAGTTTTATGGGCTTATCGAACCTCCCTTAAAGATGCTACAAATACTACACCTTTTCGACTAACATATGGTCATGATGTTGTGTTGCCAGTCAAAATTTATTTACAGTCAACTAGAATCCAGAGACAACATGAGATCCTATCTGATTCCTATTGGAATATGATGTTGGACGAATTAGTTGACTTGGATGAAGAAATACTGAGTGCCTTAGAATTATTAAAAAAGCAAAATAAGAGAGTGGAAAAGTCATATAATAAAAAGGTGAAAGTTAAGATATTTTTTACTGAAGATTTAGTATGGAAAGTGATTTTGCCGATGGATCAGAGAGATATAACTTTAAGCAAGTGGTCCTCTAAGTAGGAAGGTCCTTTTCAAATTATTAAATTATTTTCCAATGGCGCATATGAAATCGAAGAGTTAAATGAATATAGAAGATTCTTGAAGGTGAATGGTAAATATTTAAAGAAATATAAGCCTATACTTCAAGAAATAAAGATAAATAAGGAATCATTCATGCAGAGGGTTAGTCGAAGCCAAATGGGAATAAAAAATAAAGTTTCCAAAATGGCTTAGTCATTACATAAAATGCCACACATAGGCTCAACATTAATACAGTAAAGGAACAAGTTCATTGGTTACACACGAATTAAAAATGAACGAGTCTTTCATCTTTTGATACTTCAACCTCTGAAGCGTCAGGAGCGTTCAAAGACAGTCTTGTTGTTCGAAAGTTCTTCAATCCCCCTTCAGAGCTGTCGAGCTCTCTCGACATGGTGCACACCAACTGCAAGTTCTGTGGCCACTTTGTCGTGATCAAACTTCAGAAGTTCGACTTTGCGTTTCTTGGCCTGAGAAATCTTGGTTTGCAGCTCTTTAATCTGTCATTCCCACTCTTCGAAATTCTTGCCACAGGTTTCAATCTCTTTCTTATTTAATTCAGAACCCTTTTGCAATTCTGTAACTTTAGCAGTAGACTCAATGGCTGCATCCCATTAAGCCAGTTGGGTTTCTGATTTGTTCTGTATATTATTTGAGAAACCTTTGAGGCGATTGAAATCAACAACAACGAGGTCAACTAGTAAGCCCAATTCCATTATAGCATCTACAATTTATGGGGAAGCCTCTAAGACATTGAATTTTTTTTAAGAGTTTCTTGATCCCAAAACACGTAGAAGTGTCATTCTTTAGAATGTGAAACAAGTCAACATCAAAGGATTTTTCTTTAATTTGAGGGAGCAAGTCATCTTTAAGCTTGTTGGAAGACTGATCATCTGACGCAGTCAAAGTGCTAGTGATTTTGTCTATCCAAGTGTATCTAGAGCTAATCATAACTTTCAGATATTCAAAGGGTCTCTGCACCTTCAGGGACTCTAGCTCTTCATGTGAGAGACTGGTAGAGTTTGTGCCAGTCGAGGCATCAGGATTTGGGTCAGTTTTTTATTGATCCTCTTGTTGTTCCTTTTCTTCTTCATTCTCATTTTTGTCTTTCTTTTCTTCTTCATCTTTGTCCTCCTCAGCAACTTCAGTTTCAAAATCAAACATAGAGTGATCCTCTTCCTCCCCCTTTTCGTCACCATCGTATGTTGGTTGATTGGGGAGCCATCTTCAGACTTGTCTTCGACAGTTTTTTTTTCTGCATATGGCATTTTCGTGTCTCCTGCAACATCAACTAAGACTTCTTCCCTTGTTGTGCTTTTCTTATGATCACGTTCGTTGGTTTGTGAAAGCTCAGTGGTGACATTGAGCGGTGATTTCTTTTGATGATCACCAGCCAGTTGGCTCAATTTGTCTACGGATTCTTTGGTGGAATCCTTGGGAGAAGTTTTGGAAGGGCTTGTTGGATGGTAGGTAGGATCACTACTAGTGGTGGGAATGGTTTCTTTCACAATGGGATGCCCTTTATCATCTTTGGCACCCTAAGTAGAAGAAATCGAGAAAAAGATTAGAAGCAAGTTAGTCGAAGATAATAATCAAATGCAATAACAAAGAAGGAATTTGTGTACCTTAGAGCTCTCAGTCCCCGGGCTAGAATTGTCACTTTCTACTTGATCTGGGTTTTTCTTGATGGTTGATTTTTTGGTACTGGGGTGGCATCAGTTTCGACCACTTTTAGAGTGGAAAGATTTTTCACAAGAGCTTTAGTTGTTTTGGGTTAAGGTCGAAAACTGACATCGGTGATTTTCGTCTGCTTTTTTTTTTTGGGTTGTTTGGAGTGATCTGGAGAAAGATCCCCATCATCAAATTCAATTATTTGAACCTCATGTTCTTTTAGCTTTCTCTTTTTTGGTGTTGGAGGAGGTCTTCGACTTCCCTAAAAAATAACTCACTTTAGATAATAGAATAGGAAGGAAATATATAAATAGAACAATAATCACAAAAGTTTACCTTTGTTGTGATTTTCTTGGAGTTATCTTAATCTTCTTCTTCGACAACTTCCTTTTTAATGAAAGTAGGTTTCTTGGCTGGAATATTTACAATTGCAAAGAAAATTAATGCAATTAGCATTAGCCAAGTACAAAATGTAAATAAAGATAAATGAATAGAAAGAATTGGTGTCAAAGAACCACCTATTCCACACCTTCATATATTGGAGACTCCATGTGAACGTGTTCTATGCCAATATGAAGGTGGCCTTTGAAATTTTCCAGAGTGTACCTAGTCAGAACCACTTGCTTAGCACGCTTTTAGGATTCTTGGCGAAGATTTTTCATAAAATCCCCACAGATGAACCAGTCTGGAAATAGAGGGCTAAAAGCCACACCAAAATCAACAGTTGACAGTCGAGGGAATTTTGGAGGATAGAGATAAAAAGCTAACTTGTAACGTTGAATAGGTCGAACGTATGAAGGAAGTTTTAAGTCCTCTAATTTCTTTGTGAATTTTTCTTTTAAAGTCACAGCTGCTTCGCTTATGGTTCGACTAAGATCACCTAGCCTGTAGGCAATTTCAATGTATTTCTGGAATGCTTGGATTTCTTTGATGTGTGTTGAAGTACATTTCTTTATTTTGTCCTGCACAAGGGAAAAAGCTCGAGTTAGTTGGAGATTGAAGGTAGCTACATTAAATAATTCTGCAGTTTAATCTTCTCTCCACCAATTTTCGAACTCTCTGGTGTTGAGAAAGGATAGTTTGAAGGCCACATGATTGAGGTTAGAATACTTGGCTAGCAACTTGGTGCATTTTACCTCATTGTGACACATGTTGTAATGAATTAATGAACTCTTTTTGGGAAAAAGGGGTTTGGGTTTGATTTGAATAAGATCAAACTGTCGAGAGACGAGATTTGGTTGGTAAGTGACAAGTGCGATTTGAAGTTTTAAAGGGTTGAACCTTGAAGCCAACAAACTTGGCTCAAGAAAATATTCCCAAATGCCAAGAGATTCTGCCTCCTGTTCTTTTAACTCAGGAGGAAACTTTCTTATGAACCATTCAGGGCCTACTTTCCTATTTGCAAAATGGGCCATGCTGGGAAAAAAACTGTAACTCTTTGCAAACATCATCATGTAGCTAGTGAATGTCTACTGACGCTTCATTCCTTCATCACTAGGAGTTAGAACAGAAAGCCTCGTCCCTTCAACCCTTCTATTCTTCACTTCGATAGATGCTTCATCGATAGGATTTCAAGCAGGAAGGGATGCTTCAAAAGTGGCATTTAGCCATAGTTGTAGCAGTCATAAGGGTCTAGAAAGGAGCAAGCTTCCTCTCAACTTGATCATCTTTAATACTGTGACACCTTCGCCAAGGGATTCGTACAGGCTGGCTAGAATTATTTTGCTGAGACAAATGTCATGTCGAGCATGCAAGTGGTGGGCCATGGTCAGGTACCTCTTTACCACTTGAAAAGACTTTGAGCAAAAGACACAGCACGAAAGCCAAAGAGCCGGGAAAGCAACATGTTCTTGGTCAGAAACTTCTTTGGTTTCTTTGTCATGATAGTAGGCTATGTAGCTGGTGAAATCTGCTTTGTTGGTGTCAAAACCTATTAGGTCATCAGCTAAAAGGGTGGGATTATAATCCACTCCGATAGGTTTAAGGCCGATAATGGCAGCGACGTCAAACAAGGTTGGGGTAACCATTCCATAAGGAAGTTGTAAATTATTGTGGGTGCTATCCCGAAAATAGAGGGAAGAAATAAGCATAGATGGGCAGTAACCTGGACCTACCTTTGGCAGCTGAATTAGGTCGAAGATGCCTATGTCTTTCCAGACTTGGGACTTTGCTTTGTCTATTTTTTCTAACCAAGATAAGTAATCAGAAGGGTCTTTGGACAAAGGACATAACCTAAAAACCCTAAAACTGGTGTTCATAAACTCAAAGTTGATTGGGTCTCTAGAATCTACGGTTGAAGAAGAACCTTGACCATCCATCTGTGCTTTCTCATCAATTTTGATCTCTTCTCACTAGTCCTAGGTTTTAAACCATTGGCTATGGGTTTGTAACGGTGGTAAGCGGGAAAAAATTCCCTAACCTTAATAGGGTCAGTAGTAAGATCAGGGAGAGGACCTAATATAGCATGGGTCTTACCAGAAACAAAAACGGGAATGAGTACCTATGATTTATAGATCCCGCATTTCTCCTCTTCATTTGGAGGTTCAGGGATATAATATTGGTTTCCTACCACATTTGGGCCCAACTGGAGTAAGCTCTTTGGATCTCATGGATTCTTTGGCATTCTTTCTTGTTTTCTTGGATATTTTTGAAGTAGAAGCCATTGTTGTAGTAAGTTTGCAGACAAAGGATTTGAAGGAGATGAAGGTTTGAAGAAATATGCTTGAGAGAGTTTAGAAAGTGAAAAGAGAAAAAAATGGCGCTTTCCACTATTTTATATATGGGTGAAGTGGAACGGTTACTGTACAACATTAATGGTGATAAAAATCATGGGACGCGTGTCATGTGAGGGTTGTATGATGAGACGGTAGCAGTTAAAAATATGACCCATGATCTCATAGGGACTAGATGTGTGATGATTGAAAATATTCACGCATGGGTTTGAAGAGACTTTTTGGGGGAAAGTTTTCATGATGACAATGACGTCATAAGCATTCCAAAGGTTTATGGCGTTGAATATGGAAATTCAAAAAATGTCCTTAGGATTAACTATTGAAAAATATACATTTGAAACACCATAGTTTATTCAAAAGAAATTTACTTTCATTTTATCAATTTTCCTTTACTGCATTTTCTTACTTTGAAGTTCTTTTTCTTCATTGCATTTCCTTTATCAACTTTTACAAAGTTTAATCTTTTCAACAACAATCAAAAAATCTTTTTACACTAATGAATGATGTTGAAGTGTTCATCAATTTTCCAGAAATACATTAATACAATAGCTATGCCCTTAGGATTAACTAGTTGATCCTTCAAGTAAACCAAATTTTTGGAAGACCAACGGTTGTTTACCAATTTTCATGGTAAACACCTGAACAATTAGTTTTCTCATTCTCTAGGTATTTTCCAACACCAAGTTTTCCATAAACATGCAATAACGCCTCAAGACTTTCTTGAAGATCCAACACTTCAATGCTTATTAGCTTCTTTAACCAACATGGCTTCCCTAGTAATGTACTTTTATAAGGTTTTCTTCTTCCTTTGTAAAATGGCACTCAGTACAACCATTATCTTCAATTGACGTTTTTAGAAGATAAAATATATGGTCAATTATTCGCACAATGTTCTACAAAAGTTGATTGAGTTGTCTTCTAGACCCTTGAACCAAGTTACAATAGCTCTCTTCATTGCGAGAACAAAAAGTATGCACTTCCCTCCGTTCATTAACTAATGGTGAACTAAAATGGTGTACACGTTCTCTACATGTTTCACAATGTCTCTACTATTGTCATAAGTCTTAACCATTTGGAAATTCTCCAAATACTTAAAGATGATTCATTTAGTGATTTTTTAACGGATTCCTTCGACAACAGGTAATAAACAAGTCCAGAAGAGTTATGTTCATGCCTCTTTTCGGGACGACAGGGAGATAAAGGTCTCTTTGAATGATGGCTAGCAGGTGGTATGTAACATCTACCCCCACCATCAAAGTCATGCAATGGACAAGGATTATTATGATGAAAATGGCGAGGACTTCTTTGTAGCTCTTAGGCTCTTGACAGTTGTGAATCGACATCGACAAGAGTGATCTTCAATTGAGATAACTCTAGAGTGGCTGCTTTGCAAGAGTTTTATTTATGTTAAAATCTTAGTTAGTCTTTGTTTTTTCTTTTACCCAAAGGAGCCTCACGTTTTGTTGCTGCAACAGATTAAAATTGTTCAACAGAAGCTTATTGATGTTTGGCGCACCGAATAAGGTTTGAGGGTGTTGGAGAAGATACATCGATGGAGGAGTCTAAATTTGAAGTAGACGAATATGAGTATGTGGTGGATGAAGCAATACATGAGGTGTAGGAATTGGAGAAAAGTGGGAGAGGGTGAGTTTCTTAGAGTGACAGTTGAAGAATTATTGTTGAAGTATGTGCATCTTGTTGTAGGCAACAATATTTGCCTACTAGAAAAAGAATTGTTGAAGTATTGTCTGAAGGGTCTCAAAGGTTTCTTAGAGCTAATCATTGGTAAGGTTTCGAGAGTAAGTTGACTTTGAGTCACCCATTGGATGTGAGATTGAAAGTTGTTACATTCATAAAACTAAATACATTCAAGAGAATCAAAGAAAATTGAGTAGTATGTGTAATAGTCTCATATTGGCTAGAAACGTGTTTGTAATAACTATTAGACATACTACTCAATTTATTATGGAAAATTGAGTAGTATGTGTAATAGCATTTATGATGGAAACAATAAAGAAAAGTTACATGAGGTTGTGAAAAGTTTCGACAAAATTGTGAAACTTGTTTGTTTTGGTCAAAGCCACCTTTTTGTATAAGGAGGATATGCTGAATAAGATTTGGAAAAATATTTGAAGTCTTGGAAGTTGGTTCGACAGAGAATTGTGGATGGTGTTTTCGACATAAGATTTGAATTCAAATGAAGGAGGAAACTTTGTTCTTATCCAGATTTTTGAAGGAGACACGTGGAGCATTTCTAAGGAAAGAAGACATGTCGAGCGCTAGTTGTCTTATTTTTGTAGGAAGACCGTTAGAGTCAATTATTTTCGATCATTATAAATAAAAAGTCCTAGCGTTAGGATTGGTGTGTTCAAAGTTGTACAAAATCTCTAGATTACCCAAAGTACCTGTGTGCAGAGAAAAGAGTGTGTCGAGAAAATATACGTTTGACAAACACCATATCTTTACACTTTAATTCAAGTTTTATATTTTTACCACAAGTTTATCTTCTTTATTGACCAAGTTATTTTTAATGCATTTAATTGCTTTTGATTAAGTTTCTAAAATTTACGTCCTTTGAATTTTGAAGTTTTTAACTGTTAGATCATGAGTATTGTCGAAGTATTCACCATTTTCCAAACTTTAATTTAAGATTTACTAGCACATGTTCTAGGATCTGTATGGTCGATCCCGTAAGTAACCCAATTATTTTTTGATTTGGAAGACCAACGGTTGTTTACTAATTTTCACGGCACGCCTAGTGGGACAGTGCTAGTAGTGTTCTTTCTACAATTTTGTTTTGTTGTTTGTTCTCTTTAAAAACTTTTTTGTATGTTATTAAGAAGTGGTAAAGTAGCCAACATTAACGAAGATAGACCAAGGAGAAGATATACTAGGAAAATGGCAAATTCAAATCAGCCAAATGTTTCGATTTCTCAATGTTCATCGAGTAACAATGAAGAACAACCTTAAGTATCTTTGATCGGGGGAACAACGATCCCAGCGACTATGTTAGAACCAATGCCATCCATGGCAAGTTCGATGTTCACGTAATCGATTACCCATAGTGAGCCCATTCTAAATTATATTGGGCCAAGGGGTCATCTAGTAACCCCTCCACCAATGGGGAATGCTTCGAATAGGCCCTTCACGCCCCCATGTTTCTCTATGCCCTTAGGCACTCAAGATCAACCTTATGGAATGCTAACACCTATGATGGCGACTTTGCGTAACATCGTCTCAACATTCTCAGAACCAGTAATGAATGTCACTTTGCCACTACAAGGATTAGGATCTGGGATAAACATGGGTCAAAGTAGTCAACCTTTAGGAATTGGTTATTCCACCCAAATTCCAAACTTGACTAATAATTCAGCAGCGGTCATTAGGCATCAAATGGATGAGAGTAATCACGAAATGGTCCAAATGTTAGCCCAAACAATGGGGACGATTTTTAATCCCCTAATACAAAGCTCCACTTAATGCAACCAACAAATGACAGCGCAGATGACACGCCTTGCATATTTTTTTGGAGTACCACAACCTCCTCGACATCCACAGAGAGCATACATATTAGTGAATCAAGGAATAGTCCTCGAAGAAAATCCTACCATTAATCAAGTTCAACCAAACCAAAGAGACCCGACCCATGCAAATCTAGCCAATGCAAGAGTAGCGGTCGAACAGCCTAGAATCGAACCTCCCAGAGCCCAACCTCAAAATCCCATTGAAGAGAGACCTAGGGTAGTAATGGTGGATAGGAAACAAAATGCTGATAACGTTGTATAGCAGATTCAACGTGATGATATGGTTGCGGATAACAATCTAGCATCCATGGGCGAAAGGATAATGGTGCGAAATGGGGTAAACTTTGGTCTCCTGAGACCAAACTATACTTCACCATTATCAGAGTATATTTTACAATCAGACCTACCTCCTAGATGGAAAGTTCCTAAGTTCACTAAGTTTTTTAGGGATACCACTGAATCTACTGTAGAACATGTGGCTAGGTATTTAATAGAGGCTGGAGAGATTTTGAATAATAAAAATCTTAGGGTAAAAAATTTTCCAAGCTCTCTCACCAAAAATGCTTTTACATGGTTCACAACCTTGCCACCAAATTCGATCCATAATTGGACTTAGTTAGAAAGATTGTTCCATGAACAGTTTTATATGGGACAAACCAAGATTAGCCTGAAGGAATTGGCCAATATCAAACAAAGGTTTATTGAGCCAATAGATGATTATTTGAATAGATTTGATCTACTTAAAGCCAGGTGTTTTACACAAGTTCCAAAACACGAATTGGTCGAAATGGCCGCTGGAGGTCTAAACTATTCTATTAGGAAGAAGCTAGATACCCAGTACTTAAGAGATATGACCCAACTGGCTGATAGGGTTCGACAATTAGGACGTTTGAAGGAGGAAAATTCTAGAGCAAATAAAAACAAGAGGGTGGCCTACTTCGAATTTAATGAAGACAACAAGGGACAATATAATGAGCCTTCAGACTTCGAAGAAAGTGAGATCGATCTCACTGAGTTAAAGTAAGGTCCCACTTATTCCTGTAAGGTCTTAGCCCCCTCAAACGGGAAAAACCCATTCGAACTAGACATAAACAACAAGTTCCCTAAGAAAACTTACACCTTCGACGTCACCAAGTATGACGAAATCTTCGACTTGTTAGTTAAGGATGGTCAAATGATAGTGCCTCTCGGTGCTAAAATGCCTCCTTTAGAGCAAAGGAAGAAAAGAGGTTTTTATAAGTATCATAACTTTTTGGGTCATAAAACATCTCAATGTTTTTTTTAGGGATCTTATTCAAAATGCCATCAAGGATAGGAGACTAAGGTTTAGAGAGAAAGTGAAGACTCAGATGAAAATTGAGGCTAGCCCTTTACAAGTGGCTGATGCTCATTTCACTGAACCAGTTGTTATCAATATGATCAAAGTTACTGATGACTCTGTTCACAATGTTAACATGATTGAAGTCAGTAGTGACTTCGTCAAGGATGGTGTCATGGTTAAGATTAATGAGGATCTTGAAAAGAAGGTTATGAAAGATTGCATATGTGAGGTTACTGATAGCCTCACCAAAGGAACCGTCAAAGGCGGTAACAATGAAACTGATGATGGTATCGATACTACAGAAATCACTAAGGATTCCAATCTGGTGATGGTAACGAAATAAACCGATGATAGTTTCATGTGGATGGAGAAGGATGATGTTGGACTTATAATGGAGTTTCAAAATATGGACATTACTAAGGATGTCCATATGGATATTAACATGGTTGAACTTTCGCAAGAAACTTCAATGGAAACTGACGAAGAGCGACGACAAGAGGAATATAACAAAATAGATTTCTCGAAGGAAGAAGAGAGTCTGATCAATTTCCTACATAGGTGTCAGAAGAAAAAGTCAGAGGTCATGCTCCGACCGTGGTGTATCGTCGTGTTCGAAAAGAAAGCGTCCTAAAACCTGGAGGGAGTTCAATTGGCAAAGGCCAGAAGAAACTGGAAGGACTCGGGTAGCCACCAAGTTTTCGACAAGAAAGGGCTATACAAGGGGCAGGATCAAGCGAAGCAAAGATTCCCAGGTGCCAAACCTACCACTTTCAAACCAAATGTAGAGGCGCCCAGAGGAAAGTGGGCAAATCGAAGATAGAGAGCGAGGCCAACAAGAGTGGCAGAACTTTGAGGTTAATAGGGGTTTATCGATTGGGTATCATAGGGAATTCCATATCTCTAGGAAGTCAGGTTATATCTCTGAGAACTACAAAGGAAAGAATCTGATGACCAGATCCAAGTGGAGAAGGGAGCAAAGGAGAAGGAAGGCAGAAAAGGAGGCTAGAGAGAATCAGAAAGCTAAATCAAGCACCAATGTACATGCTGAAAAGGGTGAGAAAAAGGAATTGAAACCCATCTAAAATAATCCTGTAGAGGGAAAGGTATTTCCCACTCAAGAAGACGAGGCTAAAAAGGAGCATGATCATTTGGTCGCTGAAAAAGAGATGTTCACTGATGACTTTGATACAAATTCAGAAGAATATTTGGACATCATGGTTAATGTGGTATCTGTGCTACCTAGGGAGTTCGACCAAGTTACTAAGGTCAAAGAGTTGTAGGATAATACTGACTTAGAGATGACCACTCACATGCCAATTTGTTACTATGTTATGAACAACGGTTGCGTGGAAGAACAAAATGCATTCTTTGAGAGACCGGATGAGGCTATGAAAAGTCACTTAAAGCCCCTCTTTATTACAGGGAAAATTGAAGATGTACCAGTCAACAAGACCTTGGTGGATTGCGGCACAATAGTAAACCTGATGCCACATTTCATGCTAAAGGAGATAAGGAAGTTTGAAACAGACACGAAGCCTCACAATATGGTGTTATCCAACTATGAAGGAAAAATTGGCACTACATTAGGGGTGATGCAAGTCGATTTGACGGTAGGAACCATTACCAGACCGACCATGTTTATGGTTGTGGAGACTAAGGCTAACTACAATTTATTGTTAGGGCGTGAATGGATTGACGACATAGGAGCCGTACCACCATCAATGCATCAGAGAATTACCATCTGACGAACGGATGGTATTATGGAAAATATTGAAGCCGATCAGAGCTATTTTATGGCTTCAATTAATCATGTCGATAAACGCAGTTTTGACAAACATTTGGCTAATATTTCTCCTTGCAATCCAGCCAGTTTCGCATTTACTCCAGATGACATTGTGTATTGCTCTTTGTATTTACACCCAACTAATGGTTTTTAGTGGGACCGTAAGGTTGTGGGCAAAGACGACCTTGCATAAATAGGGATATCTAGAATCGACCAAACAGGTTGGGGGAGCAAGTTTGGCAACGATGACTGAGTTGCCAGCGCTCGAAAGAATTCTAACTTATATAGCCTAAAGTAAATTAAAAATGGCTTTGGAGGCCGGAGTAAAATTCATGGTTGTCAAATTTTCTTTTTGTGTGTAGGCGGGGAATTTCTTAGGCTTTGTGGTCCACAAAAAGGGAATTGAAATAAATCAGAACAAGACCAAGGCCATAATGAAGGCGAAAGTGCCATCCACAAAGAAGGTTTATATCGAACCTTAGCGGCAAAACTCAAGCCTTCTCACCTCTACTTCGACTCAAGAAAGAAGGATTCGAATGAGGGCAAGCTCAACATGAGGCTTTCAACAAAACCAAAGAGTACTTGAGCCACCCTCCAATTCTAATTCCACCTTGTAGAAATAGGAGTATGAGGTTGTACATATCTACTTCGAATAATACTTTAGGGAGCATGTTAGCTCAAGAAGATTAAGATGGTGTCAAAAGAGCCATTTACTATCTTAGTAGGGTCTTAAATGATGCAGAAACTAGATACAACACAGTTGAAAAACTATGCATGTGTTTTCATTTCTCATGTGTAAAACTTAAGCATTATATAAAACCTGTTGATGTTTTTGTTTCCTCATATTTTGATGTTATAAAGTATATTTTTTAGAAACCAATTTTACATAGTCAAATTGGAAAATGAGCACTAGCTTTAATTGAATATTCTTTAACTTATATGTCTTTAAAAGCTGTTAAGGGACAAGTAGTGACGAACTTTATAGTCGAACACTCTATAAATGAGGAATCATTAAATTACCTTGAACTAGAACCTTGGAAGTTGTACTTCGACGATTCGAGTCATAAAGACGGGGCAGGCGTAGGAGTCTTGATTATTTCTCCTATAAAAATTCCAATAAAATTCAAGTGTAAAGTTGAAGGTCTCTGTTCGACTAATGAAGTTGAATACGAGGTTATTATAGCCGGACTTGAAATATTGTTGGAATTGGGGGAAACTAGAGTAGAAATAATGGGTGACTCAAAGTTGGTCATAAAACAGACCACAAAGGAATACAAATGTGTAAAGGAAAATCTTATCATGTACTTCGTGATAGCTACTCGACTTTTAAAAAGATTCGAGTTGGTTAGCATTCGAAACATTCCTCGAATGGAAAATGAAGTAGTTGGCTCAGATTTCCTCTGGATATACAATTTCGAAAGAAAATTTGCAAGAAGCGATCGAAGTCAGAGGGAGGGTTGTGTCAGCCAGATTATCCCCATCAGATCTAGAAACAACAAAACTAGGATATGCTGACAAAGAGAACTTCGAGATACTAGCAATAGACAGTTTGACGGGCGAAGATTGGATAAAACCAATAGTGGAATATTTGCAAAGCCCAACGGTGCCTACTGAACAAAAGATCAGGTGTCGAGCTTTAAGTTACGTTCTTTTGGGAAATAAATTATTTAAAAAGACTCCTGAGGGAGTTTTGCTTAAATATCTTAGTGAATTGGAGGCGTATTTAGCCCTTTCTAGTGTCCACAGTAGGGCATGTGGGGCACATCAGGTGGGCCATAAGATGAAGTGAATATTATTTCGACAAGTAATGTATTGGCCCACCATGTTGAAAGATTGTATTGAGTTTGCCCAAGGGTGTCAAGAATGCCAAGTGCATGCAGGCATACAACATGTTGCTACAAGTAAATTGCATTCTATAGTTAAATCATGGCCATTCAAAGCTGGGCTTTAGATCTTGTTAGAGAGATTCGGCCAGCATCACCTAAAAGCCAAAGGTACATCTTGGTCGGTATTGATTATTTTACGAAATGGATTGAAGTTGTACCACTGGTGAATGTTGACCAAGAGGAAGTGATCTAATTCATTAAGAAGTATATCATTTACAGGTTTAGAATTCCATAAACTATTACAACAAATCAATGATCTGTATTCACTGGTCGAAAGATGCAAGAATTTGCTAAGAAAATGGGTTTCAAATTATTAATGTAACAGCCCAATTTTTTAATAATTAATTATTCGTATTCATTAATTGTTTTATTTGGATGATTTTAATTATTGGAATTATTGGTAGATATTTGAGAGGAGAATTTATGAAAGGAAATAGAATGGAAGGAATATAAGGGAAAGTGGGAAGAAAAGGAAAAGATAGAAACATAAGAGAAAAGAAGAGAAAGAAAGAGGAAGAGGAGAAAAGAGAAGGAGAAGAAGGAAAAACTTGGAATCATCAAGAACAACTCCTAGCTTCCGATTTAATCAAGGTAAGGGTGTGAAATGTTGTTATTCTATCAATGTCTATGATTATGTATGATTGGTTTGGATTGTTTGGATATTTTCTCCATTTTCCATTCTAGGGCATAGATGAGTTTAATCGGTATAATCAAGGTTTTAACGGTTGGAATCGAGAATAAAGTGTGTAGTTTAGTCGAGGAATGTTAGACTAAGACTATAGGAACTAGTTTGGTGAGAATCGGTTGATTTTTGAAGAGTTGAGGATTGATGACAGTGAGGGTTTTGAGTTCGCAGACGTTCGCTAGCACCTTCGTTAGGCGAACAGGTCGCGAGTGTTCGCTATCAACTCGCTAGGCAAGCAAGTTAGCGAGAGGTCCCAGACATGGGCAGAATGCATTTGATCTGGTTCGCTGGTAGCGAGTGAGGTAGCGAAGGATTCGCTAGGGCCTCGCTGCAGCGAGCAGGTAGCGAACAAAGTCAATAGCTTCTGTTTTCCTTCGCGAGCTTGTTCGCTAGGCGAACAAATAACGAGTATTCTCTAGGGACTCGCTAGGCGAGTGAGCTAGCGAGCGTGACAGAATTTCGTTTTCTTTGTGATTCCATCCGATGTTGATTGTTTGGTTTGATTGTGTTCGATCCTTATCGGAATGAATAGTTGTGTACTATGGTGTGAGATGTTATGGGTAGCCGTATGGCGTGAATCCTAGATTGTGGAATTGATTATGAAATGTGGTCTTTTGACAATATATGCATTGTTTAATTGATTAAAAGTGCATGATGATTGCGATTGAGTTCGTTGTCGTTGGCACAATGTTATTAATAATGCATGAGAAGATATTGTGAATATGTGCACATTGCTTGTAATTGTATGTTAATAATGAATGAGAACATATTGTGAATATGTGTGCATTGCTTGATATGGTGATGATGATTTAAAGTATGAATACTTTGATTATGTGGAATATGTTGTGTGTTCAATCATGTTATAATTCTTATGTGATGAATTATTGAGAATGTATGAGATTAAGATGCGAGAACGGTCTGAAGTGCATTTGGTTGTTGATTGCATATGCATCATTTAGTCAAGAGGCAATGCTTGCTAGTTTCGTGGAGACTAGTGACTTGTCCCAAGCCTAGAAGAGTAGGTTTGAAAGCTTAGAGGACGGGCTTTTGTTGTTATTGGTTTAGAAGAGTGGACCCAGTTTAAGTGTAAAAACCGAAAAATAATAACAAGTGTTGGTACCACATGGCATGAGTTGCATTAATTTCTGTTGGGTCACATAACATGGATATCATTGTTATATGAATTATGCTTGTGTGTGGATTGTTGAGTTGAGAACTAGGGATATGTGTATGATGAAACATGTTTTGTGATTATCCATGTGTGTTTATACATGTTGTGAAATATATGATGAGTTATGAATGAATTATGGTGAGTAATGCGGAATATGTGTATTATATGCTTGTGTGTGTGTGTGTGTCTATATATATATATATATATATATATATATATATATATATATATATATATATATATATATATATATATATATATATATATATATATATATATATATATATATATATATATATATATATATATATATATATATATATATATATATATATATATATATATATATATATATATATATATATATATATATATATATATATATATATATATATATATATATATATATATATATATATATATATATATATATATATATATATATATATATATATATATATATATATATATATATATATATATATATATATATATATATATATATATATATATATATATATATATATGCATTGATTATTATGATAATATTTCTCACCCTTCTGCTGTTTTATAATGCTCTATGAGGCATTACAGATTAGGTTTGCTGGAGGTCTTTTATGAAGTATAGCTTCATTCTTTTGGTCGGTTATGCTCTGATATGTAGCACCGGGTAGTTAGGATTGTATAGTATTCTTTTGGGATACATTTTGTATATGTATATGATGGTAATGTTTATGTAAACACGAATGATGTGATGAAACAAACTGAATGATATGTATTTATATGATTAGCATGTTTTAAGCGATTCAATGTTTAGATTTTCCGCTTTAATTCTAATATTGAGATGTGGGTGTAAGGACTAAGTTCCTCTGTTGAGCTATCCCAGTGTTATATGTCTTTTATAGAGCAGGTGTTGTATGTTATTTTGGTGAATGATGTGGCATACTTCTTTTATACCATGTTTCAAATTTACTCTGATGAAATTTTATTATGTGATCTATTTGTTTATTTGGAGGTATAGAAGGGGTGTTACATTAAGTGGTATCAGAGCAGGTCGGTCTGTTGACCAAGTTGTTAACGTGTTCATTCCCTTATGCATTTGGTATGTGTGTGTAACACTATCCATATGGTTGTTTTAACGAGGATTTGTTGTGGGAATCAAGAACAATGGTTGCAGGAAGGAATGATGAAGCGATTGCTGAGGCGTTGACGAGGTTGGCTGGAGCGATTGGGCAGAATCCTCAAGCCAATGTGAATGTCGGGAATAACGCTGATGATGAATTTTGTGGTTTGGGAAGGTTTCAAAGAAACAATCCACCGATGTTCAAGGGAACCCATGAACCTGACAAAGCACAAGTATGGATGAAAGTGATGAAGAAGATCTTTCGAGTCATGAATTGTTCGGATGCGCAGAGGGTGCAGTTTGGCACTCATATGCTTGAAGAGGAAGCTGAGGACTGGTGGGGTAATACTCGCCAAAGGTTTGAAGAGGATGAGATTGTGGTTACTTAGGATGTTTTTAGAGAGGCATTTCTAGAGAAGTATTTTCCAGAAGATGTGCGTGGTAAGAAGGAGATTGAATTCCTTGAGCTGAAGCAGGGTAACTCAACTGTGGCCGAGTATGCCGCAAGATTTGAGGAATTGATTAAGTTTTGTCCTCATTATAACACTGCTAATGCTTAGAGATCCAAGTGTCTTAAGTTTGTGAATGGTTTGAGGCCTGAAATCAAGCAAGCTGTTGGTTATCAGGAAATTAGGCGATTTTCTGAATTGGTAAACAAGAGTAGAATTTATGATGAAGACAGTAGGGCTCGGTCTAGTCACTACAAGAGTTTAAGTGACAAGAAAGGAAAAAGGTCAATTTAGAGGAAAGCCGTATGTGACTCCTACTGATAAGGGGAAACAGAAAGCTGGTTACGGCAAGAAGCCGAGTGGGGGAGGAGCTTCCACCCCGGTAAGATGTTATAATTATGGTGAAGCGGGACATCGTGCTCCTGAGTTCAAGAGTGTTGGGGTGAAGTGTTTCAAGTGTGGGAAGCCAGGCCATAAAGCTCTTGAGTGCAGAAGCGGTGCGAACGTGACTTGCTACAACTGCGGTGAGCAAGGGCACATTAGTACCAAGTGTGATAAGCCAAAGAAGACTCAAGGAAATGGGAAAGTGTTTGCTCTATCATGATCGGAGACTGCTAGTGATGATCGATTGATCCAAGGTACGTGCTTCATTAATAACATACCTTTGATCGCTATAATTGATACTGCAGCTACGCATTCTTTTATTTCTTTGGATTGTGTTAAGAGATTAAGTCTTGAGTTGTCTGTTATGAGTGGAGGTATGTTTATTGATACTCCTTCTATGGGTTCGGTAACTACCCCGTATGTGTGTTTGAATTTTCCGTTGAGTATTTCTGGTAAAGACTTTGGAGTTGATTTAGTGTGTCTTCACTTAGATCAACTTGATGTTATTCTTGGGATGAATTGGTTGGAATTCAATCGTGTTTATATTAACTATTTTGACAAAACGATTATTTTTCCTAAAAATGAGGATGAAGAAGATTTGCTTATGACTGCTAAGAAAGTGAAGGAATCTCTGCAAGATGGTGCTAAGGTATTTTTGTTAATGGCAACGGTGAGCATTGGTGAAAGTGGAATGATTGATGCTTTACCAATTGTCCTTGATTTTTCGGAAGTTTTTCCTGAGGAGATAATAGATTTACCGCCGGAACGAGAAATGGAGTTTGTGATCGACTTAATTCCTGGAACTAGTCCGATATCGATGGCTCCATATCGTATGTTTGCATCGGAATTGAAAGAGTTGAAGATTCAACTTTAAGATCTACTTGAGAAAGGGTTTATTCGTCCGAGTGTGTCGCCGTGGGGTGCACCAGTTTTGTTGGTTAAGAAGAAAGAAGGTTCTATGAGACTCTGTGTGGATTACAGACAATTGAACAAGGTAACTATCAAGAATAAGTATCCACTGAAGGTGAGAAAATACTTAGAAGGGGGGGTTGAATAAGTATGACAAATAATCAAAGATTCAAACACAGTTATTTTTATCCTGGTTCGTTGAACTCAACTACTCCAGTCCACCCTCTCAAGAGTGATTTGCCTTTCTCAGTCAAGGACTTAATCCACTATTTAATCAAACAGATTACAATAGTAACACCTAAGAACAACTGTTCTTAGTCTTTTCAAGAGCTACTGATCCCAACTGGATCCTCTTAAGGAAGCCTTTTACAATCAATGTAAAACTATTACAAGAGTAAGAATGCTTCTAAAAGCTATTATCACAACTGTGATATTTCTCTTAAGTTTAAGAACAATGTTACAGCAAAATAGAATATAAGAGCTTTTTGAGAGATTTGCTTTTCTAAGTGATTTTTGCAAGAAATTGGTCTCACTTTAAAGAATATGAAGTAGACTTCTTTATATAGGCACTTAGATCCATGAAGTCTTCTCAACGTTGGAGACTGTGCTGAAAAAGCCTGGTGCCTTTTGTCTTCATGTTGCAGAATCTTTCCTTAGAATGGAATGCACAGATAAAACCTTTTTGTCTGTGTTCCTGTGTCTATCATAAAAGAGGAAAGAGCTGTTGAGATATGCCAACAGACATATTCAAATCTTCTTCACTAAGTAAGTTCAGCTATCAACATTAGAGTCTGGATCTTCAGAATCTCCAGAGTAGAGATCTTCTGGATCTTCAGAGTCTTGGGATGTTCTTCAGATTATGCTGAATCAGAGTATATGCAGCTTGTGTGCTTGAGCGTGTAGTTCTGTCAGAGCAGAGTCTTCTATATCAGATTCTCAATACTATGCAGCGCAGTATCTTTAGAGTCTTCTGATGACTAAGCTTCTGAACTCTCAGAGTTTTCTATTCTTTAGAGGCTTCTGCTTCAGAATCTTCAGTAGACAACACTCAGATTCTTCTGGAGGCAGCGTTCAGATCTTCCTTTAAGATGCTCTTGAACCTTTGAAGCCTTTCATAATATCATTGTTCAAATCCAAATTTGCTCTTTAAGAATATTTTCTTTAGTACCTGTAGCAAACAGTCTAGAACAAATTTAGAGTATATAATTCTTGAATACAAAATTCATAAGTGTTATCATCAAAACATAGAGATATTACTGAAGAAACAATCTGTGTTCTTACAATCTCCCCCTTTTTGATGATGACAAAACATGAGAAATTTTGTTCAATAAAAAGTATGAATTATAACTCCCCCTAAGATTAACAATCTCCCCCTGAAATAAATACTCTAATAGAAGAAAACACTTCCCTTTTTGATTGAGTATATTTCAGATTCAGAGCCTGATGCAAGAGATTTGACTTTCAGAATCAAATCTTGATGCCAGATAATTATGACTTTCTTCAGTCAGAGCGCCTGGTTATCATCTTGCTTGAATTATTTTTCAGAGTAAAGGTATCAGAGTAAGATATCAGAGTTGATTGAATACTCATATTTGCTTTGAAGATCAGGTTCTGGTTGAAAAAGTCTCAGGGTAACTTCAATGAATTATGTCAGATATATCAATGTAATCTGAAAGACTTAAATTCAAAGTAAGTTAATAAAATGTCTGAATTTCAGTTTTTGTAATTGCTTATATGTTGAACAATCAGATTCTCTTTTTCTCCCCCTTTTTGTCATAATCAAAAAGATTTTTAAAGACATAAAGATACAGAAGAAATAAAAGCATATAGAAGCAAAAACATCAACTTTCATTTAATCAGATTAGAGTTCACAATCAAACAAATAGATGCCAAAAAGCATAACAAAGCAATAAGAAAACATCAGAAGCAATAACATGTGCAAAAACAACAAATAAACACTAAGTCTGGCGTGATGCAATAAGGGTAAGAAGCTCTGTCATTTTGGCAGTTGACTCTTCTTGCTTAGACATCCAGATCTTGATCTCATCAGTTGTCTTCTCTTGCTTTACCATCCAATCTTTTATTTCCTTAACATCATTCACAAGCTCTGTGACCACAAATGAAGAAGAAGCAGATGCAGTAGCAGCAGTGTTCTTATCAGATTGGTTCTCTTCAGAAGCTTGTTCAACCACTTCAGATGCAGGAGCCTCTGGAGGAGCAGCTTCCAGAAGCAACACGGGAGGAGGAGGAGGAATGTTTATCAGAGTTATCTTGATCAACTCTGCAAACTGAGTCTTTGCAAGCTTAGAACATTTATCTCTAACTTTTAAAGCAGCCTTGTTGAACATCCAGATGAATCGTTTCCAAGCAGCATTTGAAATAGCTGGATCCAAACTTGACATGCACATGTCCTTAACACGAGCATACTCAGAATCTATCTCCTTCTTGAATATTTCAAACATAGTATTAACACATGATCCTAGATCTGACTGTTCAGAGGTGTTAGGATTAGGAGTGTTAACAGGGGTAGGTTCAGATGGTGAAGGTTCAGATGGTTGTGGTTGAGGTGGTGTTTGTTGAGATGTTTGGGTGTCAGACTGAGGGAGTTTAGTAGGTTGAGGAATGGTTTGGGTTTCAGATTGATGTGTTTCAGATGGTTGAGGGATGGTTTGGGTTTCAGATGATGAAGTTTGAAACATAGAAATGTGAACATGTTCCTTCATAGCAATGTCAGAACGAGGTTGTTTTAGAGATTCTGGTTCAAAATCAGACGATTCAGATGAATCAGATGATTCACAATCAGAAGAGTCTTCTGAGTGAACAAATGTTGAAGAAATGTTAATTGATTGATTCAGGGGTTGGATATCCAGAATATCTTCAGAAAGATTTGGATCTTCTGGTAGATCTGGTTGTGCAGAGTGTTCAGATTGAACAGTCTCTGGTTGGTTTGGTTGTGGAATATCTGGTTGTGGAGTTACTGGTGAAGTAGGTTGAGGGGGTTCAGATGTAGTGTGAGGTTGGGGTTCAGAGGTTGTTTGTACAGAAGATGGTTGTGAATGTGCTGGGGGAGATGAAGGTGGTTCAGATGATAGGTTTGCAGATGATTGGGGTTTAGAAGTTCTTTGTCTAAGTTGAGGTGATGGAAGGGGTGAATGAACAGCAGGTGTAGGATCAGATGTTAATACCTGATGAATAGTGTCTCTTATCTCTTCCAGAGTTGCATCTCTGGAGGTGATTCTGACTTTCTTTACTCCTTTCTTCTTCTTCCTTGGAACTTCAGATTCTTTCCTTTTCTTCTGACCAGATCCTTCTTCAGGTTTTCTCTTACTACGCCTTTCCTTCATATGATTGGGCAATTCTTTTCCTTGTTTCTGAACAAGGTTAGCAGGTAGAGGAATTCCATTCTTCAGACAATCTGCAATGTAAGCCCAGACAATACCTTTTGGTTCATCTGCGCTGAACATTGGAAAATCTTCTACTGGTATCCTTCTGCCATTTACCTCCTCAGGGTTTATCTTCCTTAGTTTACCATTCAGCTCTGAAATGATCCTCATTCTTTTCAGAGTAAGTCCATTTATCTCAGATCCAATGATGTAAGACAGATCCTCTGTCACTTTTGCATCTGTCAGATGCTTCACCAACTGATTCTCTGTAAGGATGTCTGAAATAAGTCTTCCCAGAGGTATCCAAGTTCTAACTTTCCCAGCTTTAGCTCTGACCTCTTCTCTAGTCTCTTTGACATGAGTCAGAAGATGACTGAAAATCAGATAGGGCATATCCACCTTAATATTCTTGCTGATGCAGTACATGAAGTACAGATGCTCTGAACTCACATAGTCTGGTGAGTTGGATGACTTTCTGTGAAAGATTGTACTCATAAATATTTTTGCCCAGATCCTATAGATAGGTTTCATATCTTTAACCTTGCTTGTTGGTGTTCCAGATACAGTAACCTCTTCATACACTTTAGCCATATCAATACGTGCAGAAGCTAGGTTTGTAACACCATCAGATCCTTTGTAACTAAACAGTTGCCTGATTAGTTTTTCAGTGATCACTATCTCCTTCCCAAGGTCAGATGAGTGAATGAACTTTGGACCAGCATTAGCGTGAATCCAGAATTCCTTCACAAGAGTTGGGTACACAGGACCCATCAGTCTTTCAAAATACTTCTCCCAGCCTTGAGCTTTAATGGCAGTTGTTAGGTCAAACCCATTTTCTTCTATTGATTCAAGATCAATGAAACTTTCACACAGAACCTCAAGATCATGACTGGAGTAAATAGAGTGCGTTCTGGTTTCTTGTACATTATATTGTTGTTGGAGATTTCAGCAGCTTTTGATGAAGAAGCCATTGATGAAGATGAAGATCTTGATTTGGGTTTAGGGTATTGGTAGAGGTTGAAGAGAGAGCAAAAACGCATGTGTAGTGAGTGTGAAAAGTGTGAAAATGGTGTGATAGGTGGTATTTATAGAAAACCAAAAATTTAAACATTGGGCACATCAACAGACACATACGCACGTTTACACAACATTTAATGAAAATAATCATTTCAATTTAAAGATATGACAAATGGGGGAAAACCAAGAAAAATGAGATTTTCAAAGCAATACCTCAAACGTCAATTCAGTAGAGCACTCCATCTTTTCAGATTTTGAGTGACACGTGTTTGCTTGCATGTGCATCTGATGTCTCTCAAGAAATGAAACGTTTCCAACGTTCAGATCTTCTGAGTTTGTTAGTTCAGAGTTTCACACAAATAGATCAATTAAAGATGAATGAACAAATAATCAGATGAAATACTTCAGATGTTTAAACATTTTGCATCTGATAAGTTGCCTCTGATAAATATTACTCTGGACAAAAATCCATACAAATATTTTTCAGAATGAACTTAAACCTATCTTCAGCAAGGGGTTTTGTGAAAATATCAGCCCATTGATGATCTGTATCAACAAAAGCTAGATTTATTACACCCTTCTGAACATAGTCTCTGATGAAGTGATGTTTAATTTCTATATGTTTAGCCTTAGAGTGTAAGATTGGATTTTTTGACAAACATATAGCAGAAGTATTATCACAAAAGATAGAAAGATTACTCTCATAGATCTGATAATCTTCTAGCTGACTCTTCATCCAGAGCATCTGCGTACAACATCCAGCAGCAGCAATGTATTCTGCCTCTGTAGTTGATAGTGCAATAGTGGGTTGCTTCTTGCTGTACCATGAGATCAGATGACTTCCAAGAAACTGACAGCTTCCAGAAGTGCTTTTACGTTCAACTTTGTCTCTAGCATAATCAGCATCACAGAATCCAACTAATGAAAATTCATCAGATCTTCTGTAACACAGACCCATGTTAGTAGTACCTTTCAGATACCTTAGAATCCTCTTAACAACTGTTAAGTGTGATTCTCTAGGATCTGATTGGAATCTTGCACATAAGCAGACACTAAACAGAATATCTGGTCTAGAAGCAGTCAAGTATAGGAGAGATCCTAGCATACCTCTGTAGAGTTTCTGATCTACCTTCTTACTTACCTCTTTCTTACCAAGAGTGTTTGTAGGGTGCATTGGAGTCTTTGCCATCTTACTATCAACCATGTTGAACTTCTTCAGAAGCTCTTTAACATAGTTGGTCTGATGTATGTAGGTGCACTCTGGAGTCTGGATGACTTGGATTCCCAAAAAGAATCTCAATTCTCCCATCATGCTCATCTCAAACTCTGCCTGCATACATTTAGCAAACTCCTTTCCAAGCATAATATTTGTTGATCCAAAAATAATATCATCTACATATATTTGACAAATAAACAGATCTTTCTTAAGAGTTTTACAGAATAAAGTTGTATCCACTTTTCCTCTGATAAAATTTTTCTCCAGAATGAAATTGCTCAACCTCTCATACCAAGCTCTGGGAGCTTGTTTTAAACCATAGAGAGATTTATTTAGTTTAAAAACATGATCTGGAAAGTTTTCACTTTCAAAACCAGGAGGTTGGTGGACATATACTTCCTCTTCTATAATACCATTAAGAAAGGCACTTTTAACATCCATCTGATATAGAGTGATGTTATTCTGTGCAGCAAAAGAAATGAGTAATCGTATAGACTCTAACCTGGCAACAGGAGCATAAGTCTCTGTATAGTCAATTCCATCTTGCTGACTATAACCTTGAGCAACCAGCCTTGCCTTATTCCTTTCAACTTCTCCCTTTTCATTCAACTTATTCCTGAAGACCCATTTTGTTCCAATAATGTTGAATCCTTTAGGTCTAGGAACCAGATCCCAAACTTCATTTCTGGTGAATTGATTTAGCTCTTCTTGCATGGCAATAATCCATTCATTATCTTTCAGAGCCTCATCCACAGATGTTGGTTCAATTATTGACACTAAGCCAAAAAATGAAGATTCAGATGTTCTGAGATATGATCTTGTCCTGATTGGATCATCTTTCTTTCCAATAATCACATCTTCTGGGTGAGATGCCTTGATTCTGGAAGAAGATCCTCTGACATTTGATCTTTCAGAAATGTGTAAGTTGTCCAATTGAGAAGATAAGGGAATAGCATCTGGAGTTGCTTCAGATTCCTTCTCTTTAGCCTTTTCTGCCTCTGAGCCTTCAGAGTCTGTGAGAATCACTTCTCTATCTGCAGAATTTTCAAACTGCTTTGGCTTTTCAGAGCCAAGCTTATCATCAAATCTTACATGAATAGATTCTTCCACAATCTGTGTTTCAGTATGAATACTCTGTAGCCTTTAGAGCGTTCAGAATAACCAAGCATGAAACACTTCTGTGTTTTGGAATCAAACTTGTTAAGATTCTCTATAGTGTTAAGCATATAACAAGTACATCCAAAAGGATGAAAATAAGCAATGTTTGGCTTTATGTTCCTCCACAATTCATAGGGAGTCTTTTTTAGAAGAGGTCTTACAGACACTCTGTTCTGAATGTAACAAGCTGTGTTAATTGCTTCTGCCCAAAAGTGTTTTGCCAGATTTGTCTCATTGATCATGGTTCTGGCCATTTCTTGCAAAGTTCTATTTTTCCTTTCTACAACTCCATTTTGTTGTGGAGTTCTAGGACAGGAGAAATCATGAGCAATGCCATTTTTAAAAAAATATTTTTCAAAATGTTTATTTTCAAATTCGCCACCATGATCACTTATGACTTTAATAATTTTAAGATCTTTCTCATTCTGGACTTGTTTGCAGAAGTTAAAGAACATAGAGTGTGACTCATTCTTGTGTTTTAAGAACTTTACCCATGTCCATCTGCTATAGTCATCAACAATGACTAATCCATACTTCTTGCCTCTGATGGATGCAGTTTTCACTGGTCCAAACAGATCAATATGAAGTAGTTCTAATGGCTTGGAGGTAGAAACAACATTTTTTGATTTAAAAGATGATTTTGAAAACTTCCCTTTTTGGCATGCTTCACAAAGAGCATCTGAGGTGAACTTCAGATTAGGAAGTCCTCTGACAAGATTAAGTTTATTAATCTGAGATATACGTCTCATATTAATATGCCCCAATCTTCTGTGCCAGACCCATTGCTCTTCATTAACAGACAAGCGGCATTTAACATTTTGAACTTTAAGTTCTGAAAGATTTATTTTATAAATGTTTTTTTCCTCTTACCACTAAATAGGATAAAGCCATCCTTTTGACTTATAGCTTTGCAACATTTTTTATTAAAGGTAATATCATAACCATTGTCACTTAATTGACTTATGGACAATAAGTTATGTTTTAAACCTTCAACAAGTAAAACATTAGTTATAGAGGGAAGTTTACCATTTCCAATAGTGCCAGATCCAATGATCTTGCCTTTATGGTTCCCTCCAAACTTCACGTCACCTCCAGATCTAAGTTCCAGGATTTGGAACATAGACCTTTCTCCTGTCATGTGTCGTGAGCATCCAGAGTCCAGGTACCATGACTGGCGTCCTGACCCTGTTGCTAAGAACATCTGCAACAGGGATTATTTTGCTCTTAGGTACCCAGATCTTCTTGGGTCCTTTAGGGTTAGTTGGTTTGTAGGTTTGTCTAAACTTCTGTTTTTCAACATAATGTTTATTCTGACTTGCCTTGGGTTTAAACACATAAGTATTCTTCTCAGAGCTTGTGTGTTTAATGTCATTTAAGTGACCAAACTTAAATTGAGAGTACAGAGGTATCTTCTTGATGAAGAGTTTGTCAACAGATTTTGGATTACTTCCAGAGGAAGATTCATATCCAATACCTCTTCTGTTGTTCCCACTAACACCATAGATCATAGAAGCCATCTTGCTTCTGTCTATGCTTTTAGTAAGGAATCTCTGAAAGCTAGAGTCATATTTTTCTAAAATGTTTTCACATGACTTAGTCTCAGATTCAGATTCTTGTTGAGCTATTTCAAAATCATTTTTGATTTTCAGATTAATTTCTTTTTGCTCAACAAGTTCTGTCTTCAGAAGATCAATCTCAGATTCAAGACTGCTTTTCAGCTTCTTGTACTTGAGTTTGATCTTGCTGTAGCTTTCCAACATTTCAGACAAGCTCTCAACAAGTTCAGCTCTGGAGAGTTCAGAAAATACCTCTTCAGAGTCAGAGTCTGATTCATCTTCAGATCCTGATGTTCCTTCTTCCTGATCATCTGTGCTGGCCATCAGTGCAACATTAACACATTCTTCTTCTGATTCAGAAGATGATTCAGATTCATCTGAGTCATCCCATGTTGCCAGCAGAACCTTCTTCTTTTTGTCAAACTTCTTCTTGGGTTTTTCTCTTTGAAGTTTGGGGCAATCATTCTTGTAATGCCCAGGTTCTTTGCACTCATAGCATACAACTTCTTTCTTGCCAGATCTTCTGTGCCTAGAAGATTCCTTTCTATGATCGGATTTTCTGAAGTTGTTGAACTTCTTTCCCTTGTGCTTCCAGAGTTTGTTGATCCTTCTAGACAGCATGGATAATTCATCTTCTTCTTCAGAAGAAGATCCTTCAGAGCTTTCTTCAATAACCTGCAAAGCTTTAGCAGATTTATTAGATTTTAAAGCAATAGATTTACCTTTCTCTTTCTTTTGAGGTTCATCTTCCTCAAGCTTAATTTCATGGCTCCTCAGTGAGCTGATGAGTTCTTCTAAAGAGATCTTGTTCAGATCTTTAGCCATCTTCAAGGCAGTCACCATTGGTCTCCATCTGGTAGGTAGACTTCTGATGATTTTCTTTACATGATCTGATGTGGAGTATCCCTTGTCCCGAACTTTTAGACCAGCTGTGAGGATCTGAAATCTAGAAAACATAGTTTCTATATTTTCAGATTCTTCCATTTTGGACGCTTCATACTTCTGTATAAGCGCCAGAGCCTTGGTCTCCTTCACTTGAGAATTTCCCTCATGAGTTATTTTAAGTGACTCAAACATTCCATAAGTTGTTTCTCTGTTTGTAATCTTTTCATACTCAGTATGAGAGATTGCATTAATCAATATTGTCCTAGCCTTATGGTGATTTTTGAAATCCTTCTTCTGGGCTTCTGTCATTGATTTTCTATCAGTTTTCTTGCCATCCTCATTTGTAGGATGTTCATAGCCATCAATGACCAAGTCCCAGAAATCAGCATCATAACCAAGGAAGAAACTTTCTATTCTGTCCTTCCAGTAGTCAAATTTCTCTCCATAAAACATAGGAGGCTTTGTGCTGATTCTATCCCTTTCTTCATATTTGTTGTTGATGTTGGATATTGTATTATCAGCCATTGTAACAACCAAATATATATCAAAGTAACGTTTCTCACTGGATCTTTACTGACACGGTTAAGTGGTAGCACACGCAGAACCGGAGCTCTGATGCCAACTGAAGGTGAGAAAATACTTAGAAGGGGGGGGGGGGTTGAATAAGTATGACAAATAATCAAAGATTCAAACACAGTTATTTTTATCCTGGTTCGTTGAACTCAACTACTCCAGTCCACCCTCTCAAGAGTGATTTTCCTTTCTCAGTCAAGGACTTAATCCACTATTTAATCAAACAGATTACAATAGTAACACCTAAGAACAACTATTCTTAGTCTTCTCAAGAACTACTGATCCCAACTAGATCCTCTTAAGGAAGCCTATTACAATCAATGTAAAACTATTACAAGAGTAAGAATGCTTCTAAAAGCTATTATCACAACTGTGATATTTCTCTTAAGTTTAAGAACAATGTTACAGCAAAATAGAATATAAGAGCTTTTTGAGAGATTTGCTTTTCTAAGTGATTTTTGCAAGAAATTGGTCTCACTTTAAAGAAGATGAAGTAGACTTCTTTATATAGGCACTTAGAACCATGAAGTCTTCTCAACGTTGGAGACTATGCTGAAAAAGCCTGGTGCCTTTTGTCTTCACGTTGCAGAATCTTTCCTTAGAATGGAATGCACAGATAAAACCTTTTTGTCTGTGTTCTTGTGTCTATCATAAAAGAGGAAAGAGCTGTTGAGATATGCCAACAGATATATTCAAATCTTCTTCACTAAGTAAGTTCAGCTATCAACATTAGAGTCTGGATCTTCAGAATCTCCAGAGTAGAGATCTTCTGGATCTTCAGAGTCTTGGGATGTTCTTCAGATTATGCTGAATCAGAGTATATGCAGCTTGTGTGCTTGAGCGTGTAGTTCTGTCAGAGCAGAGTCTTCTATATCAGATTCTCAATACTATGCAGCGCAATATCTTCAGAGTTTTCTGATGACTAGGCTTCTGAACTCTCAGAGTCTTCTATTCTTTAGAGGCTTCTGCTTCAGAATCTTCAGTAGACAGCACTCAGATTCTTCTGGAGGTAGCGTTCAGATCTTCCTTTAAGATGCTCTTGAACCTTTGAAGCCTTTCATAATATCATTGTTCAGATCCAAATTTGCTCTTTAAGAATATTTTCTTTAGTACCTGTAGCAAACAGTCTAGAACAAATTTAGAGTATATAATTCTTGAATACAAAATTCATAAGTGTTATCATCAAAACATAGAGATATTACTGAAGAAACAATCTGTGTTCTTACATCCACTTCCGAGGATTGATGATTTGATGGATCAGTTGGTTGGTGTGAGTGTCTTTAGTAAGATAGATTTGAGATCTGGGTATCATCAGATTTGTGTGAAGGCTGAGGATATTCAGAAGACTGCTTTTAGAACGAGGTATGGACATTATGAGTATTCTGTGATGCATTTGGTGTGACTAATGCACCAGGTGTATTTATGGAGTACATGAATAGGATTTTCCATCCTTATTTGGACAAGTTTGTGGTGGTGTTCATTGATGATATTTTGATTTATTCGAAGAGTGAAGAAGAACATGCCGAGCATCTGAGGATTGTGTTATCTGTATTGAAAGAGAAGCAGTTATACTCTAAACTCTCTAAGTGTGAATTTTGGTTGAAGGAAGTGAGTTTCCTTGGTCATGTGATTTCGAGTAGAGGTACTGTAGTTGATCCGTCGAAGGTTGAAGCGGTATCACAATGGGAGACTCCGAAATCAGTTTTTGAGATTAGAAGTTTTCTTGGTTTGGCAGGATACTATCGAAAATTCATTGAGGGATTTGCCAAGTTATCATTTTCGTTGACGCAGTTGACTAGGAAAAGTCAAGCTTTTGTTTGGAATGCAAAGTGTGAAAGAAGTTTTCAAGAGCTTAAGCGAAGATTGACGACAGCTCCTGTTTTGATTTTGCCGAATGTGACATAACCGTTTGTTGTGTATTGTGATGCTTCTTTGATGGGTTTGGGATGTGTGTTGATGCAAGATAAACAAGTGGTAGCTTATGCTTCGAGGCAACTCAAAGTGCATGATAAGAATTATCCGACGCATGACCTAGAGTTGGCCGCCGTTGTGTTTGTGCTGAAACTTTGGAGGCATTATTTGTTTGGTTTGAGATTTAAGGTGTTTAGTGATCATAAGAGTTTGAAGAATCTCTTTGATCAGAAGGAATTGAATGCAAGGCAAAGGAGATGGTTGGAACTTCTGAAGGATTATGATTTTGGTTTGAATTACCATCCGAGTAAAGCAAATGTAGCTGATGTATTGAGTAGGAAATCGTTGCATATGTCGATGATGATGGTGAAAGAGTTGGAATTGATTGAGAAATTTCTTGATTTGAGTTTGGTGTGTGAGAAGACTTCTTACGGAGTTAAGCTGGGTATGTTAAAGCTTACTAGTGGTATTCTGAGCGAGATTCGAGAAGGACAGAAATCTGATTTGAGTTTAGTTGATCGGTTGACTTCGATCAATCAAGGCCAAGGTGGTGATTTTAGGATTGATGAAAATAGTATCATGAGGTGTCATGATAGAGTTTGTGTTCCTGATGTTGTTAAGTTGAAGAAGAGTATTCTTGAGGAAGGGCATCCTAGTGGATTGAGTATTCATCCGGGTGCTACTAAGATGTATCAAGATTTGAGGAAAGTGTTTTGGTGGCCTCATATGAAGAAGGATATTGCCGCATTTGTGTATTCTTGTTTGACTTGTCAGAAGTCAAAGATTGAACATCAAAAATTGTCGGGTTTGATGAAACTGTTGTTTATTCCTGAGTGGAAATGGGATAACATTTCTATGGATTTTGTATCTAGTTTACCGAGGACGCCGAGTAACTTTGAAGCTATTTGGGTTATTGTGGATAGATTGACCAAATCTGCTCACTTTATTCCTATGCGAATGGATTACCCGTTAGAGATATTGGCAAAGTTGTACATTGAGAGGATTGTCAGTTTGCATGGCATTTCGTCTAGCATTGTGTCAGAGAGAGATCCGAGGTTTACTTCGAGATTTTGGGAGAGTTTGCAAAGTGCTTTGGGTACGAAGTTGCGTTTGAGTTCAGCTTATCATCCGTAGACAGATGCTCAGACTGAGAGAATGATTCAATCACTTGAGGATCTTTTGAGAGCTTGTGTGTTGGAGAAGGGAGGAGCTTGGGATAGCTACTTACCTTTGATTGAATTTACTTACAACAACAGTTTTCATTTGAGTATTGGTATGGCACCGTTTGAAGCATTGTATGGTAGACGGTGTAGGACGCTATTGTGTTGGTATGAATCTGGAGAGAGTTCTGTGGTTGGACCCGAGATAGTCCAGCAAACTACCGATAAGATTAAGATGATTCAAGAGAAGATGAGGATTTATCAGAGTCGTCAGAAGAGTTATCATGACAAGAGGAGGAAGGCACTTGAATTTCAAGAGGGAGATCATGTGTTTCTTCGGGTTACTCCTATGACTGGTGTTGGTAGGGCATTGAAGTCGTGTAAGTTGACGCCGCGTTTTATTGGTCCTTATCAGATTTTGTAGAAGATAGGGGAGGTTGCCTATCGTGTTGCTTTGCCACCGTCGCTTGCTAATCTCCATGACGTGTTCCATGTATCTCAGTTGAGGAAATACATTGCGGATCTATCTCATGTAGTCCAAGTAGATGATGTACAAGTGAGAGATAACCTGACTGTGGAGACATCACCTATGCGGATAGAGGATCGAGAGTTGAAGCAACTTAGAGGCAAAGAGATTGTTTTGGTGAAGGTCGCTTGGGGAGGACCAGCTGGTGGAAATGTGACTTGGGAACTTGAGAGTCAGGTGAGGGAGTCTTATCTAGAGCTGTTTGAATCGGGTAACATTTTCGAGGACGAAAATTCCTGAAGTGGGGGAGGATTGTAACAGCCCAATTTTTCAATAATTAATTATTCGTATGCATTAATTGATTTATTTGGATGATTTTAATTATTGGAATTATTGGTAGATATTTGAGAGGAGAATTTATGAAAGGAAATAGAATGGAAGGAATATAAGGGAAAGTGGGAAGAAAAGGAAAATATAGAAACATAAGAGAAAAGAAGAGAAAGAAAGAGGAAGATGAGAAAAGAGAAGGAGAAGAAGGAAAAGCTTGGAATCATCAAGAACAACTCCTAGCTTCTGATTTAATCAAGGTAAGGGTGTGAAATGTTGTTATTCTATCAATCTCTATGATTCTATATGATTGGTTTGGATTGTTTGGATGTTTTCTCCATTTTCCATTCTAGGGCATAGATGAGTTTAATCGGTAGAATCAAGGTTTTAACGGTTGGAATCGAGAATAAAGTGTGTAGTTTAGTCGAGGAATGTTAGACTAAGACTATAGGAACTGGTTTGGTGAGAATCAGTTGATTTCTGAAGAGTTGAGGATTGATGACAGTGAGGGTTTTGAGTTCGCAGACGTTCGCTAGGCGAACAGGTCGCGAGTGTTCGCTAGCAACTCGCTAGGCGAGCAAGTTAGCGAGAGGTCCCAGACTTGGGAAGAATGCATTTAATCTGGTTCGCTGGTGGCGAATGAGGTAACTAAGGATTCGCTAGGGCCTCGCTGCAGCGAGCAGGTAGTGAACGAAGTCAGTAGCTTCTGTTTGCGTTCGCGAGCTTGTTCGCTAGGCGAATAGTTAGCGAGTATTCGCTAGGGACTCGCTAGGCGAGTGAGCCAGCGACCGTGACAACATTTCGTTTTGTTTGTGATTCCATCCGATGTTGATTGTTTGGTTCGATTGTGTTCAATCCTTATCGGAATGAATAGTTGTGTACTATGGTGTGAGATGTTGTGGGTAGCCGTATGGCGTGAATCTTAGATTGTGGAATTGATTATGAAATATGGTCTTTTGACAATATATGCATTGTTTAATTGATTAAAAGTGCATGATTATTGTGATTGAGTTCGTTGCCGTTGGCACGATGTTATTAATAATGCATGAGAACATATTATGAATATGTGTGCATTGCTTATAATTGTATGTTAATAATGCATGAGAACATATTGTGAATATGTGTGCATTGCTTGATATGGTGATGATGATTTAAAGTATGAATATTTTAATTATGTGGAATATGTTGTGTGTGCAATCATGTTATAATTCTTATGTGATGAATTATTGAGAATGCATGAGATTAATATGCGAGAACGGTCTTAAGTGCATTTAGTTGTTGATTGCATATGCATCATTTAGTCAAGAGGCAATGCTTGCTAGTTTCGTGGAGACTAGTGACTTGTCCCAAGCCTAGAAGAGTGGGTTTGAAAGCTTAGAGGACGAGCTTTTGTTATTATTTGTCTAGAAGAGTGGACCCGGTTTAAGTGTAAAAACCGAAAAATGATAACAAGTGCTGGTATCACATGGCATGAGTTGCATTAAGTTGTGTTGGGTCACATTGCATGGATATCATTGTTATATGAATTATGCTTGTGTGTGGATTGTTGAGAAATGCGGAATATGTGTATTATATGGTTGCGTGTGTATACTTATATATATATATATATATATATATATATATATATATATATATATATATATATATATATATATATATATATATATATATATATATATATATATATATATATATATATATATATATATATATATATATATATATATATATATATATATATATATATATATATATATATATATATATATATATATATATATATATATATATATATATATATATATATATATATATATATATATATATATATGTATATGTGTGTGTGTATATATATATATATATATATATATATATATATATATATATATATATATATATATATATATATATATATATATATATATATATATATATATATATATATATATATATATATATATATATATATATATATATATATATATATATATATATATATATATATATATATATATATATATATATATATATGTATATGTGTGTGTGTGTATATATATATATATATATATATATATATATATATATATATATATATATATATATATATATATATATATATATATATATATATATATATATATATATATATATATATATATATATATATATATATATATATATATATATATATATATATATATATATATATATATATATATATATATATATATATATATATATATATATATATATATATATATATATATATATATATATATATATATATATATATATATATATATATATATATATATATATATATATATAATTATATGCATTGATTATTATGATAATATTTATCACCCTTCTGCTGTTTTATAATGCTCTATGAGGCATTGCAGATTAGGTTTGTTGGAGGTCTTTTATGAAGTATAGCTTCCTTCTTTTGGTCGGTTATGCTCTGATATGTAGCACCGGGTAGTTAGGATTGTATAATATTCTTTTGGGATACATTTTGTATATGTATCTGATGGTAATGTTTATGTAAACACGAATGATGTGATGAAATAAACTGAATGATATGTATTTATATGATTAGCATGTTTTAAGCGATTCAATGTTTAGATTTTCCGCTTTAATTCTAATATTGAGATGTGGGTGTAAGGACTAAGTTCCTCTGTTGAGCTACCCCACTGTTACATGTCTTTTATAGAGCAGGTGTTGTATGTTATTTTGGTGAATGATGTGGCATACTTCTTTTATACCATGTTTCAAATTTACTCTGATGAAATTTTATTATGTGATCTATTTGTTTATTTGGGGGTATAGAAGAGGGTGTTACAATTAACGTCGACACCCTATTACGTCCAAGCTAATGGCCAAGTCGAAGCAACAAATAAGGTTGTCATTGGTTTGATTAAGAAACGTGTGGAGAAGAAGCCTAGGAACTGGCATAAGACTTTAGACCAGGTCCTTTGGGTATGTCGAGCATCCCTTAAGGAGGCCACTAATACGACTCCATTTTAATTGACATTTGGTCATGACGCAGTCTTACCGGTGGAAATTTATTTACAATCGACAAGAATTCAAAGACATCATGAAATTCCATCAGTAACATATTGGAATATGATGTTGGACGAATTAGTTGATTTAGAAAAAGAGTGGCTCAATGCTTTGGAATTATTAAAAAGACAGAAAGAGAGAGTAGAAAAGTCTTATAACAAGAAAGTTAAAGTTAAAACTTTCTTTCCTGAAGACTTGGTTTGGAAAGTAATCCTTCCTATGGATCTTAAAGATAGGACTTTAGGAAAATGATCTCCTAAATGGGAAGATCCTTTTCAAATAATTCAAGTATTCTCTAACGACGCATATGAGATCGAAGAGTTAAGCAAGGATAAAAGGATCTTGAGAGTGAATGGAAAGTATTTGAAGAAATACAAGTCTGCACTCCAAGAGATAAAAATAGAAAAAGAATAATCACATATGAAATAGTCGAAGCCAACATGGTAAATAAATTTTTTCCATAATGGCTAAATCTGTTACATCAAAAGAACCACGAAGGGCTCAATACCATTACATAATAAATCCAGAGTTATGATAAATAAAAAGAGGACTAGGGCTAAAAGGGAAGACTAGCCTTCATCTTGAAATACTTCGCCCTCAGAAGCTCTAACCGCTTGTCACAGACATATTTGGTTAACCTCAGTGTCTCTAACTCAGTTTCCAATTTTTGGGCTTCATCAACATATTTAAACCCAACATCGAGCTCTTCGGTAACCTTAGAATTGTCGAATTTTAGAAGTTCAGTATTTCGTTTCTTGTCCTTTGATATTTTGATTTGTCGCTCTTTTATTTGTTCCTCCCAAGAGGCGATATCTCGATTATTACATTCGATCTCAACCTTGTTTTTTTCTTGAGCTTTCTCTAAATCCGCCAATTGGTTAGTCGACTCGGAGGCGAAGTCCCATGTAGATGCTGCAGAACCATCCTTACTCTCAATCTCTTTCGAAACTTGCACTAGTTGTTGAAGATTAGCACTAGCCTGCTCAATCAGGGCACTCAATTCCAAGATGACGTTCACAACTTTAGGATAAGCGGTCAGAATATCAACCTTTTTAAGAATACCTTTTATAGCAATTAGAAAAGTAGAGTCGGATTCCAGAATTCGAAACGGGTCACCTTTAAAAATCTTGTCCTTGATTTTCAAGAGTATTTTATTTGCAGGATTATTTGAGGATTAGCCTCCTGATACTGAGGAAGAACTAAGAATCCTCTCAGATGAACTCCCTCTAGAACTGAAGAAAGTTTTCAGGTATTCACGAGGGTTGTTCTTTTTTAAAGCAACCAATTCTTCTGTAGAAAAGGATGGAATGGTTTTAGTCGAATATTTTACATTCTCTGAAGCAGGATCAGGGGTTGGTTGGTTGGTTGCGCCATCTCGAGTTTCCTCATTTTCTTCTACATCTTCCTCATCACTGTCTTCTACATCCTCAAATTCTTCAATAGAAGGCATAAAATAGTTTTAGAACAAGGAGCGATCTTCCACTTCTTCCATATTGTCGTCTTGATCTTGTAGGATGGCATCTGGGTTCTCGAATCTTGGGGAGCCATCCTCAGCTTCATCTTCGATACGGATTTCAGTGTGTTCCACCTCCATATCTTCCTTGGATGTTTTTTCCTGGGCTTCCTTGTCTAGGTCACCTTCGCGCTCAAACCCACTAGTATGGTAATTTTGAGTTGTAGTTTTAGGCGAGAAAGTTTTGCATTGTTCCTCGACCGTCTGATTAATCTCACTCATAGAGCTTTTCTTAGAATCTCTGGTAGAAGTGGGATGATATGTGGGTATGCCCTCACTTATAGTTGGGTAGACATACCTGCATCATCCTGAAAGGAGTAGTTGATGGTCAGTAAGTTAAAAAAAAATTCTAAGTAAAGACTAAGAGGTAAGATTTGTTACTTTGGGAACATCAGCCCCAGAGCTGGAGTTGTCGCTTTCAGGCTGATCTGCAGCTTTCTTCGACAAATCCTCAGAAGTTGGCTCCATTGTTGTGAAGGCAGTAGGTTTCATGGTCGAGACCTTGACACTTTTTGCTTGTGGTTGAGCCAAAGCTTCAGGCATCTTCAGTTGCCTTCTTCTTTTTATAAGGGGTTATTCAATAGTCAGAGATAGGTCTTCATCTTCCGACTCAATCGCCAGGACTTCAATTTCTTTGGATTTCCTTTTTTGGGGAGTTTGGGGTGGTTTTCGAGCACCCTGAAAAAGAAACGTTAGAAATATAATGGAGCATATAAAAAAGCGACAAAATCAATAAGGGGGGGATAAAATACCTTTGTTGTTATTGTTGTCTTACTTTTTCCTTCCTCCTTCACTTAGACTGGTTTCTTGGTCGTTGGTCTCTTCACGGCTAAAGTAAAACAGAAACAATTATTACAAGTAAAAGAGAACGGCTAATGGAAATTAATCTTCCTCATTCCATACCTTTAAATATTTCGGACTCAATGCGAACATCTTCGATCCCAATATGAAGGTGACCTTTGAAAATGTCTAATGTGTGCTTAGTTGCAACCACCCGCTGAGCTCGCTTATGTGATTCTTGTCGAAGGATTTTTATAAAATCCCCATAGACGAACCAGTCTGGGAATGGAGGGCTAAAGGCCACCCCAAAGTTAGCACTGGGCAGTCGAGAGAATTTAGGAGGATATATGTTAAAAACTGTTTCATATCGTTTCATGGGAGGAACTTACGAAGGAATCTTTAGATTCTCCATTTTCTTTAAAAAAATTTCCTTTAAAGTAACAGCCGCGTCACAGACGGTTCAACCAATATCATCAGGCCTATAAGCAGTTTCAAAGTATTTCTGGAATGCTTGGATTTCCTTGATGTGCGTTGAAATACCTTTCTTGATCTTTTCCTGCATAGAGAGGAAAACCTTGTTAATATGTTGAGTAAAAGCAGCCACGTCGAAAAATTCTTCAGCATAATAAGCTTTCCACCATTCATTGAATTGTTGGGTACAAAAAAAGCTCACTTCGAAAGCAACAGGAAGAAGTTGTGTTTGACTAGCATACCGAGCAATTTATTTAATAGCCGCAACTTCAGTGTGAGATGCATTATAAAGGAGAAAGAGGTTTTTCTTCTCATAAAGAAGTTTGGGTAGGACTTGAACTAAGCCAAGTTTTTGAGTGATAATATTGGGATGATAAGCGATCAAGGTAACCAGACTCTTTAAAAGATTGAATCTGAGGGTTAAAACTCTAGGAGCTAGGAAAGCTTCCCAGATTGCAATGGACTCTGCTTCTTAGGCTTTTGACGGAGCTGGAAATGGTCTGATAAACAATTCAGGACCATATTTCCTTGCAGTAAAGGGGGACATGTTGGATGTGAAGTCGTAGCATTTGGAAAACATCATGATATAGCTAGGTAAGGTTTGAATAGGTCGACCATCATTGCTAGGAGTTAATTTGGCCAAACGTGGATCTTCAACTCTCCTGTTCTTCACTTCATCAGCGTCTTTATTGATCGGATTATTGTAAGGAAGGCAAGCTTCGAATGAAGCATTTAGCCACAGTTGCAGAAGCCAGAAAGGCCTAGAGAGGAGGAGATTCCCTTTGTCCCCTAGGCTTTTAAGTTGGGTAACACCTTCGCTCATAGATTCATAAAGGTTGGCCAAGATCAGTTCGCTTAAACACAAATTATGACCGGAGTGGAGTTGGTTCGCCATGGTTAGGAATTTCCTGGCTACTTGAAGCGACTTCGAACAAATGACGCAACGAGACAACCATAACGCTAAGAAGGCAATGTGCTCTATGTAAGATACCTTATCTACATCTTTGTCATGGTAATGTGTTATGTGGGTCGAATATGTTGCCCTAGAAGTTGCAAAGTTTATGCTATCCTCAGACATGTAGTCAGGGTTGTATGTGTTGCCAGTCGGTTTGAGCCCTGTGATAGAGACTACGTCAAATAAGGTGGGTGTCATCATTCCACAAGGAAGATGGAGAGTGTAATGGGTGCTGTCCCAAAAGTACAAGGAAGAGACAAGCATGTTCAAATAATAGTCAAAACCTACTTTCGACAACATGATCAAATTAAAAATGCCCATGTCTTTTCAGATTTGGGACTTTGTTTTCTCTAATTTCTCTAGCCATCCTAGATAATCAGACGGATTCTTAAAAGATGGGCTTCTCGAAATACCCTAAAGTTATTAATGTACCTAAGGTCAATTGCCTCTTCAGTCGGAGGATTACTCTGATTCAGTCGGAGGATTACTCTGATTAGCGGGATTAGGGCCCTCATTACTAGCCCTAGGTTTTTTTAGCATGATCATTGGTAAGGTTTCGGGAGTAAGTTGACTTTGAGTCACACATTGGATGTGAGATTGAAAGTTGTTACAACCATAAAACTAAATAGATTCAGGAGAATCAAAGACAATTTAGTAGTATGTGTAATAGTCTCACATTGGCTAGAAACTTGTTTGTAACAATTATTATACATACAACTCAATTTATAATGGAAAATTGAGTAGTATGTGTAATAGCATGTATGATGGAAACAATAAAGAAAAGTTACATGAAGTTGTGAGAAGTTTCGACAAAATTGTGAAACTTGTTTGTTTTGGTCGAAGCCACCTTTTTGTATAAGGAGGATATGTTGAATAAGATTTGGAAAAATATTTTAAGTCTTGTAAGTTGGTTCGACAGAGAATTGCTGATGGTGTTTTCGACATAAGATTTGAATTCAAATGAAGGAGGAAACTTTGTTCTTATCCAGATTTTTGAAAGAGACACGTGGAGCATTTTCAAGGAAAGAAGACATGTCGAGCGCCACTTGTCTTATTTTTGTAGGAAGACCGTTAGGGTCAGTTATTTTCGATAATTATAAATAAAAAGTCCTAGCGTTAGGATTGGTGTGTTCAAAGTTGTACAAAATCTCTAGAATTACCCAAAGTACCCGTGTGCAGAGAAAAGAGTGTGTCGAGAAAATATACGTTTGACAAACACCATATCCTTACACTTTAATTCAAGTTTTATCTTTTTACCACAAGTTTATCTTCTTTATTGTCCAAGTTATTTTCAATGCATTTAATTGCTTTTTATTAAGTTTTTGAAGTTTATTTCCTTTGAATTTTGAAGTTGTTAACGGTTAGATCATGAGTACTGTCGAAGTATTCATCATTTTTCAAAATTTAATTTAAGATTTATTAGCACATGTCCTAGGATTTGTATGGTCGATCCTATAAATAACCAAATTCTTTTTTAATTTTAAAAGATCAGCTACTGTTTATTAATTTTCACGGTTAACACACTCAATCGGTATAAAATTGAAGTAAATTTTTGTTATATAAATTGAATCCTACTTGTATGCGGCACAATCTCATTCATACAAAAGAAGCTTGTACCCCTTGAAACACAATTAAATTCAACTATTTTATACATATTTGTTTTCACAATGGTTTTAACATACTTATAGTACTCATTCTTAGTAGTAATATCACAATAGTTTTAAAATAATAACAGTAAGTCATTCTTATTAGTAAATTCACCTACTAGGCTGCAAAAACCAAGTCTTTCATCAAATCACATCCAAAAAACATCTTTTTGGTCAATAGAATGTCGAAACGTAGCAAGTTATACATAAACAAACAACGACAGTTTCGAACAAAACAGAACAATGAAAGACAGCTTTTCAAAGGTATTCGATAAAAATAATATTGATCTATTGTCTTTTCTCTCCTCGTAACGTTTTGGGAACGACAAGTGTTATTTTTTCATGCTTGGTCTAGCTTTCTTCTCCTAATTAAATAAAGCTGGTAGCCTCGTAGATGCTTGGTTCCCACATTTACGTGTACTGTTAAAAGTGGAAACAGAAAAAGTTGTTCTTAAACAAGTTTAAAATGGTAACAAAAAATAGTAAGAAGATTTTACTTCTTTGGACTTAAGGGCTTGTCTCGCAACAAAAAAGTGTGTATATGATAAACTGATTGTAAACAGAAACAAAAAAGGTTTGTAAAGGAGAAGTGATTAAAATAATTGTTTATTGATTAAGAAAATAGTTTATGAAAATAAACTGATATATACATACAAGTAACAAGTTATGTAACACTAAGTGTATATGTAAAGAATAAAGTTAACAATTACTAGTGATCCAAGTGTCACTCAACTATTGGATATAATATATATAAGCTAATATCTTCTTTCAAATTGGACTATGTATGTTGGAAAGTCCTAATTTGACTAAGATTAAAGATAGTGTAGGAGATTAAAGTGACTTCGTAAATATGTCAACTAGTTGAGCATTTGAAGATACTAGCAATAAATGAATAAGCCTAAATTGAAAACTTTTATAGATAACATGACAAGAAATTTCAATATGTTTACTTCTTTCATGGAAGATGGGGTTATGAGCAAAGTAAATAGAAGATTTGCTATCAAAAAATTCTGAGCCAGGTTGAGGAAAGGTGATGAGGAAATCATGAAATAGATGTTTTAGCCAATGCAACTCATAAGCAAGGGAAGCTAAAGCCTGATACTCAACTTCAATTGATGATCTGGAGACAATATGTTGTTTCTTGGATTTCTAACAAAGAAGAAAAGATCCTAAGATGACACAATAACCAGTGACAAACTTTCTTACATCAGGGTATCACGCCTAGTCAGAATCCGCAAAACCATATAAACTTTAGTTCATTGTAGGCAGAAAATAACAATCCTCCATGAACTGATTTAAGGTACTTGAGAATGTGTGTAACAACTTGATAATGAGGCAAACGAGGTTGAGATACAAATTGACTCAGGTGCTAAACAACAAAGGGAATGTCTGATATGGAATTTGTCAAATAAAGCAGTCTACCAATCAACTTTTTGTAGGAAGATGGATGTTCTAATGGTTGACCCTTGTCGACATAGAGTTTGATGTTGGGATCAAAAGGTACAGACAAAGGTTTGGAAGCAAGAAATCCATTATCTTCTAAAAGCTTAAGTATACATTCTTTGATTAAGAAATATATATGTGTTGAATCTAGCAATTTCAAAACCTAAAAAGAACCTTAACTGACCAAGGTCTTTGATTTTAAATTGATGATCCAAGAGATACTTAACATTCTGAATTTCTTGAATGGAATTACCTGCTAAAACAATATCATCGACATAAACTAATAATGCAGTGAAAATGTGATTTTCATACTTAACATACAAACAATGATAAGCTTGTGACTGAGAATAGCCTAGAGAAATAAAAAAAAACGGAAAAATTTTAATACCACTGACTAATGGCTTGCTTCAAGCCATATAAAGACTTTTGAAGTTTGCAAACCATGGATGAATTGAAACTATACAAACCAAGAGGGAGGGACATATAAACCTCCTCACGTAGATCCTTATTAAGCAATGCATTGTTAACATCTAGTTGTTCCAAATGACAATCTTAACTATTGCAATACACTATAGAACTCTAATTGTAGTTATCTTAGTCATAGGAGAATATGTATCAAAATAATCGATGTTTTCCATCTGAGTGTACCCCTTTGCTACTAATCTTGCTTTGTACCTCTCAATGGAACCATTGTCCATATATTTAATCTTATAAACCCATATACATCCACTAGGAATTTTTCCATATGGTCAATCAACCACAATCCAAGATTGGTTCGCTGCAAGAGCTTGTAACTCAACATTCATGGCATTTTTCCAACAATCATGCTTATTGTCTTGGTTCAACATTAGAGGAAATTATAAAAAAAAGTGTTTGTATGAAAGATAACAATTTTTATATGTAATGACAGAAGATAAAGGAAATGTATAAGCAGAATGCAATGAAGATGAAGAATTTAAGTAGCAGTGATAACTTGCCAAATAACTAGGGGGATGATATGCACGAGTAGATTGTCTTAAAGGTATAGATGCTTGTGCCATTTCAGAAGGATGTGATGTATTGCTAGGTAAAGTATTGATATCATTATACAAAGGGTAAGGACTTTGGGATAAGGGCTGGTTTGGAGATGAAGTACACTCAGAGTTCATTGGTGTTTTTGGTGTGTGAGTTGTAATAGGTAAAGTAGGAAGACCTGTGTTTCCCTCAGATATTGAGCCATGGAAGGGAATATGGCTAGTAGATGCAGAGTTATGGTTAAGCCAAGGGCTGACAGAAATAACATTGTGGCTAATATCAGTTTTATCAGTAGGATAAAACACATCAGTAGTGCTGACAGGAAAAGAAGGGTCAAGATGATTGTCGCAACGTAAAAAATACCCGAGCGCAGCACACACTCAAAAATACAACAGAGTTGCCACTGAATTTTATTTATTTCAAAGAAAAGGGAAAATATGAATAAAACCCTTGGGAGAGAGAAATGGTTATGTGATGGGAAGGTATTAGCATCCCTCATATCTGTTATACTCAACGGAAACGATTTTGATTATTCTTTGTACGGATGAGTGTTATTATCTAAAGGTTACTTGCGATTAGTTTTAATTAAGGGGAAAAATAAGTTTTTAATTAGTGTGCTCGCCAAGGATTCAAACCCTCGTGCCTACGTATTCTGATAGTGCAATAAGAAAATCATAGCTTCGTAGTTCATCGGCAGAAAATAAGTATTTATTTGTTGATTTTCGGGAACAATTATAATATTATCCTAGAAGTGTTGACGTTATCTGATTCTGATCCTTGCTTGGATGCTCAAAGCTTTTAGTCTGACTGTTAAGAAACAAATTATAGTAGTTCTTTTTATGAAAATGAATTTTTTTTGAAAAAGGTTTTTGATTGAATTGAATTTGGAAAACGTTTATGAATGATTTGAAAAAGGTTGGTGAAATGGTGAAAGTGTTGTTTGGGCCAAGAGTGTGTTTTTTGACCCATAAAAAGGTGTTTGAATAAAGGATTGGAAAATAAGAGTGATGTTTAAACCAAAGGAGTGGTTTTTAAACCAATAGAGTGATGAAAGTGGTGTCTAAACCAAAGAGGAAATAAATGTAGTGTTTAAACAAATAAAAAAGTGGTGTTTAAACCAAAGGCAAGATAAAAGTGGTGTTTAAACTAAAGAGAAATGGTGTTTAAACCAAAGGAAAAATAAGAGTGGTGTTTAAACCAAAGAGAAAAATAAAAATTGTGTTTAAACTACGAGAATGGTGTTTAAAACAAAGGATTGGTGTTTAAACCAATGAGTTGTATGGTTCAAAGATGAGTGTTTAACCATCAGAAGGTGATTAACCCATGAAGGAGGTGATTAACCCAAAGAGAGGGTGATTAACCTCAAGAGTGTATGGGTATCAAAAGAGTATTGTTTTTGGTCCAAAGAGAAAAGGTATTGATGTGGATTGTTGCAGTGTTGCTTGTGAGGAAGAAAGTTTTAAAGTTATTTGATTTGAATTTCCTTAAAGTCTAATGAACTGAGGAGAATAATTTGAATAACCGAGGCATACGTCCTGTATTCAAAGATATTCAGAACAAGGGTGGGAATAATCCCTCTCATTATTATCCGCTACTTAAGGCTCGTGGTGCAAAATTCGTGTCATAACTGACAGGTGTTTGAAAGAAGAGTCTTTTTGTTTTGAAGAGAGAGTGTGAGATTGAATGGATGAAGCTTAGCATGATCATGTCTTGATGTCGTTTTGTCTCCAAGGTCTTGAATGAACTTTGACTTGAGATTGGCTTGAAGGCAGATGCAACTGTAAAGGTCCTAATTCAATCAAGTGATCAAGGAACTTGTGATCACTCAATTGAATGTGAGTCATAAGGGGATCATGTAATTATTCATGAATTATCCAAAAGAAGTCTAATTCACAAATTGGATTAATTAATCAAAGTTGAATGTGATCAACTAATCAAGTGGGATGAACATGCTAAGGATCATACAATCTAGCACATGAAATCATGAAAAATAAAACGGCATAAAAAAGGAATTAAATCATATTAACCCTAATTTTAAATATTTATTAATAAATTCTAACAATTAGTTAATCTAACTAAAAACTAATCTAAAGAAATTCATGTTAATTTTAATATGACTAAAAAAATTTAATATGCATTTTTTTATGTGTGACAAAAAGAATTAAAGAAAATGAAAAAGAAAAATAATTTATCAATAATCAAATTCAACTCTAAAGAGGTATGTGAAGTGGACAATGGAGTTGACCAAGAAAAATGGTTATGGTCCTATGGTATGGGACCCAAAATTGGTCTTATTGTTAGATTCAGCAACAGGGGGTGCACAAGTAGATTGGGTGTGCAACAAAGTAAAACCTTTAGGCTTTGTTGTTAGACGTCCCGACAAATATTGGGGAAAAGGATGGAACATGATCTGATTCATTCTTATTCAGTTCTCTTAACCTCCATCAGACCTCTCTCCCTCTCTCTTAATCTTCCCTTTACCATAAATTGCTCCATAATGTCGGAGGTGACAGAGCAACTTAGAATCACATCATACCACCACCAATGTGTTTCTATTACTCACCCCTTTCCATTTATTACATTAATTTCCATTGAATCTCACTAAACTGTCATATCCCCCAAACAAACTTCAAGAACCCTAAGTCCTAAATCCAAAATTAAATTTCCATGATCCACTAATCTGAACTCAAATGTTAGGGGTTTGGTTTGCCTACTCAAGCCTTACAACCTAGTAATAATATTAGAGCAAGGAAGGGAAGATTTGAAGGACCTAACTACAAGGAGGAGGCTTTCCTTTTAGATTGATGGAGTGCTTGAATATAAAGATGAAGATTAAAATACCAAAGTTCAATAAAATCAGGCACACTTTTCAAATCTACTATTTGCAATTATTCTTTCCACTTCTTCTTCTTCTACGATATTTAGTAGGAATCTGATAGTGTTGTGTTGTTGTTGTTGATGTGAGATGGGTGGAGTGTATAGAGAGGTTCAACTCTTGTTGCATCAAACTTCAATCTGAAGTATGCTCAAACATGATGGATTTTATGATCTTTAAGTGTGGTGAGGGAGAAGAGAGTGAGTGTAAAGAAAGAGAGAGAGAGAGAGAGAGAGAGAGAGACAGAGAGAGACAGAGAGAGAGAGAGAGAAATGTTAGACGATGACAATCGTCTAGAAGGGGGTTGAATATATCACTAATTTATTACAAGAGTCGGCGCTTAAAAATTTGGTTTTGAAAATTATGCGGAAGTGGCTGAGGAACCAAGTCATCTAAACAAATTGTTATTGAAAAAATCGGATATGCGACAAGCCAAATGGAACAAGTCTAATGAGAAATAGAATTAACAGTTTGATGATTAATCAATACAAACAACAACACTTTAGAGTGTCCAATTTCCAATGACTTATAAAGTGTAAACTTAATTTGACAATAGAGCAACAGTTTGTGTGCGATCAATTCGTCGAGCACTTGGTGTGCAGAACACCCCAAGTGTTGTTTCCTATGTAATGTAAGTGAAGAATTTTTGCAATTACAATCCAAATGATTGTAATGAGTTTTCAAACCTGATTTTCAGCACCAAACTACAACAGAAGTTTATCGATCCATTGATATTACATAAACGTTAACAATTCAATGTAAAGAGATAGAGAAACTGAGAACAACACTAGATTTGTTTAGGCAGTTTCCCTTTCTTACTTGCTTAGGGTACGTCTTCCCAAAATTCTAAAACTAGAATTGAGATATATATTATCTTGTTGCAAACGTTTATACAAGAGAATCAATAGTCACCATACAATCAAACCTAGTTGTTGATGTTGATACTATGTCTTCTCTCCCCCTTAATTCAAGATAATCAAGTGCCTCGAACATGTTGAACAAACCTCCGGTTACTGCTACTTGTCTGAACAACCCCACCGGTCTTCAAACCTTTCACTCAGCTGATTTCGATCAAACACCGTTCGAACCCAAATCATCCTTACACAATCTTCCAGTTAACGCTACTTCATTAAACAAACCAACCGTTCTTCAATCCCCTTCGCTCAGCTGAATCTGTGAAGCAAAGACTTTTGCAAAAACCCTCAAATCCTCAAGATCTTGGAGGACAAAACTCTAACAGTTTTATTAAAGAAAACCCACCAAAATCTCAATCCAAAATTAGATACACAATTCTACGTTTGGACGTTATCACCTCAATGATGCAAAAGATCAACAAAAATTGTTATGTATAATTTTTGAGAAAATACAAGAATGAGGATGAAGATGATGAGAACAATATGGTGTATATCTTTCACTTTTCTTGTTGTATATGAAAATGATGAGACAAAGTTAATATGTATGATGCATTGACCAACTAACATAAAATAACAGCATTACAAACCATCACAGATCAGAAAAATATGCATAAGTCAGCGAATGGTCGACCTATGCTACAGGGGGGTCGACCTGAGCAGACCCGAGAGCAAAACAATGCAAAAATATAAGTTATGTGTCGACCGAAACAAGGCCATGCATCGACGCAAGCTTTCTTAAAATAGGCAAATAGAAATGCTTACATTATGAGTCAACCGAAGGGTCGACGTGCGCATACGCGAGAGAAAATGAATGAAAATCAACTTTTTGAGTCGACCTAAGCAGGGCTTTGAGTCGACTCATCCACCTGAAACTCCCAAAATGAGTTTTTGCTCATGTTTTGATCTACCTAACTTATGTTTATGCAATCCTACGTTTCCTAATAATATCAAATACACACAAAACATATATGACATGCTCCTATATGTATAGACACATGATTTTAGACTATTTTGTGCATTGTAAAACATGAGTGCAAACTAACATGCGATGATACCGACAAAATTGCAACGTACGAGCTACTACACGTTTTGACATCATTAAAATAAGGCTAAGGCAACTTTCCCTCACATACTCCCCCTTTTTGATGATGGAAAAACGGTTGTAAAAACTTTAACTTGTTGAGTAATTTGAGAATCATCCTCCCCCTGAATTTGTGCATTCTTTCAAAGAAAATCTTATCAATAAATTGTTGTTTTTCTTTTCATTATCTTCTCCCCCTTTGACAACATTAAAAAGAGAGAACTACAAGATCAACGGAAATAGAATATATCCATATGAACAACATCATAAATTTTGCAACAGATACACATTAAGACACATCCACATGCTGTTAATGCAAGAATTGTGACATAAATGAGACAAGAAGCATATAAAGAAGATTAAGTGTATTACACAATGAAAATGTTCAATACAACTTCAAGTCATAAAAACCACCAAGATAACAAAACATAAATTGAAATGCAAACATAAAACATAACATGCACTACATGACAACAACTCAATCCTCTAAGGTCTCCTCCTTCTAAATGGATGACCCCTCCCTCTGAAATAGTAATCTGGAGGTGGTGGTTGTTGTTCATCCAGTGTTCAATAAGTTCCAAAAAAACCTTGTTTAGAGTGTTGAAACTAGTCGTAAGAGCGCGATTCTGACCTTCAGAAGTTTCAGCCAAAGTATCAAACCGATGTATCACAGTGGAGGCAAATAAATCAAAGTTCTCTCTTTGAGATTGAAGCTGGTTTTACAACGCAGTGAACCTTTCTTCTTGAGTAGTGGCAAGCTCTTGTTGTTGGAGCTACATGTTTCTCAACATGTCAAAAACTTCATCATTGTTTTGTTGAGGTCTAAGTGGAGAAGGAGACATATATTATGAGTCTTATTGATACCAGTCATTTGTTGATGGCAGGCATGTAAGATGAATCTTGTTGATTCCAGTCATTAGTTGGAGGCATGTCGGATGAACCCATAATTGTCCACCCTGTGTTTTGCCACACACCCCATCCTTGATTGACATAGAGGTCTTTAGTAGGTGAGTGACCTAACCATTAGCTGTTATCTTGATCAGCATCGTGATATTCAGTCTCCATCTCACGAGCTTCTTCTTTCTCCTCTTCATCTTCATCTTCATTTGAATCCGAATCCTGAACCCTTGAACTTGAGGCTTTCACCTTGAACCTGTAGCTTTTGTCTTGACTATCCCAGATATAATCCATCATAGTTAGAGTCTTTTGACTAAATTCCTGATTAGCTGTCAAAGAAACATAGTGCGGTACCTCGACCGAAATCTCTTAAGGAAAACATCCTGCTAGGAATATAATGAGGCTAATGAATCCTTATTTTATTCTTCAGAATATAAACCAGATGAACCTCAGCTTGATCCACTCTAGAATAACCTCCCTTTTTAGGACGAAGGATGTGAGATACGATCCATTGTAGAATTCTGTCGATAGGCTTCAAACGACCAGTGGTGACAGTTTTAGGAAACAAGTCACTAGCCACAATATGACCAACATATGGATCCTTCAGCATTGAGTTCAGAGCAGTCTTAAACTCATATCCCTCAGTAAATTTTGTATCGGTTATCTTAGGATGAGGTGACAACCATGGACACATATCGAATAATTCTTTCCAAACATCAGCGTTAACAGGGTAAAGTTTATTGCCTATCCTATAAGAATAATCAAAACCATCAAACTTACCATGCATCCCCGTATAGAATAACTGGACCAAATCTTCATTGTACTTTGTATCACATTCTAAAAATTGATTAAACTTTTGAAAATCCAGCAGTTCAATAATTTCTTGAATGTGCATGTGCTCAAACAATTTTGGGTAATATACAAATTGTTTGACAATTAACCTCTTGATAAAATTCTTCTCATATGAGTCAGCAAGTTCATCAGAGAGTAAAGATAAAGCATTTATCGGAGCATTTGGCAGTGGTTGTGACATACCAGCTTGAGTGGCTGAAGCTCTTGTAGTTCTTTTGCCTGTTACTCTTCCAGAAGCCATAAAAATTTCAATGTTGATGAAGATGAACAGTACCCGAATATGAACTGATGATGAACAATTCACTAGAAGACTTATAAAACCTTGAGAATTTTGTTTTGATGAGGTTTTGAAAAATGGTTTTTGAAGGGTTTTTATAGAGAGTTTATGATAGGAGAAGTAAGAGGAAAATAGTTATAAATGCAAATGACGATAAATTGAATCCTTTGAATTTATTCAAGACTATTAATTAGTCAAAATTCCAAGAGAAAAAGTAGGAAATCTTTCAATTTCCAAGGAATTTTTCAGAAATGCGCAGCGATGTGTCGACCTAAACTAGGATGCGTCGACGCATACTGTACTAAAATGCTCAAATTGAAACTTTAACAGTATGAGTCGACCTATGGGTCGAATTTTTGACACTCGATTCAAAACATGTTAATATGAAGATGTGATGAGTCGACCTATGCCCTGTTTGGGTCGACTCATGCAGTGCAAAAATGCAAAAATGCAAAATTTCAAGTTATGTATGTATCAAACAATAATAAATAACAAGCACATACATATATCAATCATTTAAATGGATTAAATTTGGTATAAACCATAGAAGAAACATCAAGATAACATATACCTCGGCACAATTTCTTACATAAATATGTGATCAAGAATAATCAAGTAGAGAGGAACGATATTACCTCGAATGATGATGGATGACGAGTTCCCTCATATGGCTTGATCTTTCTCAATATAGTTAATAAAAAATATATACAATCATAGATACCAAGTTGTTCGTCGTGAAAATTGATGAACAACCGATGGTCTTCCAAATCAAAAAATATTTGTTTTACTTGCAGGATCGACCACACAAATCTTAGGACATGTGCTAATTGATCTAAAACAAAGTTTAGAAAAATGATGAACACTTCGACAGAGTTCATGATAAAATAACTTATTTCAAATGTAAACAGAATTGAACACGAAGGAGTAAAATCGAAGTACTGGTAAACGATGTAGACAATAACTTGCACAAAGAAAGGATAAATTCTTAATGAAAAAAGACTTATTGAATTGCATTGAAATGTTAAAATGGTGTTACATCAACGTATGTTCTTACAAACTCATTTATCTACACGCGGGTACTCGGAGTTTACTGAATAATTTGTACATAATTGAACTCACACAAATCCTAACACTAAGACTTGTTATTTATACTAATAAAAAATAACTACCATTAACGGCTATTAAACTAAATCGAGACAAGTGGCACTCTGCATGTCTTTGATCCCTAGAAGCGCTCCACGTGTCTTCTTTGAGAAACGGATAAGAACGAACTTTCCCTCCTTTATTTGAGTTCAAATCTTCCTATCGAAATGCCTTCAGCAACACCTTTGTCGAATCAAATCTTCCAACGACTAAGAAATATTTTTAAGTCCGTAAAATAGTTTTTCCTGGAATAAGGATGCCTTCGACTCACATTCCAAAAATATGGCTTCGGTCGAAGTCCTCTGATTTTCCAAGAAATTCTATTATTTTCTTTTCATCCAATTCAGGCGTCGAAATTTAGAGCCAACAAATTTCCCCCCAAAAATGTCATTTTCGACATCACTGAAGAAAAAGGAATTTTTTGATCATGTCATTCGATGCCTCGAACAAATTTTTCATGCTTTAGGTGTCTCTTACTACTCCAAAAAATCCATGACGTCATGATCATCATGGCGGTTTCTGAAACATCTCATCAAAGCACGCCACAATCTTTAGCCATCATCACGTTTCCTAGACCCTAGGAAATCATGCACTAGGCATTAACTGCCCACATTCCATCAAAAGGCCCTAGTGGGACATGTGTCCCACTAACCATCAGCTCTTTAATGCTGATTTGAAGTCCTTTGAACTCCCACGAGCTTATAAATTGCTTCAAACTTAGCCAATTTAACTTTTACACTTCCCTAATATATTCAAGCATTTTTCTTCTCTCTTCGCTTTCCAAACCTTCAAAAATACCCAGATTTTCTTCAAACCTCAACAATGGCATCTTCAACCACCAACGTTAATGACTCTAAGAAAGGCCATAAATTAAAAGACTTGAAGAAGATCTCTCAGCTTCTTCCTTTTGACACACTATCAGCACCAAAGATGGTGGAAAACCAACAGTTCATCCCTGAACCACTTGAAGAAGAAAAGAGGAAAATATATGAATCTCAAGTAATTATTCTCGTTACTGTTTCTGGTAAAATACATGCATTACGCGGTCCTTTAACTTCTCTTAGTTTTGATCACAATAAATCTAGGGACTTTTTCCCCTCTTACCACAAATGAAAACCCATAGGGCAAGCCAACAAATCTAGGATTGAGAAAACTTCTTATGATGTGGTAGTATTGAATAATATAGATTAAAGGTACATGAACAATCACTTTAGAGTTTTTAGAGCAACCCAATCCTTCAAAGAATCTGATGATTACATGAACTGGCTAGCAAAAATAGAGAAAGTTAAATCCCAAACATGGAAAAACCAGAGAATCTACGACCTGATTATGCTGTCGAAAACGGGTCTTGATTAATGTTCAACCATGTTGATTTCCTCTTGGTATTTCTGGGATAGCACCCACTATACTTTCCATCTCCCTTGTGGGATGATGACTCCTATACTCTTCGACATAGCCGCTATCACATGGCTCAAACCCACTGGAAACCCTTATGACCCAGACCTAGAATCTGACGACTCCATAGGTTTTGCATCTTCCAAAGCCACATATTCTCACTTCATAACACACTACTTCGATAAAACAACTGATGATGTTTCCGATAGAGAACACATAGATTTTTTTACTGTATGGCTATGTCATTGCGTCTTCTACTCAAAGTCCCTCCAAGTAGCTAGAAGGTATCTAACTCTGGCTACTCAACTTCACAAAAGCCATGATATCTGTCTAAGCGAAATTATCTTAGGGAATCTCTATGAGCCTCTGACTAAAGGAGTGGACCAACTTAAAGATTTGGGAGAAAAAGAGAACCTTTTGTTGTCTGGTCCCTTTTGGGTGTTACAACTTTGGCTAAATGCCTCACTCGAAGTCAGTCTCCCATATAAAAATATAATAAATGAAGTTGCTGAAGACATCAAGAATAAAAGAGTCGAAGGGACTCGCTTAGTCCAACTCACTCCCAGCGAAGAAGGACAATCCCTCAGGCCAACATTCTTGAGTTATGTCATGATGTTTTCCAAACTTCATGAGTTCACATCGAACATGGCTCCATTTTCTGCAAGGAAGTATTGTCCTGAGTGCTTTATAAGACCTTTTCCAGCCTCAATTAAGGGTCAAGAAGCAGAGTCTTTACATATCTGGGAGGATTTTCTGATTCCAAGGTTGCTAACCCTTCGACTAAATTTGTCGAAGTCTCGAGTGGCTCTGGTTTCTTACCTACCAAACTTAGTGGCTCGACAATTTGGGTTGGTCCAAGCTCTTCCCAAGTGTCTCTTCGAAAAGTAAGGTTCCATTCTGCTTCATCATGTGAAGTATACTGAAGTGATGACTTCGACGCAACTTGCCTGCTACACCAATAAGGCTCAACTCATCCCCACTATTTTCGAATTGTGTTTCCTTTGCACCCCAGAATTCAACAATTGATGGTCGATATATTATGCAGAGGAGTTCTTCGATACTCCTTCCTTTACTCAACTTATTAACCAAGCTTTCCTCTCTGTGCAGGAGAAGACCAAGAAAGGTATTTTGACACACATCAAAGAAATCCAAGCATTCTATAAGTACTTTGAAGCTGTTTATTGACCAGATGATCTTAGTCGAACCGTCCACGAGGCAGCCGTTACACTAAAGGAAACGTTTCTAAAGAAAATGGAAAGTTTACGACTCCATTCGTTCATTCCTCCTAGGGAACGATACACAATGGCTTCCAATAAGTTTCCTCTCAAGTTTCCTCGATTGCCAACTGCTGAATTTGGAGTGGCCCTTTCCCCTCCATTTTCATACTAGTTTATCTGTGGTGATTCTATAAAAATCCTTTGCCAACAGTCAAAACCGAAGGCTCAGTGGGTGGTTGCGACTAAGCATACTTTAGACAGTTTCAAAAGGCCTCTTCATATCGGTATCGAAGATGTTCTCATCGAATCCGAAATATATGAAGGTGTGGAATGGGACGTTTTTGAACTAGATTTCTCTAATTCGATTTTTATTATCTTACTTGCAATGCTTTGTTTAAAATTCAGCTATTAAGGTTGCACCAAAGAAGAAGAAGCAAAACGAAGAAAAGACAGAAGAAAGCAGCCAAGTTACTAAGGTAAATTTTCTTACTCATTTTTTCTTTACTGTATAATCTTATATGGGCTAATACTTCAACTTTTGTTTCCTCAGAGCTCTCAAAGACCCCCCAACTCCAAAAAAGCAGAAATCAACGGGAGCTTCCAGCCAAATTATAATTGAATCGAATGAGGAAGATCAATCTCCTCTTGAAGTACTGAGCCTTAAAAGGAGGAGAAAGCAGGCCAAAATAATTGAAGCCTTCAATCAACCGAAATCAAAGACTGGCAAGCTCTCGACGAAAGTTTCTCGTGCTTGCAATGTAGCGCAAACTGAGAGTGACAACTCCAGTCCTGGGGCTGATGAACCCAAGGTAAATACTTCGCCTAGAAACTCACAATTATCTTCACTATTTATCCCTATAACTCTTTGGATTTTCTCTTCTTAGGTTACCACTAGTGTCAGAGGACAGCTCATGGTGCAACTAATTATTCTAACAACCAGTAGTGACCCCAGCTATCATCCAACAACTCCTTTTGAGGCTTCTGCAAAATGCTCTGCCAAAGGATCTGAGGAAGGAATCCAATTTGCAGGTGCTCCCAAGAAAACACCATTCATTCCTGCAGTTGAATTTCCTTATATCGAGCTAGCCTTCCAAAAGAAGACTTGATCGAAAGAGAAGTTTTTGATCTCTCAGGGGACACTGTGATGCCTAATATAGAACAAATTGATAAGGGTAATCTTGAGGAGCAATAAGGCGAATATGAAAAGCATGTTGAAGAAGGAGAAGAGGAAGAAGAAGAAGAAGAAAAAGAGGAAAATGAATAAGAGAATGAAGAAAATGAAAAAGAGAATGAAGAAGAGGAAGAGGGATAGCAATATGCGTTGATATAGAAATTTAAGTAGAGGTCCAAGAAGATAAAATGGACAAAGGAAATCAATCCAAGGATCCTCCAAAAACTTCTTCGACTGGAACTCAGTCGACCAACCTTTCACATGAGGAGCTAGAATCCTTGAAAGCACAACAACCATTGGACTACCTAAAAGCCCTGCTCAGTTCTCAATACATCTCTAGTGACAAAAACACCATCACTTCGACTGCCTCGGGGAATCTTCTGACTGGGAAAACTGACAGTGATTTGCTCATGCAGATAAAAGAAAAAATCTTTGCATTTGACTTGTTCCAAATCTTAGAACAAGATGTTTCTATAAGTTTTGGACTTAAGAAACTTCTGAAGCAAATCAATGTCTTGGAAGTTTCACCAAAAGTGGTTGGTGTTATTATAGAACTGAGTATGCTAATCGATCTTGTTGTTGCTGATCTTAACCGCCTCAGAGACTTTTCAAGCAACCTCACCATTAAAACTGGGAATCAAAAAGCTGCATGAGAGGCTGTCTCTGCGTCTACTAAAAAAGCTTTGACACTCGAAAAACTTTCTGAGCAGAACAAGAAAGAAGTCGATAAATGCGAAAAGAGCATTGCAGAATGAGAGAGACAAATGATCATTTTGCAAAATAAAATCTCTCAGGCCAAGCAACGCAAAACTAACCTGCTTAGTTCTGTCAAAGGCGAGGTGGCAAAAGAGATCCAGGCTGGCCTTCAACATCTTGAAAAAGCTCAACAACTTGGGAAAAAGATTGAAACCCTCTCGACCAACAAAACTTTTTGCAAACGCCGCCTGATGCTCCAGAGGTCGAAGTACGAAAAGATGAAAGGCTCGCTTCCCTTCTAAAGTTATCTTGTATTATTTTTCATTCTTTTGTTAATCATAACTTTTTGCCTTTTGTGGCCTTTCTCTGTAATGGATTAAGCCTATTTTGGCATTTTTATCTATCATATTAGCTTTGCCTTTTTTTGCGTATGATTACTCTTTAGTTATTTTTATCTCTTGAAGTGCAGGCCTATATTTTTCAAATATTTCCCATTAACCTTCAAGATTATTTTATCTTCGTCTAACTCTTCAATCTCATATGTGTCGCTACTGCGAAAATCGGCGCCGGCAATACAGAAGAGTCGCCACCGTGCATTATTTATCCCAAAGGAGGGAAAGGAAACGCTCGAAGTAAACCTAACGCAAAGACGGGAAAAGGTATGGTCATCGCAACCAAAACCTGGATTCGGGAGTCGGTTACGCAAGGGGAAGGTATTAGCACCCCTCACGTCCATCGTACTCGATGGGATCCATGCTTGTTTGTTTGTACGGACTACACTTCTATCTAAACTAAAGGATGAGGTCTGAAAAGAAAAGAAAACCTGACTCGATAAAGCATCGCACTTTATGCCTACGTATTCCCGTCTGGAACGAGAAATCAGAGTCAACGTAGTTCGCCTAACTACAGGGGAAGATGGGTGAAGGTTGCTCGCTAGGATATCGCATCCTATGCCTACGTACTTCCACACTGCATGGAAGATCAGAGCAAACGTAGTTCGGGCTACGCACGACACAAGCTGTTCAAGTGTCTTTTATGAAAAATCTCACCTTAAACAAGGGTTTTCTTATTGCAAAAAGGTTTGTGTTTGTTCAAATCTTTTGACGGAAGAAATGAATTGATTTTTTTATAGCCTTTATTAATGTTTTTCTGTTGTTTTGAAGAAAGAAGAGATGACACTCTACAAATCCTAGGGTTGAAAAGGGAATAAAATCTAACCTAATGTTATCATACATGGGTTAGCTCCTAATGTCTATCACATCCTCCCTTGAACAAGGAAGAATGGAAGTCCTACGGGAAAGGAAAACGAAAGGAAGAAACGGAAATACAAGTAATAACCGCATACAAGTGAACATGAATATAGCAATGGTAAATGCAATGCAAAGGAGGGAGGACGGTCCGTCTCAACCTCAAGCCCATTCATGGATGGAATAAGAAAATATCAAGTGATCATATGCAAATAATCGAGTGTAAAACTCCGAATGAAACGCGTAATCCACTATTTGGAATCGCAACGTGCTATCATGCAAACAAGTCGATAATCGGGCAAGCTACACATACAAATAACAGCCACCTAAGGGTCTTCCAATACCTCTAACCTATCTACAATAAGAAATGTAAACCACGGCGTTCATCACGCAAACACAAAGCGGCCGTTGGAGCCTTAACAAAAATAAAGTCCGTTCGGAAGTCCAAATTACAAGTCCGAATACAAAAATATAAGAAGAATAGCAAAAGGCGCTAAAAAATTCAAATAAAAATCTCCAATGCCCTACATCAAGCCACAAACCAGGGGTGAGAGATACCACAAAAATATCCAAAGATAAATGGTCAAATAAGATGGAAACATTGCAAGATATCTCATGTATACCAAAGGAAAGATTAAAGTGGAGCATGTTAAAGAAAGCATCCAAAACCAATTAAAATGGTACAATAAAATCCCCACAAAAATATATCACAATACCTCAACGTGTGTATGAGATCCCTGCAAAAGGATTGACATTTAAATTGTGTTTTGATAGGTCAAAGAAATTCAACAAAATGATAGCACCAACATTGGCCTTTTTATGACGACCCAAATGTAAAAAATCCAAAGAAAATGTCAAAAAATGGTAAAATTATAATTCCAGTTTTATTAAATCCTAGACATCTTAAAGATTCAGCACAAAAAATGGGGATCAAAAAGACTAATTTTCCTATTTTTTATGATTATTTGAAGTCAGCATATAAAACAGAAAAAATAAAAGAAACATGGCAATAGGAAAAAAAAAGAAAATAACATGAATAAATAAAAGTGGCATGAGGCTTATGTGGCCGATTGCATGGCGCAGTGAGAGGCGTTGGATGAATGGAAGAAACCTTGACTTGGAAATGCATCCGACGGTGTTAACACCTTCTTCTCCAAAACAAATTTTTCAACTTTGTGAATAGTAATCCGCAGCTCCATGAACATGAGTTTTTTGCTACTTTGAAGCACCATAACTCCATCAATAATTATCCGTTTCACACAAAATTTTGGTCAAACTTGAAGGAAAAAATTCAAGGAATCCGAATATGGTCTTAGATTTTCTTGAAACTCTCTCTAACTCCCAAAACGTGGCACCTCAAGAAAAACTCAAGAACCAAAAATTGTCATAAAACCCATCTTTTTTGTACTAGAATCCATGCAGGAGATGAGAGCAATGTAATGCAACAACAATAATGCAAGAAAGACTCATAAATCATGAGTTATGTCGAATTCTTTATACCTCCGAAAAATGGCTTATGGAGCTTCACTCGATCACCAATTCTTTGAGAAAATGATGTGGACACGTCCTATAATTGATGAGGAAGGTGTTTGGATGGAAAGAAAGGAGTGAATTGATGGAAAACAAAAAATCAATTTTCACTTGGAGCTCACTTTAATGGAGTTGTGTAGCTTGGTTCATGCATCAATTATGGCCAAAAAGTGTTGAATCAATTGTAAGAATGATAAGGAATGTATTTGCAATGGTGGAATGAACCAAAAGTGGGAGAAAAATGGAATTGAAAATTTGAGTTTTCAAGTGTAGAAAAATGTGGGGAAAATGGAAAAATGGTGAAGAGAAAAATGAAAAATGAAGATTCAATATGATTTGCAAATGGAGAAAATGGATTCAACATCAACTATCACCAACCTTTTGTCAATCTGAGTTCTATGCATTTCCAAACTTCCATGACCTCTTTTCTAGACTCAAAATGCCATTTTGAGCAACTTTGATGTTGTAAAGTTTTTCATTTGAAGCTTCCTTGTATGAGTTTTAGGCATAGGCTAAGAATGACCTGTAATTCTCAAATGACCAAAATACCCTTTGCTTGCCAAGGACATAAGTAGAGTTCCACAAATCATATGAAGGCATACCATACCTTCCTAGAAATATAAGACAATGAGGAACAACTCTCATGTTGACCAGAAATCGATTTGAAATCTCCTTGAGGGGTAAACGTTGCTTGGAAGACAGGCAACTTTCACAGACAAATTTTAGTGTCCTCAGATGACCTGTAACTTGCAAGAACTATAACTTGAGTTATATAAATCACCTTGATGACTTCCACCACTCAAATTAAAGCTATGAAGATACTCTACAAGTTTCATGTGGACCCGAAATTCATATGAAGCTTGCATCTTGAGTTACACTGCTTTGAAGTTGGACCCAAATCAGGGGATTTTACACTGAAACCCTAATTTGGTAACTCCTCTTCTCCTTGACTCCTGTTGATTTTTCTTTGGCACAACACCACATCCACATCCACATATCAAATAATGAATCCCACATTCTTCAAATGAGCCTTAATGCCTTTCAAATCAAGCCCTTGACCTAGGATTGACCTAGATAAAACCCTAGTTGACTGTCTTCAACTGAGCCTCTTGTAATCATTCCAATGACTTGGCTCATCTTTAAAATGATCATCTAGACTTTCCATGATATCCATACACACTCTATGCTCTTGGCTCATAGCTCACACTTCCTCTGATGATCCCCAAATAACCTCAAGATAGGAGAGAATCCAATGATTGATCTGTCAACACTTCAAGGTTCAAATTCTTCCCTGATGACCTGAGTAGTCTTGAATGTGAATGAAACCCTTGAATATGCCTCTTGAGACAAGAATAGTACTTGATCCCCTGATTAAGATTAGCTTGCCTATGCTATGCAATGCAGATGAATACACTATGTACATGATGACAATGCAAATGACTATGCAATTGAAACATAAACCTAGGTTAGAAAAAGGTTGGGCAAATTTTGGGGTGCAACAGCTGCCCCTATTCAAGCGGCTTGGACCCGACTGGATAAAGAGCGCGCAGCCTTCAGACATTCGAGGTATGAGATGGTTGAATACGAAAGAACCCGGAAATTTGCCAACCGCAAAATCAAATTGCTAATACGACTACTGCTTGGGGAAAATATCATTCAGAAAACCGAATATGGTTGTCACGGCAACAACTGATCAATTATCTGATAAGAACTGACTTGATTTCGTCCTCAACCACTTGCGCAACGCCACAGTCCTTGAATCCACAATTAATTCCAAATTTTTCTACAATAAGCATGCATCGAGCCAAAGGACCACGTCGAAAACACAAAAGTCTTGACCTTCGTTTGTAGAGAAACAAACAAAATGCTACGTAAAGCGCGAATCAGGCATCCGGTGACTTGAACGAGTTAATCTGTGGGATACATCTCCGACGACCCAGATATTTGAACAAATAATTCCGCCGGGAGCCACTTCGTTAGCACGGGTAATGATTCTGCCAACACCGATAATAATTCCTTTGACAAAAGGTAACAACTCCATCGACCAGGATAACAAACTGCCTCAAACAAGGCATAATAACTCCTCAAACCAGGGTGTAACTCCATCACCCAGGGTGACAACTCCCTCAACCATGGTAATAACTCCTTCAACCAAGGTATAACTCCTTCAACCAGGGTAATAACTCCTTCAACCAGGGCAACAACTCCCTCAACCAGGGTAATAACTCCTTCAACTAGGGTAATAACTCCTTCAACCAGGGTATAACTCCTTCAACCAGGGTAATAACTCCTTCAACCAGGGTATAACTCCTTCAACCAGGGTAATAACTCCTTCAACCGGGGTATAACTCCTTCAACCAGGGTAATAACTCCTTCAACCAGGGTAATAACTCCTTCAACCAGGGTATAACTCCTTCAACCAGGGTATAACTCCTTCAACCAGGGTAATAACTCCGAAGGTTTAATCCACAAGATTCTTGTAACAACAATCCGAAGAAAAACTCTACTGGGGTAATTCTGACAACAGCTGTCAAACACCTACTTCGACGGCAGGTAGTAATTTCAAGATTTTCAATACTGACGTGACAACAGTCTGAAGAAAACTTCGCTGGGGGAAGAAGAGAAGCTTAACCAAGCAACTCTGATGGGGAAGAAAACTCTACTGGGGAAATCACGGCGATAACTCCAAAAAATCTGAACTATGAAATCTTGTAATGCCGACATAACAGCGACCTGAGAAGGACTCAGCTGGGGAAAAGAGAAACTCAACCAAGCAACTCTGCTAGGGGTCCACATGATAGGACGAACACGATCACTACTCGCCTTGCGCCACAAATCCGACTATCCGAACATCTTCCTGAATCATAATCTCAATTATCTGCAGGGGAAAACAAACATCTGAAACCAACGAGGTAACCAACCTGGTTTATGTTTCTAAATACGTATGTTTGATAATGACGTAATGTTTCCATATAGCATGGAAATGCTACGTATTTGGGTTAGATGCAAGTATGATGATACATGCAAATGCAATGAGGCGCTCCAGCAAAATAAATGTTGAAGACAAAGCTAACTCCGCCGAGGATAACCGGATATCACAGAATTATTCCAGCCAAAATAAATGCTGGAAAAGTGAAACCAACTCCGCTGGGGAATAACATATGTGCCAAGTATGATTGGGCTCCTCTGGGGAAAACAGACGGAGTCTTCCTGCGTACTAATGAAGATTGGATTTGAAACTGACGCGCCAACACGGACGGGCCTTACAGTGATTGCCAATACATTTTTCTGGTTGAAGAATCGGAAGACAGTAACATGACTTCCCGACATTCGTCTCACACTTTAAGATTGACTGAATCTGCTCAAATAGCTCTGAGTAGCTCTGATGATACGGAGAAGAACAATTCCTTCGCTTCTGATAAGCCCCGGCCTGTGGGACCTCTGTGGGGATAGTCCTCAAAAGGGAATCTGAACATTTGTACCCCGTTGGTCTGATATGAACTGCCCCAGCATTCTGAACTTCGGAGAAATGCCCCCCGAGTAAAGAATAACTTCTGCGCTCTTAAGATGGCCTGCCCCTGATTGCAATGACTTTGCCCCTGATTAGCTGATCCAGAGCAGTACCTCCAACTACGAGAGATTTACCGAATCTCGACCTAATTGCCCCAAAGTAACTGACTTTGAATGGCTGACCTGACTGGGGAGCACTTAATGGCTTGCCCCGGCTTGCGGAGCATTCGGGCGCTCTGCATTCTATCCTGACCATACTTTCCACTGTAGGAAACTTTTCTGCTGTCAAGCGCTTACTCGCAAGTAAAACAAGTTGTTCTGCGTAAAAGACGTATTAATGCAACACATATGATAGTTTTGACATCCCATCTGTTCACTGGGAAAAGGGAAAAACAGTTTATAGCATATAATGCACAAAACATTTATCAACATCAGTACCAACATGGTAAGAGGAACCCTTTCAGGAGTCAGAATCAACGCGATCTTTACCGAAGTATGCTTTCGAAACAACCGGCTTCAATTAGGACTTTTGAAGGTTATAACGTGGTCAGGTTCACGGTTTTGAAGGAAAGGATAAAGGCTCAAAGTTTATTTTAACCCACCCACTCTCCTTGATGTTCTCCCATCCTACGTTCAGCTAATTCGACCTTAGCGCTCACCTCTCAGAGGCTGAAAGATAGGAGTGATAGTTCGAGAACCCATGAGTTTTTGGAGTGACAGCCACTCACTTTTCGTCTTTGACACTTGAGGTCACACGACTCGTATTTCATTTGAGGATTTTTCCATCCTTTCATCTTTTTTCTTTTCATATCCCTAACTTTTGCCTGGACTGACTCTTTTGAGTTCTTTTGGTTTTTTGAGTCCAGCGGGATGCCCTCATTTTTGCCTAAGTCAATTGTTTTCTTTTCTTGACTTAGCGGGCTTTTGATTTTTTTCTCTCTTTTTTTTCCGAACAAGTCGTGTGACACTGGTTGTCTGACTCATTGGAGAATGATGTGACTGTCTCACTCTTGATTTGGCCATTGTGGTTTTTTAGGCACGACCTCTAGAGGTGTGATTGATCCTCGAACGGACACTCCTTTTGCAACTTGAACGCTCGGCCAAATTAGCTAACACCTACCCTGCCCCAGGTTAAAGATTGAGGGTTTTTCGTTTTCAGAAAGAACTCCTACTACCAGGCTCAAAGGGGTTGACAAGGGATTATCTTCCTTATATCACCGGTGTTTAGGGATTTGAAACAATGCCTGTACATCATCAGCAGGTTTTATCCCAAAAGCATACAATATCGGAAGTTGTATGTCGTTCATTTTCGTCATCCTCCGCAGATCCTTCTTAACCAAGCATTGGACATTTGCAAAAACAATTGGTGAACACGACTGGATTTAATCAAAACATGCATATTTATTTCATTATCATCAATTGAAATGAAAACAACAAGTTTTACGAACAAGATTGCAATTTAAACATGAAAGAAACTACAAACGTAAAGAAATGACAAGATAAAACAAAGAAAAATGCCAGCTTCCGAGAACCGGGCTTTCACATCTGTCCTGCTGCTGAACCAGCTATCTTCACAATCAGTTATTAGAGGCAGCCTGCCACTATTCTGATCTACTTTTAACGGCCCACCCGAACTATAGAACTCCTCTTTGTCCACCATACTCCAGCCTATTCATGGTTTGGCATTGGTTGTTGTGTAATATTGGGCCCTTCCGTACCAAAATTAATAGCAGTGCTATCAAGCAAATCTTGCACTTTATGCTTGAAAGCGTGGCAGTTTTCGATATTATGGTCGGGTGCCCGAGAGTGGAATTCACAATGCTCATTAGCGTTATAACTGGGTGGGGGTATCCCTGTCGGAGGAGCCATCGTTCTTTTCTCGACCAACTGTAACCGTAACAAATTCTGAAGAAGCTCAGCGTACGATACTGGTGGCGGATCGAATACCCTTTTCGGCTTCCCATTCTGAATTCTTCGCTGAGCCGGATATTGTTGCCCCTACTGCTGCGGCTGTTGCTGATGTTGCGCGGGGATTGTCACACTTGCAACTTGTTGCGGTTGGTATTGCCTCAATCCCTTATTTCTTCCCCGAGAGCTACATACCGAATTGGCATCTTCCTGTTTTCTACCCCCGAAAGCTTTCTTATTGCTTCCAGCTGAAGCAGACTCTCCCGCTTGAATCTTACCGATTTTTATCCTGTTTTCTATACGCTCCCCCATCAGGATCAACTCGGAGAAGGTACTCATTGAGAAGTTGAGCAGCCGGTCATAGTACACTCCTGAGAATGTCCCTACGAACAAGTCCATCATTTCACGCTCCACCATAGGAGGTTGTACTCTGGCAGCCAAATCACGCCATCTCTGGGCGTATTCTTTGAAGATTTCACTGGGCTTCTGAGAGAGGCTTTGCAGCTGAACCCGGTTAGGGGCGAGATTGCTGTTGTATTGGTAATGCTTCACGAAAGCTTCCGCTAGCTCTTTCCAGCTTTTTATCTGTGTTGGCTCTAGGCTCATATACCATTCCAGCGACGGCCCTGACAAGCTGTCCTGGAAGAAATGCATGAGCATCTTTTCGTCATCTGAATACGCGGACATCCTCCTGTAAAATGAACGAACATGTACCCTCGGGCACGTGTCCCCTTTATATTTATCAAAAGATGGCGCTTTGAATTTCAGAGGTACCCTCAGCCCTGGTACCAATCCCATATTGGACATATCCAGCCCAAGAGCATTCTGGCTGGCTAACCCGTTCACTTTCTCTTCTAGCAATCTCATCCGATGGTTGTCATCCCTGGCTCTTTCATAACCCTCGTTCTGACCAGAGAACACATCCTCCTGACGATCCTCCCAGCGAGGTACTGCATCGTATCCAACATAATCTGCATCACGGCCCGGACCCGTTTGGAAGTACCTGGGGTCATACCTTAGATTGCCCGTCTCTTGAGCGTTGTATGCGCTAGTTCCATATCCACGATTACCATAACCATAGTCACCAAACCCAGCCTTGGTGCCAACAATGTTGCCATACCCCATGTTCACACCATTGAAGCCCTGGTTACCATTAATACCATTCATTCCGACATTCTCAACGCCCCCATTGAAACCCTGGTTGACATTACCCACAAATACCCCATCAGTATTTGCATTGGCATTCATATTACCGGCGTTCCCACCTCCACCTATAGGACCAGTTTCTCCAGCATTCAAACCGTTTACGGGAATAACATCAGCACTTTGACGATTCTCAATTCGGGGAGAAGCAACAATATTTTCACCATGCGGTGTCCCGTTGTTTTCAGCCCGTGCGACTATCGGTTGAACCAGATTTTGCAGCTGCTCTTGTCCTTTGGCGATGGTCTCCATGGTTTGCATGAGCAGGGTCATCTTGTCACGCATCTCCTGCATTTCACTCTGCACGCTGTCCATGATCTTCTTGTGATTAGTTCTGGTAGAGTAACGGTGGACTCTTTTTTCTGCAATCCTGCAATTACCTGGAATGGATGCAGGAGATAAGATACACGGATCACAAACCTGTAATGCAAATATGAGTATGTATGCAAAAATGCAATATGTGCCTGTGCATTGGGGAATATTACTCCCCCCATTCTAGTGCTAATACATTTGATGCAGGGCAGTGCCGTGACAGTGCGGTGACAAGATTGCAAGAAGTTGGAATTCTATCACAGAATAGAAAACAACTCATATATTGAACAGGCCTTCAAAGGCAAAAGTATAACACCAATGTATCACAAGACGAACAAAAGCATGACCTCAACCCATAAGCCGAGTGTACGGAGGATAAGCCTGACAGTCGCTCTTTCCCAACAATGGTTTTCCCCTTCTAGAGATGTGATTCCAAGCGTACTGCAGCTTAGCCAATAAGTCTCCACTCAGGTCACCTGTGAAGTACAAAGATTCCTGTACCTCTTCTGCCTTCGGCGGGCTCTTCAATGCATATCCAAACTGACGAACAAGCAAAGAAGGATTGTAATTGATACATCCTTTCCTCCCAATTAAGGGCACATTTGGATATCCTGCACAGCTAAAAATAATCTCGGAACCCAGCAAATTCCTATCAAACCAAACCATCTCCTCAGAAGTCAATCTCATAAGGCGCTCGGACCAATCAGACTCATTTGCAAGCTCTACGAAAGGACCCTTCTTCGGTAAGTGTTTATCAAACCACATCTTCAATAAAGGCACGCAACAATGAACACTCTTCCCTCGCCGGTTCTCATTCTTGTAATGGAGGGAATGGTAGAAATCCCCAATCAATGTCGGTACTGGATTGCCGGCAGCAAATAGATGAAGTGCGTCAAAGTCAACAAAGTCTGGGAGGTTTGGGAATAACACTATCCCATATATACACAAAGCCAACAAAGCGTTGAATACCACCCAGCAGCCACTCTTGGCATACTCTCGCGCCTTGCTAACCAGAAAGCTAAGAGCGAATCCAGGAATCCCGTACCAAGACGTCACTAACAGTTCAGAAGCATCCATATGCAAAGCCACCGCTAAATCCTCCAACTTCGGTTTAGCGTCAAAATGGATGAACGGGACCTTGTTCTGTACTGGCAAACTAAGGAATTCTGCATATTCCTCCATAGTAGGGCCCATAAGGAAATCTGTAAACGTGAAGCATCTCAAAGCAGGATCGTAAAACTGCAGCAATGTATACAATCCGTTCAAATCATGTGCACTGGGTCTACAAACCAAGCTCAAAAGCCTCCCATAACTCTTCTTGAAACTAGCCCTAACCTCATCATCAGCAAGAGCAATCAAACCCAATAAAGAGTTTACATCCGGAGTGGGCAGCTTATACGCAACTGTCTTCCGCACACTACCCATATCAACAATCAGAAACCCGGAGCACTAGAACAGGGAAGTATGTAATGCACCTGCAGCACAACCACACGTTAATAAAATGCAATGATAAATGGGTATGCAAACAATGCAATGCAAACAGCTGCAACAGGGGATCAAGTGCCCTGAATAAGAAGCCCAAGTCACACCAAGAACAGGTCTCAGACAGACCCTCCAATACTTATCAAACCCTGGTCTCAGACAGACCTCACAAAGAACTCCAGCTTGGTCTCGGATAGACCCAATAACATAACCCACACCTGGTCTCTGACAGACCTAGTAACAGTCCATAAAATATCCACAATCCTGTATCTCATGAGAAATAAACTGGTAGTCTGAAGGTCAAGTTACCTGCATGCCCCAAGTCCCTCTCACAGGTAGATGTCCCTATAACTGGCACAAGGTACGGCATCCTATGCGGTTGTCGGCGTCACAGACTTTCAGGGTTGATGATACGATTCCCAGAAGGAGTGGCATCATCAAATCCTGAAGAGGCCTCACTTAGCCAACTTCCAAATGATCGGTCCCCGGAGTCGACAATCCAACTAACCAACAGCCCACTGCACCCAAAGGGTGAAACAGGAAGTCAACCAAAAGGACCTCGTCCGAGCGTAGATTTCGCGGGAAGCTAGTACATGCAAAGCATGCACACCCCCACTAATCTCTACTCTAATTCTAGGTGCACTCAAGCCCAAGTCCGGCTTATCTCTCAATCATAGAACCCCCATCAAACCCACAATACAACAATAATAATGATAATAAAATGTTGAAATGTAAATACAGAAATGTAAATCCATACAAAGCCCATGACGGGAACACAAGCGCTAGGATTGACTCGCGTAGGGAACCGTTGGAGTCCCCAGCAGAGTCGCCAGCTGCTGGGGATGACCCAGGCAGCTAGGAAGAAAATCCAAGGCGAGACTCGCATAGGGAACCATCGCAGTCCCCGGCAGAGTCGCCAGCTGTCACTACTGCGAAAATCGGCGCCGGCAATACAGAAGAGTCGCCACCGTGCGTTATTTATCCCAAAGGAGGGAAAGGAAACGCTCGAAGTAAACCTAACGCAAAGACGGGAAAAGGTATGGTCATCGCAACCAAAACCTGGATTCGGGAGTCGGTTACGCAAGGGGAAGGTATTAGCACCCCTCACGTCCATCGTACTCGATGGGATCCACGCTTGTTTGTTTGTACGGACTACACTTCTATCTAAACTAACGGATGAGGTCTGAAAAGAAAAGAAAACCTGACTCGGTAAAGCATCACACTTTATGCCTACGTATTCCCGTCTGGAACGAGAAATCAGAGTCAACGTAGTTCGCCTAACTACGGGGGAAGATGGGTGAAGGTTGCTCGCTAGGATATCGCATCCTATGCCTACGTACTTCCACACTGCATGGAAGATCAGAGCAAACGTAGTTCGGGCTACGCACGACACAAGCTGTTCAAGTGTCTTTTATGAAAAATCTCACCTTAAACAAGGGTTTTCTTATTGCAAAAAGGTTTGTGTTTGTTCAAATCTTTTGACGGAAGAAATGAATTGATTTTGTTATAGCCTTTATTAATGTTTTTCTGTTGTTTTGAAGAAAGAAGAGATGACACTCTACAAATCCTAGGGTTGAAAAGGGAATAAAATATACCCTAATGTTATCATACATGGGTTAGCTCCTAATGTCTATCACATCCTCCCTTGAACAAGGAAGAATGGAAGTCCTACGGGAAAGGAAAACGAAAGGAAGAAACGGAAATACAAGTAATAACCGCATACAAGTGAACATGAATATAGCAATGGTAAATGCAATGCAAAGGAGGGAGGATGGTCCGTCTCAACCTCAAGCCCATTAATGGATGGAATAAGAAAATATCAAGTGATCATATGCAAAGAATCGAGTGAAAAACTCCGAATGAAACGCGTAATCCACTATTTGGAATCGCAACATGCTATCATGCAAACAAGTCGATAATCGGGCAAGCTACACATACAAATAACAGCCACCTAAGGGTCTTCCAATACCTCTAACCTATCTACAATAAGAAATATAAACCACGGCGTTCATCACGCAAACACAAAGCGGCCGTTGGAGCCTTAACAAAAATAAAGTTCGTTCGGAAGTCCAAATTACAAGTCCGAATACAAAAATATAAGAAGAATAGCAAAAGGGGCTAAAAAATTCAAATAAAAATCTCCAATTCCCTACATCAAGCCACAAACCAGGGGTGAGAGATACCACAAAAATATCCAAAGATAAATGGTCAAATAAGATGGAAACATTGCAAGATATCTCATGTATACCAAAGGAAAGATTAAAGTGGAGCATGTTAAAGAAAGCATCCAAAACCAATTAAAATGGTACAATAAAATTCCCACAAAAATATATCACAATACCACAACGTGTGTATGAGATCCCTGCAAAAGGATTGACATTTAAATTGTGTTTTGATAGGTCAAAGAAATTCAACAAAATGATAGCACCAGCATTGGCCTTTTTATGACGACCCAAATGTAAAAAATCCAAAGAAAATGTCAAAAATGGTAAAATTATAATTCTAGTTTTATTAAATCCTAGACATCTTAAAGATTCAGCACGAAAAAATGGGGATCAAAAAGACTAATTTTCCTATTTTTTATGATTATTTGAAGTCAGCATATAAAACAGAAAAAATAAAAGAAACATGGCAATAGGAAAATAAAAGAAAATAACATGAATAAATAAAAGTGGCATGAGGCTTATGTGGCCGATTGCGTGGCGCAGTGAGAGGCGTTGGATGAATGGAAGAAACCTTGACTTGGAAATGCATCCGACGGTGTTAACACCTTCTTCTCCAAATCAAAATTTTCAACTTTGTGAATAGTAATCCGCAGCTCCATGAACATGAGTTTTTTGCTACTTTGAAGCACCATAACTCTATCAATAATTATCCGTTTCACACAAAATTTTGGTCAAACTTGAAGGAAAAAATTCAAGGAATCCGAATATGGTCTTAGATTTTCTTGAAACTCTCTCTAACTCCCAAAACGTGGCACCTCAAGAAAAACTCAAGAACCAAAAATTGTCATAAAACCCATCTTTTTTGTACTAGAATCCATGTAGGAGATGAGAGCAATGTAATGCAACAACAATAATGCAAGAAAGACTCATAAATCATGAGTTATGTCGAATTCTTTATACCTCCGAAAAATGGCTTATGGAGCTTCACTCGATCACCAATTCTTTGAGAAAATGATGTGGACACGTCCTATAATTGATGAGGAAGGTGTTTGGATGGAAAGAAAGGAGTGAATTGATGGAAAACAAAAAATCAATTTTCACTTGGAGCTCACTTTAATGGAGTTGTGTAGCTTGGTTCATGCATCAATTATGGCCAAAAAGTGTTGAATCAATTGTAAGAATGATAAGGAATGTATTTGCAATGGTGGAATGAACCAAAAGTGGGAGAAAAATGGAATTGAAAATTTGAGTTTTCAAGTGTAGAAAAATGTGGGAAAAATGGAAAAATGGTGAAGAGAAAAATGAAAAATGAAGATTCAATATGATTTGCAAATGGAGAAAATGGATTCAACATCAACTATCACCAACCTTTTGTCAATCTGAGTTCTATGCATTTCCAAACTTCCATGACCTCTTTTCTAGACTCAAAGTGCCATTTTGAGCAACTTTTATGTTGTGAAGTTTTTCATTTGAAGCTTCCTTGTATGAGTTTTAGGCATAGGCTAAGAATGACCTGTAATTCTCAAATGACCAAAATACCCTTTGCTTGCCAAGGACATAAGTAGAGTTCCACAAATCATATGAAGGCATACCATACCTTCCTAGAAATCTAAGACAATGAGGAACAACTCTCATGTTGACCAGAAATCGATTTGAAATCTCCTTGAGGGGTAAACGTTGCTTGGAAGACAGGCAACTTTCACAGACAAATTTTAGTGTCCTCAGATAACCTGTAACTTGCAAGAACTATAACTTGAGTTCTATAAATCACCTTGATGACTTCCACCACTCAAATTAAAGCTATGAAGATACTCTACAAGTTTCATGTGGACCAGAAATTCATATGAAGCTTGCATCTTGAGTTACACTGCTTTGAAGTTGGACCCAAATCAGGGGATTTTACACTGAAACCCTAATTTGGTAACTCCTCTTCTCCTTGACTCCTGTTGATTTTTCTTTGGCACAACACCACATCCACATCCACATATCAAATAATGAATCCCACATTCTTCAAATGAGCCTTAATGCCTTTCAAATCAAGCCCTTGACCTAGGATTGACCTAGATAAAACCCTAGTTGATTGTCTTCAACTGAGGCTCTTGTAATCATTCCAATGACTTGGCTCATCTTTAAAATGATCATCTAGACTTTCCATGATATCCATACACACTCCATACTCTTGGCTCATAGCTCACACTTCCTCTGATGATCCCCAAATAACCTCAAGATAGGAGAGAATCCAATGATTGATCTGTCAACACTTCAAGGTTCAAATTCTTCCCTGATGACCTGAGTAGTCTTGAATGTGAATGAAACCCTTGAATATGCCCCTTGAGACAAGAATAGTACTTGATCCCCTGATTAAGATTAGCTTGCCTATGCTATGCAATGCAGATGAATACACTATGTACATGATGACAATGCAAATGACTATGCAATTGAAACATAAACCTAGGTTAGAAAAAGGTTGGGCAAATTTTGGGGTGCAACAATATGTGCCATTAGAAAAAACTTGTATGACTTGAAAAAGGCCTTCCCATTTAGGGGACACTTACCTAAGGCTCTATATTTTTGATCCATAGGCAAAATTACATTCCAAACCAATTCTTCTGGTGTGCCAATACTTGCCTTATCAAAATAACAACCATTTCATCCTGTGACCTACCTGGTGTGCCCCACATGCCTCGCTGTGGACAGTCAAAAGGGCTAAATATGCCTTTGATTCACTAAGGAATTTAAGTAAAACTCCCTCAGGAGTATTTTTAAATAACTCATTCCCAGAAGAACATAACTTAAAACACGATACCTGATTGTTCGCTCTGTGGATGCTGTTGGATTTTGCAGATACTCCACTATCGGTTTCCTCAAATCTCCTTCCGTCAAGCTATCTATTATAAGGATTTTGAAATTCTATTTATCAGTGTACCCTAGCTTTCTCGTTTCCAAGTCTGATGGGGACAATCTGGCTGACACAACTCTTCCTCTGACTTCGATTGCATCTTGTAATTTTTCTTTTGAAATTTTATACCCTGAAGCAATCTAAGCCAAATCATTGGTCACTTGATTTTCCAATTAAGGTATATGTCGAATACTAACCATTTCGAATCTTTTCAGTAATTGATTGGCAATTACAAAGTACATGATAAGGTTTTTTTAAACACATTTGTGCTCTTTTGTGATTTTTTTTATGACTAACTCTGAGTCTCCCATTATTTCGACTCGAGTTGTCCCTAATTCCAACAATATCTCAAGTCCGACTATTAAAGCCTCATATTCAGCCTTATTATTCGAACAGAGACCTTCGACTTTATACTTGAATTTTATTGGAATTTTGCCCGGAGAAATGATCAATACTTCTGCATCGGTCCCATCTCTATGGCTAGAACCATCGAAATATAATTCCCAAGGCTCAAGCTCGAGATAGTTTATGTTATTTTCATTCATCGAGTGGTCGACTATAAAGTTTGCTACCACTTGTCCTTTAATAGCCTTTAAAGACATATATGTTAAAGAATATTTAGTTAAAGTTAATGCCCATTTACCAATTTGACTATACAAAATTGGTTTAGACAACATGTGTTTAATGATATCGAAATGAGATGAAACATAAATATCAACTAGTTTTATATAATGCTTTAACTTCGTACAAGAAAAATATAAGCATAAACACAATTTTCCGACTATGCTATACCTAGTTTCTGTATCATTTAAAACCATACTAAGATAGTAAATGGCTCTTTAGAAACCATTTTCATCCTCTTGGGCCAGCATGCTCCCTAAGGTTTTATCTAACGTAGATATATATAACCTCGTGCTCCTATTCTTACAAGGTGGTGGCAGAATTGGAGGATGACTTAAGTAGTCCTTAATTTTATCGAAAGCTTCTTGCTGAGGTTGTCCCCATTCGAACCCTTCCTTGTTGAGTCGAAGTAAAGGTGAGAAGGCTTGAGTCTTTCCGCTAAGATTCGATATGAATCTCCTCTAGAAATAAATATTGCCCAGCAGTGACTGTAATTCCTTCTTTGTTGATGGCGCTTTCACCTTCATTATGGCCTTGGTCTTATTCTGGTTTATTTTAATTCACTTTTGTGGACCACAAATCCTAAGAAATCTCGTGTCTGCATACAAAAGCACATTTGAGAGGCTTCATTTTTAAACCATGTCTTCTCATCCTTTCGAAAGATGGTTGAAGATGGTCAATATGATTCTTCTCTGAAATAGACTTAACAGCAATATCATCAATGTGTATTTGCATAAAAGTCTCTATATAATCATGAAATATCAAATGCATTATTGTTTGATACTTTGACCCAGCATTTTTTAAACCAAAAGGCATCACTACCCATTTGTAAGTGCCCAAGGCCCCAGGGAATCTAAAGGCTGTCTTTGAGACATCCTCTTCAACAATGAAAATTTAGTTATATTCTAAATACCCATTAAGCATACTAAGGTATTCGTGGCCTATGATAGAATCAACTAGCATTTCTGCCACAGGCATTGAATTTCATCCTTCGGGTTGCAGCATTTAAATCTCTAAAATCTATGCATAACCTCAAAGAACCATTCTTTTTAATAACAGGCACAATATTTTCTAACCATTTCACATACCTGGCTGTACAAATGAATTTACATCGGAGAAGCCTTTCGACCTCCTCTTTGATCTTCGAAAGAATTTTCGGTGCAAACCGCCTTGGATTCTGCTTGATGGGCTTCTTTCCAAGCATGATGGCAATTTCAATTTGACTAGATCTCTGCTTAAACCAGGCATTTTGTCATAGTCCCACGCGAAACAGTCTTTAAACTCCTTCAATATTTGGATCACTTTGACCTTGAGTTGTGGGCTGATGTTGGCACTTATGTATGTTGGCCTCTTTGTTGCCCTCTCTCCTAGATCGATTTCTTGAAGTGGATCTTGCGCTAGCATCTTGATACTGGCTGTCAACGGATCCTTCTTGTAACCCAAAGGCTCGTCATCATATATGGCATCGAGCCTCTGGCCTTGTTGTTTTTCCTAAACCTTATGAGGTGATTCTTGATCGAAGTCTTTACCAGGATCTCCTTTGTATGATTCTTGGTTGGCTTCGACAGCCATATTTTTCACTTCAGCCTCTAAGGCTGCTTGTAAGTTATTTTTGATTATGTAAGCCGAAATCTTTTTAGCACTTCGAACTCAGTCATCATCACTGAATTCGCTTCCCTAAACTGTTGAGGTTATCCCAGATATACCAAGGTATGAGAGGTTTTCTTCTCCTACCACCTCTCTATCCCATCGAAAACCATGGACGAGATGTAAATACAATGAATAGTGAACGTCATTTGTTGCGGTGAGAATATGATATCAAATTATTGATTAATTTAAATCGCATCTTTAGTTCACAACCGGTCTTTGATTTATCCAAAGGAAAGGTTAAAGAAAGGAAAAACCTATTTTTGCATCGTAAACACAATGCGGGGAGAGATCTAGGGTTCAGGGGTTGGTTATGCTTAGGGAAGGTATTAGCATCCTAAACTTCTGTAGTACTCTACAGGAACCCCTTGTTTAAATATGCTATTGCTATGGTTATTAGCTTAAAGGGTAATGCTAAAGGGTTAAAGGTAAAGAAGGACCTAAAGGGTTAGTCATAAGTATACTCGCCAAGACTCGCATATTGTGCCTACGTATCCGAGGTAGGGGATAGAATCAGAGTAATCGTAGTTCCCCTCAAAGACGAAGGAAGAGGAACTTCTTGACTATGGTCAAGGTTTCAGGGGGAAGTAAATGTTCATATGGAAGCACTCACGTGGAGTGCGGCGACTCCTATTCTACGTTGAAAAGTTAAGTTGAAAAGGGTGTAAGTAAGTATTCCACGGCGGGAACTTACATGGAGTGCGGCGACTCCTAATCCTAAGGCTAGGATAAAGGGATGGATGTCCACGGCAGGACGCCTAAGCATGAGTACGGAGACTCAAATCCTAAGGCTAGGAAAAGGTTGAGGGTGTGTCTACGATGGAATGCCTAAGCATGAGTACGACGACTCGGATCCTACAGCTAGGATGGGGTGAGGGTGAAGGCATTGACACGAGGGTCAAACGGTAAACCTTTCCTTCGGAGGGGGATAAGCGGGCAAAATAAAGCAGTGATAATGGGAAAATGTAAACAGTGATATATGAGTAGTAATGAGATAAAGAAATGCAAATAAACCAAGCATGGTTAAAGGTTAAAATAGAATCGAGAAATGATGTTAGATACGGATTATGGGAATGATTGAGTGGTATTGGTGAATTGGACTTGATTAGAAATTAGAAGTTCATTGTTTTTAAATGTTTTTGTGAGAAAATTATTGAATTAAGTCTAAGTTAAAAAGATGTTAGAAATTAAATTAAATTTGAAAAGAGGAATTAAACTAGTTAATCTTAAATTAAATAAAAGAGTTTATTTATTTTTAAGAAAAATGAATTAAGAGTGAATTAAAAAAGTTCTAAGTTATTTTATAGAAAATAAAAGTGTTTTTGGATTTTAAATAAATATTTATTTTTTATGGGTTTTAATTATTAAGGAAAAAGAATGAAATTAGATAATCAAATTTTAACATTTTCTTAAAAAAAAGTTAATTAAAACCAAAATTTTTGTTATTTATTTTTATTATAAAAACCTAATTAATAATTAAAATTATTATTTTTATTATTTTAAATTTAAAATTCATTTTTTATTATTAATTAATAAATTTAAACATTTCAGTTTTTTTTTAGGTTAGTAGTTAGTAGTTATTATTAATTAATAAATATTACAAAAGAAATAAAAAATCAAATAAGAATGGGTTGGGCATGTGTCATGACCCCCAGGACCCAACCCGGGTCAGAATAAGAGAAGGGGAAGGGTGAAAACCCTAGCCCCAAATGCCCAAACGGCGTCGTTCTCCTTTGTTCTCTTATTTGAACCTTTTTTTTTCTCTCTTCTTCCACCGTGCGCGATTCTCTCTTCTCTGCTTGCATGCAACCTCTTCCGCTCCTTCGTTTGCACCCTTCTTCTTCTTCTATTCTGAAACACAATGAAAAAAAAGGGAAAATGTTAATGAGGTGCTTACGGTTGGATTTGTTGGTTTTGGCTTTTGCGGTTTCGTGATGTTCGTGATGATTTTGTTGAACTGTTTGCAGTTTTCACGATGATGGTGATGATTTTCGTTGGTTTGTGATTCCCGTTTCTGGGTTTTGAAGGTTGTGATTTGAGGATTTGTGATGTTTTGGGTTGTTGGTGGTTTTTGGCGAGGATGAATCGTTGATTCTGAGCCTTTTGAGTTTTATGGTTTTTCGGATTTCTTACGAACTGTGATGTTCGTGTTGGGTTTGCTGTATTTTCGTTTGAGTATTTTTTTTGCTATGATGACATCCCTTTGTTCTGAGCTCTCTTCCTCTTTTTATAACCCAAAACGATTTGAAAAGTCTTAAAAGTCTTCCCTTTTTTGGTTGATCTTGTTAGAAATGATTTATGAGTTTTCCATTTTTATGATTTTGGCCTTGATGGTGTTTTCCGTTTTCGGCTTGATTTGTCTTATTATTGATGAACTCCTGTCATTTCGGATTTTTGATGATGATAACTTCCCATTTTCGGATTGTTGAATGATGGTGATATTAGTTGTTGTTACTATTTTCCACTTTCGGAAGTTTTATTGATGAAACCCGTTTACAGCTTTGGCCTTGCTTATGACGGTTGTGTTGTTTGTTGTCTTATTTCCTTTTTTTGGATTTGACTTATTGATGACAGCTGTTTTGGAAATATTTGGACAGTGTTTGGCCTGGGAAAAATCCGTTTTCTTTTTCTTCATTCTTCTTTCATGGACTAAGAACTGATGTTGCCTGGTCTTAGAACATGCAAGTTGGTGACAGTTTTACCGTTGCCCTTGCTTTGCCCAGTGATGATCTTGAATCTGATGGCTGTAAAAATTCAAAGTCCTTTCCTTTTTGAAATTCTGTCTTACTGATATTTCTTATTGTTTTGCAGAGATTTGTTGAAGATAGCAAGTATGGAGACAAATTTGAAGGCTAGAAGATAATAGTCTTAGGATTAGAAATTGTGAAAAAAATATTGTAACCTTGAATATTGTAATGAATCCACATGACTTGTAAGAACCCAATTTGTACATTGTATCCTTGAATTTTAAATCGAAACCAAAGCATAATGAAATCTCATGAACTTTTTATAAACCGTGAACCTTTGAATTTCAAGTCTTAGAATTCCATCTTGTAGATTTTCGAAATTTGAACTCTCTTGCATCTTGGAATAATATCCAGATTTTAAAATTAGAACATAATGGAACCACTTGGATTTGGAAAAGAACAAGAATTTTGATTTTCACTTGAAAATTACTTGTATAAACTTAATTCCCAATTTCCATCCAAGTTTACCGTTGTGGTCCATAATCCAAACTATTTCGCGCAACAGCTAAGAATCCAACTCCACAAATAACAACAAATTATAACCTGAGATGTTCTTTGAAGTTGAGAATAACACTTGTAATACCACACACCGTGAAAATTTGAACAATTCTTGAATGACCATCCATAACTTGTTGGGGACTAAGAGTTCAACCAAATGCCTTCATGACCTCTAAATATTTTTCAGCAACTTATCTTCACAAATCAAAACAAATAAACTGGTTAATTGGTTAGCTAAAACGAAAGATGACTTAAATGATATGCGAATGATCAATGAATATAAGGGTAAAATTTGGGGTACAACAGTTGCCCCTATTTAAATAACTTCTCCGGATGATTTGAGCGATGAAGCTCAAGAAATCATGGTGAAAGCGATTTAAATACAGATAACCAAAATTTTTTTCCCTTAGATGCAGTGATATGCAATGCTATGGACAAACAGAACTAACTAAAATGCTGACAATGCTATGAATCTAATATGATGCATAAAGATGGAAATGATAAATGCAAAGATGTAGACGAAACGACAACACAGGGGAAAGACGCAATGAGTAACCACTCACAAGGGATGATAACGCGTTGGGGGACAACACGAAACTGGGGAAATCTAAAGTGATGGACCAACAGATTCAAGCACGACCAGTTGTCACTTTAGAAACAAAGATAAGAAGAGATCCTCAATGGAGATGGCATTGGTGAGACGACCTCTACTAGGGAAATATCCAGAGTAGTTTCCCAACAGGTTCAAGCATGACCAGCTGACACTCTAGGATAAAAGGGTAAAACAGGATCCACGTGGCAGTAGGATCATGTAAACAAAAATGCTAGAGTCTTCAGGTAAGAATAAAATCCATGCTTCTGGAAATCCCTTAAACGAAGAGATCGAGCGGGATCTTCAGGAACCATCAGAAAAGATACAAGATAAAAACTCTTCTGTATGCCAAAATAATTGGACTTCAATGGGGAACTGCCCTGATAAGTTTCTCGAGAGAGACTGTCACTTATCGTTGCAAGGGACTTACATACCAAAATTGGATATGCTTCTCAAATAAAGAGACTACCACTTATCTGAAAAGATAACCATGATAAGCTTCACATGGCAGACTGCCACTTATTTGGGGATACGGATAAAATGATAAGCTTCTCGGGAGAGACTGCCACTTATCTGGAAAATGCAAGAATGATGAGAACAATTTGGTGTATATCTTTCACTTTTCTTGTTGTATATGGAAATAATGAGACACAATGAATATATATGATGCCTTGACCAAGTAATAGAAAATAATAGCATTTCAAACCATGATAGATCAAAAAAATATGCATAAGTAACCGAATGGTCGACATATGCTAAATGGGTGGTCGACCTGAGCAGACTCGAGAGCAAAACAATGCAAAAATATAAGTTATGTGTTGTCCGGAACGGGGCCATGCACCGACGTAAGCTTTCTTAAAATAGGCAAATAGAAATTCTTACAGTATGAGTCGACCCAAGGGTCGACGTGCGCATACCCGAGAGCAAATGAATAAAAATAAACTTTTATGAGTCGATCTAAGCAGGGCTTTGAGTCGACTCATCCACCTGGAACTCCTAAAATGCAATTTTGCTCATGTTTTGATCTACCTAACCTATGTTTATGCAATCCTAAGTTTCCTAATAAGATCAAATAGACACAAAACATATATGACATGCTCTTATATGTATAGACACATGATTTTAGACTATTTTGTGCATTGTAAAACACGAGCGCAAACTAACATGCGATAATACCGTCCAAATTTCAACGTACGAGATACTACATGATTTGACATCATTAAAATAAGACTAAGTCACCTTGCCCTCACAAGAAAGTGATATGAGAATGAAACTTTACAGAGTGATAGTTGTTGACGATTGTGGTTGAAAGAGATTTTTATGTAGAGATTGAAATGGCGGGAGATTCTAACTGAATTAGGGCAGAGGTTAGGGCAATGTAGTTAGGAGTTAGGGCAGGGGTTAATGTTAATTAAATTCATGAGAAAAGTTGTTATCTAAGTTAACAGAGTTAGTATCAACTGTTAGTTGGTTTAAACTTAACAATTAGTGAATTAGAAGTCTGTTGAATTGGTTAATGAACTGTTAAATGGGAATTTGAAATGGTTAGTCAGATTAGTGAACTTGTTAGGAAATGAACTAGTGTGTTTGGGAGGTTTGTTGATGTTTGGGTTGTTAGTAGGTTTAGTGATAAATGTCTGCATGCATCTGACATTCTTGGCATTATTTAGAAAACTCAGTGCAATCCTTCAACATAGTAGGCCAATATATTCCTTGTTAAAATAATAACTACTTCATTTTATGGCCCACTTGATGAGACCCACATGTCCCACTATGTACATTCGACAAGGCTAAATATGCCTTATTTTCGCTAAGGCACTTGAACATAACTCCTTCAGGTGTCTTCTTGAACAATTCATTTCCCACAAGAGTATAACTCAATGAACGATACATGATTTTTCTTTCTGCAGATACTGTTGGATTCTTCAAGTAATCCACTATTGATTTTCTCCAATCTGTGTCTGTCAAGTTATCAATAAGCAACATCTCAAATTTTTCTTTGTAAGCATAGCCCAACTTCGTCATTTCTAAATCTGACGAAGATAATCTGGTTGCCATTACTCTTCCTCAAACTTTGATCGAATCTTCCAACTTATCTTTTGACACCTTGTATCAAAAAGCAATTTGAGTCAAGTTATTAGTCTCTTGATTCTTGAGTTGAGGGATGTGTCTAATGTTTACAAGTTCAAATTTTTGCAATAGTTGATTTACTATTACAAAATACATTATCAAATTTTCTTTGACACATTTATACTATTTAGTTATCTGCTTAACAACCAATTCAGAGTCTCCACCTATTTCGACTCTAGTTTCCCCCAATTCCAATAAAATTTCAAGACCAGCTATCAAAAGCTTCATACTCAACTTCATTGTTTGAGCAAGCACCATCTATCTTATACTTGAATTTTGTTAGGAGAAATAATTAAAACTCCAATACAAGTTCTATCTTTATGGCTAGAGCCGTCAAAATATAATTTGTATGGCTCAAGTTCCTGATAATTTTGGGGAGTTTCGACCAGTGCATGTTCAACTATAAAGTCTGCAACCACTTCTCCTATCATAGCCTTTAAAGGCTTATAAATTAAAGAATATTCAGTCAAGGCAAGTGCCCATTTTTCAATTCGACCATCCAGAATTGTCTTAGATAGCATATGTTTAATAATATCAAAATGAGATGAAACATAAACATCAACATGATTTATGTATTACTTTAACTTGGTACTTGAAAAGTACAGACACATACATAATTTTTCCACTATGTTATACCTAGTCTCTACATCATTGAGATCCCGACTAAGATAATAAATGGCTCTTTCGACGCCATTTTCATCCTTTTGAGCAAGCATGCTCCCTATGGTTACATCAAATGCAGAAATATATAACCTCATACTTTTACTTCTACAAGGAGGTGACGCAATTGGAGGACGAATGAGATATTCTTTAATCTTTTCGAATGCTCCATGATGTTTCTACTCCCATTTGAAACCTTCTTTTTTTAGCCGAAGGATGGGTCAAAAGGCTTGAGTCTTGCCGCTTAAATTTGAGATAAACCTCCTAAATAAATTTATCTTTCCCAAAAACAAATGTAATTTCTTCTTTGTTGATTGCGTTTTCGCCTCCGTGATGGCCTTGGTCTTATTTTGGTTGATTTCAATCCCCTCTTGATGGACTACAAAGCCCAAAAATCCTTTGCACTTCAGAAGCCTTTCGATCTCTCCCTTGATCTTCGATAAGATTTCTGGTGCAAATCGCCTTAGAGTCTGCTTGATTCGCTTTTTACCAGACTTTATAGATAGATTCAACTCCACTAGTTCGCTGCTCAATCTAGGCATCTCATCGTAGTCCCAAGTAAAGCAGTCTTTGTACTCCTTTTAATAATTGGATCACTTTGACTATGAGTTTTGAGCTAAGGTTGGCACTAATATATGTTGGCCTTTTATTTGCCACGTCCCCCAGGTTAATTTCTTCTAAAGGATCTTGTGCCAAAATTTTTATATTTAGTGATATTAGATCCTTTTCAGATCCCAAAGGCTAATCATAACAGATGGCATTGAGCCTTAAGCCTGTTATATAAACTGGTAACTTATCAGGTGGCTCTGGTTCAAAATCAACGTCAGGCCTCTCAAGATGCACTTCTCTTTCATTGGCTTCGACAACCATGTATTTGACTACGGCCTCAAGGGTCACTTTCAACCTATTTTTGGCTATATAAGCCAAAATCTTTTGCAAAATGATGGACTCATAGATAATAACTGTCTTCGTTCGCCTAACAAGTCGGTCGGTGTTCTTGTACCCCTTCAAGCTCCTTTTCATATATCATGATTTCTATATCCCGTCGAAAGCCATGGGTTAGGTTCAAATTGGGGGAATAAAATGCCTTATCTTAAGGCATGTATGCAAACCCAACTAGGCTGCAAGGTAATATGTTTGCTAAGTTCTTGTCGAAATGACTCTTGTCAACATGGTTAACTTCTGCCATAAAATAGCTTTGGTTAACTTCAATATTCTCCATTATTCCGTCCTCTTGCTAGATCGAAATTCTTTGGTGGAGCAAAGAGGGTACCACCCCTATGGCATGTATCCATTTACGACCTAAGAGTAAGTTGTAGTTGGCTTTTGATGTTATAACCATGAACAAAGTTGGCCTAGTAATGGATCCAATTGTCAAATCAACTTGAATAAACCCCAGAGTGTGACCAATATTCCCTTCATAATATGACAAGAGCATGTTATGTGGCCTTAAATCAATATCAAACTTGCCAATCCTCTTCAGCATGAAGTGTAGCATTAAATTAACTACTGCTCCACCATCAACTAGAATTTTTTATACTCTAGTATTCACAATCATTCCTCTAATTAACAAAGATTTCAGATAACTTCTTCTTCCCACATCTGGCCTTTCAAAGAAAGCATTTTGTTCTTTGGCACATGCATTATTCATCAGACAGTGACAAACTGGCCTGTGTCGAGCCATTTCTACTTCATCAACCTCTTCAGCCTCAATCACCTGGTCATATTCCAATAGTAAACTGATACCACATTGTAATTGATATTGAATGAATATTCTTCCTCGGAGTCAAAATCATTTGTCAGCATGCCATCTTCTTCTATTGGTTGCTCTGACATTTTCTCTTTGGATCCTTCCCCTTTAGAAGATAAGAGTTTTCTCTCCATTAGTTTCCTCTCTTCAACTTTATCTTTGGCTTGAGTTTGGTTACTACTTGATTCCTCCATTCTATTTTTAGCAGCTTCTCTTTCAGCTTTCCTCCTTCCCTGCTGCCTTCTCAGCTTTCCTTTATAATTTTCGTACCCATACGTCTGCTGCCTGGACACCTGAAACTCCCAGTGATAGCATACTGAAGATCCCCTACCAACTTCAAAACTTCTTCACTTCTCTTGGCATTGATCTCTTCTTTCAGCATGCCTCACCCATTCATCCCTTGGGGCACCAACAGTTGGATTAAATGTGCTTGGCCTACTTTCTTGGAGATTTGGGCCTCTATGTTGTTGTCTGCGATGAACTCCTCTTTTTTTGAAGACGTATTGATTTCTGGTATCCTTCTAGTTTCCCATTTAATAGGCTATTTGAACTCTTTCCAAATTCTCAGTAGCCTTCCTATCGAACACAGAACTACATTTGGGGCACAACATCACATCAGACTTATTTTCTTTTGGAAACGATAGAGGAATTCGACCAGGTTATCATCATTATTTGGATAAGAAACCCTCATATGGTCCTCATTTCACTAGGTGCTTTCTTCATCTACTTCCATGCCAACTTCTTCACTTACTTCGACCATGTTGATCTCCAAGTTAGGACCATCAGTAATCCCAACCTTTTGCAACTTGACACTAAGGCCCTTAGTAGCCTCAGTCATTTCGACTTCATGTTTGAAACCTTCAGTAGTTTCAACCATGGCGCTTTTCTTACCAAGATATGTAATGGCCTCGATCATGTTGACATCTACAGGCTCAGTATATTGGGCATTTCCATCTGTAGGAGATCAAAACCAATTTCCATTTGGGCTTTTCCCTTGTCTCTGAACTTTAGCCTCCCGTCCTTAATCGCATTCAGCATAAGATCCTGGAAAAAAGCATTGTGAGGTCTTGTGGCATAAAAGTTTATGATATTTACAAAATCCTTTTTTATTCTATTGTTATAACGGTGGTATCTTAGCACCAGGTGGTACTATAATTTGGCCATTTTTAACTAATAAGTCAAAAATCTCATCACACTTTGACAGCCAAAATCTCATCACACTTCGTGCCATTATTCTTTCGACTATGACAGCCAAATTATTCTCTCCTGCTATATGATCTCGTCGAACTCACTGAACCACTTCATTAGTGTCTTGGTCACGATTGACCAACACAACCCTGGGTCGCTCGACTTCCCTAGGCACTGTTGTTCGACCACTTTGGGTTCGACACCTTGGCCCTGGTTAACCTTGTCCGCATTCGGTGTAAACTGTTGGGCCTGATTAATTGTTGGTTCTTCTTCCGAAATCTCTCCTTGTTTTTCCACTAGCCATGTTGGTCGTGGTTATACAGCAGGACGAACAAGCGCCTTTGGAGCGCCAAAGAAATCTGCAATTCGCGCCATTTGCGTGACTAATTGCTGATTAGTCTGGGCATTTTACTGATTAGTTTGGGTAGCATTTTGGATTAAATTATTGAGTGTCATACCCATCTATTAGGAAAGCATATGCATCATCTCATGTTTTCTTTCGTCCGTTTGCGGCCTTAATACTTCCACAAAACTTGTAGTAAAAGCAAACATTGGCTAGGCAAAAAATTATGTTCCCAGGGGTTGGGTATTTTGACCAAGATTATTGACAGACGATCCCGACCTTGGCAACAGCAAATACGTAGTTACCATTGGGTCAGTAAATGTTGGTGCACTATTATGCAAACTTGCCATCACTGATGTTTGCATACCTTTTGGTTGTTCGTGACCAATCATAGGCATTGTGAATCCAAGCACATAGGGTGTGAAACCACTAGGCACTACTGGTCTTGGAGTCACTGGTTGACTCTGCATTCTCACAGGGGATAATATTGTTCCACTTTGGGTACTTGACGGTATGACTGTCATACTCATCATCGAAGGTATCACTTCAGTCACAATCGATGCGGCTGTGCTTTCCCCTGTCGTCTGAGAATGTTGTTCTCCCTTGTTATTTGATGGGTTAACCATTCTCCTAACATATTTCCTTAGCAAAGTTTCGCTATTTCTGGCTATCCTACCACTTTTCAATCTCATGCAACAAAGTTTGAAAATTGTTTTCTGTATATAAAAAACTAAAAATTAAAACAACTAAGCACAAGGATCCCACCGGGTGTGCCAATTTGTTTACCGTGAGTTTTGGTAAACAACCGCTAGTCCTCCAAAATTGATATTATGGTTACTTATAGGAACGACAAGATTGATCCTAGGACATTTGCGCATAGTTTTCTTAACTTTTCTTGATAATGAGTATTTCGACACTGGTTTGTAACTTTAAAGTATTGCAAGAGTAATTTATAAAATATAAGGAAATGAAGAATGATTTCGACTGAAATTTAAAAGGTATGAAAATAAAATTAACGTAAATGACTTGACATTGAATGAAAATATGATGATTCATACGTACATTTCACTTATCAACTCTTTTCTCAAAACACTTAGATACTTTGAGTAATATGAGTTTTGTATATAATCAAACACCCTGAATCCTGATACTAGGACCCCTATTTATACTAAATTGATAGTAACGGTAACGAACGGTCCCCTCTACAGAGAATGACACGCTCTTGCTTGCACGTGTTTCGCCCTTCACAGGCATCTACGCATCCTTCAAGAAACTGATAAGGCTAAAAGAAACAGTTAATCAACGTTATCTCAAATTATCTCGTCGAAGTCATTATCAGACTAGGTCAAAAATATTCTAAGTCCTAGAATGATATCACCCTATAGAAGTGAAAAACCCCTTCGCCAAATTCAGTTTAAATCCTTCTTAGCGTCAAAATTCCAGTTAACAGTTAGATAGTTTTTTGTAAAAATAAAATTAATTACATTGCTTACACATAATATTAATAAATAAATTTGTTTACAAACCATATTGTTTACAAAAAATATTACATCATTTACATTGAATATTAAAGTAAGAATGTTGTTCTTCATCGTCACCACTATCGGTGAAGAACAAATGTTGGATATTTCAGTGAAGAAAAAATGTTGGGGATCCTCGTTTCATAGATTAAATGTAATATATTCTATATGACTTGCATTCATTTGTTTCTGATATAAAATTAAAAAAAAAGTTAAGTACATAAAATAAATATTCAATTATATGAACACAAACCTTGAACCCAAGATGATTTTCTGCACTTGCAATCCATCACATAAATTGTTGGCAAAGCAAATACACTATCACCATCCACATATTAAATAAACCTAACTTTTTTCTGCACTTGCAATCTATCACATTGATACTTTTACGTTGCAAAATCTCATGTCACTCTAACTACACATAGAGTTTCACAACAACGTTTCTTGTGGATTCACTACTATCTAAATTAAAAACTCATAATGCTTTTATAATGAGGGTTTTAGGTTTCACAAGGATCACTAATGACAACTCTTAAGCATTGATAGTCATTAAATGGATAATGAAGATTTATTTAAGGACAGTGAAGAAACCGAAAAACCAAGTTAATATGTTACCTTGGTTATTACTTAAAACCGAGGTGATAAATCTTTATTTTTTATATTTAAATTGTTTACAAAGAATATTAAAATAATTTACTTAACCAAATTAAGAGTTTGACAATGGATTCTTGGAGAACAACCTAGATGAGTTATGTGTTCTAAACAAGAGAAATTTTTTATATTTACATTGTTTTCAGATTTCTAAATAGTTATATGTTCCTACCAAGAGAAGTTTTTTTCTACACTTACAATTCATCCCAAATTGTATTGAGAAAATGTTTTCATGCCAAATGCTTTCACATGAAGAAAAAAAACATGAAAAAGAAATGGATGCATGCGTTTAGTAATAAATTTTCAATATTGTCAACCGAGGAAAGCAATATATTTCTCAACGTTTTCTTTGATTGACAACATAGGAATGTTATTACATAAATACAACAACAACAACAAAACACCATTATGTGACATAGATTACAAGAACAAAAAAAATATTTTGCTCAAGATAGAAGAACATTAAAGGTTTTTTTTGCCTTGCAATCCATCCCAAAGAATGATGTTTGGGGAGACTTCATATTAGTAAGGATTAGGGTAAATCTGTTAACAGTGCTTTTATAGTAAAATAGTGTTATTTTATACCTTGGTTAAATAGTAAACTGAAGGGTTAGAATTTTTTTACACTTATAAATAAATAAAATCATAAACTGCGATAGCTGGAAATCAAAGCTTATACTGAGTTGTTTTTTTCACCTCGATTTTTAAATATATTTTTTTTAATAATAAAAAATAGCGCGCCTTGCCTTTATACCTCAGTTTTCTATTGTTCGAGGTGAAAGTTTCGTCATAAAAAGTGTTATTTATTCTAGTGATATAAACTTCCATGCTATCTCATAGGACATTATATAAGATATATTTAAATCCCTTTGATAAGTGGCATTTTAGCATTTTTACTAGCATGTAAGTGACTATAACTCTATTCTCATATGTTGGAGTGGAGAGGTTTAAAATTTTGTAATCGATACATACCCTAACATGGTCATTCTTCTTCATTATCTGAAAAATATTTGACTACTATTTTAGAAACCTAGTTTCATATGTAGCTTGATTTTAGGATTCTTTATGTTTCAACTATAACCTCGTGAAAGGTCAATGTAAAAAAAAAATTGTACTGCTTGATCAGCTCAACCAGTTGACCCATTTCGTCCTTAGTCAAGAATCCACAAATTTTATTCTACAAGAGTTTCTAGATTAAATTCAATAAGAGAATATGCTTTAAAGATTGTCAATTTCTTTTGGACCAGTGATTCGACTGCTTCATCCTTGTTCCCTCATCTAATTCACCTTCACTTTTGTTGTCATGGAACATGGCATTTAACATTCTAAATTTGGCTCCTAATATATCTAGTCGATCCAGTAATTCTCTTAGCTCTCTGATGGTGAACTAACACTACTATAAAATAGACCTTTCGTAACACCATATTACAACGGTCATCCTATTAACCGTGGTAATAACTCTTTTTAGGGAATTCTTTTCGTATTTACTAAAAGACATTTCACTATGGTCATATTTAACAACCGTAGTGAAATGTACCTAGAGTGAAAGGGCACGACACTGTCAATTTTTTTTAATGTTCAGACGTTTAAAAATATAAACATATTTTTTGTGTGTTTATTTTTTTTCTTAATTTAAATTTTATATAAAAAAAATTGAATGAAATAGTTGTGCAAAATACCATATAACAGTTAATAAAAAAGAAGTTAGTAAAAGAGAAGTTGAATTTTAAAATAAAAAACAAAAGGTATAATTGAAATAAAATTAGGCTACACCACGTTTTCCCTTTATATATGTTATAGATTTTTTAATTTAAATTTTATATTAAAAAATTGAATAAAGTAGTTGTACAAACTACCATATAACAGTTAATAAAAAAGAAGTTAGTAAAAAAGAAGTTGAATTTTAAAATAAAAAATAAAAGGGTATAACTAGAATAAAATTAGGCTACACAAAATCCAAGTTTTCCCTTTATATATGTTATAGAATAGATTTTTTAATTTAAATTTTATATAAAAAAATTGAATAAAATAGTTCTGCAAACTACCATATAACAGTTAATAAAAAAGAAGTTAGTAAAAGAGAATTTGAATTTTACAACAAAAAACAAAAGGGTATAATTGGAATAAAATTAGGCTACACCAAATCCAAGTTTTTCCTTTATATATGTCATAGATAATGAGCTTGACCTTGTATATCACCACGGTTCTTATAATCAACTGTAGAGTAAGGTGCAATCATTTCATCATGGTTCCTATTATCAACTGTGGTGAAAGATGTTACATATTTTTATATATACAAAATTATCTCTCGATTCAATACATAACAATCATCTCTCTCAAAACAAAACCCTAACATCTCTTTCACTCGTCTCTCTCAAAATAAAATCCTAATATCTCTGTCACTCGTCTCTCTCATGTAGAAACCTCAAACTTATGCAGCTAACTCGTATTCTTCGAGGTTACCTTTGTTGCATAAACTCTTATCAAATGACTATCTTACAGATTCATCTTCACAATAGTTTATGTTTCAAAATCTATTTATGTATTATTATTTACGTTTCAATAGCTTGTTTCATAATGTTTGAACTTTGAGTTTGTTTTGATTTGTAGGCATTAATGCTTTGCTAAATAACGAGGATGAAGTTAAAGTGAGTGCTAAAAACTTGTGTGAAAGACTCATAATGACATCCATTTAAAATTAACACAAGTTTGCAATTCTCACTTCAGCTTCATTCTCATTTCATTATGGATGCTATTATGGGACAAGTACGTTTCTGAAATATTCTATGAGTTAATATGTTGTTGTTATTAATAATAATTGTATATTATATGTAGTTTATGTTACGTGTTGATGATTTTGTTGTTTTTAGGTAAAAATATTGTTTAAATCCTTTAAGTTATTTTAAAATATCAAGTTAGTCCTTTAAGTTTTATTTTGTAACGCTTTGGTCCTTTATGTTAAATAACATTTGCGTCGTTGACCTTTTTAAAAGTCTTTGTTACAATAAATTACAGACGCATATACCATTTGAACTGGTTTTTCGCGCTGATCACGAATATATAATTAAGTTTGCGTTTGATTGTGTATTTTGGTTGGATTGAACGATTTTTTTATTATGTATTTGTCCACTTTTCCCTGATTCTCATGAAGCGTAACTTGTTTAATAAATTTGATTGCATATTCGTGATCAGCGCAAAAAACCAGTTCAAATGGTATATGAGTTTGCAATTTATTGTAACAGAGATTTTTAAAAAGGTCAACGACGCAAACATTACTTAACATAAAGGACCAAAGCGTTACAAAAAAAAGAACGTAAATGACTAACTATATTTTAAAATAACTTAAAGGACCTAGACATTATTTTTTCCTTATTTTTAATAAGAGTTGTTTGTTACATCTTGTATTTTGTTTAAGGTTTGTTGTTGATGAATGTTGTTGTTATTATTTGTTTAAAAGATGAGATTATTATATCTTATGTGGTTTGAGTGTTTTTTCAACCCCTTACTAAATATATAACTTTTTCAAATTGCATTAAAAAATTATAATATGATAGATAATGTTATATTAGAAAACAAGTTACCTGCATTTCACTATTTAACTATTAGAACTTGGTTTAATGTTTCTAGTTCTTCTACCGCCCATTTCTCCCGCTCTAATTTTGTTTCCAAAGTAGATAAATATTTTGCAAAATAAACTAGAGGTGAAGGAATGAGAGGTTGAAGAAGTAGGAGCATTAAATCAACTTTTAACTGTTAAATAACAAAATATGGATAAAGAGTTAAAGAATTCTTGTCTAGCATTGAACGTGTAACTTGTTCTTCTAATATAACTTGATTTGCCATATTATAATGTTCTAGATCAGATTGAAAGGTCATATGTTCAGTGAGTATTGACGAAATAAGTATTCTACATAATTTTTAATAAACTCAGTGTATATATCACAACGATTGTTTATCACAACCGTTGTTAAATGTTATGTGTTAAAAATATCACAACAGTTGTTTAAAATAACTGTTGTGATAGGTAGTGCGCTACATAACTTATAACCACAATTGCATGACCATAGTGTGAAATGTCATACATACAACCATCTCTTATCTCATAATGGTTGATCAGACGTGGTGATATCCATTTTACAACCATTATAAAATAAGTTTTACATAGTAGTGTAATCATTGAGAGGTTCATCAAAGAGTTATAGAGGCTATACCCATAAAGCTAACCATCTTTATGGGGTTTAGATTGAATTCTCCATGTTTTTTCCCATGTTAAAATTGATATAAGATTAAGAACAACACCCTAATCCATAAAGACTCTATTGAACATCTTTTTTCAATGAAACTTTGATAAACAACAAATAGATGTTTAATGATTTCTAGTATATGGATTTTTACTTCCAATGTAAAAACTTATTTTTACTCTATTCTCAATAATATCATCCAAATATTTCAAAGTCAATAGTAAATTTATTTAAGGGTAATTTGGAATTTACCTATTTTGCTTACTCAAATTGATAATACAGACACCAATGTCTTAAAGTCATTTTGGAAGTTAAACCTTAAACATGAGTCGCTTGTGGTGTTTCCAAACAAGTCTTCAATGTTCTCTGTCCTATCTTACCAAATATCAAAAATATCTAAAGCTCTACTCTCAGCTACTTTTTCATCAGCAATCCAGATTTTTCTCTACCTCTTTGTGATTTTTCTTCCTTCAAATGTTTCTCAACCCAATATCATATTCCCTTTTTAAATTCTTCTATCAATGTCCTCTCATGCTAGCTCCTCTTCAAGACTGAAATTTTCTAAAGGCCACAACTTGCTCAAAGGTATCCTATAATATCCCTTAGTTTATTTAATTTATAATATCATATGAAGCTTTTATATGACACTAATGAAAATAAGATTTCTTTTTCATTCAAGCAGATGGTGATAAAATGGTGAAGGCTATCATGAGTACGTTTTTGTTAAATGCCTTGAAAGTATATGATATCGACAACTTGCTAGTTGACAGAAGATAGAGAGCACATCTGATCAATCACAGAAGATTTTGTGTTTAAACAGTTATGTACTCTTTATTCTTCTGTCAACCTACTAAATTTTCTTATCACGAAGAAGGTAAGTATATTAAAATATATATATATATATATATATATATATATATATATATATATATATATATATATATATATATATATATATATATATATATATATATATATATATATATATATATATATTAGAAATTTATGTATAGTAATAGTCATGGTAGTATTCTTGTACCTTTAACTGTTAACTTGACTGAGTCAAATATGTGATGTCAGTGATTACAACATAAAGTGGCTTCCCTGTAGTTCAACAAATAGATTGATATCAAAACGTATTAATCAAAATAAAAAAAAGGGTTAGTTTTAAAGTTATACACATTTTAGTTGTTGGTGCAGTAAATATTTCTTGACTACAATAGTACCAAAATTATTTTTTATAGAATGATTAGTAAAGTTGATTTTACTTTAAAATATGTTGAATACAAATTGATTTAGAATAAACACAAACAAATTTATGATAGGTGACAAAATCTTAGTTCAACATAAAGTTAATTATACAGAATAATGGTCCAAAAAAATATTAAGTATTTTGATATATTAGCTATTATTTTAATTATTTTTTGCTTTTTTAATAATTGTAAGACCCTTAAGATAGTTACACATGAATAGTCACCATTTATGGTTATAGGTTAGAATTAGGGGTGGTCATGGATGGTTAATGTCCAAACTCAATCCATAACCATAAATAATTCATATATTATAACCGGTTATTAAAACCAATTCTCATAACCGGTTTTTATTTTTTAAAATGGTTATAAACCCATTATTAACCGGTTATATCCATAACCAATTTTATAATTAGTTTTGATTAATTTTATTTTAAAATTGATTTTTTTCAAAATCATAATATTGTTAAAATAACTATTGTTTTTTTTAAATTCATAATTTTTAGTCTCTAAATATTCAAAATCATAATTACTATTGTTTAAATTCATAATTATTATTGTTAAAATTCATGAATGAAAAGTTCATTCAATTCCTTCATTATCATTTCATCTAATTCATCTCTATATTTAAAAAATATCAGTTTAATTTTATATTTTAAATTTATTAAACCAATTTAACAATTAAATAATAATATTGGTTACAGTTACTCCAATCTATCTATTTTTTCTTTTCTATATAATTCGTTGATTTGTAATTAGAAATATGTGTTATTAAAAATGATAATTATTTAATATTTAAATATGCTTTTTGTATGTAAATTACAATAAAAAAATAAACGGTCGTTATTGTTTGAATAGTTATTGGATTAAATTAAAATTCTTATTTGAGATGGTTAAAAACTAAAAAATAAAATAAAAAGAATATGATCTAAATTTGCATTGATTGAATTAAACGGCAAGTCTATTTTGATTGTAGATATGACATATTTTCTTTTTGTAGTCATTTAGTTTGTGTGAACTGGAGGACTAATTTAAATAAAGAAGGACAGAGTAAATTAGAATTTTAATTACTATTGTTATTTTAACAATATTATGAATTTAAAAATTATGAATTTCAAAATCATAATTTTTGGTTATGAATTTTAATCAATAGTTATTTTAAAATTCATAAAAATTTTATTTATCGAAAAAAATTAAAAAAATATTTTTTTTCAAAAAATTAATTGTTTTTCCAAAATAAAAATATCTTTTTTTTTGAAAAAAAATTTCAAAGTTTTTCTTTAATTAAAAAAATTGACTAGTTTAGTTTTTATTTTGAATATGGATGTCCAAATTATGGATTTGGTTAAAACCATATTAAAAATATATCTAAAATGTGGATTTGGTTAAAACCATACTAATAATTAACCGGTTTTTAATAACCGAATTTAAATATGGATATGAATTATTTAAATAACTGGTTTATTTGAACACCCCTAGTTAGAATATAGCTTATTATTTGATGTAATGTTCTGTGAGGAAATCAATCAATCAATGGAGAAAAGAATATTTCAATTTTTAAATAGTTTCTTTCTTCTCCCCTATGTTATTCTTTGAAGTCTAATTTTCATAATAGTAGTAGGAGAAAACTTTCTAACATATGTGAATCTAAAAGCAAAAAAAAAAAATAGTTAATAAAATTAATGTGATGTTGATTAATTATGTGAATTTTTTTAAAAAATAACCTATATTTTTAATTAAAATATCAAATAATAAACTATAATTTCAAATTATTTATAAAAGTAACTATGTTTTTGAATAAAATAAAGAGGATACACCAATTCATTTGACAAATGCATTTATTTTTAAACTCATATGTCAAATTAAATGACTTGTCCATTTATTTTCCACTCTCTCATTAAACCCATGCGCTATTTCATATGGAGTATACATAATGCATGGAGCGTATGCACCATATGAAATGCGTATCCTCTTTAACTTTTTTAATAAAAAAATAAGAAGTAAAATAAAGAGAATGCGTCATTTCATATGGCGCATACACTTCATGTATAATGTATACTTCATATGAAATGACGCATAAATTTAAAGAGAGAGTGAAAAATAAGTGTACAAGCCATTTTATTTAGTACATGAGTTTAAAATAAATTCATTCGCCAAATAAATTGGTATATCCTCTTTATCTTATTCAAAAATATAGTTATTTTAATAAATAATTTAAAATTATAATTTATTTGACATTTTAATTAAAAGTGTAGATTATTTATAAAAAAAAATTTAATTATGTTGCGCAGATGAAAAACAAAAAAGAAGATGTTATGTTTTAGTTATTTTTTTTTTAATATAAACAATGATAAAGTTATATTAGTATTAGGGTACTCTAATTCTTTTACATTTACAACTCTTTAGATAAAGTTTTTAGGACATTTTAATATAGTTTTTCAGTTGTTTACCCCACTCATCAAAATTACATTTTAATTTGTAACTAATATAAATAATATCAGAGGCGACCACAATGGAGAGTGGTCTCTAATACACAAGGTATGACAATGAGTGGTTTTTGACAAGTTTTAAGGAAAAATTAAGTTCGCGTCGAAATGAGAGGGATTTTTGAAAAAGGTGATTGATAGTACATATACCAACAAGATGTATCTTTTATTTAGTAGCCTAATAAATAAGAGCTCAATAATTAAATGTGTTTGACTTAGATTAGTATTTAAATGAGTGATTTTTTTAAAAAAAATTTAAAAGTATGTAAGTGAGGATAAAGCATGCAAAAAAGATTCATATTAGTTTATAGAATTAGTCAGCTACCGTAAAAACAAACTGACCGAGGTGTTACAGCTGTTGGAAATTCCCTCACTCCCTATGAAGAATTCCCTTCAATCTTAATCTCAAGATTGATGAATAAACCCATAATATGATAGTAATGGTAATAACAAGTAATTATCAAGAACATAAAAGAAAAGAAGAATAACAAAACAAGAAAGAGAAGAATGAGAGAAGAAGTATTTGGAGAGAATGTGTTACCCACAACTGTGGGATTTCTTATTGAACTTTCACTTGCTAACTGCAACTGTGAAATCTGTTATGTTGTGATGTAGAATACAAAGCAAGGCACCCTATTTATAGTTTTAGGTTTACATTAGCCCAAAACATAAAAGGCCCAAAATATTCTAAATCAAATCTAATCATATGATATCAAATCTAATCATATGAAATCAAATCTAATCATATGATATCTAATCATATCATATCAAATTAATCATATGATATCAAATCTAATCATATGATATCAAATCTAATCTAATCATATGATATCTAATCATATCAAATCAAATCTGTTTACACAATGAATTATATTTAACACACCACCTAATTCATTGTGTCTAAACTGTCTACATTCATCATGGTCCACTTCACGTCCATCTGACATATGTGCCAGTTGTTCATATTTGCTAGACCAACAACCAACCTGATTGTTTCGATTCTAGCAACAGGTGCGAATACTTCATCGAAGTTGATTCCTTCCTTCTGAAGAAATCCTTTCACCACAAGTCTCGCTTTGTGTCGAGTTACTTCTCCTTTAGGATTTACCTTCACCTTGTAAACCCACCTCACATCAATTGCCTTCTTTCCTTGCGGCAATTCGACAAGTGACCAGGTATCATTGACTTCGATGGACTCTAACTCTTCAATCATTGCTTTCACCCACTTCGAATCTTTCAATGCCTCAGCTGCATTGAATGGTTCGACATCTGCGTAGAAAGCATAATGTACCAGCTCACCCTCTTCATCGACTACATCATCTGATGTGATTACACATTCTTGCAACCTTGCAGGCATGTGTCTAGTTCGTCGAGGTCTGCTTGAACCTGCTTCATCTGCAACTGGTTCTTGTCGAACTTCTATTTCGACTTTAGTGGCTGCAGTTGCTAAACACTTGTGCTCCATCATATTGAGTCCAATCTTGAAGGTCCTATTCTGAGACATTGGAGCCTTCAAGATTAGTCTACCACCTGTGTCGAAGACTCTCATCATCTTGTCTTCGACAACTACCTTGTAGTTCTTTTCGACAAGTTGCCCTATACTGAGCAAATTACTCTTCATGCCTAGTATGTACAACACATTGGAAATTGTTGACCTTTTGCCATCTTTCCTCATAATTAGAACATCACCAACACCTTCAGCTGCTAGAGTGTTGTCATTTGCAAACTTCACCGTATTCTTCGACGAGGGCTTCATGTTGACAAACCAATCTTTCCTTCCAGTCATGTGTGATGAGCATCCTGAGTCCAAGTACCACTGATCTTGGAATCTTTCTTCATCGTTTGTTGTGACCATTAGCAACGTTTCTTCTTCTTCATGTTTCGCCAGCTTTGCATCAGTCTCTTGATTTCTCTTCTTTTCTGGACAATCACTAACATAATGACCATACTTCTGGCAATTAAAACATTGAATGTGGCTTTTGTCTGTCTTTCGATCACCACCTCTTCCTTTACCTGCAGCACCACCTCTTTGGTTGCCTTGGTTCCAAGGTTTCTTTTGATTCGACTGGTTTCCTCCTTTGTTGCCATTCCATCTACCTTTGCCTTTTCTCTCCTTTTCCGTCTGTGCCTGCAAAGCCATATCTTTCGACTTTCCTGCAGCTCTCTCAGCCATCCTCTGTTCATGAGACTCAAGAGTCCCTTGAAGCTCTTCCTTTGTCAACACTGACAGATCTTTCGACTCTTCTATGGCAACTACCACGTGGTCGAATTTTGGAGCCAATGATCTCAAAATCTTTGAGACAATTGCTTTCGTCGTCAGCGTTTCTCCACATACTTTGATTTGATTCACCAACCTTGTAACTCTGGTGAAGAAATCTGTAATGCTTTCGTTGTTTTCCATCTGAAGCAACTTATAGGTTCTCTTGTGAGTTTGTAACCTCACCTCTTTCACCTTCTCTGCGCCTCCAAACGACTTTTCAAGAATCTCCCATGCTTCTTTTACTGAATCAACATCACTAACCTTTTCAAAGTTATCAGGATCAACACACTGATGAATTATAAAGAGTGTTTTATAATCCTTCTTCTTCAATTCTTTGTGCGCAGCCTTTTCCGCCTCCGTTGCGTTCTCCACCAGCGATGTTACTCCGTCCTTCACAAGATCCCAAAGATCTTGATAACAGAAGATCACCTTAACCTGCTTGCACCAATTCTCATAATTGTCTTTCTTGAGAATTGGCAGGGTCGCTGGAAAGTTGTCGTTTGGATAGTTCATCGCCATCACTATCTTCCTTCCTTGAATCTCTTAACCGGAGCTCTGATACTAGATGTTGGAAATTCCCTCACTCCCTGTGAAGAATTCCCTTCAATCTTGATCTCAAGATTGATGAATAAGCCCACAATATGATAGTAATGGTAAAAACAAGTAATTATCAAGAACAAAAAAGAAAAGAAGAATAACAAAACAAGAAAGAGAAGAATGAGAGAAGAAGTATTTGGAGAGAATGTGTTACCCACAACTGTGGGATTTCTTTTTGAACTTTCACTTGCTAACTGCAACTGTGAAATCTGTTCTATTGTGATGTAGAATACAAAGCAAGGCACCCTATTTATAGTTTTAGGTTTACACTAGCCCAAAACATAAAAGGCCCAAAATATTCTAAATCAAATCTAATGATATGATATCAAATCTAATCATATGAAATCAAATCTAATCATATGATATCTAATCATATCATATCAAATTAATCATATGATATCAAATCTAATCATATAATATCAAATCTAATCTAATCATATGATATCTAATCATATCAAATCAAATCTGTTTACACAATGAATTATATTTAACAACAGCTAATACCTATCACTATAGGTATCCAAGACAATAAAGTTTGATGTTAAATACTACTTCACAATCATCTACAATCTCATCATTGAACAAGATAGCAATTTTTTTTCCATATACACCAGCAGGTAATCATTCAAATCACCAATCATTTTTGTTTTATTCTCCAACAAAATGCTTCACTTTCGATGTAATTTTCGTTTTCCAAATCCTCTTCAGCACCTGTTGTATCATAACATCAGTAGTAGTGGAACATTTTTTCTGCAAAAATTTCTCATAGCAAGATTTAACTGTAGAATATTTGTCAGTACAGATAGACCAGACAAATTCATCTCTTACGTCATGTTTTGGTTCCACTGATTCCTTGACTTCAAAGACTATTTATGCAACAATTTTCCTTGCTAATCGGTGTCATCTCTTGAGCAGATTATTTGTGTGTACTGTCCTTGGCTTATAGATATTCGTGTGATTTTGTTAATTTATAATGATTTAATTTGAGGTTTATAATTTTTTATTATTTAACTATTTATTTTGAGTAACATTAGTAAATTAATAATGTATACATAAACGTGTTTATACGCTATTAAGGATTCAAAAATAAACAACAATTGAATAATTGTGATTTAAAAATGCATAGAAATATATATGTGACATTGTGCTTAATATGTTAAGCAACGATTTTGTCAATGTTGTACCAGACCGAAGGTAATATTCAAAAAATATGAAAACCGTGGTTTAATGTACAGGCAACAGTTATAAAACTGAAGTCTAAATTTATTTTAGAAAACTGTGGCTTAAACAAAATTGAAAAATCGTGAACTCTTTATATGTCTTTAGGAGCGGACTTTTAAATTTTTTGGGATAAAGTGAAAAACCGCGGCCACAGAGAATAGGCAACGGGCACCTCGATCAGACTTCAAAATCAGTGGCCAATCCGTAACCTAAAGTTTAGACCACAATTTTGTTTAAGCCAGGGTTTTGTGTTGTGGCCTAAGTTCAAAAATGTTGTAGTGACAATTCATCTATCTTCTCAACAGTTTGGCTATCAAGATCATTCTTAGTCCAATTAAGATTTCACAGCCAAGATCCTTTCCTCCAACTCTCCATTTCATTTATTCTGCCTTTAGGGTTTGTGGATAATATGTAGAGTAATGGATAAAAACTTGCCAAGTTGATGTGCCCTAACCATCTTTCTTGCCATAAAGTATGTCTGTACCCACTCCCAGTCTGCAACTGCAAGTAGGGGTGTGCATGGATTATAAACCAAACCAATACAAACCACATATATGGTTTTGGTTTGGATCTTAAAATTATTTATATAAAATCGGTTTATTTTTTTAAAACCGGTTTACAAGTGGATTGGTTCGGTTTCAAACTGGTTTTTAAAAAAATAGTATTTTTAAAAACCGGTTTCTCTCAAAATCAGTTTTTTATTTTCTTTGAAGAAATTAATTTTAAAACCAATTTTTTAAAAAAATCAATTTTATTGCAAACTATCAAATAATTGATAAACCACCTGAAACTTATTTTACTTTAAACTTATTGCAAACTATCAAATAATTGATATAAATTAATTAATCAATTTTATTCCAGTTTTACATTGAATTAAATTAACACCCCATATATCTTAAACTTTATACTACTCAATGTAAAATTGGAATTAGAATAATTCCTTTTCATCGTGAATTAAATCAATTAATCGAGAAGTACGTTGAATAGATATAAATCAATTAATCGTGAAACTTATTCTACTTTAAACTTATTGCAAACTATCTACTTTAAACCAAATCAATTTTATTGCAAACTACGGGTGTTGATCTTGATTTTCCCAAACTATTCTACTTTTGTTTTTGAAGCTTATTGAAAAATGGTTACTGAATCTCAATCCGGTTTAAAACAAATGGTTACCATTTTTTTTTTAAATTTAATAAATGGGCCACCAAATTTAAAATATAAATTTGGACTGGATTTTAAAATTTGGATTAATTTGAATAGGAATTTGATTTATGGTTATTAGTTATTTTGCACACCCCTACTTTTAGTTGAAGCTAAAATCAAAACTTTAAACTCAACCTTAAAGATGGAAGTAAAAATAAAATGTATACATCAAGGTTGTGAGAAATGTAGATTTTGGTTGCTCCATCTTTTTCAGTTTCATGATTTCCTTTTAATTCCTTTATTAAAATGAAAAATAAAAGGGATTAAAAATGTAGATTTGGATTTGAAAAACAACAAGGATTCGAGAAGAAAAAAAATCAGATAAATCTATAGATCTAAAGCTAAAAACAAAAGTTGGAAAATTTGGAAAAAAACTTCAGCCTCCACACCAAGTTCATGGTTGTTTTTTTAGAGGTGGAAAAGGGACATATCTATCCAGCAAAAGTCCTCAAAAAAATAGAATGGAGTAGGATAGACATTGTGTGGCACTACTACAAATAATACATTCTATGACAAATCAAAGGTGTGTCATATTTTCTTTTATTTTTAAAAAATACTACCTATTTTTTCGGTTGAATAAAAAACCAAGGGGGAAAGTATTCAAGAAACAGGAATTCCAGCAACTGCATTTAAAAACTATTAATTTTTTAATATTTATGTTGATGGCCTATTACTTTGGTTGATATGGAAACCAGGGAGAAAAGTACTCAGGAGGCATGCCTTTGAATCCCTGCAGCTTAATTCATTTTATCACCTTTTATTTGTTATTTTATTTTTTTATGACCTATTACCTCATTTGAGTTGGCAACTGAGGGAAAAAATAGTGGTCAACTACCCTTTAAAATTACAACTGTTCATTTTAGCGTATCTTATTTTTTTAATTTTTGTTTATTTATGACATATTTCCTCAGTTGACCTAACAACTAATGAGAAAACTTTTATCCAATTTGATAAAAAATTAAGTAATGAATCTTTGTCATCCATTTATATAGTAACAATAGTAAAATATTTTCAACTCATCAGTCCACATGAAACATCATTGATCTACGTAAAACCTTCACCAAACAATCAAAATATGAATGTATTAACAATCCATCTTGGATGCAAAGTGTTGAAATTCAAACTTAACGTAATGAAAATAATGATAGTGACAACAACAAAATAAAGTACAACACCATTATTTGGGATTGATTGTAAGAGCATGAAAAAGTTTCAAGGTTGATTCTTTAATATAATCTCTTCTCTTATAATTTCTAGTTAAAAATGTTTAATGCTATTTAGGATATCATGGATTTAACTTGAAATGTTAGTTGTCATTGTTGTTGTTGTGTCTGTGAAGACAAGTTTCTAATGTGTTTTGATGAACACAAGCCCATTGATGAACACAAGTTCAACAATGATATAATCAAATAAGAAAAAAGAAATATTGCCTAAGACTTAACTTCACTTGCAAGATTGGTTTGATCAAACTTTAGGTATATGAAATTCTTGATTAAAACTACTTAGCGCTCAAGTTTCAAGATCATGCATTAAAAAATTATTTTTTGATTTAAAACCTTGATTAAACATTTTTCAAAGATCATCCAATGTCTTGATCATGTTTCTAGTTGATATAAGATTTTGAATCACTTAAATTAGCAATTTTTTAAATTTACACTTATGACAATCGATTGTCATCTTGATGCAATTGATTGTCACTGGAAAAATTTTCAAAATTTTGCACGTTACACTTAGTGCAACCGATTGTCATCCAGATGCAATCAATTGGACCTGTATATTTTTTGAAAAATACTTTGTTTGAACGCACATTTTCATCATATCTTTTCATGGCATCCATTACATTATTTCTTTTATAAATTTTCAAAATTTCTTCAACCATTGCCATGACATTTGAATGGTTGCCTTCATCACTATATATTCTATTCAAATTTTTATTTTCTTCTCACCTCTTTCATCTACAATTCACATAATTTTTATTCTCTTCATCTTTCAAAACTCCTAAGTGTTCCATACCAAAAATTTTATTGAAACTTTCTGCACTTAATTTTCATTGTAAAATTATCATCATTGAAGAAATTGTATGCTTGAAGGAGAAGATCAATCAAGAGATTGATACATTGTAATTTTCATTTCATACTCTTGTAAAAAAATTCAAAATACTTGTTGTAATCCTTGTTGTCCAGGATTGTTGGAAGCAAGAGGTTCATTAAGGGAGGATTATTTTCTTAGTGGACTTAGTGAAAAATTCAAGAGGATTATTCTTTGTATTTTTGTTAGTGTCTGTATAGAAAGACTAGGATAGTCTTGTATAAGCCCTAACAATAGTAAAATCTCTTTCATGTTGAAAGGGGATTGAAGTACTCTCAGACTGTGAGGGGAACCAGTATATTTCTCGATGTTCTTTATCTTATGCACTTTATCACTTTCATCACTTAGAATATAAATCGGAAAAATAAGAAGACATAAGTTAAAAACTGGAAAAATTTTAAAGTACCTAATTCCCCCCCCCCCCCCCCCCCCCCGCCCTCTTAGGTGCAAACTCTACTTACAATTGGTATCAGAGAAGGTTATAGATAACATGTTCCTACTAGATCCAGTATGGCTTCCGCAAGTACTAATTTGGTTTTCAAAGATGGTGGTAGTAGCAACAAATGCCCACTATTTTCTGGCGAGTATTTTGATTTCTGGAAATTACGCATGAATGCTCATTTAGAAGCATAGGGAGAAGGAATTTGGGAAACCGTAGAAAATGGCCCACGTAAACATGTTAGTATCGTTAATGCTGTCGGAACTCCAAAGACTAAAAGTTCTTATGATGAAGATGATTAAAAAAGTCCTTAATGAAAAGAAAGCAATAAACGTTCTTCAAAGCGCTCTTAGTATGGATGAATTTTTTCGTATATCTCAATGTAAATCGGTAAAAGAAATTTGGGATAGTTTAGTGGAAACTCATGAAGGAACTGCTGAAGTTAAAAGGTCAAGATTGAATACCTTGAGTCAAGAATATGAAATATTCTGAATGTTGCCCAGAGAATCCGTCGTCGGGTTACAGAAAAGATTTATACATTTAACAAATCATTTAATTGCTCTTGGTAAGACATTCTCTAATGATTAATTAAATCTTAAAATTCTTAGATCTTTAACCAGGGTATGTTAACCCAAAGTGACGAGGTCTGAGAAGAAAAGCCTTTCAATTATGATGTCTGCTTCATTATTCGGAAAACTCCAAGAACATGAACTTGAACTTGGACGACTCGAAAAACATGAAAATCAAGAAAAGAAATCCAAAGGCATCACTTTAAAATTCGAATCAAAAGAAGATCAAGATGATGCTCTTGAAGAAGATGAGAACTTCATGCTTCTTGTGAAAAGACTTGGTAAGTTCTTTGGAAAAAATGATAAATCTTTCAATTATGCAAAAAGGAAGAAACATTTTAGGAAAAAGGAGGCTTCCACTTCAACACTCGATGTCACTTATTATGAATGTGGTAAACAAGGCCATATTAAGACGGATTGTCTGAAACTCTCCAAGAAAGGTGGCTTCAATAATAAAAAGGAAAATAAGACCAAGAAAGCCTACATAGCATGGAAAGATAATGAGATAATTTCTTTATCAGATCCAGATAGCGACGAATGTGAAAATCTAGCATTGATGGCTTCACACTACTCCGATGATGAAGAAGAGGTTAGTAATAAATTTTCCATTTATGATAACGATGCACAAAAGGCTATTGATAAACTTCTTAACGAGTGCAAAATTTCGTACAAAACAATATCATCTCAAAAGAAAGAAATTTCGTCTCTAGAAAATAAAATTGAGACAATGGAAAAAGATTAGAAATATGAAAAACAAAAGATAATTAGTGAACAAAAATAGAATTTTGTATGTAAAGAATGTTAATCTCTTTCTTTCCAAATTGTCCAACTAAAAAGAGTTCTTGAAAAATATGAAAAAGGACAAATTGGTTTGGAGGGTGCTCTTAGTCAACAAAGATATTCCAACGATAAAAGTGGTTTTGATTATTCAAAGTTTAGTAAACCAAGTTCAAGTAAAACTATCTTTGTTAAAGCTAGTGATCAAACTTCAAAAGAGAAAGTTAACAAAGCCAAACTTGTTCATCATTATCCTAAAAGGAAAGGATTTGTAAAAAAGAAATCATATGTTACTAGGTATAAAAGTAATTTTGTTCCTACATGTTTTTATTGTGGTATAGTTGGTCATACACCTAATGCTTTCTATGTTAGAAACTTTAGTGTTGCAAGTGGTCATTATGTGTGGGTAAAGAAAGGTACTAATTATGAAGGACCCGAGGCAATTTGGGTACCTAACAAAACTTAATTTATTTTGTAGGTATGCTTGAAAACCACTTCTAATTTATGGTATCTTGATAGTGGTTGTTCGAAACATATGATGGGAGATATTAACAAATTTTCAGATCTAGTGCTTAAGGCCAAGGGTTATGTTACATATGCAGATAACAACAAAGGAAAGATTCTTGGCATAGGCAAAGTTGGAACACCATATTTTACATCCATTGATTATGTTCTTTATGTTGAAGGACTAAAGCATAATCTTATAAGTATTAGCCAACTTTGTGACAAAGGATTCAAGATCAAGTTTACCATGGATGAATGCTTGATTGAGGGCGAAGTCACACATGAGGTAAAACTCAAAGGTACAAGAATTAATAATATATTTATGATTTCCCTTGATGATCTTCCTTTGAAAGTAAAATGTATAATTGTAAATAACAATGATTCATGACTTTGACATAAAAGAGTTGCTCATATTCATATGAAACATTTAAATAAACTAGTCAAACATGATCTTGTCATAGGATTGCCTAAGATAAAGTTTGTCAGAGATAGATTATGTGATGCTTGCCAAAAGGGAAAATAAACCAAATCAACTTTTAAACCTAAGAATGTGGTTTCCACTTCAAGGCCACTACAATTGTTGCATATGGACTTATTTGGTCTATCAAGAACAAGAAGCTTCAGAGTTAATGTATATGCATTAGTTATTATTAATTATTTTTCTAGATTTTGTTGGACATTCTTTTTAGTGCAGAAAAGTGATGCATTCAAAGCATTCAAGAAGTATGCAAAACAAATTCAAAATGAAAAATCTCTAAAGATTGCCTCCATAAGAAGTGATCACGGTGGAAAATTTCAAAATTCTTCCTTTGAAGATTTTTGTGAAGAACTTGGAATCCTACATAACTTTTCATCACCAAGAACTCCTCAATAAAACGGAGTGGTGGAAAGGAAAAATATGTCTCTTGTTGAACTTGCGAGGACTATGCTTAGTGATTCAAATCTTTCGAAATACTTTTGGGCAAATGCGGTAAGCACGACATGCTACGTAAGTAATAGACTTATTGATAGACCTATTTTAAAAAATGCCCCTATGAACTTTTTAAAGGTAGGAAATCAAACATTTCTCATTTTCACATTTTTGGTTGTAAATGCTTCGTCCTAAACAATGAAAAAGATAATCTTGGTAAGTTCGATGAAAAATCCGATGAAGGGATTTTTCTAGGCTATTCTCTTACTAGTAAAGCATATAGAATATATAACAAAAGAACTTTAACAATTGAAGAATCTATGCATGTGTCGTTTGATAAATCTAACCCTTCCAAGGAGGAAATTATTTTGTGTGATGATGATGATGATTTTGTAGATGTTCCTAAGGAAGATACTTCAATAGCTATCAATGACAATCAACCAAAACACCAAGAAGAAGAAAAATCAGCAAGAATCAAAGGATAATGATCTACCTAAGGAATGGAGAACCCATCGAGATCTTTTAGTTGATAAAGTCATTGGTGATATAAGTCAATGCGTTGCAACAAGATTGAATTTTAAAGATGCACGTCTCAACATAGAGTTTGTCTCATAAAATAAACCTTCTAAAGTCAAAGATTCCCTAGATGATGATTTATGGATTTTAGCCATGCAAGAAGAGCTTAATCAATTTGAAAGAAATTAGGTTTGGGATTTAGTTCCTAGACCAAAAGGTAAGCATATTATAGGAACTAAATTGATCTTTAAAAATAAGCTAGATGAAAATGGTATCATTATTAGAAATAAGGCAAGATTAGTAGCCCAAGGCTATAATAAAGAGGAAGGTAAAGATTTTGAGGAAACATTTTCCTTTGTTGCTAGACTATAAGCAATTAGATTATTGTTAGCATATGCTTGTTCTTTGAATTTTCAGTTCTACCAGATGGACGTTAAAAGTGAATTCCTAAATGGGTACATACTTGAAGAAGTTTATGTAAGTCAACCTCCTGGATTTGAAGATTTCAAACATCCTAATCATGTGTACAAACTCAAAAAGGCCTTGTATGGATTGAAGTAAGCACATGGAGCGTGGTATGATAGACTAAGTAATTTTATTTGCGAACATGATCTCGAAAAAGGTAAATTTGATACTACTATTTTTATTTAAAAAAATTAACCATCATACTATGTTAGTGTAAATCTATGTAGATAAAATCATATTTGGATCATCAAATGAATCCTTATGTGAAGAATTCTCATCAATCATGCAAGGAAAATTTGAGATGTCCGTGATGGGTAAGTTGAACTACTTCCAAGGGTTACAAATCAAACAAACAAAGGATGAGATATTCATCAATTAATCTAAATATTGCAAAGAGCTTCTCAAAAGATTCGACATGGACAATTGCAAGGCTATGACTACTCCTATGGGATCCGGAACTTATCTTGATCATGACAAATCCAGAATTCCAATTGATATCACTAAATATCGAGGTATGATCGGTTATTTATTATATATAACTGCTATTTGACCCGATATTATGTTTAATGTATGTTTATGTGCACGATTTCAAGCGTGTCCAAAGGAGTCTCATCTCACTGTTGTGAAGAGAATATTGAAACATCTCAAAGGAACACCCAATGTCAGTTTATGGTACTCGAAAGGTAGTGTATGTTGTCTTGTTGGTTTCTCTGATGCAAATTATGCAAGATGTAAGACAGACAGGAAAAGCACAAGTGGAACATGTCACATTTTTGGAAATGCCTTAGTCTCGTGGTCATGCAAAAAGCAAGCAAGTGTGACTCTCAGCACTGCAGAAGCAGAATATATCGTCATCAGTAGTTGTTGTGCACAAATAATTTGGTTAAAACAACAATTTCATGACTATGGTGTGATTCTAGGAAGCATCTCTCTCAAATCCAACAACACTAGTGCAATCAATATTTCAAAAAATCATCATGCACTCAAGAACCAAACACATTGATATCAGACATCAATTCTTAAGGGATCATGTTCTAAAAGGTGACATTGATATTTCTTTCATCGATACTCAAAATCAACTAGCAGACATCTTCACAAAGTCGCTTCCTCGGGATACATTCGAAGATATTTTGGTATACTAAGCGAAAGTGATATTAAATCAAGTCAAGATTCTTGAAATTTTTTATGCGAATAAGGTCACAACAATTCATAAATAATCACAAGGTACATGTATTCTTCTTCATGACAATTAGTTTATAAGTAAGATACTTATTTACATAATTGTACTTTCACTATTTGGTGCTATTAATTTTATTTATTTTAAGAATAAATTATATGATTCTATGATTTTCCTATTTGTGTTATTTGTGATATAATATGATATTATCATTAAATTAATTTATTTGTGATATAATATGATATTGTCATTAAATTTGTGATAAAATATGATATTTTACTATATGTGTAATGTATATAATTGTACTATAACTTTACATGATTAATTTTATAAATTTTTCAAAAATTAACCTGATGCAGTCGATTGCAGTTTCATTACAACCGATTGCACCTGCTTATTTCACTATTTTTTTTCTTTTTCATAACAGTGACAATCGATTGTTTCTCTAGTGCAACCGATTGCCACTAATGCGTGGCTTAATTTTTTTAAAACTTGAACTGTGACAATCAATTGTTGCAATAGTGCAACCGATTGCCACTAATGCGTGGCTTAATTTTTTTAAAACTTGAACTGTGACAATCAATTGTTGCAATAGTGCAACCGATTGTCAGGTATGCAGCTTTGAATTTTTATTTATTTTTTATTTCATTGGATTCCTTCTTGTATTCACTTGTTTCACTCTTGGTCAAGATTCCCTTCCATTCAATAACTTTTGGAAGCAACTTTCCAAAATTTGATTCCCCTAATCTAACCCTATAATTCATGTTTGTTGACTAAATCTTCTTTTTCTTACCAAACTTTATTTCCAAAATCAATTCTCTTAACTATCACCATTATTCTCTCACCAAATTCCCACATAATTACTAAATCAATTCTCTAAATCAAATTTTTTTTCTCCTCTCCCCACAATATCACACGCCTTCTTTCATCTTCCTCACTCAAAAACTCTTCTCTCAAACACAAACCTCCATTCTCAACCATCACCTCTTATCATGTCTTCCTCAAGAAAAGGCAAGACAAAAGATTCCTCTTCCTCCTCCAAGCCATCCAACAAATATGAAGCAATGAGACTTCTTCCTATCAAAGCACAAATAACTAGGGTTGTCAAACACTTTCGAAAGAAAACAATTCTTCCTCCAAGGTTTTCTATCCTTGATAACTTTTTCTCTTATTCCTTTAGTTTTCTGACTGTTTTTAGTTCTCAAGGGATTTCTCATTTAATAGAGTGTCATGAAGATGTTTACCCAGATCTTGTTATAATATTTTATAGAAACATGAATATTTTGGATGGAAACATTATGTCAAGTGTTAAGGGAAAGTCTATTTCTCTATATGTGAAACTATTTGGAGAGATTTTAATAATTCCAAGTGAAGGTGTTGGAATAAGGTTGAATGTAAACGCAAACTTAGATGGATATAATAAGATGGAATTTTACTTTGGGATTGCTAGGATTCCAGAACATGAGTTCATTCAAAAGAGGCAAAGGATTGTTGGTGGCCCTCCGGAAAGAAACTCTTGGTCCGTCGATATTTTGTTCATTGATGATAGGTTAATCCATTACTTTCTAGCATACATAATCATGCCCCAGTTCTCAAATTTTTCGACTATAAATGATTGTGAGATACAAATTTTGTTTGCCTTGAAAAAAATATTCAAATTAATTGGGCATATGTGATTATCATTCACTTAGCAACTCACAATGACTTTGCTTCCGGTCTTCCCTATGGATGTAACACCCTTTTCTACCCCACAAAATAAAAGGCAAAATATTCACATTTATCAGAGTAAAATATTAAATTCAATAAAAATCCCTCAAATGGCGTACATTTCCCAATAAATCAAATATAAGTCATAGCTCCGTAAACAACGGGTTTTCTCAAACAATATCAAAAATTTCATCAATAGGCAGCGGAACTCAAAAAGGCATAATCCAAAGTTTTCCTTACGCCGCAAGGAAATCAACATAACAAAAACATCAATAAAATAAGGTTTGACTCAAAGACCCCAACCCGATGTTACACTACCAGAGCATGACCCTCTAAGTCAACCATAATGGCCAACGACCAAAAACTTCAAAAGTCCTCGACGGCATCCACAACTAAACCTGGTCATCTGTACGTTACCCACGTGGAAGCAACATTCAAACAGGCAGGATGAGTAAAATGATTCATAATAATCAATGTAGAAAATCAATATAAAAAATGGCGTCATTTTCATATTCAACATCATCATATTCATCAATGGACATCAAAGGCTATAACATCATAAATTACTCAAGATCATCTCATAAATGCAAATGCAACAAGACTCATGCATGTGGTACCAATCATCACAGCTCGATGGACACTAGGCCATCAACCCTCCATAGATCCCCATCAATAGGATCGATTCTACTCGAGAACCGGAGCACATCAAAATACCTCACATCCATACAATGGGATTGAAGCCAAAGTAATTAAGGTCCTGAACCGAAGTCCGGATGCACATGAATGCATTATGCACACGTCAATAATCATCCTCATAATAACATCATAGGTGCATCATCATTCATCATAATCATCATCATCAAAAATCATATCATCATAAAATCATCAAAACTCATGGAAATATTATCATAGTTCATCAATCATTACATCATAGGAAACATCATATAATCATGTACAAATCACATAGAAATTACAATCATACTCATATTAATTTGTCAAAGAAATCACAACATCAAAACATCAAGGCATCAATGTACAAAATCAGAAATCACGAAACTCTGCTATGTTCGCTAGCAAGTTCGTTGTGCAAGTCTGGGGCGATTTTTTTCGCTGTGCGAAGGATTCTTCGCAGTGCGAGTCTGGGACAAGCTTCGTTCACTGTGCGAACAACGCGATGACAGCAAAACACTGTTACGCATCAGGGCCTAAAATCAACCAAAAAGTCGCACGATTCACCTCCCCAATAACCCAAAAACATCCCTAAGGTCTTACGGCGATAAAGGCCCAAAATCTACGACTTGTTAGGTCAATCTCGTATCACATTCACGCTCTAAATCCCATAAACCCTTACAACTACACCACAATCATTAGAGTTCCTCATTCTTAAATTTCCCTACAGGATTCGACAAATGTCAAATCAGAGCTTTGACCATGAAGGCCTAATTTCCTTTAACCCAAATAAATCCCTACGGTTAAAATCTCAATAATAGATTTAGGCCATGAAGTCCAAATTCCCTTTATCTCATAATCAGCCTCAAACCCTTAAACCCTTAAATCGGCCTTAAATACATTGAAATTACACATTGAAAATAATGAAGGCAATACTCCTCATACCTTAATTGCCGACTCTAAGCCTTCTCAAATCTTTCAGAAAACCTTTCGAAGCTTTTGCCTTAAACCTCCTCCTCATAGCTCTGGCCTCAATTCTTTTCACGGTCTAACAAAATGAATCCTAATCCCATCACAATTCCCTTTTTGTTAAACCTAACCTTGGACCTATAATTTGGGCTTTTCTGATATTACCCTCACTAACTCCTCCTCAATTGTCCAATTTGCCCTTAGTTAACTTATATTTATTTAAATTAATAATAATACTAATTTATTTATATTATATACTATTATTTAGATAAATAATTCAAATTCCATAATTCTCAATATTCCACAACAACCACCGAAAATCATTGAAATGCGAATATTCTTATTTAAATAAATTAAATAAATATTCCAATTAAAATTTGGGGTGTTACAACTCTGCCCCACTTAAAAGAATTTTCGCCCTCAAAAATTACCTCAAGAAAACAGAGTCGGATACGACTCCCTCATCTGATCTTCCCGCTTCCAAGTCCAACTTTCTCCAGCTGGTCCTCCCCAAACTACCTTTACCAACGCAATCTCTTTACCTTGCAGTTGCTTCACTTCTCGTTCATCAATCCGAACTGGCAACACCTCAACAGTCAAGTCATCTCTCACTTGTACATCATCCATATGAATCACATGCGACGGATCTGGAATGTACTTCCTCAACTGAGACACATGAAACACATCATGTAAATTTGCAAGCGACGATGGTAAAGCAATCCGATATGCTACTTCCCCCACCCTTTGCGAAATCTGATACGGACCAACAAAGCGCAACATGAGCTTTCGAGACTTCAAAGCTTGGCCAACACCAGTTACCGGCGTAACTCTAAAAAACATGTGATCTCCCTCTTGGAATTCAAGTGCTTTCCTCCTCTTGTCATGGTAACTTTTCTGAAGACTCTGTGACGCTTTCATCTTTTCTTGGATCATCTTGATCCTTTCAACCGTCTTTTGCATAATCTCAGGTCCGAGTACAATACTCTCGCCTGACTCATACAAACACAAAGGAGTCCTACACCTCCTACCATACAAAGCCTCATATGGTGTCATTCTGATACTAGAATGATAACTGTTATTGTAGGTAAACTCAATCAATGGAAAATGACTATCCCATAATTCACCTTGATCCAACACATAAGCTCTCAGTAAATTCTCTAAAGACTGGATAACTCTCTTTGTTTGTCCATCCGTCTGCGGATGATAGACATAACTCAACCTCAACTTAGTACCCAAAGTTGTCTGCAACTCTCCTAAAACCTCGATGTAAATCTCAGATCTCTATCAGACACAATACTCGAAGGAATACCATGCAGTTTCACAATCGGATCAATATATACTTCGGCAAGCTTCTGCAACGAATAATTGATCCTCATCGGATAAAATGAGCCGATTTGGCTCAATCTATCAACAATCACCCAAATCGAATCATACCCCTTTAGAGTCTTCGGTAAACTTGTCATAAAATATATAGAAATGCTATCCCATTTCCATTCTGGAATATTCAATGGTTGCATCAGATCGGACGGTCTTTGATGTTCAATCTTCGACTTTTGACAAGTCAAACAAGCATATACAAACTCTGCAATTTCCTTATTCATACCCAGCCACCAAAACAAATTCTTCAAATCTTGATACATCTTTGTGGCACCAGGATGAATACTTAGCCCTCTTCTGTGACCTTCCTTAAGAATGCTCTTCTTGATTTCTGGCACATCAGGAACACACACTTTATCTCTAAACCTCATCAGACCATTCTCATCGATCCGAAAATCACCCCTGTTACCCTGATTGATTAACGTGAGACGATCCACCAGTCTCAAATCAGATTTTTGACCTTCTCTGATTTGTTGGAGAATACCACTAGTCAACTTCAGCATACCCAACTTCACAATATTAGGAGTCTCTTCACAAACCAAACTCATATCTCTGAATTGCTCAATCACTCCTAACTCTCGAACCATAAGCATAGACATATGTAAGGACTTCCTACTTAACGCATCAGCCACAACATTAGCCTTACTAGGATGGTAACTCAATTCAAAATCATAATCCTTCAGCAGTTCAAGCCATCTTCTCTACCTTATGTTCAACTCTTTCTGATCAAACAAATACTTCAGGCTCTTGTGATCACTAAACACTTTGAACCTAGACCTAAAAAGATAATGTCTCCAAACTTTCAACACAAACACCACAGCGGCCAACTCTAAGTCATGTGCAAGATTATTCCTTTCATGAACCTTCAGTTGTCTGGAAGCATAAGCAACAGCCTGACCATTCTGCATCAGTACACCTCCAAGGCCCATCTTCAATGCATCACAATACACTACAAAAGACTCACTCAGATTTGGAAAAATCAACACTGGAGCAATCGTCAACTTCTTCTTGAGTTCTACAAAACTCTTCTCACAAGCAACATCCCACACATAAGCTTGACCCTTTCGAGTCAACTGAGTCAATGGCAATGCCAACTTTGAAAATCCTTCTATAAACCTGCGATAATAACCAGCCAATCCAAGGAAACTTCGAATCTCAATAGCAAACTTTGGAGTCTCCCACTACAACACAGTATCAACTTTCGACGGATCAACAACAATTCCTCTACTAGAAATCACATGACCAAGGAAACTCACTTCCTTCAACCAAAACTCACACTTGGACAACTTGGCGTAAAGCTTCTTGTCTCTCAAAACCTGCAATACCACTCTTAGACGTTGCGCATGCTCTTCCTCGGACTTAGAATATATCAAGATATCATCAATGAACACTACCACAAACTGATCCAAATAAGGATGAAAAATCCTATTCATATACTCCATGAATACACCAGGTGCATTAGATACACCAAACGACATCACAGTATATTCATAGTGTCTATACCTCGTCCTGAAAGTTGTCTTCAGAATATCATCAGACTTAACGTGAATCTGATGATAACCAGACCTCAAACCAATCTTTCTAAACACGCAAGCATCCACCAATTGATCCATCAAATCATCAATCCTCAGAAGCGAATACTTATTCTTGATTGTTACTTTATTCAACTGTCGATAATCCATACACAATCTCATGCTACCATCTTTCTTCTTCACCAACAACACAGGAGCACCCCACGGAGAAACACTCAGTCGAATAAACTTCTTCTCAAGCAGATCTTCCAACTGTTTCTTCAATTCCCCTGACTCAGATGCAGACATCCGACAAGGAGCCATCAACACAGGACTAGTGCCCGATATCACATAAATAGTAAACTCCACCTCACGCTCAGGAGGTAAGTCACTCACGTCTTTTGGAAACACTTTTGGAAATTCCCGAACAACTGGTAGTTCCACGCTCACTGTTTCATAATCAACTTGAAGTGATGCAAGCAATTCAAACATCTGAGCCTCATCTTCCAAGAGTTCTTCTACTTGCTTGGCAGATACATACATCAGCTCTCCACCATCACCAAACTCTGGGAACCTCACAGTCTTGCTGTAGCAATCGATATGAACATAGTTGTACTCCAACCAGTTCATTCCGAGAATAACATCAATGTGATACAAAGGTATACAGACCAAGTCCATCACAAAATTCTTATCATAAATGGTCATAGGGCAGCTCAAACAGACTAACGCAGTAGTCACAGAACCATTAGTCAGGGTATCGATAACCATACTCCCAACCATAGAAGATAATTTCAAATTCAACCTCTTATCACATTCAAGCGAAATAAACGAATGAGTAGCACCAGTATCAATTATAGAAATCAATTCAACATCATTAATAAAACAAGTACCTCTGATCAAGTTATCTGTCTTGGATTCTTCTGCACCACTCAAAGCAAACACTCTGTCATTTGTCTGAGCAGCAGTAGCAGTCTTCTTTGGCTGTTGGCACTGGGTACTGATATGACCCTTCTCTCCACAGTTGAAGAAAGTCGGAGCTTCGTCTTTACAGTCAGTATCTCTATGACCTCTCTTGCCACAACAATGACATCTCAGCGCCCTACAAATCTCAGCATGGTGACTTGCTCGCCACACTTATAACACTTGCCTGGAGCAGTAGCTGCTCCCTCACTTGACTTTTTCCCATTCGAAACCTTCTGCTTCCCTTTATCACCAGAAGTCACATACGGTTTCCCTTTATACTATCTTTTCTCTTTCTTCTCACTTAGATGCTTGTAGTGAGTAGATCGAGCTCGACTATCCTCATCATAAATTCTGGTTTTGTCCACCAGTTCCGCAAACCGACGAATCTGTTGGTACCCAATTCCTTGCTTAATCTCTGGTCTTAATCCATTCTCAAACTTGAGACACTTTGACATCTCTGCGTCAGCACGATTGTAATACGGACAAAACTTTACGAAAGACTCGAACTTTGTCGCATACTCAGCTACAATCATATTCCCTTGTTTCAGCTCAAGGAATTCCACCTCTTTCTTGCGCCGAACATCTTCAGGAAAATACTAACTCAAAAATTCTTCCTTAAACACAGCCCAAGTTATTGCAATGCCAGCACCTCCCAATCTCTGATGAGTGTTATCCCACCAGTCCTCAGCTTCCTCTACTAGCATATGCGTACCAAACTGCACCTGCTGAGCATCAGTGCACGCCATAACTCAGAAAATCTTCTCAATCACTTTCAGCCACTTCTGCATACCATCAGGATTATGAGTACCCACAAAAGTCGGCGGATTGTTCCTCTGGAACTTTCCCAAAGCACGAAATTCATCTGGAGGTCCACCATTTTGGGCCATCACTTGGGCAAGTGATTCCAACGCATCAACAATAGCACGATCATTTCTTCCAGCCATCTGCAACCACCAATAGGATTAGAAGAAATAACTCATCCAATAGTGTTCTCACACTATTGACTGACAGAGAACTAACAACATAAAAACTTGGTCGGACGGACCAACCAGGCTCTGATACCACTAATGTAACACCCTTTTCTACCCAACAAAATAAAAGGCAAAATATTCACATTTATCAGAGTAAAATATTAAATTCAATAAAAATCCCTCAAAGGGCATACATTTCCCAATAAATCAAATATAAGTCATAGCTCCGTAAACAACGGGTTTTCTCAAACGATATTAAAAATTTCATCAATAGGCAGCGGAACTCAAAATGGCATAATCCAAAGTTTTCCTTACGCCGCAAGGAAATCAACATAACAAAAACATCAATAAAATAAGGTTTGACTCAAAGACCCCAACCCGATGTTACACTATTAGAGCACGACCCTCTAAGTCAACCACAATGGCCAACGACCCAAAACTTCAAAAGTCCTTGACAGCATCCACAGCTAAACCTGGTCATCTACACGTTACCCACGTGGAGGCAACATCCAAACAGGCAGGGTGAGTAAAACGATTCATAATAATCAATGTAGGAAATCAATATATAAAATGGCATCATTTTCATATTCAACATCATCATATTCATCAATGGACATCAAAGGCCATAACATCATAAATTACTCAATATCATCTCATAAATGAAAATGCAACAAGACTCATGCATGTGGTACCAATTATCACAGCTCGATGGACACTGGGCCATCAAACCTTCATAGATCCCCATCAATAGGATCGATTCTACTCGAGAATCAGAGCACATCAAAATACCTCACATCTACACAATGGGATTGAAGCCAAAGTAATCAAGGTCCTGAACCGAAGTCCAGATGCACATGAATACATTATGCACACGTCAATAATCATCCTCATAATAACATCGTAGGTGCATCATCATTCATCATAATCATCATCATCAAAAATCATATCATCATAGAATCATCAAAACTCATGGAAATATCATCATAGTTTATCAATCATTACATCATAGGAAACATCATATAATCATGCACAAATCACATAGAAATCACAGTCATACTCATATTAATTCGCCAAAGAAATCACAACATCAAAACATCAAGGCATCACTGCACAAAATCAGAATTCGTGAAACTCTGCTATGTTTGCTAGCAAGTACGTTGTGCGAGTCTGGGGCAAGTTTCTTCATTGTGCGAAGGATTCTTCGCAGTGCGGGTCAAGGATGAGCTCCGTTCATTGTGCGAGCAACGCGATGACAGAAAAATGCTGTTACGCACCAGGACCTAAAATCAACCCAAAAGTCGCACAATTTACTTCCCCAATAACCCAAAAACATCCCTAAATCATCCCTAAGGTCTTATGGCGATAAAGGCACAGAATCTACGACTTATTAGGCCAATCCTGTATCATATTCACGCTCTAAATCTCATAAATCCTTACAACTACACCACAATCATTAGAGTTCCTCATTATCAAATTTCCCTACAGGGTTAGACAAATGTCAAATAAGAGCTTTGGCCACGAAGGCCTAATTTCCTTTAATCCAAATTAATCTCTACGGTTAAAATCTCAATAATAGATTTAGGCCACGAAGGCCAAATTCCCTTTATCTCATAATCAGCCTCAAACCCTTAAACCCTTAAATCGGCCTTAAATACATTGAAATTACACATTGAAAACAATGAAGGCAATACTCCCCATACTTTAATTTCCGACTCTAAGCCTTCAATCTTTCAGAAAACCTTTCGAAGCTTTTGCCTTAAACCTCCTCCTCAGAGCTCTGGCCTCAATTCTTTTCATGATCTAACAAAATGAATCATAATCCCATCACAATTCCCTTTTTGTTAAACCTAACCTTGGGCCTATAATTTGGGCTTTTCCAATATTACCCTCACTAACTCCTCCTCAATTATCCAATTTGCCCTTAGTTAACTTATATATTTAAATTAATAATAATACTAATATATTTATATTATATACTATTATTTAGATAAATAACTCAAATTCCATAATTCTCAATATTCCATAACAACCACCGAAAATCACCGAAATGCGAATATTCTTATTTAAATAAATTAAATAAATATTCCAATTAAAATTTAGGGTGTTACAATGGACATTTGCTAACTCTTATTTTAAAGCATTTTGATATGGACTTGAGTGACGAAATAGTGTATGAGATTGACTATTCAAGGGATGAAATGACTCCTAGAAAAGTTTGCAACTCTAAGACCGGTGTTCAATTTGATCCTATTGCAAGAATCAAAACCTATATCTCTCAAACTCAACGTCAAGATCAAGCTCCTCGTGTGGAAGTCACCAATGAACAATGTATGATTACATGCACTATGTTAACCACAACATAAATTTTCAATTCAATCACCAAAACACACATTTTAACATTCCTCATTATAATGTCCAACCATATTATTATCCTTTTATACAACCTCATGACGAAGACAATGGAGATGATGAAGATAACCAAGACGATGATGACTTTATGAATCAAGATTAATTATTATTTTTATGTTTTCTTTTATGAAGTTGTTTGTTTAAGTTTATGATTAGTTACTTTCACTTTATGTTGAGTTCATGTTGTTATGTGTGATTAAGACTATGTCTTTGTAATAATTATGTACTTTTTATGTTGAAATATTATGATGAACTATTATGTTAGGTTTATATGTCTTATTGTTTATGCTCATAAAATTTGTATACTTTCAACATTTTATTTTCCTTTCTTTTTGATAATGTCAAAGGGGGAGAAGAAATGCATGCTTGTTCACTAACCTCTTTTTTAAGAAAAATCAAAGAAAGCATGAATTATCAAACTTAGAGGGAGTTTATCTCAAAATATATGGACATTAAATTAAGGGGGAGTATACTCATGATCTTGAGCATATATGAAGACTTCAATATTTTGGCCATTCTTCAACAATTGTTATTTCTCAAGTTCATAAGTTTTCATGGTTGTCATCATCAAAAGGAGGGAGAATGTGAAGACAAGTTTCTAATGTGTTTTGATGAAGACAAACTCATTGATAAAGACAAGCTCAATAATGATATAATCAAAGAAGGAAAAATAAATGATGCCTAAGACTTGACTTCACTTGCAAGATTGGTTTGATCAAACTTTTAGGTATATGAAATTCTTGATTAAAACTACTTAGTGCTCAAGTTTCATGATCATGCGTTAAAAATTCATTTTTTGATTTAAAACCTTGATTAAACATTTTTCAAAGATCATCCAATTTCTTGACCATATATATAGTTGATATATGGTTTTGAATCACTTAAATTAGCAAATTTTCAAATTTACACTTATGACAATCGATTGTCATCCTGATGCAATCGATTGTCACTGGGAAAATTTTCAAAATTTTGCACGTCACAATTGGTGTAACCGATTGTCATCCTGATGCAATCGATTTGCATCTGTATATTTTCTGATACTTTGTTTGAATGCACATTTTCATCATATCTTTTCATGACATCCATTACATTATTTCTCTTATGAAATTTCAGAATTTCTTCAACCATTGTCATGACATTTAAATGGTTACCTTCATCACTATATATTATATTCAAATTTTTATTTTCTTCTTACCTCTTTCATCTACAATTCACATAATGGTTATTCTCTTCATCTTTCTAAACTAATAAGTGTTCCATACTAGAATTTTTATTGAAACTTTCTGCACTTAATTTTAATTGTAAAATTATCATATGCTTCATTCCATACATTGTGAATACTTGTATATCATTAAAGGAATTGTATGCTTGAAGGAAAAGATCACTCAAGAGATTGATACATTGTAATTTTCATTTCATACTCATGTAAGAAATTCAGAATATTTGTTGTAATCCTTGTTGTCAAGGATTGTTGGAAGCAAGAGGTTCATTAAGGAAGAATTGTTCTCTTAGTGGACATAGTGAAAAATCCAAGAGAATTATTTTTTGTTAGTGTCTGTATAGGAAGACTAGGATAGTCTTGTATAAGTTCTAACAATAGTAAAATCTGTTTCATGTTGAAAGGGGACTAAAGTACTCTCGGACTGTGAGGGGAACTAGGATATTTCTCGGTGTTCTGTATCTTTCCGCACTTTACCGCTTTCATCGCTTAGAATATAAATCGGAAAAATAAGAAGACATAAGTTAAAAATAAAAAAAAAATTAAAGTACCTAATTCACCCCCTCTTAGGTGCAAACTCTACTTATAGTGTCAATTAAAATGTTTAATATTGTTGTTGTTGAAATTTAATATTTAACGATTATCTTGATTTTGTTTATTTTTTGTTGTTGTCATTGTTTTTAAGATTTAATGTTAAAGATTTTATTAATTTTGTTGTTGTTGTTGTTGTTGTTGTTGAGATTTAATGTTCAACGATTATATTTATTTATTTATTGTTGTTGTTGTTTATGATGTTGTTGTTATTGTTGTTGTCGTTGTCGTCGTTGTTGATGATGATGATGGTGAGAAGGAAGATTCAAAATTTGTCAACAAATTTGATTCTTTACAGATTGAAATCGAAAAACCAGGTAAAAAGTAGTGCAATTTTGAAAATCCAAAAAATATTGTTGATGGAGATTGAACCTTTAACTAGTATAATTTTCCCCTCACTGAAACTTTACTCGAGGGAAAAAGTGACAAGTTTTCATGATGCTCTTTGTTACCTCGCCTATGAAACCAAGGTAAAATAAGCTTTTTTGTAGTAATGAGAGTGTAGGCCAAAAACCTTGGTCCAAACTTAAAAAATATGGAGGCGGGGCGAGGCGGGTCGTGCATATTTTAAGCCTAAAAATTGAAAAACAAACTTATGATAATGTTTGCGCTCGCAAAAGTCCAAAAAAATAGGGGTCAAACGAGCATATTAGAGGGCGCAAGATTAAAACCTTGGCTCTCCCTACAAAAAATTGTAGGCAAAATGGACATGTCTCAGGACCTGAGCCTATTTTGTCACCCTTATTACTTTTGAAAGCTTCACAGAGACAAAATGAAGCACTATTTCAGACAATTTTCAAGGCATAACAATATTTGACCCATCTATTTTATATATAGTACCATGATGGATAACAAATGAGAAACAAAATTATATATAATGAATTGAGAATTATGAAATGTTCTGAGAGGATTTTGTTTTGTTCATGGAACAACTATTGTAGAGAACTTGTTAGTGAGGATAGTGCAAGATCTGTGAAAAAGATGAAGATTTGTGTACAAAATCAAGCAAACTTAAAAAATAAATTTTAGTGATTAATTATAATGTCTCTAAATTGTTCATAAAACTTGAATGTTACATGTCAGATAAGCGAAAGTTACCGTTGTTACTAACATTGGAATGAAAAGGACCAATGTGATCTAGTTTGTAAAGTTAAAAGATCAAAATGATCTTTTTAAAAGTCAAGATACCAAACTGAAACACAAATCAAATATAAGGGACCAAAAATAGTATTATGTCATTTATCTATAATGGTCCAGAAGGAAGTTTTCAGAATACAATCTACATGGCTCCAAAAGGAGCCTTTCGGATGCTTATGACAAAATATGGCCTCTAACTAAAATTTTCAAGATCTTACAAAACTATCTAAATAACAAATACATTGCAAATTTAAACACATATAATACATAGTCCGATGATTTGCAAGAAGTCGTATGTTTTAACAATTGATTTGGATGAAAATAAGAGTTTTCATTTTTTATTATGTTTTTTTAACATGAAACTGAGAATAAGAGAAATGAAGACTAACTCATAATTATAAACATACCAATCAAAAAGATGTTTATGAAAAAATGTGTGTCTGAAACTTTTTTAGAGATTAGATCAAAATGATATTTTTGAGAGGTTCTTGAAAAATGCATAAGATGGACTGAAAATTTTCCAAAAATAAAAATATCTTTAGAGTCTGTTTGATAAGACAAAAAAAAAAAAGAACTTTTACTTTTTAGCTTTTAATTTTTCAACTTATATTAATGAATAAACTCTGTTTGATAACTATCTTTTAACTTTTACCTTTTAGCTTTTTTAACTAGCTTTTAATTTTTTTCTTAAAAACTATTTGAAGTAGTTTTTGAACTTGTAGTTTTTAGCTTGTGATATTTTTTCTTCCATTTATATCCTTACTATCAAAAAGTTGATTATAAAAGATTAAGTTTATAGAGATTTTGAAGAATGCCCTTAACAAATTATATAATTAATTTGAAAACATTGTTGATAATTCTCAAGTTAGTGAAACGCCGAAGGAGAATCAATATATCATTGCAGTTTTATTGTAAAGTATTAGACAATAAACTTATTTTTATTATTATTTTAGATTAATATAACTGAATTTAAATTACATTGTTATTATTTCACGTATCTTGTTGTATTTTATTATAAAGTTTGAAAAAAAAGTTATATGTTACAAAAGAATTAGTTAACAAAATCGAAGAATTGCAGTAATTAGGATTAATTTTTTTTTTTATGTCCTCATAAATGGTTTTATGAAATACCATAATATGTTAGTTCTTTTATTCATTGAATTTCGTTGTCAATATATTCATACTAAATAGCAAAACTCATAAAATTTATATACAAATTTAATATATTTTGATGCTATCTTCAATTTTTCATATGTATTAAAACCGTTTTGCATAATTTTATTAATATATTTATTTTTATCGAATAAAAATTAATTTAATAATATAATATAATAAAATAAGAAAACTATCAATTTCTTAATTAAAAACGTTCTTTTAAGTTATTGTGTAATTATCAAACAATCAAATTAACTTATGAACGACCGATCATCAATTATAAATTATCAACCATTAACTATCAATTATCAGTTACCAACTATCAACTAGTTTTATCAAATAGAGCGTTACACAAACCTTAGTTTGAGTTTGGAATCCAAAACAAATTGTATGGATTTATTTTGGACTTTTGGCTCATGTGCAGCTGTTGCTACTTGGCCCATGAGATATTACAACTAATCAAAAGAAAAAAGATGAAAGAAAAATCATCATTAAGAATAAACAAGTACGTACTTGGTTATAACTAAAATGCTGATTACCCTTTTTGAATTACTGAACCATTTAATGAAAATGTCAACAACAGCAATCATATAATAATGTAGAGGTTGAGAAAATGTGTCACAAATAATGAGTAATTTGTAAAGGCATTGGCTGTTCAATTGGCCCAAAGATAAAAGCAATGTTGTTGGCCAATTAAGGTACATAAAGGATAAACTTATGATTCTTTAAATGTACTGCAGGTCCTGTGCCACAATTGATGGTTTTCAGTTCTAGTAAAAAGTACAGGCAAAATAGTGTTGTTTACTCCTCTTGTCACATATGGAGAAATGTTAACGAGTGTCCTCAGAGTATTGATTAAGAGATTAAAATGGTAAGTTGTATATTATTTAAGAGATTGAAAATATATTTTTTTTAATGTATTTTTTTTTAATGTCTCAATTTTTTTTAAAAATGTGAATATCTGTTTCATCAATAATGTTATAACAACGTGGGAGACATGATATAAATGAATTGATTAACAGTTCAACATATAATAAATAAATAAATAATATGAAGAATTGATAATTCAGTTGATACAATTATCATATAGTCTAGTCTAAATGGTTGCAATTCAATAATTTTTTTTATTAATTATAAATAGTCAATAGGATATAAATGTTTCATTCAAATTCTTTCAATTTAATTTTCTTTTCTTAATATTACTCATGAATTTGAATTCAAGTTTTTCTTAAATCTGAAAATCATCTTATTTCAATCAAATACTTTCAAATATTTGTAAGAAACAATTTAGGACGTAATAAATTTCATGAGTACATGTCAAAAATTCTATCTTTTTTAAGTAAAAAAGTATAACAAAGGATAGAGTTTTACATAAGTAAGACAACACTATTAAACCAAATTCAATATTTAGTAAACTAAATCAAATATTCAAAGCAAATCCAATTAAGTCTTTTCGAGCATATTTTTTGATAAATAAATTTGTTTCAACAGAAACCTTTTAAAGAAAATTTTAATAATTAAATATGTTATAATCAAAATCGTTTCAAAACAAATTAGCAGATTCTTAAACAAAATAATTTTTTAAAAAATAAATTAACCAGTAATTAAAAAAAATTGGGAATCAAACGTAGCAAAAAAAATTATTTAAAAAATTACTTTAATGGATAACTGAGCAAGGATATCTCAATAGTTTCGGAGACATCTTACTTAATATTTTTCCTATAAATATAAGTCAATGCATATGTAACAACAAAATCTCTATTTAGCTTATTTTTTAGGCAAAACAAAGATTGAACACTTCTAACACAAGTAGTTTTTTTAGGCAAAATAAAAATTGAACACTTCTAGCACAAGTAAAACAAAGATTGTATTAGTAATAATTCATATTTTATTATATTATTTTCTTAAGCCCATAAGTTTGTTAGAGGGCATTTTAGTATTTTATCTTATTCTAGTAACCCTAGTTTTAGCTTATAAATAGGGTGACAATCATTGTAACTCTTAATCCTGTTTCTTCTGCCGTCATTCTCTTTAATAGAATATTTCCCTATTTTCATCATTTATTCTATCTTTGCACCAACAATTGGTATCTAGAGCTCCGGTTCAGATTCATTGGGAAACACGAGTGAACGTGAGGTCTTGTGTGTTTGATTTTGATTCTTAGATTCGTGTTGAATCTTGAACAAAATCTGATCAGAATTTTATTCTGTGGGTTGGGAAACACTGTGTGAGAAATCTGAGTGTATTGTGCAAAGTAGAAGATGAACGGAAACGACAACATGAACACCAAACTTCCAGTATTTGATGGTAAAAACTGGAATCGTTGGATGATCCAAATGCGTGTACTATTTGGTGCTCAAGATGTTCTAGATCTTGTCACTGATGGTTATGTTCCAGTAGCAGCAGATGCAACCGATGAACAGAAAAACGCGCAGAAGGAAGTAAGGAAGAAGGATCAGAAAGCATTGTTCTTCATTCATCAATGTGTGGATGTAAACGTGTTTGAGAAGATTGCAGACTCTACAATAGCAAAGGCTGCATGGGACACTCTGGTGAGATGTTATGGTGGTGACGCATCAGTGAAGAAGGTGAAGCTTCAGTCCTTGAGAAAGCAATATGAGAATCTCAACATGAAGAATAATGAGAAAGTTTCTGAATACATCTCCAGAGTGATTCTGATCACTAATGAGATGAAGGCGTGTGGAGAAACTCTTTCTGAAGAAACAATCATGGAGAAGGTATTGAGATCCCTTACCTCTCAATTTGATTACATTGTGGTAGCAATAGAACATTCCAAAGATCTGAGCACCATGAGAATTGAAGAGCTGCAGAGCAGTCTAGAAGCGCAAGAGTTGCGTTTGACTGAGAGAACTTCTGAAAGGGAAGTAGAGCAGCAGGCTCTGAAAGCAACTTCTGATATGAGGTATCAGAAGCAGTCAGAAGCCAAGAGAAGATCTGATGGTGGTCAGAAGTCAGAAAGCTCAACCTCTGATAGATAAAAGAATGCTCAGAAGGGAAAAGAGAAGTATGACAAGAAGAAGATCCAATGTTACTGTTGTAAGAAGTTTGGTCACTTTGCTAGAGATTGTTGGTCAAACAAGGAGAAGAAATCAGAAGAAGCAAATATAGCCAGAAGTTCTGATGACGAATCTGTGCTATTGATGGCCTCTGAATCTGATGATCTGACAGACTGGTGGTATATGGACACTGGCTGTTCAAATCATCTTACTGGAAACAAGAAATGGCTGGTTGACTTTGACTCTGAAAAGAGAACAAAGATCAGATGTGCTGATGACAAATATCTTAATACGAAAGGAATGGGAAATGTCAGAGTGACTCTGAACAATGGGAAAATAGCATTGATTCAGAATGTGTGGTATGTACCTGGCATCAGAAGCAATCTGATGAGTGTGGGACAATTAATTGAGAAAGGTTTCTCAGTTACCATGAAGGACAATCTTCTGAAGCTGTATGACTGTAATCAGAAGTTGATTATGGAGTCAGAACAGGGAAGGAATAGAACATTCAAGGTGAATGTCAGAACTGCAGACTCAGAGTGTCTTAGTGCAACAAGTACTGAGAAGGAGAGTGAGCTGTGGCACAGAAGATTTGGTCATTTGAATTTCAGAAGCTTACAACATCTGAATTCAAAGAAATTGGTATATGGAATTCCTGCAATTAAGAAGCCTGAAAAGTCATGCAAAGTTTGCATGGAAGGAAAACAACCAAGATTGCCATTTGCATCAGAAGTTGCTCCAAGAGCAAAACATGCCTTGGGAGTTGTACACTCTGATGTGTGTGGTCCATTTCCAGTAGCATCAATTGGAGGGAATAAATACTTTGTGTTGTTTGTTGATGAATTCACAAGAATGACATGGGTATCCCTTATTAAGTTCAAACACGAGGTGTTTGATGAATTCAAGAAGTTCAGAATGAAGGCTGAGAATCAGAGTGGTCAGAAGTTGAAGATTCTTAGAACTGATGGTGGAGGTGAGTATAACTCCAAAGAGTTCCAGAAGTTCTGTGAGGAGAATGGAATTGAGCATGAGGTTACTGCTCCTTATACCCCTCAACACAATGGTCTTGCTGAAAGAAGAAACCGTACTTTGCTTGATATGGTGAGAAGCATGCTAAAGGAGAAGAAGCTTCCTCAGAAGCTCTGGGGAGAAGCTGTTGCCACTGCAACGTATGTACTCAACAGATGTCCTACAAAGAAGTTGAAGGAAATAGTTCCTATGCAGAAGTGGACTGGAGACAAGCAAAGTGTTAGTCATCTGAAGGTATTTGGTTCTGTTTGCTATAAACATGTTCCAGAAGCCAAAAGACAGAAGTTGGATGATAGAAGCAAAGTGATGATTCTGATAGGGTACCACAGTACAGGTGCATACAAGCTCTATTGTCCAGAAACCAATAAAATTGAATTCAGCAGAGATGTGATTGTGAAGGAATCAGAAGTTTGGAATTGGGATAAGTCTCAATCTGATTCTGATGTTAGAACCTCTGAAGAAAGGCCAGAGTTAAGAATTTCTGAAGTTGAAGTAAACCCTGATATTGACTCTGACTCTGATACTGATTCAAACTCTGAAGAAGACTCAGAAGATGAAGGTGACCCAGATGACCCAGACTCTGATGATTCAGACTCTGATGGCAATCCAGATCTTGGTGGCAATTCAGACTCTGGAAATATGCCAGACTCTGAAGATGGTCAAAGCTCTGGAGGTCAATCATCTGAAGCTAGAAACTCTGAAGCTCAAGACTCTGAACAAGTTCAGAGACCACAAAGAATCAGAAGCGTTCCCAGAAGATTTGCAGAATTTGACATGCTGCAAGACACTGAAGTAGACTCTGAAGGAGAAGTTATTCAGTGTGCCATGTTAGTAGACTCTGAACCTATAAGTACAGAGGAGGCTCTTAAGCAGAAGCTATGGCTGAAGGCCATGAAAGAAGAACTTGATGCTATAGAGAGAAACAAGACTTGGAAGATGACAGAACTTCCAAAAGACAAGAAAGCCATCAGCGTCAGATGGGTTTTCAAGCAGAAGTTAAAGCCAGATGGCTCAATTGGCAAACATAAAGCAAGGTTGGTAGCCAGAGGATTTCTACAGAAACCTGGGCTGGATTATTCTGAAGTGTTTGCACCTGTAGCAAGACATGAAACAATCAGAATGGTGATTGCAATAGCTGCTAACAGGAATTGGCCTTTGATGCATTTAGATGTAAAATCTGCATTTCTGAATGGTCCATTAGAAGAAGAAGTTTACGTGTCATAACCTCCTGGATTTGTGAAAAAGAATTAGGAAGGGATGGTGTGCAGATTATACAAAGCTCTATATGGATTGAAACAAGCGCCCAGAGCTTGGAATCAGAAGATTGATTCATTTTTCAAGAAGCAAGGCTTTCAGAAATGTGAGATGGAGTACGGTGTCTATGTTCAGCATACTCCTGAAGGCAATATGACTCTGGTATGTTTATATGTTGATGATATACTGCTGACTGGAAGTTCTGAACAGGAGATAGCCAAGTTCAAGAAGGTTCTAATGAATGAATTTGAAATGACTGATCTAGGCAAAATGACATACTTTCTAGGGATGGAGTTCAGATATTCTGAGAAAGGTATCATTTTGCATCAGCTCAAGTATGAATTAGAACTTCTGAAGAGATTTGATCTGAAGAATTGTAAGATGGTTGTCACACCTTCTGATACAAATCAGAAACTGGATTCAGACTCTGAAGGAAAGGATGTGGATGCTACAACCTTCAAACAGTTGGTTGGTTCTCTGAGGTATCTGTGCAATACTAGACCTGATATTTGCTACTCAGTTGGGATGGTTAGTAGGTTCATGAGTAAACCTAAGTGGTCCCATTACCAAGCTGCTTTCAGGATTCTGAGGTATATCAAAGGAACTCTGAAGTATGGAGTGTTATTTCCCTCTGGAGGAAATAATGAGTCAGAACTTCTGAGTTATTCAGACTCTGATTGGTGTGGAGACAGAGTTGACAGAAGAAGTACATCTGGGTACTTATTCAAATTTCTGGGAGGTCCCATTTCTTGGTGTTCCAAGAAGCAACCTGTTGTGGCGTTGTCAACCTGTGAAGCTGAATACATTGCAGGTGCTGTTACTGCATGCCAAGCTGTGTGGATTCTGAATCTGTTGCAGGATCTGAAGATTAAGTTAGACAAACCTCTGAAGTTGATGATTGACAACAAGTCTGCAATCAACCTTGCCAGAAACCCAGTGCTGCATGGGAGAAGCAAGCATATTGAGACCAAGTATCATTTTCTGAGACATCAAGTTCAGAGTGGAGTGTTAGAAGTTGTACACTGCAGCACTCAGAAGCAGTTGGCAGATGTTCTGACGAAAGCTATCAAGACTGATGAATTTCACAGATTAAGGGATGGAATTGGTGTTACAAGTTTTGATGGAATATGAATTAAGGGATGGTATTAGTAATAATTCATATTTTATTATATTATTTTCTTAAGCCCATAAGTTTGTTAGAGGGCATTTTAGTATTTTATCTTATTCTAGTAACCCTAGTTTTAGCTTATAAATAGGGTGACAATCATTGTAACTCTTAATCCTGTTTCTTCTGCCGTCATTCTCTTTAATAGAATATTTCCCTATTTTCATCATTTATTCTATCTTTGCACCAACAGATTGAACACTTCTAGCACTTCTAGCACAACAGGTAAACGAACAATAAACATTAAACTAAATTCATTTTAAAAGTGTAAAAGTGTTCTTTTTTCTCCCCTTATTTTCCTAAAAAAAGGTCAAGGGCAAAGAAAAACTAGAGACCATAGTTTACAAAACACAACCATCAAGCGGAAAACAGATCCAACCAAACAATTACATCCACAAAATAACAATAAACCAATGAAACAACAAAGAGAATCAAAGAGATGGAGTAGCAGAGTCATTGTTAAAGGAATATTCATTCAAGCAAACTTCACCACCTTCATTTCTAGAGTTGGACACACCTTCAGATGATCAACATGAGTTGCATCTTGTTCAATACCAGGGATAATAATAGGTTTAGATGAAAAAGCTCCACCAGATTGGGTAATCAATATTTTGATAATGCATGCACATACATTTTTCATAGGAATGGATATGGTTATGATCTCTAGAAGAATTATTTCCTTATGAATCAATACCTTGAGAATATGACTTTTAACAAGCTCTAAAACTTGAGCAACATCTAGTATTTCTTCATCATAACTCATACCAATTTCAACAATAGGAGCATAATAATTACCACAATGTTATTGACATATTCCCTAACTAATTTGAAACTAAAATTTAACACACTCGGGGAATCACCAATCTCATAATCACAAGTAACAATATCATTATTTTGGTTACTCAAAATACAACAAATGAAGTATGGAAAACCAATAGGAAGCTTGACGGAATAAGACTCAACATGCTTAACAAATTTATCAAAAACATATTCTCCAAAATCAAAGGACAACACGAGTTCCTACTTAGTATGGAATACCAGCTAGATTATAGTTGATACCTGATCCATCAGAGGAGAGAACCTAGTTAGCCAATCCAATCTTATATAAGATGGCATACTACTTCACACTAAGGTTTGATGCTACAAATAAACCTTTGAAGACCACTCGTCATCATGAACATTTCCAGTAGTTTCTCGAGCTATTATCTTCAAAGAGGGAAGAAGATCAACAGTTATCAATCTTCCATGACCAACATACTCATTTTTTATTGTAGGTGAGAAGGAAAAAGTCCTCTAACATGGAAATTTTTATATTTTATACTTTTGGAATTATTAAAATCACTTGGAAGATTAACTATAAATTCTTTTACCAACTTAGGTAAATAGGTCCAAACATCAACCACTGTCTTCAACAACTGAGTATCACAAATAAGCTCCATAATCTCTCCACACTTCTATGCATCAACATAGAGCTCTCTTTTGGGTACACTTTCCCGAGAATAGAAACATGTGATATCAAGAGGAAGTAATGGAATGTTTCTGGGAAGCTTCTTCCTTCCAATAGACATTTTCATAATTTTAACATGCTTCGGAGTACGATCTTCAATATACTAATCGTCTTCAAGTTAACCATGATGTTAGTAACATGTTCCTCAACATTATTCTCTGTGATGCTAGGAGCAGTCTTCTTTCTTTTTATATATTTGTCTTTATATGATTTCTTCTTCTCCTTATCAACACTCTTTTTCTTCTTTTCATCACTATTCATATAGTTTCTTTAACTAGTCATGTGTCTTGACCAATCGCTATCAAAATTCCAGTATTCTCTAGATGAAACTCTAAGAGAGGCGCAAGCCATATTGACTTGAAGCTTAGGTCATATTTTACATTACACTAAGGATATAGTTATTTTAAATGCAGATTTTTACCATATAGTCTTTAGTAAAAAGTAAAAATGTGACCATGCCGACCACATTAATGATTCTGACTAAGGTGTTTGTGTGCGGGTAATAACGTGTGGTAGGTTGGTGTGACATTATATCATACATCTTGGTTTTTGCTTTATGTGTAGGAGAAACAAACACAATCTTTGGGGATTATAATCCTTTAGTATATCCAAGTCCTTTCATATTCTTTGCAGGTTTTCCCATACTCAAAATGGCATTAAGTTTATCAGCTCCATAATTTAGCATGCACCAAAATTTGGTCATTTCTTTAAGTTCAGAATTGAGATTCCCAACTTCTTGATTAACTGAGTAATAATAAGCATGAGTCGGGTTTTATCTTGAAGAAGATCTTAAACTTTTCCTTTTTCTTCTCAATCACTTAAGATTCTTCGGTCTATTGTAAATAAAAAGTTGTATATACTTCAGCAAATGCATCGTCTGATAGCTCATCTTCATCACTTGCATTCCCATTATCATTAGGAAATAAATTTGTCACTTGGTAACTCAGTATTAGAAATATCTTTAAGTAAAGTAGGAAAAGCCACAACATTATTTTTTGATCGTACACTACTATAAAATAGATCTTTTGTAACACCCATTTTACAACAGTCTTACTGTTAACTGTGGTAATAACTTTTTTTGGACGCTTTTTTTGTTGGTGTTTACTATAAGACATTTCACAACGGTCATAGGTACCAATCGCGGTGAAAAGTGGCATATGGTCATGCATTTGAATCCTAACACATATAGTTATTTTAAGCCACTTTTCACCACGGTTGGAACTTCCAATTGTGGTGAAAAGTGACGCATAGTCACGAGTTCGAATTATAGTACCTATAATTTTTTATTTATTTATTAAAAGACATACAATAACAATTGTTTAAAGTAACTGTTGTGATAGGATGAGACTTACAACAACAATTATTTAAAGTAACTATTGTGATAGGTTGAGACATACAAAAACATTTGTTTAAAGTAATCGTTGTGATAGGTACAATTTTGTTTTTATTTTTCTATTAAAGTGAGCGTGTTTATTGAGTTTCTTTATCATTCTTAAACAAATCTTTGTCGTCCATTTGGTGAGTATCAACACTCAAGACATTATCATTAGTGATTCGTGTGAAATCTAAAACTTAGATGAACTTCCACCTTAGACGAACATCATCTTCTACCTCCAAACATCTCCTTCCATTTACCACACTCTATTTCACCACTAAACCAAGCTCAAAATAATCATTTCTTCCATAAGCAAACTCGAAAACATCATTTCTTTCATTAACAAATTTCAGAACTCCATCACCTCTTCTCCAACTTGAATGAGACAAGGAAAACATGGATTCAAGTTAGCAATGTTAGTTGTTTTTATTCTTGTTGTTATTGTTGTTTTACTTGTTGTTCTTATTGTTATTCTTGTTGTTCTTGTTTTTGTTCTTATTGTTGTTGTTGTTGTTGTTATTGTTGTTGTTGTTTTTGTTGTTGTTGTTGTTGTTGTTCTTCTTCTTCTTCTTCTTCTTCTTCTTCTTCTTCTTGTTATTATTGTTGTTGTTATTGTTCTTGTTCTTGTTGTATTTCTTGTTGTTCTTGCAGTTATTGTTTTTGTTCTTGTTGTTATTGTTGTTATTGTTTTTGTTCTTATTGTTGTTGGTGGTGGTGTTCTACTGCTAAATTTTTTATTTTATTAAAAGACATACAACAATAGTTGTTTAAAGTAACCATTGTGAGAGGTTGAGACATATAACAATGATTGTTTAAAGAAACCTTTATGGTAGGTCACACGATCGTGGTGGAAAACATCATACATATAATAACACCTTACCTCACAATGGTTGGTCCAGCATGGTGGTATCCCTTTTCCAACCATTGTGATAAGTGTGTTTCATAGTAGCGGTACTCAGTTTCTTTGGCAGATCTTCAGAAAGGTGGAATCAAAGCGTTTTCTTTGTTTTCATAGAATATTGGGACATTCAACTTGGAGATGCTCAAATATTTCACATTCACAACATTAAATTCCTTTGGATTTGTTGGGATAACTAGATTTTGTCTTTTACCATTTTTCCCTTGATGCTAAAAGTTACCATTTTTCAGACTTTATTGTTGATTGCCTTTGCCATTTAAAGAGACATTGTTCCCAGATCTTCTATCAAGTATTCTCATGACCTTGCTAAATTTCTTAGCAAGCATAATAATTGATTCAATAATATTTATGTCAGTGTCATGAGATACTTGTTCTTCATTATTAGCAGTATTGGTTTTAAAAGTTGTTCATTTACTCTTCTTCTTAGATATGTCATTAATGGGCATCTCAAAGGTGAGTAAGGACCGATCAATTCATCAATTTTCACTATGGAGACATTTTATGCTTCCTCAATGGTGGCAACCTTAATCCAAAACCTCTCCATCAAAGATCTCAGAATCTGTCTCACAAGCTTCTTGTCAGACATATTTTCACTAAAAGCAAATGAGTTATTGCCAATGTCACGAAGACGAACATTGAGGTTAACAATAGTTTCATTCGCAAGCATCTTCAATTATTCAAATTTAGTGGTGAGGAGTTGAAGTCTTGATATCTAAACTTTGGAAGTTCACTAATGTGCTACATCAAGAGGTTTTCATGCCTCTTTAGCATTATTGTGTGTGTTAATGATCATTGAAGATGTTTTTATCAAATCCAATATAAATAGAATTAAGGGAACGAGAATTCCTAAGGACAACTTCATCTTCAGTAGATATTCAATCACTTTTAGGTTTCACGAATTCAGAATCATCATTAGCTTTGATCGTAGAAAAGGACCATCCGTTGATGACAACTTTTCAATTACGCTATCGATGGGCTAAAGAAAATAAACCATATAGATCCAAATACCTTCAAATGACTCAAGTTAGGCTTGACATCAGACCAACATTCTTTTGGCGTAATTTCTTCTAGCTTCTTCGTTGGACATCTCTTCAAGATGTATATTACAGTTGACATAACTTCTCCCCGTAATTCTTTGGGTAGATGCTTGACTTTCAACATACTTCTCACCATATTCATGATGGTTCTATTCTTCCTTTCCACAGTTCCATTATGTTGTAGAGTCTAGGATGACACCACCTAATGGACAATTTTTTCTTTCTCACATAATGTGTCGAAGGGTTTTTACACATATTCTCCACCACCATCAGTCCTCAAAATCTCGAGCTTTCAACAACTTTATCTTTCGACCATATATTTAAACTTAGAAAATACCTCGATCACTTCACTTTTCTTTTTGATCAGGTAAGTCCATAATTTTCGACTGAAATCATCTATGAATGTGACAAAGTATTTGTTACCTCTAATTGAATCCACTTGGATATGACCACATACATCAGAGTATATGACTTCAAGAATTGCCTTCGACTTTCTTTGTGTGTCCTTGCTAAAGCTTTTCTTGTGGTGCTTCGCCTGCACACATTCTTCACACGCTTCATTTGGATTGTCGATTTCTGGTAATCATAAAACCATATTTATTCTATTCAAATCTCTGATGTCTTTGAAATTTAGATAGCCAAGTTTGTAGTTCCATATCCATTCATCCCTGCTAGCTGAAGTTGCAAGGAACTTGTGCTCCATCACATTTAGTTTAATGCTGAAGTTTCTATTTTGAGACAAATGAGCCTTAAAGATTAACCTTCCTCCTAAGTCGATAAATCTCATCATCTTGTCTTCGATTGAAACCTTATAGTTCTTTTCGACCAACTGCCCTATGCTGAGCAAATTACTCTTCATGTCTGGTATGTAGAATACATTGGAAATTAAAGAGCTCTTGCCATCTTTCCTCATAATCAAAACATCACCAATACCTTCAGCTGCTAGAGTATTGTCATTTGCAAATTTCACCATGTTCTTTATTGAGGATTTTATGTTGACAAACTAATCTTTCCTACCAATCATGTGTGATGAGCATCCTGAGTCCAAGTACCATTGGTCCTGAAATCTTTCTTCTTCTCTTGTTGTGACCATGAGCAACATATCTTATTCTTCATGATTTTCCAACTTTGCATCATTATCTTGACTCTTTTATTTTTCAGGGCAATCACTAGAGTAGTGGCCATACTTCTGACAATTAAAACACTGAATGTGACTTATGCCAATTAAAACATCTATATGTTGCACCACCTCTTTTATTGATTTGGTATGAGGACTTTCTCTGATTCGACCAACCTCCTTCTTGCTGATTTTGACCAGTCAAATCATTGTAGCCTCCTCTACCTTTCCAACTTCATTTTCCCTTCTTTACCTTTGCTGATTACGCCCACAGAGCCACATCACTCTTTGACTTGCTTACAGCTCTTTCAACCATTATTTGTTCATGAGATTCAAGCTTTCTTTGAAGCTCTTCCTTTGTCAATGCTGACAAATATTTTGACTCTTCTACGACTACTACCACGTGGTCGAACTTTAGAGCTAATGACCACAAGATCTTTGCAACAACTAATTTTGATGTCAACATTTCTCCACATACCTTGATTTGATTCACCAGTTTTATAACCCTAGTGAAAACATCAGTTATGCTTTCATTGTCTTCCATCTGAAGCAATTCATAAGTTTTTTGTGAGTTTGTAACCCCGCCTCTTTCACCTTTTATGCACCTCCAAACGATTTCTCCAAGATCTCCTTTGCTTCTTTCGCTGATTTTACATCACTAACCTTTTCAAAATTGTCTGGATCAACATATTGATGAATTATAAAGAGAGATTTATAAAATTTCGTCTTAAATTCTTTGTATGCAGCCTTTCTTGATCTGACGCGCTTTCTACAAGTGGTGTTACTCATTCCTTCACAAGATCCTAAAGATCTTGACAACAAAAAACTATCTTCGTCTGCTTACATCAATTCTTGTAATTCTGACCCTTCAGAATTGGGAGACTCGTCGGAAATTGTCCATTTGGATGATTCATCACCATTTCTATTGTGTTTTGCTTCCCACGACCTGTTAAGCCAGTGCTCTAGATACCAAATGTTGGAATTAAACTCAAGGCTTTGAGCAATTTTGAATCAATCTTAATGAACAAGATTCAATCATGCCGATCAAATTCCCTCTTGTTCTTCACTCTTCACTCGAGTGAATCAACCAACCTTGGTTGCAAGATTTTATCGATGCACAATGGTGATGAAAATAAGAAAATAAAATTAAATTGGGGAAGAAGAAGAAGTTTAAGGTTTTAAAAAAATAAAGAAGAAGAGAAATTTATGCAGAGTAACTCTCTGCTTTCAAAACTGCAATTTGGTTCAAGTGAATCACATTACAATAATAAGGATTACTCCTTATTTGTAGATTTATCTTGATGGCTCCTTAAACAAATCCTAAAAATAAAATCCCAAAATACCTAATTCTTCCAACACTACATAATTATGTTTAAAACAAAATCCATGTTGAGGCTAACTCCTCAACACTTCAATAACTAGGTGTTTCGACGTACAAACTAGGCTATTCGACAACTTCCTTGTCCCTGGTCGAGCAACATGGTTCGACACAAGGAATTATAATTCAACAATATTTAGTACCATCAAGAATTGATGGATGTTTAAAAGATCCTTCTTCCTTGGTATTGTCCATCATAAACAGAAAAAATTAGATACCCTGGAACACACCTAACATAAACAGGAGGTATGCTTTAATGTCAATTGAAATTTTGTTTGACTAGTAACAAGATGTCACACGAAATGTTGAAACAATGTGTGAGACAAAATGATATGAGTTAATTAATGAATATTTGAACATATATTAATAAAAGATACGAGGAATTGATAATTGAGTTTGATGTGATTGCCACCAAGTTCGGGGAATTGTAGCCCAATTAAAAGGAAATTCATTAATTATAAGTAGTTAATATTACATAACGATTTCATATGAACTCTTCCAATTCAATGCCTTTTTCTAATACTCCCTGTGAGTTCCAACTCAAGCTCCCCTCGAATCTGAGATCCCCTCACTTTTACTCAAACACTCTCTTAAATGTTTGTAACAAACACTACGAAACACAAAAATCTATTAGATCTTGTGTTGGGGTCTGATGAAAGTTGCACAAAATAATTCCAAAGTGCGTGGTTACACTAAGCTTTAGGTTCGATTCACCCCCACCAATTTAGCTAAATTGGATGCAAATGGGTAATCCGACGAATCCCCTTCAAAATACTTTGGAAACCCTAACATGAATCACATATTCACATTAAGCATATCAATTAATAATATTTTACTAAATAAAGTTTCCTCATTTATTCTCGTGCATAAGAAAAATAAAGAAATGACTTAGATATAAATTTTTCCTCTAAAATATATTATTTTCATATAGCTTTTATGGCTGACAAGTATCTTCATTTATAAGAAAACTTGTATCGATTGGTATGGAGAAACAATATTTCATTTGATTTCAATATGACCATTCGCGAACCACTGTATATCAATAACAACAAACTTTTTCATGAAAAGTTGTGTTAATCTGGTGGTTGCACCTTTTGATCACGCACCTAATCATTATAGGGTCTCTGATTATATTCTAGACAGTTGCAACTTTTGGCTATTTACTTTGTTAATTTAACCATTATTATTTATCAATTTAATATTTTGGAAATTTCTCCAACAATCCCCCACCATTTTCAAAATATATCTAAATTCATTATTCAGGAAATTTCATGGTTTCAGATAAAGGTATCTTACGATTTGAACCAATGCTTAGTAAGTTAAGTTTTCACTCATCCTTGAATAGATTGGTAGACAAGCTTTGAACCAATTATTCATTAGAACAAGCGTGCATAACTCACACATGAAATCTCGGTACTATTGATCGAATTATTAATATGACACATTTAATAAGGCCTTATGTCTCATATCCTTTTCATGAGAATTTAAGAGTCAAACCCTTGAACTCTATGAAGTGACACCACTTCATTCTCATATAGGTAGACCATATCATAAATCCACCCATAATTACGCATTCCAGCAAACACATGTTATATGTCTATTAAGAGGAAAACCTCATCCTACCACACTTATTCTTATGGTCTAAGTACTTTTACCCCTTGGGATGTATTTATCATTAAGTACTTCAATCACTCTAATAATGTACTTTCATCATTGAACTCAAGACTTAATATTAATCAAGTGTGAGTTGAGTTTTCACTATTGATAATTAATTAGATACGGGTTTGTTCCGCATCCCTAATGATGTCTTCATTGTATTCAATTATATCAAAAGACATCATATCTTTGTCAATCATTTCGTCAAAGAATTGCAAGATTTTCTTAAACTTTAATGAATTCCGAATATTCAATTTTTCAACTAATCATGCATATGATTACTTTATGTACTTTTGATAGTATTTGTCATCTATCGTCAAATCATTACACTTTTGTCATATTAGTATAATTTCCATATACAACATATGTTATATATTCTTGATAGTTTCGACTATAATCATGACACTTTTGTCATTCATTTTGTCATATACACAAATTTTATGTCATTCTTTATTTGCTAATCTTTTTAATTTGAAGTTTTACTTCCACTTAAATATATCCGAAATATATTTAATGCATTAAACATTTATAGCAATCGACAATCACGATCAAACAAGTTTGTCATGACTAAGTTTTATTTCATGAAGTGAGTTCAAACATATAATTCATAAACTCCATATAAATACAACACCATGTGATAAATTCATGTTTCATATTTTAAAATGTTTATGATATATTCAAATAAAAATCACAAAATGAACAATAAACCAACATTACTAATATTTCTTGTAACGTTTCTCGATGAACACTTATCAACTTACAACAAGATAAAATATATGCAAATTACTTTTAATATCAAGATAAATAAGAAATAATACTTTCATATTATGATACACATGAGATAAATCATTTTAATTTTAAAATTCTTGCATAAACAACAATATAATTGAAACATACTCTTGATATTTTTAACATGTTCTTTACACCATTTTATGTTATCAATAAATTTACCATATATTCAAATTTATGATTTTAATTTCTTTTAATTATTACCAAATAATATCATCTAGAAATAATGCATTATTAATTAAAATAAATTATTTGCACTAAAGAAAAATATTTAACATACATTTTACATTCAAGTGTATAACATAAACCAAACATATTCATAATAATTCCATTTCACATATTTGAATAGTTTATAAATCATGCATGTATAAATTTAATATCACGTGTTAAACTTAACATAAATACACATTATTTTCATCATATAATATTATACATGAATTTAAAACATTATATGAATATATATTAATGCAATCGAATTATTATGTATCTTTAACCATGGTTATGAATAAGAGAGCATGAATTCATTTCTCCATCAAAGTTGCAACCATAAATTAATCATAAAAATCATAAATCAAACCTAAAGATTGTTAGATCTTGTGTTCGGGTATGATGAAAGTTGCAAAAAATAATTCTAAAATGTGTGTTTACAGATTCGATTCGCCCCCACCAATTTAGCCAAATTGGATGCAAATGGGTAATACGGCGAATCCCCTTCAGAATACTTTGGAAACCTTAACATGAATCGCAAATTCACATTAAGCATATTGATTAATGATATTTTACTGAATAAAGTTTTCTCATTTATTCTCGTGCACAAGAAAAATAAAGAAATGACTTAGATATAAATTTTGCCTCTAAAATATATTATTTTCATATATCTTTTATGGCTGACACGTATCTCTATTTATAAAAAAAAATTGTACCGATTAGTGTGGAAAAACAATGTTTCATTTGATTCCAATATGACCATTCGCGAACCATTGTATATCAATAACAACAAACTTTTTTATGAAAAGTTGTGTTAATCTGATAGTTGCACCTTTTGACCGTGCACCCAATAATTATAGGATCTCTGATTCTATTCTACACAATTGCAACTTTTGGCAATTTATTTTGTTAATTTTCCCATTATTATTTATCAATTTAATATTTTAGAAATTTCTCCAACAAAATCTAAACTCTAAGGATGCGTGAATACTCTTCTGATGTGTGTCTGCCACATGGTAAACAATTTCTTTATATAGAGTGACGATCTAGACAAAAATCGCATTAAGATATAAATAAATTCATATCAAATCCAAACTACAACAAACTAAATCTTTTATTCAAAGTGAAACCAATTAAATATTTTCAAGTAGATTTTCATATTTAAACCTATTTCAACTTGAAACATTTTCAAGCAAATTTTGATAATTAAATTTTTTTCTCCCAACCAAAATTTTTTCAAAACAAATCATCATAATTTTGATTAAAATAAATCTTTCTGAAATAAATCAACCAATCACTGAAACACATAATCTAAAATCAAACGATTACAAAATAAATCTTTTCAAATTTCGCACTAGTGGGTAATTGAGTCAGTATGTCTTAACAACTTTCGAGATATATTACTTAATATTTTTCTTATAAAAATAAGTCGATTGCATATATATATATATATATATATATATATATATATATATATATATATATATATATATATATATATATATATATATATATATATATATATATATATATATATATATATATATATATATATATATATATATATATATATATATATATATATATATTAAAATACTATATTATTTAGTTTTCAATTATATTAACTATTTTTTTCTGTTGAAGACTAAAAATTACACATTAATACTTTTACTTCGCATTTAAGTTAATACAAAATATATTAATAAATAATAAATTTTTATTTTAAAAGTTGGATATTTAGAAGTAGAAAAGAAGAAGCTTGAAAAGAATAAAGATGGAAAGAGATATAATGTAATATGAATAAAGTTAGCGATGTGAAAATATGTGGGTTTTTAAGTTTAAATTTTATTAAGTGTAATTAATTTTTGTGTTGAATTAATTCATATAAAATTTTGCTCATCTTTGCTAATAAACCGTGAAATTAGTATTCTTAAATTAGTCGTTCACAAGACTGAATATTAAAATAAATAAATAAATAATTTTTTTTCATGAATATGCATAGTAAACTATTTGGATACATCTATTTGCAATTATTAATGATTGTGATAGATAACCCTATAACCTTCACAAAAATAACTAAATAAGTTTCTTTTCTTAAAAAAAATTAAAAATAGTAATACGATTTTTTTTTAAGTTAAGAACAAATCGTGTTGTTAATCATTCAAAATTAAAATTTATTAACCGTAAGCACAAACCACAAAAATCATAAAGGATTCTTAAAAATAATTTTAGCATATACTTAAAACCAAATAATTTGTAGTATTTATGTATTAAATAGCTACATCTTTTTACCAATAAATTTATCATAAATTAAATTTAAGGAATAAAAATATAATTAACTTTACAAATTACAAACAAATTCATAAATTTGTAAATTTAACAAACAAAATCTTTGATCTAAACGGTTAAACAACCTGAGTTAAACTTTAGATAAAATATTTTTTTTCGTTCCTTAATTCTACCTCGTAGTCCAGTTTGGTCTTTTAACTTTAAAAAGTGGCAAGTTGATCCTTTAACTTTAAAAATGGTGTCACTTGAGTCCTCACCATTACTTGCTCTGAAACGTTCATTTATGTGTTAATACGTGGCAGCTGACTTGACAAGACAACTTCAACTTCTCTAGGGCAGTTGCTTGTTCCCTTCTTGTCCATTACCCTCAAATTCTTTCCCAATTTTAAAAATCAGACTTAGGGCAATCAGATTCCCAATTCTCTTCTATTCAAATTCGTTTCCATCTTCAAATTCATCTCGCGGTGCGAGCTTAGGGTTTAGGCAAGCATGAAATCGGGTGGTTTATCGTCGATGTTGAAACAAAAAAACTCAGAAAGTGGAGATTCGAACGTTTGTAGTAGGTCACGATGGAAGCCCATATGTCATTATGGAAACATATATGTTCTTCAAAAGGCAACTACTATTAAGAATTTGACAACATTTATGGGGTTGTCCAAATTATAAGGTATGCAAGCTTTTCAATTTCTTTATAATTTATGTTTGAGTTTCATTTTGTAAGTATATTTGAACTTCAAACAATGAAAATTTCAGGGAGCTATGCAAGCTGGGTGTGGTTAGTTTGGTTGGTTTTATGAGGATGTGGGTGATGAGAAGGAGAAATTTAGGATGCATAGGCTGGTTGTGGTTACAAAGGGACTTACTGAAGCAAAAAAGGACATTGAAAAAGTCATAATGGTGAATGAAGAATTAGGGAAAAAGATGATGAATCTTGAAAGTGAAATGAAAAATATCATGAAGTGGAAAAAGCTTTTGAATTTGATGTTTTTGATGATTATCATTGTAATAGTTTTTAGAATGAATTAGAGTATTATGAAGAATAGGATAAGATTTGTTTGTAACTGTTCTAGCCTGGGCCCCGGCTTGATCGGGCAGGCCCAACCCAATGATATACTGTCAAGCCCAATCCAGCTTGGGCCACAACCGTCGAGCACAGGGTCCCCGCCGGGCAGGCAATGTCCCCCCGCAGACAGAACCTCCTCCCTTGTCGATCAGAACAATATGTCCTTCACACGTTCTCCACGTGCTCCCCTCCGCGGGGACACGTCATCAACCATTTGCCCACTTCCGAAAGAGCAGGTCAATCCACTTTCCGGAGTCCACGGAGCAGTTGAACTAGGGCGAAGACCACGTTTCGGTCTTCACTACGTCACGTAAGCCCTAACAGTCACCTGGGTTGGGCCTGACAATCCAGCCCAACACAAGTGACCGTTGGCCCAGCACTGGGGTCTCTCTATAAATACCCTCTTCCCCAAGAGGGTCAGGTATTCTCTTCTTACCCCCCTTTTGTATTTGCTGTCACTCTGTCCAAACTCTTACTTTGGCATCGGAGTGTCTTGCAGGTACACCCCTCATCTCCTTTTCAACACCGGTGAACAGGCAGCAGATTGACGGCGTGTGGCAAGCCCTTGGTCCCCTTCTGATCAGGTCAGATCAGTGGCGCCGTCTGTGGGAACGTAAAACTTCCTCGCTCCTCCGAGCAGAGAACCAAAGTTTCATCAATATTCCTCGATCATGGCTAGCCCACACCACGACGATCCCGTTCACGGTCTCATCCTCGCTCCCACCTCGAACGGCGGCAGGCAAACAGAAACATCCCAACCTACGGAAACCAACGAGAGGGACGGCCAGACTGCCTTTCCCTCGTCCGCGGAAGCTGCACACCAGACTGTTCTTCTACCAAGGAGCCTGGCAGCGTTCCAGCCCATCCCTGTCCCGGTCGGAGCATACTCGACAGTGGCCGCCCTCTTCGCGGCCATCAACCAAACGAATCAGTTGTTGTTCCAACAGAACGCACAGATTAGCACACTAGAGCATGAAGTCCCGTTGAGGTCCCCTTCGTGGGAAGACCAGAACGGAAATTCGAGGAGTCCATCCCTTCGTCCCAGGAATCATCGACCCCGGCTAGAGAGGCCCCAACCCGAAGTAGTGCGGGAGCTGACCAGGTCGCCAAGGAGACAAGTCTGGGAGCAACGACCAGCCAGGGGGGATCCCCCGACCAGACCTCCGCAGGTCGAACCTCCGGTCAGGAGGCTGAGGACGCAAAATCAGGCGCCTCCGCCACCGGGGCTATCACTCCCTCAGTCGCCAACTCTCAGTGACGAGGACGACTATAGGACCCCCTTGTCCCGATATATCATGGTGTCTCCCATCCCCCACGGGATGGAGAAGCCCACAGCACTCTCGACGTATGACGGTACCTCCGACCCTGACGACCACCTGGAAGATATCGAGGCCATGCTCGACTACCGGAATGTCCGAGAAGCTATCAAATGCAGACTCTTCCTGAGAACACTGAGGAAGGGTTCCATAACATGGTACAAAAGTCTGGAGCCGAAATCAGTCACATCGTGGAGGATCCTGAAAGATCTCTTTTCAAGACACCTCACAGCATCCCGACGCCATCCGAAGACAGAGGCCGCGCTGGGCGCCATAATCCAGGCCCCCGACGAACCCCTCCGGAAGTACATCGAAAGGTTCACACGAGAGGCAGTGCAGGTAATGACGTCGGACGAGATGAAACGTTACCTGATGGAGCAAGGCCTGCACCGAGACTCCAAATTCTACGAGGCTGTGGCCATACACCGACCAGCCTCGCTACAAGACTTCCTCGACAGAGCTGCACATTACATCCGGTTCGAGGAGACTCAAGCGGCCAACTCCGCCCACGACACTCGAGACCGAGAGACCCCCGCAGGTCCCGAGAGGACGGAGCCCCGAGCCACCGGCGCGGAGGAGATCGCCGACGGGAGGATCATCCCCGTGATCCCCGCGAGCAACGCGGTCCTGCCGGCCGATTCATAGAGTATACAGCTCTAGTCGCTTCCCGCAAGCGCATATTGGCCGAGTGCGCCAAAACGGAGTTTGTCCAGGCAGGTGTACGCTTCCCCAGGCCGACACCCCCCAAGCCCAACGTGGACAAATTGAAATTATGTCGCTTCCATAAAAGCCACTGGTACGTTACAGAAGACTGCATCCACCTCAAGGACGCAATCGAAATCTTGATCAAGGACGGGCACCTGAAAAGGTACACCCGGGGAGGAGAAGCCCCGCGGCAAGATGCTCCCGAGGCCAATAGAGTCGAGGACCTCCCTTCTCCTGACGGTGACAACGGTCTGCAGTTTGCCCTTAGCGTCAGCCGGCCTGAGGATTGGTTCGCGCTCAGAAAATTTGGCCTCCCCGCCGAGCCTGATCTGCCCGACGAGCCTGTATGCCCCACCAGCCGATGGGAATATTTCCCGAAGGCCATGGTCATCTCCGGAAGATCCCCGAGGAACCTATCTGTGGGATCGGTAAAAAGGAAGTTCGAGGAACTTATCACCAGCAACTCCGGCAAAATGAGCACCCTCGACAAGTTTCGTGGCCGGTCTAACCCGATCACTTTCTACCTCGAGGAGCTTCCCGGTGGATCCCCCAACTCAAACATCCCCCTCCTGATACGGGAACTAATGGCAAACTTTGACGTCAGACGTATCCTGGTCGATGGAGGAAGCTCGGTGGACATCATGTACACCCACTTTTTCACAACCCTCTAACTCGACGAGTCCAACCTGTCCCCCTACGTAGGTTCTGACCTCCAGGGTTTCAACGGGACGACAACAAGGTCGTGGGGGTACATGGAGTTAAAGGTTACCTTTGGGGAAAAAGAAACGGCCAGGGAGGTCAATGTCCTCTTCCTGGTCATTGAATGCCCTCTACAATTGTATCCTGGGCAGGACAATGATGTCCGAGCTCACCGCGGTACCCTCCACCGTCCACCTAAAAATGAAGTACTACACAAGGCGAGGGGCCGTTGTCACCCTAAAAAGCGACATTGAGGCTGCCCGAAGATGCTTCGAGGCCGCGCTGAAAGGCCTAAGCACGATTGCCCCAGCGACCAAAAAAGTAGCGCCCACCACTACCCCCGAAGAGCAAACCCAAAGACCTCGTCGGCTCGGTAGACCTCGACAACCGCTTCACTGAATAATTTGACCATGAAGCTAGCGACACTCCTCCATCCAACGGGAAGCCCACCAACCCAGCGCACCCCATCCCCGACGGAGATTTCGAGCTCGTGGAACTCAGGGACGACAAGACTAGGACCGTGAAGATCGGGGCAGGACTTCCCGACCTGGCAAGGAAAAACCTGAAGGCCTGCCTCTGCGATAACGCGGACCTCTTCGCCTGGAGTGCCGCGGAGATGCCCGAACTCGACCCTGAGGTTGCTTGCCATCAGCTCTCCATCAACCCGACCACCAAGGCCGTAGTACAACGTAGGCGTAGGCAGTCACCCGAAAAGTTGACGGCTGCTGAAAAAGCTGTAAAAGATCTCCTAGAGGAAAATTTTATTTCGGAAGCCCGATATTCAACCTGGCTGTCCAATGTTGTACTTGTTAAAAAGAGTAATTGAAAATGACGCATGTGTGTTGATTACACCGATCTCAACCGGGTATGTCCTAATGACGCCTACCCCCTCTCTAACATCGACAAGCTCGTCGACAACTCGGCGGGCTTCAAACTCTTGTCTTTTATGGACGCGTACTCGGGATACAACCAGATCCCCATGGACGAATGCGACAAATAGAGCACGGCCTTCATGACGGAGTCGAGCAACTATTACTACAACGTAAGGCCCTTCGGCCTAAAGAACGTCGGCGCCACATACCAACGGATGGTGAACAAAGTCTTCCGGGGAGAGATTATTGATATGCTTGAGGTGTATATGGACGACACGATCGTCAAGTCCTGCACGGAAGTCGATCACATGGCTCACCTCAGGAAAGTCTTCGACACAACGAGGAAATGCAGAATACGCTTCAACCTGGAGAAACGTACCTTCGGGGTCCGAGCAGGGAAATTCCTTGGCTTCTATCTGAACGAGCGAGGGATTGAAGCAAATTCGGACAAGTGCCGAGCTTTTTCGGAAATCACCATGCCGACCTCAAAGAAATCCATACAATCCCTCAACGGTGTACTCACCTTGCTTTCCCGATTCATCGCCAAATCCGCACAACACGCCCTCCCTTTCTTCAAGTTACTCAGAAAGGAAGCCACGTTTGAATGGACAGAGGAATCTGAGCAAGCCCTCCATCACCTCAAACGCGTCCTGTCAGAACTGCCCATGCTGACAAGGCCCGAAGTTGGAGAAACCCTGTACCTGTACCTGGCCGTGGCAAACGAGGCCGTCAGCGCCGTGGTGATCAGGGAAACCCCCGAGGGACAAATGCCAATCTACTTCATGAGCAAAGCCCTCCACGGTCCCGAGGTAAGGTACCAGCAGATCGAAAAGGTCGCTTTGGCCCTCATCACCGCCGCACGACGCCTTTGACATTACTTCTTGGCCTACACCATTGTGCTCAGGACCAAACAACCAGTCAAACAGCTTCTCGGCCGACCGGACATGGCTGGACGGATGTTAAAGTGGTCATTAGAACTATCCAAGTTCGACATCATGTACGAAGGAAGGAAAGCCCTCAAAGCTCAAGTTCTGGCCGAATTTGTCGCCGAGATGACCCCCTCGCCGGAGCCTACCCCAGGTAATCACAAGTGGACTATCTTCGTTGATGGCTCCTCAAACTCCTCGGGCAGCGGCGCGGGCATCATCCTCAAAAACGAGGAAGGCACCATTATAGAGGTTTCTCTAACGCTGGCCTTTCTAACAACGAACAACCAGGCCGAATACGAGGCATTCCTGGTCGGCCTTCGCCTAGCGGCAGACCTCGGGGCCAAGGAAATAAGAATCTTCACGGACTCCCAGCTGGTCGCCTCACAAGTACGGGGGAGTATCAGGTGAAAAACGATATCCTAGCCGAATACCTGGCCCTCATTACAGAGAAAATGCAAAGTTTTGACTCTATGGAAGTTCAACACGTTCCATACGAGCAGAACACTCGAGCAGATATTCTCTCAAAACTAGCAAGCACCAAAAGGAGGGGCGGACACAAGTCGGTCATCCAGGAGATCCTATCGCAGCCGAGCACAGACAGGGTGAAGACACTGCTCGACGTCACCGCCATATGGGACATAAATTGTTGGATGACGCCGCTGCACGCCTACCTCAGCACAGGTCGCCTCCCCGCCGACCCCAAAGAGGCCAGCACAATCAAACAAAGAGCTTGCTCGTACGTCCTCCTCGAAGACAAATTGTATCGCAGAGGCTTCGCGGTCCCCTTCCTCAAATGCATTGACAACTCTCAGGCCGCGGCCGTTCTGGAAGAGATCCACGAGGGCATCAACGCATAGCACCTCAGAGGGCGGTCCCTGGCGAGAAAGGCCTTACGAGCGGGATACTACTGGTCGTCGATGCAGGAGGACGCGAGGACGCACGTCAAGAAATGCGACATATGTCAACGACATGATTTTGAGACATAACTTTGAACACATAAGTTTAACTGCATATAATTTTGAACACATAATTTTTGACACAAAATGGTTCCATAACAGATACATAACCTGATATATATATATATATATATATATATATATATATATATATATATATATATATATATATATATATATATATATATATATATATATATATATATATATATATATATATGTTCCACAAAATACATAAATTGATACATGAACTAGTTTTATAACACAACAATAGTTCTAAAAAGAAAAAAATAAATAAATTGGTTCCAAATAACACCAAACAGATAAAATGATTCCTAATTAAACATGACAACAATTCCAAAAAACACAAGACCTATTACATGTCTGCAACCCCTAAAGCTTTTCTTATAGTTAACATACCATATGTAAAGCCTTCTAAAATATGGCTTGTGATCCTCAACACCTTCTTGTACATGATCAACATTGATCTTAACTGTTGACCCTGGATTGACTCTTAATAATTCATGACAGTAGTCATAAACTCTTGTGTAATCTCCCAAAAAGAACCATTAACATAGTCTCTAGCTGCAAATCTTGCTCTTATTGCTTTGGTTTTTTTGACCCCAATATTCTACTTTTTGTGTGCCTTCTCCACTACTATAATCACTATCACATCCACTTTGCATGTCCTCACTGTCATTATCACTCTCTTTATCTACTACAAACTTTTCTTTATGTTTTTTTTTTGCTTTTCCATTCCCCTCACTTTCATACCCAATTAGGTTAGCAAGTTCATCTTCCTCAATGTCATCATACCCATCCGACTCATCCTCAAAAGCCACTTCAAAAGAACTATCATAATTGTAATTTTCATTATCACTATTATTAGAACTTAAGTCATAATTCATTGCACCAACTTTAACTTGTTCAACTCTAGCAGTTGCTTGTTCCACTGCAATATTAACTTCTTCAACTCCAACATTAACTTCCTCAACTCCAACATTACATTCCTCCACTGCAGGATTAGCTTGTCCAACTCCAACATTACCTTCTTCCAACCCAACAGTGGCTCGTTTAACTCCAACACCTTCATCATGCAGTTTACTAAGTAACTCTTCCACCTCATCTACAATTTCAGCAGGCCCCTAATCAACATTATCAACAACAACATCACAACAGTCAAGTTGAGACAAGGTGTGCTGAATGTAAATATCAACACTTTGGTGCACCCTATAAAGATCTGCAATTTCTAAAGCACCCTTGTCATCAACAAGTGCATTCATCCCAAATTGAGGGTCCTTGTAATATATTGTCTCAAACTCCCTATAACCCAAGTCTTTTAATACACTAACTAGCTCAAAATAACTCCATTTGTCGACATCTACTCTCAAATCATCTACTAGTCCATCTTCATATACACTAAGTCCTTCATCGATGAATTCACCACTATGAAGAATTTTGAGATTTATGTATTCATCCATTATACCTATTCATATTACCTAAGTAATTAGAGTTTACACTAAAACATTTACATAAACCATAAAACTGAATAGAACCACATATTACCCTAACACATTCGTAAACCCTAAAACATATTAAAATTTACTAACCTTTTGATAAACGCGTCTTAAATCGTCTTCAATCTGTCACATCTTTGATGAAACAACCCTATGTGCCTTCAACCCGTCACGTCTTCACTGAGATTTCTATCTTCAATTCGCCACCGCAGTAGCAAGATTAGGTCTTCGTTGTATAACTGTCTAAGTTATTGAAGGCAACAATACACTTGAATTGTTATATTTCATGTTATATCCACGTCAATAACAAAAAAATCATCTGGACAAACGTGACACCAGTTTACTAGCTTTGACTAACGACAATAGACGGAAGGACAAACGTGACACCATTTTAAAAGTTAAAGGACCAACTTGTCACTTTGTTAAGTTAAAAGATCAAACTGAACTCCGAAATAGAATTAAGGGACGAAAAAATATATTTTGCCTAAATTTTAAATATAGATTCAAAGTGCGGATTGTCGCTACTGCGAAAATCGGCGCCGGCTGAACAGAAGAGTCGCCACCGTGCGTTATTTATCCCAAAGGAGGGAAAGGAAACGCTCAGAGTAAACCTACCGCAAATACGGGAAAGGAATGATCATCGCAACCAAATCCTGGATTCGGGATTCGGTTACGCAAGGGGAAGGTATTAGCACCCCTCACGTCCGTCGTACTCGACGGGATCCACGCTTGTTTTCTGGTACGAATTGTTATTCTATCTATTCTACAGGTCTGGGGTTAAAAGAAAATAAAATGACTCGGCAAAGTATCGCACTTTATGCCTACGTATTCCCGTCTGGAACGAGAAATCAGAGTCAACGTAGTTCGCCTACCTACGGGAAAGGAGGGGAAGGTTGCTGCTAGGATATCGCATCCTATGCCTACGTACTTTCATACAGCATGAAAGATCAGAGCAAACGTAGTTCGGGCTACGGAAGACACAGATCTGTCTTGATTGTTTTTATCCTTCTGAAAAAGGTTTTCTCCTGATTACGCGTCCAAGCGGACAAAAATGACTCTTTGATTGGTTTACAGTCTTTTACGCAAGAACTGTTTTTTATTGATGTTTATCATTTTATTGTATTTTTTTGATTGTTTTGAGATAGAAGAGACAGAACTCTAAAACCTATGGTTAAAATGGGAATCAAAATCTACCCTAATGTTATCATGCATGGATGAGAGCCTAATGTCTGTCATATTTCTCTCTTGCGCAGAGAGAAACAGAGATCCTAGGGGATAAACGGAAAAAGCAACAACATATATACAGTAAAGCAGTAAAATGCATGAATGCAACAGTACAAGCGAGGCAAGGGAGTCCCACTCAACCTCGAACCTAGAAAACAATGGGCAAAGTGAAACAACTTCACTTCAAACCCACGGGGAGAAAATAACAAACAATACAGCCAAGAAAGTAAACCCCAAAACTAGCCCTGACAACACACCAGCTCCAGTTGAACTTCCAAAATCAAACTCCAATGGTATCCCAAGCTACAACAAGCTTCTATCTCCAAGAAATCACCCTGCTCAAGCAAGCACAGAATCTTTAACCAGTCGACAACATCAGACAGCAGATAGCTCTGAATAGCAGTTGCACAGCTTTGACATGAACAATCTTCATCTTTGTCAATCTTTGATCTTCACCTCTATCTCCAATGGCTTCTTTCTTCAAGACAAGCTCTCCAACAGAGAATGATTATAAGAGGATTTTGAATGTTAAACAGTCTGTTGAACACCAAAGGTGGCCTACAGAAAGTTAACATAATACAGACTGTTTCTCTCAAAGTTCTATCTCCTAGATACAGTCGCTAATCCTTCCAAAGGAGGGATGTGAGTATTAAAGAGAGACTTTTAATCATTGAGAATAATGGAGGCAAAAGAAACCATCCATGTTTATGAAGAAAATTTCTATTCTAAGGCTCTACCTATACCCTATGTCCTATGATCTTCAAACATCTCCAAGCAAGCCAAGCAATCTTCATCAAGCTTTGATTTTGATCTTCAATATTCAATCTTTAATCCTTGCCAAGCTCCACAAGCTCTAACTAAGCCCACACCCCAAGCAAAAGCCCAGAAAGCCCACACCACAAAATAAACCCCAAAAATGGGCAAACCAAACAATCACACAATTGTAAAATATACTGAAAATAGTAATATAATATTTACAAGTCTAATATTAATTCTAAGGGAAATACTATATCTACCCTTTATACCCCATAGGTCCCATACTCTAATTCAATCTAAAAAACCCAAAAATAAAATGTTCAAGTGCACCTATGTTGTGTATAAACCCTAATCCAACCATCTTAAAATCCACTAATCAAAACTATCTAAAAATAATCCTAAAAATTATGGAATAAAATCCAGGGGTACCTAATATTCATATCTAATTGCCCTAAAAAGAATGGCCTAAAAAAATAAGGGGAACTATCTAAACAAAAATACACAAAATTATGTACAAACTAAATTCAATAAAAAAAACAACTAAATGTAAAATATTCATAAAAAATACAGAAAATACCTAAAATAATATTTTTATTTATTCACAATTTTCTTGAAACAAATATTAACCTATAGCAAAAATTCCCATGTCAAAATAACTCTTTTTCAATTTTATATGATTTTTCAAAGTTGTAAAATAAAATGAACAAAATGAAATAAAAAGGAAAAAGTTTGGTGTCAAATAGCAATTGAAAACAGCATGAAACTCAATTGGGCCAAAATAGGGGGTGCGCATAGTGATGCGTGATAGGCCCATTGCTTGATCAGAAATCAAAACAAAAATATAAAGAAAACATAAAAACGTTGGTGCAGGAAGCAAGTAAAACAAGTGCAATCTAGTGGGCTTCCTATACTGGGGGTGTGAACATCAATATACTTAAGCCCATTACTTAACATAAAACCAACTGAAAAATAGCAAGAAAAATGAACAAATTTATGGTGCATAAAGCAATCAGAACCAGCACAATATATGATGGGCCACGAAATGGGGGTGGGAGCATCAACAACCAACTTAAGCCCACGTTTCTACACTTAATGAAACGACAGAGTTTCACATTCTCAGCAAAGCCTTCACAAATGAAACGCGATGATAGCCACACGATCCATCTCTGGTCAACGTTTCCCTCATGATCCAAGGGCTGATACATTGTCTTCCTCATTTTGAAAAAAGTTGGAGCCAACTCCATTGATGAACACACTTATGAACTCAATCTGATCCTCACACAAACTTCATCAATTCTTGATCAAAATTTACAAATCAAAGCCCAGGATTACTCTATTTTCTTCCCTGATTCTATCTATGACATTGAAATCCATTGATATGGCTTAAAACTCCAAACACGTATCTCATCTCCAAGACTTGGTCCACCCTCAATTGTCATCATTTACCAAATTAAGATGTCTAATCTCTTCTTTGTTCCACACTGGTCAAGTTTAACCCTAGAACTAAGATTATAACTCCATGTTCACTTACTTCTTGATCTAAACAGAATTTGTGTCAACATGTCAATCATCGCCAAATTGCCTCAAATTTTCCAAAAAGAACCACCTAACCACATACTAATCACCTATCCTAAAGATCAATGCTAATTCTACTTAAATCGAGCCATAGGTTGAAAGTTACTAACCTGTGTAAATGAAGAAACCAGATGATAAAAAGCTTCAATTCAATGCTTGTCCTTCTCCAGATTCACTCAAGATGATCTTTTCTTGCTTCTGTATTCACTAGATCTTCTTTAAACAACTTGGATCAATGAAACAGAATTTCAGTTGCAGGTGGAAATGTGAAGATCAAGAACACGATTTCAGCTTGAATTCTCTCTGATTATGATTTGTACACACTCAATAGTGGCAATAGAATGAAGTGAAATCAAGAAATTGGATTGATTGTAAAGAAAATAGAGAACTCGAATATGAATTGCAATGGAGGAAATTGAAACTCAATCTTTCTTCTCTGCACCAAATGACACCCAACCCTGATCTTGATCAACTCAAATGACTTTATAGATGAGGTTAGAAGCTTCTAGAGATTGCTGGAATGATCCAAGGAGAAATTGGATATCTCATGCTATGATAAACTGAAATGGTAAGTTCAAAAAAACCAGTTGCAGCTTGCCTTGTTAAAGCATTTGTATGAGGCTTGAGTTTCTCTCCAAATGAGAAATAGAATGTGTTGGAATGGCTTGCTAGCTTGTGCCTTGATCCCTTGTTCATTTGGCAAGTGTAACTTCATTTACAAGAAACTAATGACAAGTCCAATTTCTTGACCCCAAATTAAAAATCTAATGATGCCAATGATCTCAAAATGTGTTTTCCCTTCAATTTGGTATATCACATGATGCATTTTGGCCTTGGATCAAAAATCCCCAATTTTGGTCACTTGAAAATGTACTTAAACCTTCCATATTTGGTCAATTTTATCATTTTGAGTTCCATGCACTTCCAAACTATCATGACCTCTTACTTAGAATCAAAACATCATTTTGAGCAAGTTTTATGTTGAACATTTTTCCATTTGAAGTTTGCAAGTAGGAGTTTTAGGCATATGCTTGAAATGACCTATAATCTTACTTTCCCAAAATACCCCTGGCTTGTCAAGATCATAAGTAGAGTTCCACAAATCAGAATGAGGCATACCATACCTTTTTAGAAAGCTAAGATCATGAGGAACAACTTTCATGTTTACCAAAAATCCATTTGAAAATTCATTGTGGGACAAACATTGCTTAGAAGTCAAGTAACTTTCACAGATAAATTTCAGTGTCCTCAGATGACCTGCAACTTGCAAGAACCATAACGTGAGTTCTATAAATCTCCTTGATGACTTCCACCACTCAAATAAAAGGTCTTGAGATGCTCTACAAGTTTCATGTTGGCCAAATATCCATTTGAGACTTGTATTTTGAATTATTTTGCTTGGATGTTTGACCTAAATCAGGGGATTTTACACAGAAACCCTAATTTAGAAACTTCTCTTCTTCTTGATTTCTTTTGATTTCTCCTTGGCATAACACCACATCCATATCCACATGTCAAATGATGAATCCCACATCCTTCAAATAGGCCTTGATGCCCTTCAATCAAGCATTTGACCTAGGGTTGACCTAGATAAAACCCTAGTTGACTGTCTTCAACTGTAGCTCTTGTAACCACACCAATAACTCATCTTACTTTCAAAATGACCCTCTAGGTCTTCCATGATGTCTACACACATTCCATGCCTCATTTCATAGCTCACAGCCTCTTTGATGATCTTCAAATACTCCCCAGATAGGATATAGATCTACTGCTTGATCTATTAACTTCTCAAAGCTTCACCTTCTTTCTTGGTGACTTGAATAGACTTGGGCTTGAATAAAACCCCTTTTGGGTATGCTTCTCAAGATGAAAATGGCACTTGATCCCTTGTTGGATGGCTTGCCCATGCTATGCTATGCAAATGAATGAACTATGTACGTGATCTACTATGTAAATGATAAAGCTATGAAAACACAAATCAGGTAAAACAAGTTGGTCAAATTTTAGGGTGCAACAGCTGCCCCTATTCAAACGGCTTGGACCCGACTGGGTGAAACGCCCGGAGCCTTCAGACAATCGAGGTACGAGACGGTTGAATACCAATAAACCCAGAAATTTGCCAACTGCAAAAATAAATTGCGAAGTAAACTGCACCACTACTTGGGGAACACTATCTACAAATCTGATTTCAGCACTATCTTGTCAATATCGGAATAAACTTATTGACTTCACTGGGAGAAGTACTTTTGTCGAATATAAGAACACAATTCTGTCTTGGCATGGGACACATACTATGTTCCTTACGGGGAAATCATCCATCTAAATACTGAGGAGTTCGTCCGCTTATCTCTCCCGGGAAACATGCATCGATTTAGTAACACTTCATCCGCCTATCCAATACGGGAACACTATTCTGTTTACATCACAAGAAATCTTCGTTCGCCTATCCAATACGGGAATACGCTTCTGCCCATCACACAGGAAAATACACTTCTGCCTATCACGCAGGAAAATACACTTCTGCCCATCACACAGGAAAATTACACTTCTGCCCATCACACAGGAAAATACGCTTCTGCCCATCACACAGGAAAATTACATTTCTGCCCATCACACAGGAAAATTACACTTCTGCCCATCACACAGGAAAATTACACTTTTGGCGATCACACAGGAAAATACACTTCTGCCCATCACGCAGGAAAATACACTTCTGCCCATCACACAGGAAAATACACTTCTGCCCATCACACAGGAAAATACACTTCTGCCCATCACGCAGGAAAATACACTTCTGCCCATCACACAGGAAAATACACTTCTGCCCATCACACAAGAAAATACACTTCTGCCCATCACGCAGGAAAATACACTTCTGCCCATCACACAGGAAAATACACTTCTGCCCATCACGCAGGAAAATACACTTCTGCCCATCACGCAGGAAAATACACTTCTGCCCATCACGCAGGAAAATTTTCTCGGACATAGCTTCTTTGCCTATTCTTTGCATTAACTAACTCCACTGGGGATATTCCGAAACTAACTGTCAAACACTCGTCTTGATAATAAGTGGCTACTTCTGAACTTTGATTCTATTAATACTTGAAACGCCGCCGCAACAACAAACTTGAAGAAAAACATTCCGCTGGCCAGATACAATAACGCCTCAATTGGCAACTCTGTGGGAAAATAATAAACTGAATCACATCATCACATGTCTCCCGGCGAGACCTCGATTGTCTGGTAATATCTGAGCTTTAGAACTCCATACTCCTATTGAGAAAGCACACCTGAAAGCGAAAGGTTAACCAACCTGATCTATGTTTCATAATTCGTATGTTTGAGAATGGCGTAATGCTCCATAAAATATGGAAATGCTACGCGTTTTTTCTTTATTTTTGGTGGATGCAAATATGACACTATATGCCGGTGCAAATGCAGGCTCGAACTGCTGGGATAGCTCTAACAAGCTTGCTTCATCAAATCTGTCGTCGAGGACAACTATCACCCTGCCAGGGAGTGAACGGGTATCACAAAGTATTCTGGCAAACTAAATGCCAGGACACACAACCAACTCTGCCGGGGAGAGTAGACTGTCTGGGTATAGCTCACAAGTTTGGAAATATTAGTCTTCTGAGGCTAAACAACTCTGCTCGAGATAGGGAATCCTTTTGGGGGACACCACACTGAATACAGCTTACAACTTTTAAAGTTATCAAACTCTGCCGAGGGTAAACGACCCTGCTGGGAAAACTAAACCATTTGGCTACAGTTTATAAACTCGGGATAGACATCCTGTGGCGAGCATTAATCTTGACCTGCTGGAGAGTATCCTTCGGATAAGCTGCGACTAGCCTGGGGAAATTGATCCTTCTTCAGTAAAGAACATTGTTATCTCAGCTGCGGGAAATGAAGTGCAACCTGCATGGGGGTTCACTTCACATAATGATCCAGTCTTTTCGTTATGAGCCTCTGGTTAGGACTGCAATCTTCTGATCGTCCACTTCGTATGGTCAAGAACCCTGCAACACCACAAACGAGACAAGACAAGTCTATACAACCAAATCTATTCAGGTTAGCGTTAGTGACATCATTTTCAGTCAATTCGAAGTTTTAGCAATTATTGGCAAAGGCCAGCAACGTTATGCACTTGCTATTTTTATTAAACATTGGCGCTTTTCACATACAAAACAGTAAAGAACAAGAATCAAACACTGAATAACATGTTTCATTAATGGGGCCCCGAATGGGCAGAGTTTTGTACACTGGATGTAACTCCTGAAAAGAGGAAGTTACGCACAACAAATATACAAGTATGCACAGGAAGCATAAATACAGTGACAACTCAAATTTGCACATATGTCGGCAACGTGATGCAGACGAACATCATGAGCTGATCCTCATATGACTCGCCTGACTCTGGCGCTTCCCCGGTATTCAAACTTCTGAAGAGATTGTATCTGATAATCGAGCTCTCAGGTATATTCTCCCGCACCAATGTGCAATACAGTATCAAATTCGGACCGCAGTCATTTGCTTTTCAAATCCCTAACTTTTGCGTGAACCGCCCTTTGCGGGTTTTCAGTTCACCAGGATACCCTTTTTTGCCGAAGCCGCCCAGTGTAGGTTTTCAACTTCGCGGGTGTACATCTTTTCAATTTTATCCCTAATTTCTTCCCGAACCTTTTATTCTGTTTTTCGGTTCGCCAGGATGCCCCATTCTTGCCTGGACTCTCTTTTTTTTCTGTTCAGCGGGTCAATTTTAAGCAAAGTATTTTTTAATTGCGTCTGAATTCACAGGCGACGTAAAGTCTTCACCGTCCATGGTGGACAACAAAAAAGCTCCTCCTGAAAAGAATTTTCTGACAACGTATGGCCCTTCGTAGTTAGGGGTCCACTTGCCCCTGTGATCAACCTGTGGCGGGAGAATCCTTTTCAGCACAAGGTCGCCCATCTGAAAGCTCCGAGGATGTATCTTCTTATCATACGCTTTCTTCATTCGACTCTGGTACAAGCGACCGTATGCTAGAGAAGCTAGCCTCTTCTCATCCATTAAACTCAGCTGGTTCAATCTGTCTTTCACCCATTCTGCCTCGTCGAGTTGGACATCTTGTAATACCCTCAGGGAAGGAATCTCACCTTCCAATGGTAACACTGCTTCCATTCCGTATACCAACGAGAACGGGGTTTCCCCGGTTGATGTGCGTACCGTCGTACGATAATCGTGTAAAGCGAAAGGTAGCATCTCATGCCAGTCCTTATAAGTCACCACCATCTTCTGAACAATCTTCTTTATGTTCTTATTGGTCGCTTCAACAGCGCCATTCATCTTGGGTCGGTAAGGAGAAGAGTTGTGATGTTCGATCTTGAAACTCTGACACAGCTCCTTCATCATCTTGTTATTTAAGTTCGAACCGTTGTCGGTAATTATCCGCTCGGGGATTCCATATCTGCAAATGATATCTCGTTTGATAAACCTGGCTACCACCTGCTTGGTCACATTTGCATATGATGCCGCTTCCACCCACTTGGTAAAATAATCAATTGCTACCAAAATGAAACGGTGTCCGTTAGATGCCGTCGACTCGATCTTTCCAATCATGTCAATTCCCCACATCGAGAATGGCCATGGTGATGACATCATGTTCAGAGGACTCGGACGCACATGGATCTTATCCGCATAAATCTGGAATTTATGACACCTCTTCGCAAACTTGAAACAGTCAGTTTCCATAGTTAGCCAGTAATAACCTGCTCGCAGCAGCTTTCTCGTCATGGCATGCCCACCGGCGTGTGTACCGAATGTACCCTCGTGTATTTCCTCCATAAGCAACTTCGCCTCTTTCTCGTCTACACAACGCAGCAGCACCAAGTCATGATTCCGCTTGTATAGGACACCGTCCGGATTCAGATAGAAATTACCAGTCAATCTCCTAAGAGTCTTCTGATCGCGACTGGATGCCCCAGCCGGATACTCCTTGTTCTTCAGGAAATTCTGGATGTCAAAATACCAGGGTTTATCATCAGATGCTTCGTCGATGGCAAATACGAAGGCGGGTCTGTCGAGCCGAGAGATAACTATTCTGGGAGCCTCATTCCAGAAGTTAACCTTATACATTGAAGACAATGTCGCCAGGGCGTCAGCCATTTGATTTTCCGCTCGCGGCACATGATGCAATTCAACCTTGTCAAAGAAAGGCAACAATCTCCTCGCGTAATTCATGTACGGTATCAAGTTGGGCTGACGCGTCTCCCATTCTCCTTTTATTTGATTCACCACCAGAGCTGAGTCTCCATATACATCCAGATTTTTGATTCGCAAATCAATGGCTTTTTCAAGCCCCATGATGCAAGCTTCGTATTCGGCTTCGTTATTGGTAACCAGAAAGGTCAATCGAGCAGTGAATGGGATGTGCGACCCATGTGGAGTAGTGATGATTGCCCCTATTCCGCTACCATAGGAATTCACAGCTCCGTCAAATATCAACTGCCATTTGGAATCCTTCTTTGGCTCTTCATCCGACAACGGTTCTTCCCAATCCTTCATCTTCAGGTACATGATATCCTCGTCAGGAAAATCAAACCTCATCGATTGGTAGTCCTCAATAGGCTGCTCAGCCAGATACTATGATAACATGCTCCCTTTTATAGCCTTCTGTGCCACATACTGGATGTCATATTCGGTCAAAACCATCTGCCAACGGGCAATTCTCCCAGATAGTGTCTGCTTTTCAAATACGTATTTGATAGGATCCATCTTCGAGATGAGCATGGTTGTATGATTCAGCATGTACTGCCTCAAACGCTTGGCGGCCCAGGCTAGCGCGCAACAAGTTTTTTCGAGCATTGAGTATCGAGATTCACAGTCAGTAAACTTCTTACTCAGGTAGTATATCGCATGCTCTTTACGCCCTGTCTCGTCATGTTGACCGAGAACACAACCCATACTCCCCTCAAGAACCGTCAAATACATAATTAAGGGTCTCCCTGCCACTGGAGGTATCAAAATAGGAGGCTCCTGCAAATACTGTTTTATTTTATCGAACGCCTTTTGACAATTTTCATTCCATGTTACAGCCTGGTCTTTTTTCAACAGCTTGAATAACGGCTCACACGTAGCTGTTAGGTGAGACATGAACCGAGCGATGTAGATCAACCTCCCTAAAAACCCGCTTACCTCTTTTTCTGTTTTAGGCGTCGGCATTTCTTGTATGGCTTTTATTTTTGCAGGATCAACCTCTATTCCTTTTTCACTCACGATAAACCCCAGCAGTTTACCCGATCTCACCCCGAAGGTGCATTTTCTAGGGTTCAGTCTCAACCTGAACTTCTTAAGCCTTTTGAATAATTTCAGCAGATTCACCAAATGTTCTTCCTTCGTCTGGGATTTGGCAATCATATCATCGACATAAACCTCGATCTCTTTATGCATCATGTCATGAAAGAGAGTCGTCATTGCACGTTGATACGTTGCCCAACATTCTTCAATCCGAAGGGCATCACTTTGTAACAAAATGTTCACCAGGGGGTAATGAAGGTAGTCTTCTCCATGTCTTCTGGCGCCATTTTTATCTGATTATAGCCCGAGAATCCATCCATGAAGGAGAATACGGAGAATTGAGTGGTGTTATCAACCAGCACATCAATGTGAGGAAGCGGAAAGTGGTCTTTCGGGCTCGCTCTGTTCAAATCACGGTAATCTACGCACATTCTCACTTTACCGTCTTTCTTTGGCACTGGCACAATATTAGCGACCCATGAGGGATATTTTGTAACAACTAGGAAACCAGCATCCCACTGCTTTTGAACCTCCTCCTTGATCTTCACAGCCATGTCTGGTCTAGTTCTTCGAAGCTTCTGCTTAACCGGCGGGCATTCTTCTTTTAGCGGCAGACGGTGCACAACCATATCTGTATCCAGCCCAGGCATGTCTTCATACGACCAAGCAAAAATATCGATGTACTCTTTGAGCATTTCAACCAATCTTCGCTTGACGCCGCTCTGCAGCGCGGCCCCTATGCGGATGTTCCTTTCAACCCCTTCCAACCCCAGATTGACGATCTCAATGACCTTCTCATGAGGCAGAATGATTCGTTCTTCTTGTTTTACCAACCAGGACAACTCTTCTGAAACGCCGCCATCTTCAACAATCTCTTCTTCATTCTGAAATACCGGGGGCTCAAAGTCGAAGTGAGTCATAGGCGGTTCATAGATGTCATCTGAAATAGTAATTCTGCAAAGGAAATGGTTAAATGCTTCAAAATACATACAGAGCGAATAACCACGTTGCCATTTTATTGTAAAAAAATAAAAACAGGAAAAACAGAGATCACAATATTTGTACATGAAAAACGCCTTTTGATTTAACGATTAAACAGTGCAATGTACATAACAGAACGACCCTAAGAAAAATCACGATGCCCCGGGTAGGACTCCGGATTGTTCAACAATTAAGAAAACAAAGTATTACTGTTTGGTGGTCACAGGAACAGTCTCCTGAATAGACCAATTGCAAAGCCCTTGTCCTGGCACGCTCGGCTGAATCCAGGCGTCCATGTCGCAGTCACTGTCTCCTTCTTCGGAATCTGAAACAGCGTTAATGGTCTCGTGATATACTCCGCTAGCCGTGATTGTTATTGGTCCTTTGAAACGGGGTGCCCCTGCAGCAGGCGTTGATGATGAAGGTTGATACCCTAGCCCAAATCTGTCCATCTTCACGGGGATATCTAGAACCTTGCCCCAGCCCTTGGTCTCACCAGTCTTTACCAGAGCCTGAGCCTCTTTGTATGACGATACTGCCACCTCTGATGCCTTACTCGGCCCTGGAACATTGTCTTTAATGCGCAACCCTTCAAAGGCTTGACAGGGTGTCTCATGAATCTCGCCGTCGATTTCTACGTACTTGAATGACGACAAATGGCTGACCAGTATATCCTCCTCTCTGCAAACTGTGACCACACTGTCCCCTACCATGTATTTCAGCTTTTGGTGCAAGGTAGATGTGACTGCCCCGGCGCCATGGATCCATGGTCGTCCGAGAAGACAGCTGTATGCTGGCTGGATGTCCATAATATAGAATTCTGTTTCAAAAATCTCCGGCCCCACCTGCAGAGGCAAAGTTATAGATCCAAAGACTGACCTTCGTGTACCATCAAATGCCCTGACCACCAAGTCACTAGGCGTACAAATGATCCCCCTGATGTCCAATTTCATCATTGCTTTCTTTGGCAGCACGTTCAAGGAAGATCCGGTATCTACCAGCACGTGGGACATGACTGCACCCCTGCATTCAACTGAGACGTGCAACACCATATTATATTCTCTTCCCCTCGGGGTCAAATTAAAATCTGTAAACCCCAAACTATGGCCTGCATTCACGTGCGCCATCACCCCCTCCAACTGATTCATAGAAACATCTTGGGGTACAAACGACGTGTCCAGAATTTTCAATAATTCATTCCTATGGGCTTCGGAACACAATAACAGCGACAATATGGATACCTTCGACGGCGTCTGTTGAAGGTGCTCAACAATCTTATAGTCACTCTTACGGATAAGACGCATAAACTCTTCTACATCTTTCAGTGACGTTTCTTTTTCATTCCTCTGCACCAGAACGTCCTCATTCATTTTTCCTTTACCTTTTGCCAATCGTTCAGCCTCTACCTCAGGCGATATAAAAATTCTCCCACTCCTTGTCATCCCTCCAGTCCCGACGACATTGTCCACAACCCCAGCTGGCTGTTTACTGATATCGATTTTCACCCCATCACAATACGCTTCCAGCCCATAAGTCCAGGGTACTGCCTTAGTGCTCTCATAAGGTGTTGGCCCTGCCTTGGTGATAGTGATCGTCGGTCGTCTGGCTGGCGCCGTTATAGTTATCGTTTTTCGGGGAATTGTCACCGTAGCTACATCACTTTGCTCATCAGCTAATACTTCTGCAGGTTTCTCAACTGCCGTTCTATCGAATTGCAACGTGCCTTCATCTATCAAGGTCTGAATACTCTTCTTCAATTCAGCACAGCCCCCAGCTTGGGTCCAACATTCTAGACAAAATTCATCGCAGCCCGGATACACACCTCCTTTCAGTAACCTGCTCTTTATTTCACACAACGGCGTTTTTAGTTCATCAACATTCATGATCAAGTTCAAACCCTCCTCAGTCAAAATAGCATTTGCCCTATGGTTGGGCATGGGCTATTGTACTATGTTCGGACCTGCTTGTCCAAAATTTATGGCCTTGCTATCCAACAGATCCTGCACCACATGCTTGAACGCGTGGCAAGTCTCTATGTCATGGCCAGGAGCCCCGGAGTGGAACTCGTAGTGCTTATTCGTATCAAAACCAAACGGAGGAGTGCCCGTCATTGGCGCCATAGTCCTCTTTTCCACCAAATTCAAACCCAGTAACGTTTGGAGTAACTCTGCATACGTATAAGGAGGTACATCAAATACTCTTTTCGGCCTCGTGTTAGGAAATCTCCTCTGTCCCTGATTTGGCCTCTGCTGCTGTTGTTGTTGCTGCTGTGGTGGTATCTGCTGTAGTGGTATTGGTTGTTGATGAAATGGAATGGTGACGCTTGCCACCTGTTGCGGATGATTATACTGATTCCGTCCTCTGCCCCGGCCTCGGCCTCGGCCCCCGAATACTGCACTTGTGTCACCCTGACGGCGACCACCAAAAGCTCTTCTGTTACTGCCAACTGAAGTAGATTCCTCAGCTTGGAATCTCCCCACTTTAATATTACTTTCAACCTTCTCGCCCATCAAGATTAGATCCAAGAAACTGCCTAAAGAAGCGGGGAACAGCTTATCATAAAACATACCGGTGAACGTTCCTATGAACATATCATTCATCTCCTTCTCAACCAAAGGAGGATGAACCCTTGCAGCCATGTCGCGCCATCTCTGCGCATATTCTTTGAAACTCTCATCTTTCTTCTGCGACAACCCCTGTAACTGGACCCTGTTCGGTGCCCGGTCACTATTGTACTTATAATGAGCCACAAACGCTTCAGCCAGTTGCTTCCAAGTCTTTATCTGAGCAGGCTCCAATCCCATGTACCATTCAAGGGAAGGGCCAGACAAGCTGTCTTGAAAGAAATGCACCAGCATTCTTTCATCGTTCGAATAAGCCGACATTCTTCTATAGTATGACCGCACATGCACCTTCGGACAAGTATCTCCCTTATATTTGTCAAATGTGGGAGCTTTAAACTTCAGCGGCACCCTCAGGCCAGACATCAAACCCATTGTGGTCATATCTAAACCAACAACACTTTGATTCACAACACCTTTCATCTGCTCCTCGAGCATCTTGATTCGCTGAGTGTTGTCTACAGGACCTTCAAAACCTCTACCAAAGAAAGCATCTTCTTGTTGGTCTTCTATCCAATTACCACTCCCATTTCTGTATCCATCATACCCATTGTTACGACCAAATCTAGTCTGATTCATCACAGGGCCCCGTCCCCTGTTACCATACCCTTGAGCGACCCCGGCAGGTCCAAAAGTCATCATTCCAGCACCATTTCCGTTACCGAATCCACCATAGCCCTGATTGGCATTACCAAATCCATCATGTCCGAAACCCGGAGCGTCGAAGCCGAACTTCCCATCCTGGTTAGCATAATCAAACCCCTGGTCGTTATAGCCAAATCCGTTGTTACCGAAGCCATTACCTCCATTATTATCACCGCCCAGATTGGCATCTCCGAATCCAACGTTGTTAATGACAGTCTCATTGCCGATTCCGGTATTACCGTTCCCGGCGCCAGTGCCATTGTTCATATTCACAACAGGTATATTCGCCACAGGTGGAGCTACCGGTGTAGGAGTACCATCCCCATGAATGGTGTCAACACGTACAGAATTGTGGTCTTCGTGTCCATTCCCGACATTTCTCGCTAGCAATGACTGCACCAGAGTTTGCAAGTTTTCCTGCCCTTTCACAATTGTCTCCATCGTCTGCATGAACAGCGTCAGCTTCTCACGCATGTCCTGCATCTCGCTCTGCACCTGGTCCATAACTCTTTTGCAGTTGGTACGAGTAGAGTATCGGTGAGGACGTTGACTTTCAATCCTGGAGAAACCTAAAGAATGCAGGAAATGAGATACAGTTCGATAATCACCTGTAAGGCAATATGAATGTGTATGCAAATGCAACATGTGTCTGTGCATTAGGGAATATCACTCCCCGATTCTAGTGCTAATGTGTCAGTGTGGTGACAGTGACAACAATAAGAAGTTCGGAATCCAATCATAGAAAAACATCTCATACATTGCAGAGAATCCCATCAAGTCAGGAATACAATATCAATGGGCGTACAATAAGAAGGCATGACCTCAACCAACAATCCTGGTGATGGCCAGCACAATGCAAATGAAGCATACACATCAATACATGAAATAGTCAAGTGCGGCCATACGCCTGGTACTCCTCTAGTAACCTCTTAGTCTCGGGATGATTTGGTTGAGTAAGCAAACCCTCGACAAGTAGATCTCTTCGCTTGAGAACACGTCGTAAATCACCAGTAGATTCCTCCCGTGCCCCTTCTCCGAAGCGATCCTCTAACCTCCATTTCTGAGACACAGCCTCCTTCTTGCACTCGATGGCTTCGTACAATGAGTTCTGAAGACTATATCTTGCCATCACCTCCTCTTCATACTTTCTCTTGCTAACCTTCAACTGATCTTCGAGTTCAGAAATTTGCTGCTTCAATTTGTCTTCCCTCTTTTTGTTGTTGGTTAGCGTAGCATTCCACGTTTTGTTGCACGAAGAGATTTCCCGGTGGGCGGCATCGAGTGACTTCTTCTTGGACTCTAACATATCATGAGAGCTTCTGAATTCTCTTCCCAGGCGTTCACGCTTCTTTTTCTCTTCTGTCAGTTCAGCACCTAGCCTGTTTACTAACTCAGTCTGCTGTTGGAAGGAATACACAACTTTGTTTTTCTCACTCCGCATCTGAGCCAATTCCTTCTCTAACTCTTCGTTGATCTTTATCAAGTATTCTTTTTCTTTCACAACCCGCTCATAGACCTCAATAGCTACAGTAGTTGGTTCCTCCGCTGGAATGGGAACAGGATGTGATATTGCCGGAAAAGGCATCTGCACCTGTCTTACCCTCTCTTGAATCCACACCTTGTATGGCATATAGGCTTGACAATCATTCTTGCCTAGCAATGGTTTTCCTCTTCTGCAGATATGATTCCAAGCATGCTGAAGCTTGGCCAATAATTCCCCACTCAGGTCACCGGTGAAATACTGAGATTCCTGTAATTCTTCTTCCTTTGGCGGGCTTTTCAAAGCATAACCGCATTGCCTGATCAATAATGATGGATTGTAGTTAATTCACCCTTTCCTCCCAATCAGAGGAACATTAGGATATCCAGCGCAGCTGTAGATAATCTCAGATCCCAATAAAGCTCTATCAAACCAGACAACATCTTCTGAAGAAAGTCCCATCAGATGCTCAGACCAATCCACCGTATCTGCAGACTCATTAAAAATACCCTTCTTGGGCAAGTGACTCTCAAACCACATATACAGCAAAGGCGCATAACAAGAGACGTTCTTGCCCCTCCTATTCTCATTCTTATAATGTAGTGAGTGATAGAAATCTCCAATCAGGGTGGGCACAAGATTGCTTGAAGCAAATATATGGAATGCATCCAAATCAACGAAGTCAGGCAGATTAGGGAACATCACAATGCCATAGATACACAAAGCAAGAATAGCATTAAACACAACCTAACAACCACTCTTGGCGTACTCTTGTGCTTTCCCAACTAAGAACTTAAGATAAAAACCAGAAACTCCATTCCACGAGGTTAACAACAGTTCTGAGGAGTCTAAGTGCAAAGCAACAGCCAAATCCTCCAGCTTGGGCTCAGCACCCATATGAATGAAGGGCACCTTGTTCTGAATGGTCAACCCCAAGATCTCAGCATATTCCTCCATGGTCAGAGCCAGAATGAAGTCAGGAAAAGTAAAACACCTCAGCGGGGGATCATAGAACTGCATCAGTGCGTACAATCCGTTACGCTCATACATGGATGGTTTATAAACCAGCCTGAGCAGTTTCCCATAACTCTTCCTGAAGCTTCTCTTCACCTCATCATCAGCTAGAGATATCAAACCAAGTAAAGAAGAAACATCGGGAGTAGGCAACTTGTACGCAACGGTCTTCCTTAAAGTACTCATAATAACAGGTGGAAGTCCGGAGCACTAGAATCGGGAAGTCTGAAAATGCACCTGCAGCACAGACACACGTTAATGATATGCCATGATGATGCAAACAATGCAATATACAAGCAATGCAACAAGGGATCACGTGCCCCTGGCTGAGAAATTCAATCCACAACACAGGCCTCAAATAGACCCACAAACTGCTCAAGACCATCCACAATGCTCCAACCTGGTCTCTGACAGACCTAATAACACTGTCCTCAAATACCATTGAATCTCAATCAAGAAAACCAGTAATCTGGAGGTCAAGTTACCTGCAGGTCCCAACCCCTCTCACAGGTAGGTGTCCTAATAACTGACACAGGGTATGGCATCCTATGCGGTCGTCAGCGTCACAGACATTCAAGACCGATGATACGATACCCGGAAGGTGTGGCATCATCAGGTCCTGAAGAGGCCTCACTTAGCCAACTTCCAAATGATCGGTCCCCGGAGTCGACAATCCAACTAACCAACAACCCCCTCAACCCAAAGGGTTGAAAAAGAAGTCAACCAGAAGAACCTCGTCCGAGTGTGGATTTCATGAGACACTAGTACATGCAAAGCACGCACGCGCCCACTAATTTCCACTCTAATTCTAGGTGCACTCAAGCTCAGGTCCGGCTTATCTCTCAATCATAGAACCCCCTCATACCCACAGCAATAATAACAATAATATAATGCTGAATATAAAATACAGAAAACGTAAATCCATACAAAATCCTCGACGGGAAAACAAACGCTAGGATTGACTCGCGTAAGGGACCGTTGGACTCCCTAGCAGAGTCGCTAGCTGTCGCTACTGCCAAAATCGGCGCTGGCTGAACAGAAGAGTCGCCACCGTGCGTTATTTATCCCAAAGGAGGGAAAGGAAACACTCAGAGTAAACCTACCGCAAAGACGGGAAAGGAATGGTCATCGCAACCAAATCCTGGATTCGGGAGTCGGTTACGCAAGGGGAAGGTATTAGCACCCCTCACGTCCGTCGTACTCGACGGGATCCACGCTTGTTTTCTGGTACGGATTGTTATTCTATCTATTCTACAGGTCTGGGGTTAAAAGAAAATAAAATGACTCGGCAAAGTATCGCACTTTATGCCTACGTATTCCCGTCTGGAACGAGAAATCAGAGTCAACGTAGTTCGCCTACCTACGGGAAAGGAGGGGAAGGTTGCTCGCTAGGATATCGCATCCTATGCCTACGTACTTTCATACAGCATGAAAGATCAGAGAAAACGTAGTTCGGGCTACGGAAGACACAGATCTGTCTTGATTGTTTTTATCCTTCTGAAAAAGGTTTTCTCTTGATTACGCGTCCAAGCGGACAAAAATGACTCTTTGATTGATTTACAGTCTTTTACGCAAGAACTGTTTTTTATTGATGTTTATCCTTTTATTGTATTTTTCTGATTGTTTTGAGATAGAAGAGACAGAACTCTAAAACCTATGGTTAAAATGGGAATCAAAATCTACCCTAATGTTATCATGCATGGATGAGAGCCTAATGTCTGTCATATTTCTCTCTTGCGCAGAGAGAAACAGAGATCCTAGGGGATAAACGGAAAAAGCAACAACAACATATATACAGTAAAGCAGTAAAATGCATGAATGCAGCAGTACAAGCGAGGCAAGGGAGTCCCACTCAACCTCGAACCTAGAAAACAATGGGCAAAGTGAAACAACTTCACTTCAAACCCACGGGGAGAAAATAACAAACAATACAGCCAAGAAAGTAAACCCCAAAACTAGCCCTGACAGCACACCAGCTCCAGTTGAACTTCCAAAATCAAACTCCAATGGTATCCCAAGCTACAACAAGCTTCTATCTCCAAGAAATCACCCTGCTCAAGCAAGCACAGAATCTTTAACCAGTCGACAGCATCAGACAGCAGATAGCTCTGAATAGCAGTTGCACAGCTTTGACATGAACAATCTTCATCTTTGTCAATCTTTGATCTTCACCTCTATCTCCAATGGCTTCTTTCTTCAAGACAAGCTCTCCAACAGAGAATGATTATAAGAGGATTTTGAATGTTAAACAGTCTGTTGAACACCAAAGGTGGCCTACAAAAAGTAAACATAATACAAACTGTTTCTCTCAAAGTTCTATCTCCTAGATACAGTCGCTAATACTTCCAAAGGAGGGATGTGAGTATTAAATAGAGACTTTTAATCATTGAGAATAATGGAGGCAAAAGAAACCATCCATGTTTATGAAGAAAATTTCTATTCTAAGGCTCTACCTATACCCTATGTCCTATGATCTTCAAACATCTCCAAGCAAGCCAAGCAATCTTCATCAAGCTTTGATTTTGATCTTCAATCTTCAATATTTAATCCTTGCCAAGCTCCACAAGCTCTAACTAAGCCCACACCCCAAGCAAAAGCCCAAAAAGCCCACACCACAAAATAAACCCCAAAAATGGGCAAACCAAACAATCACACAATTGTAAAATATACTGAAAATAGTAATATAATATTTACAAGTCTAATATTAATTCTAAGGGAAATACTATATCTACCCTATATACCCCATAGGTCCCATACTCTAATTCAATCTAAAAAGCCCAAAAATAAAATGTTCAAGTGCACCTATGTTGTGTATAAACCCTAATCCAACCATCTTAAAATCCACTAATCAAAACTATCTAAAAATAATCCTAAAAATTATGGAATAAAATCCAGAGGTACCTAATATTCATATCTAATTACCCTAAAAAGAATGGCCTAAAAAAATAAGGGGAACTGTGTAAACAAAAATACACAAAATTATGTACAAACTAAATTCAATAAAAAACAACTAAATGTAAAATATTCACAAAAAATACAGAAAATACCTAAAATAATATTTTTATTTATTCAAAATTTTCTTGAAACAAATATTAACCTATAGCAAAAATTCCCATGTCAAAATAACTCTTTTTCAATTTTATATGATTTTTCAAAGTTGTAAAATAAAATGAACAAAATGAAATAAAAAGGAAAAAGTTTGGTGTCAAATAGCAATTGAAAACAACATGAAACTCAACTGGGCCAAAATAGGGGGTGCGCATAGTGATGCGTGATAGGCCCATTGCTTGATCAGAAATCAAAACAAAAATATAAAGAAAACATAAAAACGTTGGTGCAGGAAGCAAGTAAAACAAGTGCAATCTAGTGGGCTTCCTATACTAGGGGTGTGAACATCAATATACTTAAGCCCATTACTTAACATAAAACCAACTGAAAAATAGCAAGAAAAATGAACAAATTTGTGGTGCATAAAGCAATCAGAACTAACACAATATATGATGGGCCACGAAATGGGGGTGGGAGCATCAACAACCAACTTAAGCCCACGTTTCTACACTTAATGAAACGACAGAGTTTCACATTCTCAGCAAAGCCTTCACAAATGAAACGCGATGATAGCCACACGATCCATCTCTGGTCAACGTTTCCCTCATGATCCAAGGGCTGATACATTGTCTTCCTCATTTTGAAAAAAGTTGGAGCCAACTCCATTGATGAACACACTTATGAACTCAATCTGATCCTCACACGAACTTCATCAATTCTTGATCAAAATTTACAAATCAAAGCCCAGAATTACTCTATTTTCTTCCCTGATTCTATCTATGACATTGAAATCCATTGATATGGCTTAAAACTCCAAACACGCATCTCATCTCCAAGACTTGGTCCACCCTCAATTGTCATCATTTACCAAATTAAGATGTCTAATCTCTTCTTTGTTCCACACTGGTCAAGTTTAACCCTAGAACTAAGATTATAACTCCATGTTCACTTACTTCTTGATCTAAACAGAATTTGTGTCAACATGTCAATCATCACCAAATTGCCTCAAATTTTCCAGAAAGAACCACCTAACCACATACTAATCACCTATCCTAAAGATCAATGCTAATTCTACTTAAATCGAGCCATAGGTTGAAAGTTACTAACCTATGTAAATGAAGAAACCAGATGATAAAAAGCTTCAATTCAATGCTTGTCCTTCTCCAGATTCACTCAAGATTATCTTTTCTTGCTTCTGTATTCACTAGATCTTCTTTAAACAGCTTGGATCAATGAAACATAATTTCAGTTGCAGGTGGAAATGTGAAGATCAAGAACACGATTTCAGCTTGAATTCTCTCTGATTATGATTTGTACACACTCATTAGTGGCAATAGAATGAAATGAAATCAAGAAATTGGATTGATTGTAAAGAAAATAGAGAACTCGAATATGAATTGCAATGGAGGAAATTGAAACTCAATCTTTCTTCTCTGCACCAAATGACACCCAACCCTGATCTTGATCAACTCAAATGACTTTATAGATGAGGTTAGAAGCTTCTAGAGATTGCTGGAATGATCCAAGGAGAAATTGGATATCTCATGCTATGATAAATTGAAATGGTAAGTTCAAAAAACCAGTTGCAGCTTGCCTTGTTACAACATTTGTATGAGGCTTGAATTTCTCTCCGAATGAGAAATAGAATGTGTTGGAATGGCTTGCTAGCTTGTGCCTTGATCCCTTGTTCATTTGGCAAGTGTAACTTCATTTACAAGCAACTAATGACAAGTCCAATTTCTTGACCCCAAGTGAAAAATCTAATGATGCCAATGATCTCAAAATGTGTTTTCCCTTCAATTTGGTATATCACATGATGCATTTTGGCCTTGGATCAAAAATCCCCAATTTTGGTCACTTGAAAATGTACTTAAACCTTCCATATTTGGTCAATTTTATCATTTTGAGTTCCATGCACTTCCAAACTATCATGACCTATTACTTGGACTCAAAACATCATTTTGAGCAAGTTTTATGTTGAACATTTTTCCATTTGAAGTTTGCAAGTAGGAGTTTTAGGCATATGCTTGAAATGACCTATAATCTTACTTTCCCAAAATACCCCTAGCTTGTCAAGATCATAGGTAGAGTTCCACAAATCAGAATGAGGCATACCATACCTTTTTAGAAAGCTAAGATCATGAGGAACAACTTTCATGTTTACCAAAAGTCCATTTGAAAACTCCTTGTGGGACAAAAATTGCTTAGAAGTCAAGTAACTTTCACAGATAAATTTCAGTGTCCTTAGATGACCTGCAACTTGCAAGAACCATAACTTGAGTTCTATAAATCTCCTTGATGACTTCCACCACTCAAATTAAAGGTCTTGAGATGCTCTACAAGTTTCATTTTGGCCAAATATCCATTTGAGACTTGTATTTTGAATTACTTTGCTTGGAAGTCTGACCTAAATCAGGGGATTTTACACAGAAACCCTAATTTAGAAACTTCTCTTCTTCTTGATTTCTTTTGATTTATCCTTGGCACAACACCACATCCATATCCACATGTCAAATGATGAATCCCACATCCTTCAAATAGGCCTTGATGCCCTTCAATCAAGCATTTGACCTAGGATTGACCTAGGGTTGACCCAGATAAAACCCTAGTTGACTGTCTTCAACTGTAGCTCTTGTAACCACACCAATAACTCATCTTACTTTCAAAATGACCCTCTAGGTCTTCCATGATGTCTACACACATTCCATGCCTCATTTCATAGCTCACAGCCTCTTTGATGATCTTCAAATACTCCCCAGATAGGATATAGATCTACTGCTTGATCTATTAACTTCTCAAAGCTTCACCTTCTTTCTTGGTGACTTGAATAGACTTGGGCTTGAATAAAACCCCTTTTGGGTATGCTTCTCAAGATGAAAATGGCACTTGATCCCTTGTTGGATGGCTTGCCCATGCTATGCTATGCAAATGAATGAACTATGTACATGATCTACTATGCAAATGATAAAGCTATGAAAACACAAATCAGGTAAAACAAGTTGGTCAAATTTTAGGGTGCAACACGGATCTCATTAATAGAATAGTAGGGACCTCAGGTCATACCTCCAACCTTAATTATTAGTGAGGGTAACAAAATAAATAAATAAATAATCTGAGTTTAGGTTTTATTTAGGGGTATATATTTTTAATAATATTTTAGAGTTTTGAATTTTTTATGTAAAAAATAAAAAGTTAGTTTAAAAAAAAAAGCAAAAATTAGGCAAAGTGGCACCTTAAAAGTTAAAAGTCAGATTAGCACGCATACAAACCGTAATATTCTCAAGTCTCTTTACATTAAATCAAAAGTTGTTTGCTACTTATCAGGTTTTTTGCATGTGGATTACACTGTAATAGAACATGGCACAATTTCAGGAATGAAAATATGGAGAAAAAGAGACATTGATATAACTTTCACTTTATTAATTTAAACACTCACCAAAAAAATTTCCACACTGTAAATGAATGAGATTTTTTTTCATGTTCTTCATCATGTAGTTATACTTCTTTTTTAATTTAAAAATCATTTTATTTGTTATACATTTTTTTTTAAATCAAATATCTTATGCGTGTTATTACAAAGACTCTCTCAAACCAAATAGAATTACAATGGATGATAAAATTATTTCTTAAGAAAATATAACACTAATATATGTGTTTAGCTGAGATCAAACTCATAATCTTTGAAAGAGATCTATTACTATTAGAGATGAGAATAACTGGCTCGAACTAGATTTTGTCAAACTTATGTTTGTTCTATTAAAAATTTCAAAGTTTAGACTTAATCTGTAATTTATCATAATCTTATTTTTAGGTATGTGGCTAATTTTTTCAAATACCTTATTGGCCTATTAATCTATTTAAAAATCTATTTCATTTGATAAAAGTCTATTTCATTTAAAAATTTATAAATAAATAATTCAACTAATATTAAATAGACTAACTTAAAAGATCAATGAAACTAAATATTTGTTTTCGTTGACTCACTAGAATTTACAAATTAAGATAAGTTTTGTGAAATTATTTATTTGAAAAATCTTATAAAATCAACTTACAACATTGTTTATAAAGGTTTTTAAACTCATTTTTATAATTCTTCAACATAACTAAGTTTTATTTTAAAATTTAAATTTAAATTATAAAATATAAAATAATAATAATAAAATTGTTCATGATTATTTAAATAAGCCGGTCTAATAAATTTTTTTAAAAATTGTATGATTTGTGACTTAATCTTTTTAGATAAATAAACTTATAAAACAACTTAAATATTTTTTATTTAATTTTTTTTTAATCTAATATAAATTTATGCAGACTCGTAGATCCTACTATTTGGTCCGTCTTATTCCCACCCTAATAATTATCATCCATCCAAAGAGGTCAACAACCAATTTGACTTTAAAATCCTTTGAAGTTAACATAACGGTTTCAAACTATAACTAAATGTGAAAGTGAAACTAACCAACACTATCATCACATAAGAAAAACACTTAGTTAACAAATCCATAAATTACGATAAAAAGTTAATGGATCCCACATAATTGATAATATTAATCACGCCATCACTCTCGGCTTTTTCTTTCTATAAAACACCTTTCTTTCACCTTCCAATTTCACCACAATTATCACTTTCAGAAACATGACTTCACTTTCATGCTTCCTCATTCTTTTTGCTCTTTCTTTTCTAACTTCAAATTTTGTTTCTTCCTCTGCAGTTCAAGATCCTGAACTAGTTGTTCAAGATGTGCAAAGGTAATTAATTTTTTTCTTAATTATCTTATCTTATGTGTAGCTACATTATTTATTGTATGAAATGCAAGCATTATAGTCTATAACTTCATTAAGTTCTAAATATTTAAGCATTTTAATTTTTGTTATTGTAGAAGCATCAATGCCTCTAGGAGAAACTTGGGCTACTTATCATGTGGAACAGGCAACCCAATTGATGATTGTTGGAGATGTGACCCAAATTGGCAAGACAACAGACAAAGACTAGCAGATTGTGCCATAGGATTCGGCAAAGACGCAATCGGTGGAAAAAACGGTAAAATCTACCTCGTCACAGATTCAGGTGACGATGATCCAACAAACCCTAAACCAGGAACCCTAAGACACGCCACAATCCAAGACGAACCCTTATGGATAATTTTCCAAAGAGACATGGTAATCACGCTGAAACAAGAACTCTTAGTAAACTCATACAAAACAATCGATGGACGCGGCGCAAATGTTCACATAGCAAATGGTGGATGTGTGACAATACATTATGTTAACAATGTTATCATACATGGTATCAATGTTCATGATTGTAAACCATTAGGGAACACTAACATAAGGGATTCACCAGAACATAGTGGCTTTTGGGGAATTTCTGATGGTGATGGAATTTCTGTGTTTAATTCAAAACATGTTTGGATTGATCATTGTTCTTTGTCTAATTGTCGTGATGGACTTATTGATGTTATTCATGGATCAACAGCTATTACTATTTCGAATAATTATATGACTCATCATGATAAGGTTATGCTTTTGGGACATAGTGATTCTTATACACAAGATAAGGATATGCAAGTTACTATTGCTTTTAATCATTTTGGTGAAGGACTTGTCCAAAGAATGCCAAGGTATGTATTAATTTATATGATGATAAAATCTTACTTTTTTTATAAAAATTAATTATGTACTTTTTTATTTATCTTAGTGGTCCAAAAAATAAAGGTCATGCATGGTTTATAGTAAAAAATTGGAGTAATTAGACAAATTACTCCTCAAATTTCTAAACATTGTAAGAAAAATTTCTGATTTTTACGAATTGGTAAATACTTTTTTAGAGGGGAAAAAAGGTAAATACTTATATAAAAAATAACTAAAAGAGATTATTTATATTTGCAACACATTTGTACATTTTATGAAAAGATATATAACTATCAATAACCAATATTTTCAGGTGTAGACATGGTTATTTCCATGTAGTAAACAATGATTACACACATTGGGAAATGTATGCAATTGGAGGAAGTGCAAACCCTACAATCAACAGCCAAGGAAACAGATTTCTTGCACCAAACAACAGATTTAGCAAAGAAGTAACAAAACATGAAGATGCTTCAGAAAGTGAATACAATACTTGGAATTGGAGATCAGAAGGTGATTTGTTCTTAAATGGAGCATTCTTCACACAAACTGGTGCTGCTGCTTCTTCTTCTATCTATGCTAGGGCTTCAAGTCTTAGTGCAAGACCGGCTTCTCTTATTGGCTCGATTACTTCAACTTCTGGTGTGCTTAATTGTAAGAAGGGGGCGCGTTGCTGATTATTTCGCTATTAAAAAAAGTTGAATTAACAATAAAAAAAAATTAGAGACGAAAAAATGAAATTTATATTTCATTTTTTTGTCTGTGATTTTTTTTCTTAATAATTCGACTTTTTTTTATAGTATGCATTTGCAAGTTTTATATATTTGGTTATTAAGTTATTCGCTTTTGGGTTAAGTTAATTAATTACAACCTATGCCTTTTTCTTTTCATATATTGTGATGGCTACATGACAATGTTGGTTGTAAAATGGAAAGGAAATGAAATGAAATGTAGTTAGTGTTGATTATATAACATTTTCTTAGTATTTTTAAATGTGTACATTGTCTTTTTTTTAATTATTTACTAAAATAAATATTTATTTATTCAATTTGGTAGAATAAAGTGAAAATGACAAAATTTTAATGTTGTTATAATTGAAAAAGGTTTAAATCAACAACAAACTCACAAGAATTAAAAAAAAAGAAAAGAAAAAGAAAAAGATAATCCATAAGAATTGATCGAATATATGCTTGGTTGGGTGTTTGTATAAAATCATTTCTAAAATCATAGCTTCAAGATTTTGTGATCTCTAATCTATTGGTTGCAAGCCTTAAACTTGTATTAGGTAAACTGATATCAAGTTCGCAAACGGCCTTTATTTAAGGGAGGCAACTTTTGGATGGAGTGTTGGTCTTAAACGAGATTATCGATTTCGTTAAAAAGAGGTGTATTATTTTGAAGGTGGATTTCGCTAAAGCCTACGATTGTGTGGAGTGGAGTTTTCTTAGGAATATCATGGTGGCTACGGGGTTCGGTACAAGATGGGTGCGTTAGATGGAAGGTGGAGTTATGAACAACTTTATGTCGGTGATAGTAAATGATAGTCTGACGAAAGATTTCAAGGTATCTAGAGGCCTTAGACAAGGTGATCCTTTTCCGCTTTTTCTTTTTACAATTGTTGTGGAAGGATTGACTATTTTGGTTAGGAGGGCTGTTTGTGCAAGTTCTTTTAAAGAATTCAAGTTTGATAATGGAGCGGCTCACAGCCTATTGCAATATGTGGACGACACGATCTTTATTGGGGATGGATCTTGGTCTAACTTGTGGTCGATGAAATCGATTTTAGTGGGCTTTGAATTGATTTCGAGTTTGAAGATTAATCTAAGAAAGAGCTATCTATTTGGTATCATGAATGATGATTACTTTATGAAGGCAGCAGAACATTTCATTGGGTGTAGAATAGACGAGCTTCCGCTTAAATTCCTTGGTTTAACTGTGGGAGGGAATCATAGGTGTATTTCCTTTTGGAATCCAGTGGTTAAATGCATGAAGACAAGGTTGTCCTCATGGAAGGGAAGTTGGCTTTCGATCGGGGGTCGCGTAACTCTTATAAACTCGGTATAACTAATCTTCATGTACACTTCCTCTCATTTTACAAATTGCCAGAGAAAGTGTTGTAGGTGTTAGTTTCTTTGCAGAGGAAGTTCTTATGGGTGGGGTCGAAAGAAAAAAGATGCATCGCGTGGGTGAGTTGGAAATCAATCTGTAAATCTAAGGAGGAGGGTAGTTTGGGGATCAAAGACTTGGGAATGTTTAACAAGGCTTTGTTAGCAAAATGGTGGTGGAGATTCCTAACCGATGGATAGGCGCTTTGGGTGGGGATTCTTGAAGGAAGATATGGGAAGCATGCAAATTCCATCTTCGATAAAACTTACTCATGTACAATATATGCATTGTCTCTGTGGTGGCAGGATTTAATTTACGTATGCAGGCTGACCGAAAATATTGATATTGCAAGTTTAGTTTCTTATAGGTTAGGTGGTGGTGAAACTGTGTTATTTTGGTTGGCTAAGTGGTTGGGAAATTCCCCACTCTATTGCGAGTTTCCTGGTTTGTAGAATGTTGCAAATAATAAATATGCAGCTGTGTCGGATTTTGGGGAGTGGATTTATGGCAATTAGGTCTGGAAATTGGGAATTAATATTGACAATGAAGATGAATCTTTGCGGCAAGACCTTCAACGTTTGCAGGATTTCCTGGTAGGCATGCAACCTTGCAAAGATAATGCATATTGCATTAGGTGGTTGTTCAGCGCGTTGAAGGTATATAATGTCAAATCATGCTATGATCGGATGTTATATATGTCTGTTAGTGAGCGTGTGAATGCCCTCAATAAGGATTTGTTGTTACGGATTTGGAAATCGGTGATCCCGATGAAGGTTCAAGTTTTTGTGTGTCATTTGTTCCTTGACATGTTACCTACACGGTTGAATCTTGTGCAAAGAGGTATGAATCTTAATGTGCACGAACATGTGTGTATGTTCTATTTTGATGATTCGGAAGACTCTATCCATCTCTTCTTTAATCGTATCAAAACTAAGGTAATTTAGAATAAAGTATGTCGGTGGTTTGAGGTGACTATTTTTATGGAATCTTCTTATGATTGTCATCTTTGGGCTTGGATTGAGAAAGTAAAGGGGAAGGTTCCGTCACCGTGCGCAGAAAGATTGTGGTTCATTATATGTTGGTGTATTTTATGGTCTAGGAATCAAATCATTTTTAGTGATGAAATTGGAGATTCGATGTGTTTTACAGGGGATTTTGCGCTTATCTTGGTGGTGGATTATCAAAAACATTAAGCTCAATAGTTCGTACAGCTACTATGACTAGTGCAAAAATCATTAGCTTGGTGTTTAATATCTTTTCTCTTGATGTAAATTTTGTTGGATGGTGTTTGTAAATGGATTGAGGTACTCCTAGTACCTATATTGAAATTTATGTTTTGCTTATTAAAAAAAAGAATTAAAAGGTTTGTTGGGAAGATAGTGTCAAAGAGCCAAACAACTTTTGTACCAGAAAAACAAATCCTTGATGGAGTATTAGTGGTCAACACATTAATACACTACTATAAAATATAGATTTAGTAATATATTTTTATATCGGCGACATAGTCCACAGTAGTAATATTTTTTCATTTAGGCGCCTTTATTTTTTGTTAATTAATAAAATATTTTCACCACGACTCATTCTAACTATTGTGGTGATATGTTAAGGAGTGATACGTTTCGAATCTTAATAGTAACAACTTTTTATTTTTCCGTTACAAAAAGGGTGTGGCCCCTTAATTTTAATATTTATATTAAAATTAAGGGTTAAATATGCTTGTGATCCTCTTAAATATCTCAAGTTTTATTTTTAGTCCCTTAAAATATTTCCTTCAATGAATGGTCATTCTAAAAATTTTCATCCACATTTTTTATCTCTAATATTAAAACGGTCGCTAATTCAATCACTAAGTAATAAATTGTCGCTAAAACTGTCAGTAGTTTTGTCACTAAGTTGTAGGAGGGACCAAAAGTGTGGATGAAAAATTTTAGGATGACCATTCTTTGAAGGAAATATTTTGAGTTACGAAAAACAAAGTTTGAGATATTTAGGAGGACCACAAACATATTTAACTCTAAAATTAAAATGTTTTTCACCACGTGTTACTTTAGATTTTTCGACACAAGCTTTGAATGTGAAGTTGTGACAAATTTTGGAAGATTGTTTGATGATTTTGGTTTTACCTAGGTCAAAGTGGTTAGCCACAACCATAGAATCAGATATGCATTTTGATGGTGACCTTGGTTGAATTTTCAAACAATTTAGTTTTAATGACCATGGATCACTACTACGGAAAACATATACAATAACGGTTGGAAAAGAGATAACATCATGTGTGATCTGCCATTATTATGTAAGGTGTGATTGTATATGCACTACTTACAATCACGGTCTTATGACCGTTGTAGAAAACCTGAAAGTGCGGTATATATGATCACGATTGCTATAACTAATTGTTGTAATATATTAAAGGTCCCATGTTCGATTCTTAACAGCGCATCTTTTGGTGTAGTATACTATTCTGGACAACATTCACTATACAACCACGGTTATATATTACAATCGTCGTTAAATTATGTTTTATTAAAATAATTTTTTCGCATTTTGAAAATTTTCTATTTTTTAACCTGTATTTTTTTGAACCATATCTTTTGTATCATAATGAAGAATAGTATTATATTACATCAAATTCATACATTGGATTAAGAACCAAACATTGTATATATATTACATCAAAAGAAAAAATGACACAAAACAACCTATAAACATTATATAACATCACATAATTGTATCTTATAGTGTTTTAGTTTCTTTGTCTCTTGGTATCTTGTCTCTTGGTGTATTGACTTTAAACACCTACAATTTCAAATAGTCATACTTGTTAGTAAATATACTTACAAATAATGACTTATGTTAATTAAATTATGAATAAAGAATAAAATACTAGTTACTTGTTAATTTTCCCATATGTCTTCATTTTGATCGATATGAATAACATGCACATCATCTCTATCAACTTTGTCATAAGTGGTAGGCACTTTTGTTGTGTAAGAAGGAATAGAAGGAATATCAAAACTTTCATCACTACTAGGAATGTCTTTCCTCGGAGAACGATTGACCATTTCCCCGATGTGTTCGAAGGGTCGGTCACATAGAAAATTTATTTTGCTTGTGAAGCCATGATGAATGGTTCGGTCATATAATTTGCCTTGCCAAGGTCAACTCAGGTGAATCCTAAGTCATCAGTTTGTACACCATTAATATTATTGGGTATCCATTTGCATTTATATAAACGCACTCTGAAAATAACATAATCAATCTCTCAAATATCCTCAATGACACCATAGAACGTACTAGATGCCAATATTGGATTCTTATCTTTCGAACTAGAGAAATACATGGATTCAGCCTCAACTATAACCCCAGTATTTTGTGTTGTACTACGATCATCTTTTAATTTTGTATAAAAGGTATAATGACCAATGTCATATGCAGTCCAAGTTATCACATTAAATTTTGGCATGAACGAAAACCATTTAATTGTCTCGGATTCACTATGATCTTTTGGTATCCTTTTGTTAAACCAATCTAGGAATTTCTTGTTATGTTCGATCAACAATAACTTGTCACTCCTTTGTGGATATTTTTTTCTTCAAAAGTCTTTTGCGAGTAGCCACATAAGGTTGAACTTCTTCAAGATTATTCAATATATATAAATGTGTCTGAATAACTACATCCTGAGCCATTAACTTAACATTTAAAATTTGAATACTTTTACCTTCAATGTCAGCATGACGAGACTTTGGAATTGTTATAGACTTTGCTTCCAACAAATAGTTTGTACAAAACTAAATAGCTTATTCTGTGATGTACCTTTCAACAATCGAAGCTTCCGGTCGATGATGATTCTTCGTATTTTTTTAAAGATCTCCATGTATCACTCTATTGGATACATACATCTTAAATAAACTAGACCACAAATTCTGATTTCTCTAACTAGATGAACAAGTAAGTGAACCATAATGTCAAAAAATGATGGAGCAATATACATCTCCAATTGACACAAGATTATGGTAGCTTCATCTTCTAATTCATCTAATTTTTTTAAATAAATAACTTTATTACATATGGCATTGAAGAATAAATACAATCTGGTGATAGTTACTCTCACATTTTTTGGTAGGATTTCACAGATAGCCACTGGTTGAAGTTGTTGTATCAAAACTTGACAATCATGAGATTTCAAACCAATTAACTTGAGATCTTTCATTGATACAAGCTTCTTGATGTTTGATGAGTAACCTTGGGAAACTTTGATACCATGCAAACACTCGAAAAAACTTTTCTTTTCCTTTTTACATAAAGTGTAACAAGCCGGAGGCAGATAAGTTCTTTTCCCTTTTTCTATTGGAGCCAATTATTTTCGTATACCAATCGTCTCCATATCGAGATGAGATTGCTTACTATCTTTAGTCTTGCCTGGAAATTTTAGAAGTGTTTCAATCAAACTATCACACATATTTTTCTCCACGTGTATCACATTAAGACAATGTCTTACGTCGAGACTTGACCAATATGGAAGATCAAAGAACACAAACCTCGTTTTCCATATATTTTTCTCAACAACTTGCTCTTTTTATTTTTATCTCTTTCCAAGGACAACATTAATGTGTTTCTATCGTTGATAAACTTCATCACCGATTAAAGGTTTAGGAGCAATATCAAACTCCTGCTCTCTATTAAAAGCCTTCCACAATCTACGATATGAATGATCAGGTTTTAGGAATTTATGATGCCCAAGGTACAAAGTATTTTTTCCAAACTTAAGTTGATGATAACATGTATCCAATTCACAAATAGGACACACTTTATGTCCTTTGACATTATATCCAGCCAAATTACCATATGCATGAAAGTCGTTGATTGTGTGCAAAATAAAGTTGCACGCATCTTAAACTTTTCACCAGAATATGCATCATCAACTTCAACGCCTTCCTCCCAAAAAAGTCTTAGATCTTCAATTAATGGACTTAGATAAACATCTATGTCATTTCTAGGTTGTCGTAGTCTAAAAATCATCATACTTAACAACATATACTTACGCTTCATGCACAACAAAGGAGATAAGTTACAAATCGTGAGAAGAACGGGCCACAAAGAATGATAAGTACTCATATTACCTAAAGGGTTCATTCTATCGGTGGCAAGCCCAAGCCTAAGGTTTCTTGGCTCAGTGCCAAAATTTGGAAGCAACAAATCAATTTTCTTCCATTGTAAAGAATCAACTACATGGCGTATGTTTCTATCACATTTTCTTTCTTCTGAATGCCATCTAATATTCTTTGCGTCATCTGCATTAGAAAAAAGTCTCTTGAATCTTGAAATTATTGACAAGTACCATAACACTTTAGCAGGAGACCTCTTCCTACTAACATTGTCATCACCATTGTTGTCCTTCAGCTTGTAACACGATACCCCATATTCCAGAAATTGATCAAAATTTTCATACTCTTTCTTGTATAATATGTAGTCATTAAGGCATGCATGTATTTTGATATACTCCAAACCCAATGGACCAATATCTTCTAAGCATCATAACAACGATCAGGAAAATTGTTATTTTCTGGTAGCATTTGTTTTAACAAATGCAGACAATCGTGTAAAACTTGTGCACCCCTTATATAAAGGGGTGTCATTATCACTACATAAAGTATAATAAATATGAGCTTTTTTAAAAGAGGATTCTCCAATATCACGGAACATATCTTCTAGACGGTCATCCATATATTCATCTTCACCAACTCCGTGACTTTGTGACTCAGGGTTTTAATTTTTTTCCACCTCACCATGCCACGTCTATATTGTATAATTTTGACATATAACGTCACAACATAGGTGATGGAATATCTCATCCTTGTACCTTTCTTTATATTTCCACAATTAATACAGGGACAATAAAAGGTACTATTATTGTCAGGAAGATTTTGATCAGCGTATTCAAGGAATTCAAGAACTCATTTCTCATATACTAGACATAATCTATCAGCTTTCATCCAACTACGGTCCATAATAAATTTTGAAATTTATATCAAAATAATATTGTGAATGGCATAAAAAAATCTAAACCTAAAGCATGTTGAAAAAATAAAGCATATTCATTACAATAATACAACTCTAAATCTTAAGCATATGGATAAAGCATATGAACTTTGCAAGAAACAGACCACAAAATCCAACAACAAAACATAAAGCATATTCAGTACAATAATACAACTCTAAATCTTAAGCACATGGATACAACATATGAACTTTGCAAGAAACATACCACAAAATCCAACAACAAAACATAAACATATTCATTACAATAATACAACTCTATATGGATAAAGCATATGAGCTTTGTAAGAAACAGACCACAAAATCAAACAAGAATGAAGATGGTGAAGATTATAAAAAATTAGGAAGATGAGAAAGACAGTGAAGTTTGCACGAAACATACTATACTTCGAAGAGACCAAGAATGAAGATAGTGAAGATTATCAAGAATGAAGATTCAAATGAACGGAGATTGTGAAAATGAAGATTTCGCTATCGCTATCGTTGTCGTCTCTGGTTCTTTGGTTTGCTGGTTTGCTTAAGACATGTTATGAAGGAAATAATGAATCTATTTTGTTTTAAATTTATCAGGAAAAACTTTAACCACTGTTGATATTTACAACCGCAGTGAAATGTAGATATTATTACAACAGTTGTAGACTAAAACCATGGTTAAATAGTGTTCGATTTTTTATTTATTTCTGAACTTAAGTGACACAGGCTTTTTGTAATAGGAAAAATGGAAAAAATATAGTTTCTAGGATTCAAATCTTGTAACAATTAATTTATCACCACAGTTTTTTATATCAACCATAATTAAATAACTTTTAAAAAATAAAAAATATATCAGGTGCATCCAGTTTGCATTATTACAATGGTGGAATGTATAACCTTAGTAGAATTAATGTTACCGAAGGCGTATTTTATAGTAGCGGATACGTGAGTTTTAGACTTAGTGAAATTTAAAGTTTCCAATGTAATATCATTAACTGCACGCGGTCGGACGAGGCACAAGCGAATAAGATCAGACGATTATTCCAAAACACATGTAGTTTACAGGGGCGAAGGTTGCATGGCGTTGGGAGCGTGATGTAGTTTGCTAAGTCGATTGTTGTAGACGGTTACATTAGAATAAGTATATAAATAATGTTTGTTTGTAGTTTTAGAGGTCCATAATATCACACAAACTCTACAAACTCGAAGTACCCAATTGTTTAGTGAGAAAAAAGTGATATGAAAATGTACGTATTTGCCTTCCACTTTATGAATTAAATTCTTTACTTCTAAGTCATTTACTGCATTAAAAGTTATTTTCAGGTTCTTTTACTTTCCTCTTTAACGTCAAATGTGTTTCAAACTCATAATTTTTGCACAATATATACTGGGATCTTTTCGATTTTAATCCCTTATGTGAAATCAAACTTGTCTTGGTTTACCAAATTCCACCATAAACATATCAGCACGCTCAGTGAAACCATTTGTGCAAAATTTTACATTTTTCTTTAAAAAGTTTGCATAAGTTCTTCATTTATGAAACTTCTCAAGTTTTAGATTATGCTTAAGATTGAGGAGTGGTAGGATAACCCAAAAGATGTTGAAAAGCCAACCAGAAGATACATTAGGAGAATAGTTAATGCCAGAAATAACAACAAGGGAGAACAACCATCCAATAACACGGGGGCAGACACGATCGCTACAAGTTCGACTGAGGCAATCGCCTCCATAGCCAAGACGACGACTATAGCGTCTCTGCACAAGAAGGGGTTATTTTCTCCCCATCAAGAACACAGAGTCACCCTGTGACTCCTAGGCCGACTTTAGCAAGTGATTTTAGGCCTTATGCCACAAGTTTCACAATGCTTATGCCTAGCCGGGAACAACCTTATGGTATGCCAACATCAATGATGGAAAACTTGCAGACAAATGCGTCAACATTTTCTAATAAAACAGTGACTGCATATTTACCACTATTGGCATCAGGGTCGACTATATGTAACCTTGGTCGAACCACGCAACCCTAATTAGGGATGAGATTCTCTTCCCAAGAAATGCTAACTTTTACCACAAATTCTATGATGGCGATAAGGCAACAAATGGATCAAAGAAACCATGAGATAATTAACTTGCTTACCCGGAAAGTGGGTATTGTATTTAACCCTTTGATTCAAAATATGAATCATAGTTACCAACAATTGGTAACTCAAATGACTCGAATTGCCAATTTCTTTGGGGCCTCTCAAGCGCAAGTTTGACCAATTGTACAAACCCAGGTGGCTAGGCTAATTCAAAACGAGGGAATAATAGAAGAAAACATAGTTAATCAGGGCTAATAATTGGGGCCCCATGTAGTCGAATAACAGAGGCCTAAGGAATCGAGCGCCATCCAGTTTTCGTGGTTAATCAAAATCAGGATGCTGACAAAGTGGTCCATAAAGTCTGACAAGAAAACCTGGTAGGAGAAAACAATCTTGCAGCCATAATCGAAAGAATAATGGCACCAAATAGTATAAATGTAGGCTTACAAAGGCCAAATTATACATCCCCATTGTCGGAGTATGTATTACATACGAAAATTCTAAGGGGTTGGAAAGTCCCTAAGTTTACCAAATTTGCTGGTGACACTAGTGAATCTACAGTCGAACATATCGCTCAATATTTGACTGAAGCAGAGGGATATAGCGAATAATGAGAATTTAAGGATGAGATATTTCCCTAGTTCTCTGATAAAAAATGCTTTCACATGGTTTAAAACTCTCCCTGTATATTCCATTAGTGATTGGACTCGTTTAGAAAGGTTGTTGCACGAACAATTTTATATGGGACAATCTAAAATCAGCCAAAAAGAGTTGTCAAGCATGAAGCAAAAGTTAGGTGAATCAATCGAAGATTATCTAAATAGGTTCTGAATTTTGAAAGAAAGATGTTTTATCCAAGTGATAGGAAGGTCATCTACCTTACGCATAAGGAGCCATGCCATTACAAATGGAGTGTCTCAAATTCGATGAAGAAAAGACAGAGGGAATTCTTCAAGGATTAGAAGAAATTTTTGATGGATACATAGATCAACTCTAAAGAAGATTTTGAATAAAGAACAAGCCAACATAATGCTGATGACAAGCATTAAAGCCTTAGAATCAGAATCAAACTCGGATGCAGAAAAATGTACTCTCAGTTATTTTCTTACTAAATTTTTTAAAAGATTGGAAGCATCATAAAAGACTCTTAAAACTTATATTCAGATAACTTCAAAAAAAAATACATAGTAAGATAATAAGAGAAAACTCTAGTTTAAAAATATCAAAATTATTTCTGCTCTCAAATGCTAAAATGAAAATCTAGAGAAATAAATTCTTTTAGAAGCTCATATGGACTTTGAGTGTGTGTTTAAGATACAAGACAAATATTTTGCTAAGAGTTTAGATAGAAGCAAATTGACTTCTATGATCTTTTAAAATATAGTTAAAATGAAATAGGATATTAGTTTTATTCCTAAAACGAAAACCTATATTTGAATCAAATAGGTCAACATTTCTTTTACCGACTCTATTATAACAAGAACTTAAACAGATTTGATTTTCAAGAGTGTATCATGTTAGAATAGTCTGAATGGTTAACAGGCTATATATTGTATAACACTAAAACCAAATTTGAAAATGGATCAATTCATATTTAGTTTTGATGATAAGCTTGGCTCTGAAAAGTCAAAGCTAGTTAACATATTTGAAGATCTGAAGATCACTCTTCTGACTCTAAGGACAAAGATTCATGAAGTGTTAAACACAATGCTGACCAATTAACGCCAAAAGTTTACGTCACTTTAAAAGAGAAGTACAAGCAAAGGTCACCCCCTATGAAGAAATCACTCTGAATAACGAGTTAGAACTTATTTAAACCAGGTCTTCAATGAGAAAATAGAGAAATATTTTTGGACCTAAAGTCTATCAGAATTAGTATGACCTGGTTCAAATCTCTAGGTCAGAAGTTTCTTTGTCAGAATCTATGCGATTTTTCTTTTCTGGACTACATATTTCTTTAAAATTCAAATTGAAACAAGAAGTGAATATATTTCCTACTTATTTCTTATTCCTTTAATCATTCAAATAATCTTTAGGATAAATATGTCTTTGGAAAAAATATAAAATCATGACCAATTACCTCATATGTCATTAATTGATTTAATTTTCTATAATAAGAATGATTGCCTTCATTTAAGTGTACCATGTTATGAAACTTTTTTTGGATTCTCAAGGTAACAATTGAGATTTCTTTCGTCTCAACTCAGTATTCCAGTTCCGTTCAAACATTTTCACTTCCTCCTTCTTCACTCTGTCTATACCAGTCACAATTGTCGCCTTATTCTTAACTCTTTTCACATTCTCTGTTCATTTCTCTTGTATTAAATATCTAAACTCAAATGGCTTTCTGTATTCCTTCAAACAGTGATAAACTCGTGTCTACTCTCATTGAACAATTCGTTGACTTCAATGAATTGAAGGAACTAGGACATAACATTATGAGCATTGTATCTCTACTTAAGTGGGAAAACTACTTTGAACTGCTTCATGGACCAGTCTACCTCATCCTAGTCAAATATTTTTGGATGAATGCATTCATTGTGCAAACTGACCAAGGTGTATCTGAAATCCGGTCTCTAATTCTTGGTTTTCCAATCACCATTATTCCATCACTCATTTCTAAGGCAATTAAGTGTGAAGATAATGGAATATATGTTGATCAATACATACGCTCTAAGTCGTTTATGACTAAAACTCTTGAGATGTTCTACCCAAACCTTAATAATCTTGCAAGTGTCTCTACTCTCATTCCCTTAGCTAAAGTCCAACATCAATGATTAGTGGAAAATTGTTCCCCTAGAGAGAAGAATCTAGATTGGCTCACTCTTGATGGCAAGAAATTCATATGCTTCCTTTTATCAAAAGATAAGGTTAGCCTACCGCTCACCTTCTTTAACCTTATAGAATCCAAGATCAGGACCTCTACTGAGGAAATTTCTTGTTTCAATCCTTATGGACGAGTTCTTTCTGAACTTTTCTATCAGGAAGGAATAGTTAAAGAGGTGTTACATGCAGGCTTAACTGAGAATCTGTTGACTCTCTGGGGCTCAAAACTAGAATTAGCACAAAGCCCTGATGATCAAAGAAGGAAGTCCATAAGGATCGAGTCCGGAGTTAGCACCTTTTGAGACAGCCTATGTCCCATTAGTGGAATTCTAATGAAACCTTTAATAAAATACTGAAAAATTTGAAACTTTTAAATGACAATACTTAATTAATTAAAAACATACTGCTTCACATACATATGCTTCAAATATATTTTACAGAGTTTGACACCATTAAGACCAGTGGCCTTGCCACAAAGATAAAACTTAAAATAAAAGTACAGAAAGGAAACCAAAAGAAAGCATACCAAAAGGGACCTCCTAAGTCCAACAAGACTGACACTTATACTGACTGTAGTAGTAGGGATATAATCAACGTTTGACAAAATGCTAACAACTCCCAATATAGATGTTATAGTAACCCATCTCCACGTCACTTCATATCCTTTCCTTCTGAACTGTCGGGAAGTAAGCGAGATTCGAGCTCATCGTCTGATCGTCATAAAATGATCCAAAATGCAAAACAAAAAATGACACAGGGCTAAGATTTATGTATAAGTTTAAAAGTGGGAATGGATGTGTAAAATAATAATATATATGGCAACCACATTAACTCAAACAAGCGTATCTTACACCCATAATTACATATACTTTACTTATTCTAATGCATCCCTGAACTATATGCTGACTCAGGCCACTAAGCGCTGTCAATGATATCTATCCCATTTACCAAGATCAGATATCACAAGACCACATGCCACCAACGTACTCCCAATTACCAAGAGCTACGCCACCTAACTTCACATGGAGTCTAGGTGTTATAAGTCGATCGTCCCTGAGAATTTAGGCCAAGAACCTTGTCTTGCCTAGCATGCATAGATAATAATCCCCGTCGGGATTGTAGGCGACTGATCAACCTCGTGCGTCCCATACCGCACGGCAGTGGACTTACACATTCCTCAATGCAAGTCTATATGATCACTCAATCATCTTGTGGCAACTCTCAACCATAAGTATTAAGTTAATAATGGGGAATTATCGTATCAACTTTTCAAGTTATACTTATTATATAGATACTTAGGTTGAGTATCAAATCCATCAAATGTCTTGCCACATTTCTTTTTGGCATGATCCTTATTCTTACATTATCAGTTCAGTTTGTACAATGAATAATTATATGGTTAACTTCCCAGGTAAGAGAGGTGGACTGTAAAGGACATAGTCGATCAAGTCTTTCCTTAGCCAGAACCCAACCAAATACAACTACTCAATGTATCCAACTTTCCTTTAGTTATTGGGGATCAATTTCTTAATATCTAGAAATGTTGTTCTCTCATTAACCGATTATTTCCTTAGTCTATCAATCACAATCATTCAAGTATAAATAAAATAAACAATTATAAAATCAATCGAATAATGCAAGCACAATACAATCTAAAATTGTCACAGATTATTCCTATGATAAATAATTAAGGCCGACGTAACCTCGCCTAACAATTCGTGAAAATCATTATTTGAGAATAGGCCCTCCTTACTTATTTATCGCTAGTAGGGCTTAGGTCACCACTACGCACATATAGATTAAGTTATTTCACGCTAATCGTCCCAACGTATACGAAATCTTGCCCCCACCTTTTGTTGAGTGTTGTTGAAAGTCCACGAGCGTCGTCTTCGATCTTTGCCAAGAACCTAATTTACGATAACCGTTGGATTGTACGAAATTTATGAAATAATTAGAATATAATTCATGGTTAATTGAACATAATCCCGTTATAACTTGAAATATTTGTTTATTTAGATATATAATAATAACCTCCATTATATTTAAATGATTATTAAATTAAAATATAAATTATATTATACCTCCTTGTGAATTTGTTGGTTTTAGAAAATTGTCAAGAGTATATTTCTAATAACATTTAAATTATAATAATACTTAGGCATTATAACGACTTAAAATGGTAAAATTTATTTTGGACTTTATAAGTTCAATATCTCGACGTCTAAACGGAATTTGCATAGAAATTTTAAAATAACCTTTATATAAATAACATAATTAAAATAATAAAATTAAAATAAAATGGACATTATAACGGCTTACCGATTACTTATGAAAATGATTTGGGCAGAACTTTGACGTATAAAATTTCTTTGAAACTTTAGAAGAACTTTTACCACAAAATACTCTAAAAGTTACGAACCGGTATCGTGGGAATTTCGATAACTAAAACTAATATTGTTATATGAAGAAATTAGAGAAGGAAAGAAGTAAAGAAGTAAGAAAGATGATTTGTGAATGAGTGAATGAAAATGGGGTGAAAAAGACCCCTATTTATACTAGTGGTAAAATATTAAAATAACATAAATTTATCTTCTTTTGCCCATACCTTCCAACTTTTCAACTCTTCCTAGTAAATGTCTTTATCAAATATTGACTAATCTTACATTAATAGTCCTTTTAGGTGTTCTAGTATGACTTTGTGAAAATAATTTATGACAAAGGTATGAGAGCTTGATTTCATGACATAGTATCATGTAGGATATTAATAGAAAATGAGATATATATTTCTTTTATAAAAATAATAATAAATGGTAACAAGGATAGTTATTTGATATATTTATTGACTTAAGATTATTTTATTTACTAATTAGTTTGTAGAATAAAATGATAATATTCAAATAAAATCAATTAATAATAATAACAAAACAACAACAATAATAATAATAATAATAATAATAATATGAATAATTAATTAACTTAAAGTTAAGTGTTTTAAGTATTAATTTAAATTTCAAAGTTTAGTTTGTAAAATGAAACGATGATATTCAAATTGAAGAATAAATATAAAAGGTAATTAATTGATAAATTAATTATAATAAGTGTTAGTTTCAACATTTAGTTTTTAATAACTAGCATTGCTAAAATATCAAATCTAATTAGATATATTATTTAGTGTATGGAAAATTAGGATGTTACATTACTACCCCCCTTAAAAGAAATTTCGTCCTCGAAATTTAGCGTACCTAAAACATATGTGGATACTTCTGACGCATGTCTTCTTCTCTTTCCCAAGTAGAATCACCAGTTACATCATCCCACACGACTCTAACCAATGGTATCTGCTTTCCACGAAGTTCCTTAATTCGATGATCTAAGATCTTGACAGGTGTAGCCTCATATTCTAAATTATCTCTAAGTTCCACAATTTCAGGCTCAATGACATGTGAAGGGTCCGGATAATACTTCCTCAGTTGTGATACATGGAATACATCATGAAGATTAGACAGGTTTGGCGGCAAAGCAATGTGATACGCTACAGGTCCAATCCGCCGTAGAATTTGAAAAGGCCCGATAAACCTTGGTGTTAACTTCCTAGTTTTGATTGCTCGTGCAATTCCCGCCCTAGGAGTTACCCTAATGAACACGTGATCTCCTACCTCGAATTCCAAAGGTCTTCTCCTCTTATCACTATAACTCTTTTGACGGTCCTGTGCAGCCTTCATTTTTTCTCTAATAAGTTTAACCTGATCTGTCGTTTGTTGCACGAATTCTGAACCCAATATTTTATTTTCTCCAACTTCATACCAACATAAAGGTGTACGAAACTTTCTTCCATACAATGCTTCATATGGAGCCATGCCGATACTTGAGTGAAAAATATTGTTGTAAGTAAACTCAATCAATGGTAAGAACTCATCCCAACTTCCTTTATGTTCAAGAGCACAAGCTCTCAACAAATCCTCTAACGACTGAATCGTCCTCTCAGACTGGCCATCCGTTTGGGGATGATAAGTTGAACTTAACCTCAGTTTTGTTCCTAACTCTGAATGCAACTGATGCCAAAAATTTGATGTGAATCTGGGATCTCTATCACTGACTATACTTGAAGGTATTCCATGCAATCTAACAATCTCCTTTACATATACATGAGCTAGTCTCTCTAATTTAAACGTCTGGTTGATGAGAATGAAATGTGCACTCTTTGTCAACCTATCAATGATTATCCAAATTGCATCATGTTGTTTTTGAGTCTTAGGCAAAGCGGTTACAAAATCCATGGCTATTCCATCCCACTTCCACTCTGGAATGTCTAAAGGTTGTAGCAATCCGGCTGGCTTCTGATGTTCAATCTTTGCCTTCTGACATACCAAGCAACTTTGAACATATTCTGCTATATGTTTCTTCATTCCAAACCATCAAAACATTTTCTTCAAGTCTTGATACATCTTTCTGGCTCCTGGGTGAAAACTCATCTTGCTTTTGTGGCCCTCTTCCAAAATCAACTTTCGAATATCCTGGTTTTGAGGTACACACAACCTTTCTTTAAACCTTAGGATTCCATCACTCCTTATGTTAAACTCTCCATTTTGACCATTTCTTATATTTTCCTTTACGCTCATTAGACGGTCATCAAGCTGTTGTTCATCTTTGATCCATTTCAGAAATTCATTAGACACGACAATAGCGCCTATGAATATACTTCCTTCATTGTGATGTACTCCTAAGTTTAAATCCACGAATTTGTCAATCAACTCTTCTTCCTTCAACATCATTGCAAATACATGAAGTTTCTTTCGACTCAAAGCGTCTGCTACAACATTGGCCTTTCCGGGATGATATTGCAACTCAAAATCATAGTCCTTCAATAACTCCATCCATCGCCTTTGCCTCATGTTTAAATCTTTCTGATCAAATAAATGCTTTAGGCTTTTGTGATCACTTAACACAGTGAACTTTGATCCATAAAGATAATGCCTCCAAATCTTTAAGGCAAACACAATTGCTGCTAACTCTAGGTCGTGAGTTGGGTAGTTCCTCTCATGCACCTTCAATTGTCTTGATGCATAAGCTATCACCTTCCTTTCTTGCATCATCATACAACCAAGACCTTGATATGACGCATCACAATACACATCAAAATTTCCTGATGGGTCTGGTAAGATGAGTATTGGTGATGAAGTCAATCTTTCCTTTAACTTCTGAAAAATTTCTTCGCACTCTTTAGTCCATTCAAAGTTTTTACCTTTCCTCGTCAACTGAGTCATGGGCAAAGCGATCTTTGAAAATCCTTCAATGAACCTCCGATAATATCCAGCTAGTCCAAGAAAACTTCGAATCTCGCCAACATTATTTGGACTCTCCCACTTTGTTATTGCTTCGACTTTACTTGGGTCTACTGCAATACCATCTTTACTAATTACATGACCAAGAAATTGTACCTCCTTCAACCAAAATTCACATTTCGAGAATTTGGCGTACAATTGACGGTCCTTCAATATTTGTAGCACAATTCTCAAATGTTCTCCGTGCTCAACCTCATTCTTGGAATAAATCAGAATGTCATCAATGAAAACTACAACAAATTGATCTAAGTATGACCTAAAGATCATATTCATGTAATCCATGAATACTGTTGGAGCATTAGTCAAACCAAATGGCATAACTAAGTACTCATAGTGTCCATAGCGAGATCTAAAAGTTGTTTTTGGAATATCATCCTCCTTCACCCTGATCTGATGATATCCAGACTTCAAGTCAATCTTCGAGAATACTGATGCTCCCTTTAACTGATCCATCAAGTCGTCGATTCTAGGCAAAGGATACATGTTTTTCACAGTAGCTTTATTGAGTTGTCTGTAATCTACACAAAGTCTAGAAGAACCATCCTTCTTCTTCACAAACAAGATGGGAGCACCCCATGGTGATACACTTGGTCTAATAAATTCTTTCTCTAACATCTCATCTAATTGTTTCTTTAACTCAGCAAGCTCTGAGGGTGACATTCGATAAGGAGATATAGAAATTGGTCCAGTTCCTGGAACCAAGTCTATAGAAAATTCCACTTCCCTAACCGATGGTAAACCTGGAACATCTTCTGGAAAGACTTCCGGGAATTCACAGACCACTGGAAAATTTTCCACACTAGGAGTTTCTCCTACCGACATGGAGAATAGCATCATAAATTTTTGAGTAAGGGTTTCAGCTTTTCTGATTTCTCCACTATCTTCCCCAAATGTAAAAGTTTTCTCCTTGCATCTCAAGTTTACATTGTTGGCTGATAACCAATCCATTCCTAAGATGACATCTAGGTCTTGTAGCGGGAGTACCACAAGATCTACTAAGAAAGTTCTATTTTCTAAGATTATTGGGCAGTCTGCACAGACTGAATAAGTTACCATTCTTTCTCCTGAGGGAGTTGTAATAGTCAACTTATAGTTGAGATCAACAGTTTCAAATCCCAAAAATTCAGCACAAGAGGTAGATATAAAAGAATGTGTAGCTCCTGAATCGAATAAAACTGACACCAACTTATCTCCAATTAAACACATACCTTGAATTAACCCAGCTGACTTTGAGATCTCAGCTCCTCTAATTGTAAATACTCTTCCTGTAGTTGGCTTATTTTGATTCTGAGGTCTCTGACCAACACTTGGGCCTCCATTCCTTGCTCTCCCTATGTTGTTATTGTTTATTAGGCCTCTCCTCTGGCCTGTTGGTTGATTTTGTCCTTGGGGACAATCTTTGAGAAAGTGGCCTTTCTGACCACAGCGAAAACAAGCTCCAATATTTCTATTTGGGCAATCTTTGTTAAGATGTGCCCCTCCACAGCTGTAACACTTAAACATTAACCTTCTAGAATCCTGGTTATGATAAGGTGTAGGCCTTTGATATGGCTTACCCCCTCGTTGGATTCTTCCTCCGTGGCCTCGGTTAAAGTGGCCATTGTGATTGTTGTTTTGAGTTGATCCTCCTGATCCATATTGATTCTTCCTATTGCCAATTCCTTCCAACTCCAAACACCTTTCTATCAGCTCACCAAAGCGCATAATATGCAGAGGTAAAACTGCCCTTTGGATATCATATTTCAATCCATCTTGATACTTTTCACACATCCATTCTTCCCTTGGATGCAAGCGGTAAAACTCAGAATACTTTAGCAAGGATTCAAACTTCCTAGTATATTCTCCCACCGTCATCACACCTTGACGCAGATTCTGAAATTCTCTCTCCTTCTCTTTCCTACATAACTTTGGAAAATACTTCCCCAAAAATTCTTCCTTGAACAAGGTCCAATTGATTTCTCTTCCTTCCTCTTCCAATAATCTATACTTTCCTCTCCACCAAGCTTCAGCATCGCCTGTCAGCATGAATGTTGCATAACCAACCCTTCTATTCTCTCTACAATGAGTGAAAGAAAATATCTTCTCCATTTCTTGCAACCATTTCTCAGCACCCTCCGGATTAAAGTCACCACCAAACTGTGGTGGTTTTCCTTTCAGGAACGAGTTTAATCCTGCATCTTCATGCATAATTTCCCTTTGTTGTTGCTGAAAGAGCTGATGATCTCGAGTGATTTGTAGGATTTGAGCATTTTGTTGTGTTTGAACTAACACAGCTGCAGTAAGTTCACGAACATCTCGAGTGTCAGCTTGAGAGTTTGTTCCAGTTTGGGAATGATCTTCTCGTCCCATAGGAATGGTAGGTGCTCCTTTAGGAGTAACTTCATCACTCCCATTCCTACGTACACCTCTAGTAGTGCCTCTACTAGCACTCCTACCACGCCTCATGCCTCTGACGTTCTGAACCATAACTTCCTGAAAAGGAATAGTTATTAGGTTCAATCATTCACAAGACATAAAGAACATAACAATTATGTATATTTATATCCCAATGAATGATTCATCGATAAGGATTTTTGTCAAGTCTCTCACAGGCAAAGGATTGTCTAAAATGTTGAATTAATGCCTTAAATATAACTAGAATTCAGGAAAACATAATCAACATTTAGTGTATAAACAAAATGTATCAATTTATTCAATAACAACGATTACAAAAACCATGACCATGTCTCATTCAAAAACCTCTACTTGTAAACCAAGCTAAGACTAACAGTGGTAAAACTATAATTATCATTATTGCTACGAAATCTTTACCTAATTCTTCATGCTTGATGATACCAATAATAAACAAAATAATGACAAGGAGAGTGATGAATAAAAGAAAAGGTTTAGCCATTTGAAAGGTATAGATAAATATTCTAGTATTGATATGAAAATAATGAATGGGTGTGAAGTATTTATAAAGTGAATTTTGTGAAGTGTCCGTTACGTTACCGTTGGGGGAGGAAAAATTAAGTGTGCTAAATAAGTTTCCTAGATCATTGTACTAGAAGGCTCTCAAGTTGAAGACTCAACGCATAAAAGAAAAGTTATCATCCAGTTTGGAATCCAACTTGATACAGTCAGTATAATTCTAGACACCTACGGTTCGAGCTGAATCGACCAGCTCTGATACCATTAAATGAGACAGCTTATGTCCCATTAGTGGAATTCTAATGAAACCTTTAATAAAATACTGAAAAATTTGAAACTTTTAAATGACAATACTTAATTATTTAAAAACATACTGCTTCACATACATATGCTTCAAATATATTTTATAGAGTTTGACACCATTAAGATCAGTGGCCTTGCCACATAGATAAAACTTAAAATAAAAGTACAGAAAGGAAACCAAAAGAAAGCATACCAAAAGGGACCTCCTAAGTCCAACAAGACTGACACTTATACTGACTGTAGTAGTAGGGATATAATCAACGTTTGAAAAAACGCTAACAACTCCCAATATAGATGTTATAGTAACCCATCTCCACGTCACTTCATATCCTTTCCTTCTGAACTGTCGGGAAGTAAGCGAGATTCGAGCTCATCGTCTGATCGTCATAAAATGATCCAAAATGTAAAACAAAAAATGACACAGGGCTAAGATTTATGTACAAGTTTAAAAGTGGGAATGGATGTGTAAAATAATAATATATATGGCAACCACATTAATTCAAACAAGCGTATCTTACACCCATAATTACATATACTTTACTTATTCTAATGCATCCCTGAACTATATGCTGACTGAGGCCACTAAACGCTGTCAATGATATCTATCCCATTTACCAAGATCAGATATCACAAGACCACATGCCACCAACGTACTCCCAATTACCAAGAGCTACGCCACCTAACTTCACATGGAGTCTAGGTGTTATAAGTCGATCGTCCCTGAGAATTTAGGCCAAGAACCTTGTCTTGCCTAGCATGCATAGATAATAATCCCCGTCGGGATTGTAGGCGACTGATCAACCTCGTGCGTCCCATACCGCACGGCAGTGGACTTACACATTCCTCAATGCAAGTCTATATGATCACTCAATCATCTTGTGGCAACTCTCAACCATAAGTATTAAGTTAATAATGGGGAATTATCGTATCAACTTTTCAAGTTATACTTATTATCTAGATACTTAGATTGAGTATCAAATCCATCAAATGTCTTGCCACATTTCTTTTTGGCATGATCCTTATCCTTACATTATCAGTTCAGTTTGTACAATGAATAATTGTATGGTTAACTTCCCAGGTAAGAGAGGTGGACTGTAAAGGACATAGTCGATCAAGTCTTTCCTTAGCCAGAACCCAACCAAATACAACTACTCAATGTATCCAACTTTCCTTTAGTTATTAGGAATCAATTTCTTAATAACTATAAATGTTGTTCTCTCATTAACCGATTATTTCCTTAGTCTATCAATCACAATCATTCAAGTATAAATAAAATAAACAATTATAAAATCAATCGAATAATGCAAGCACAATACAATCTCAAATTGTCACAGATTATTCCTATGATAAATAATTAAGGCCGGCGTAACCTCGCCTAACGATTCGTGAAAATCATTATTTGAGAATAGGCCCTCCTTACTTATTTATCGCTAGTAGGGCTTAGGTCACCACTACGCACATATATATTAAGTTATTTTACGCTAACCGTCCCAACGTATACGAAATCTTGCCCCCACCTTTTGTTGAGTGTTGTTGAAAGTCCACGAGCGTCGTCTCCGATCTTTGCCAAGAACCTAATTTACAATAACCGTTGGATTGTACGAAATTTATGAAATAATTAGAATATAATTCATGGTTAATTGAACATAATCCCGTTATAACTTGAAATATTTATTTATTTAGATATATAATAATAACCTCCATTATATTTAAATGATTATTAAATTAAAATATAAATTATATTATACCTCCTTGTGAATTTGTTGGTTTTAGAAAATTGTCAAGAGTATATTTCTAATAACATTTAAATTATAATAATACTTGGGCATTATAACGACTTAAAATGGTAAAATTTATTTTGGACTTTATAAGTTCAATATCTCGACGTCTAAACGGAATTTGCATAGAAATTTTAAAATAACCTTTATATAAATAACATAATTAAAATAATATAATTAAAATAAAATGGACATTATAACGGCTTACTGATTACTTATGAAAATGATTTGGGCAGAACTTTGACGTATAAAACTCCTTTGAAACTTTAGAAGAACTTTTACCACAAAATACTCTAAAAGTTACGAACCGGTATCGTGGGAACTTCGATAACTAAAACTAATATTGTTATATGAAGAAATTAGAGAAGGAAAGAAGTAAAGAAGTAAGAAAGATGATTTGTGAATGAGTGAATGAAAATGGGGTGAAAAAGACCCCTATTTATACTAGTGGTAAAATATTAAAATAACATAAATTTATCTTCTTTTGCCCATACCTTCCAACTTTTCAACTCTTGCTAGTAAATGTCTTTATCAAATATTGACTAGTCTTACATCAATAGTCCTTTTAGGTGTTCTAGTATGACTTTGTGAAAATAATTTATGACAAAGGTATGAGAGCTTGATTTCATGACATAATATCATGTAGGATATTAATAGAAAATGAGATATATATTTCTTTTATAAAAATAATAATAAATGGTAACAAGGATAGTTATTTGATATATTTATTGACTTAAGATTATTTTATTTACTAATTAGTTTGTAGAATAAAATGATAATATTCAAATAAAATCAATTAATAATAATAACAAAACAACAACAACAATGATAATAATAATAATATGAATAATTAATTAACTTAAAGTTAAGTGTTTTAAGTATTAATTTAAATTTCAAAGTTTAGTTTGTAAAATGAAACGATGATATTCAAATTGAAGAATAAATATAAAAGGTAATTAATTGATAAATTAATTATTATAAGTGTTAGTTTCAACATTTAGTTTTTAATAACTAGCATTGCTAAAATATCAAATCTAATTAGATATATTATTTAGTGTATGGAAAATTAGGATGTTACACCTTTGGTTCTTAGTTTCTTATTGAATATTGCTTATTGAGTCCAACTTTGAAGTTTAGAAGATTGCTTATTGAATAAAATTATTACTCAAAATACAATTGTTTGTCATCATAAAAAATAAGGAGATTGTAAGAACAAGTTTGGTTATACATCTACATACCTTTATGTTTTGATGATAATAAAAGGTAGAAGAAAAATTGTATACACTGATTGTTTTGTTCAGTCTATAGAAACGCAAAGTCTAATACAAAATCTAAATGAAGAGAGAAAATGTTGAGTGAAGCAGATTCTGATCAAGAAACATCTAATGCTAATTTTGAAAGTCAACTTAGATAGTTGTAGGCTCTAATGAAAAGAAGATTGTGAGAAAGAAAATATAATTAATACAAAATCAAGCCATTGTAAGACCCTGAAGAGAAAACTAAGCTTCAATACAAAGAAGATTTTAAACAAAGCTCAAAATGAAATATAATAGATTCTGAAGAAAAGCAAAATTTGAAACAAGCAATGACTGAAGAAGTTAAATATGATTATCAACTCAGAAGAAAGCAAAGTCTAATGAAAATAAAACTTCAAATCAAAAGCAATGTCTAAGGCAAGGTCTGAACGTCATTAATTTATAAAATCCATATTTTTAAGAAAGTTATACCATTGAAGAAAGAAGAACAAAGCAGATCATGTATCAAAGAATACTCTCAGCAGCTTATGAAGCACAACTTTGAAAAAATAGAGAATTTGATTTGGAATCAATACAAGAGACTCTGGACTCTAACATTAACAAAGTGTCAAAAGAATAAGTGATTGTCTATATATTTAAAGACTATGCTTGTGCATCAAACAACCAAAACTCACTCTCAATTCAAGCCTCATTCTCATTAAACTCTGATGTCTACATCTTCAAAGGTTTTCAATTTCAATCAATTTTTAAATCTAAATTCAAATCAAGTCAATGATTTAAATAAAAATAATATAAAGAATAATCGTTAAAGTAATACATTGAAAGCATCAAAATTAATTGGTTCCCATTGGGACAAATATGCTGAAATTTAAAATGGACCACTATATTCTTCTGCCTTGTCTCACGTCACGTTATTTCACCCATTTTACGATTGTAACAACGGGTGTCTTGATGCAGCTAAGATAAAGATCAAATCTATACTTCAAACAGCTAGACGGGATTTTTTTTACCGACTCATGATTCACTGATGTATCTAACTACTCTACAGAAAAAGTGTTCCTCGAAGAAAGCACCAATCCTACAATACCAACGAATTTATTCTTCATCCTCTATGGTAAAATTCTCTATCTATTTAAACAGGACTTTGAAGATTAAAAAAATAGAGAAGAGTGGTGATAGAGAAAGAGCATAACACTAAGTGCAAAAAAGCACCAAGGATGAGTGAGAGAAAAGAAAGTGTTCTCAAACAACGTAAAGACGCTTAGAATGGTCTCAGATTCTAACAATGGGTAGACACGAGATGTAATCTCAACCCATAAACACAATTGAGAAACACACTCCACTGATCTGGAGCTGCAAAACCTAGAGACACAAGAAGTGATATCAAACAAAAGGTCAACTGCAAAAGCACTACAAAAAAAAACATGTGTAAAAGCAAGAGAGAAGAGAAGCAAGCACTTAGAGCTCAACATTTTATATCTCACTTAAGTGTAAATTCTAATTGTAAATTTGTGTAATATTCTTAATAAAGAAGCACACTTGAAAACACAAATCAGTTGTAACCAAGTTTGGTTATATTCCTCAAGCGACCATATGGTCAGGTTCTTGAGAGGGCTTTGACAGATTGAAAAAGAGGATTAAATATTCTTAAGCAACTTGGTTGGTCAGGATCTTAAGGAGTCAATGATCGTCATATTTCTTAGGGGACTGAGTAGTTCAGAATTCTTAAGAAATCACTGACAGATTGTCATTGTTTTGTAATCAATTTGATTATTCGATTAAGTCCTTTTCTTGTGGGTGGACTAGAAGTAACCTAGTTAACGTCCACCAAGATAAAAATACTTATATTCACATCTTTATAATTATTGTTGTTGTTTGATATATTTGGTGACAAAAAATTTTAAATCCAGAAACCCAATTCAAACACCTATTTCTTGTGTTTCTCGCACCTTTAGATGCATCAACAACCAAGTTCTTCCTAACTTGCACATCATCAACTTGAATCACATGAGACGGATTACGGATATACTTATTCAACTGCAACACATGAAAGACATCATGAAGATTCAAAAGAAATAGCGGTAATTCAACTCTGTAGGTCATTTCTCCTACTCGCTTTATAACATGATAAGGACCAATGAAATGTGAGGTGAGATTTTAAGACTTCAAAGCTTGACCAACATCAGTTACCAGAGTAACTCGCAAAAACACACGATCCCCTCCTAGAACTCAAGTGTTTTCCTCCTCTTATCATGGTAACTCTTCTGGCGAATATGTGAAGATTTATTCTTCTGTTGGATCATCTCGATCTTCCCAAAGGGTTGCTGAACAATCTCAAGTACAAGCATAACACTCTCACCTGATTCATACAAACACAAAAGAGTCTTACACCTCTTACCATACAAATCCTCAAACGGTGCCATTCAAATACTAGAATGGAAACTGCTGTTGTAAGTGAACTCAACCAACAGTAAGTAACTATCCCAGTTACCTCGGTGCTCCAAAGCACAAGCTCTCAGTAAATCCTCTAAAGACTATATAGTCCTCTCTATTTGATCATCTGTCTGCGGATGATCAACAGAACTCAACTTCAACTTAGTTCCCAATGATTCCTGCAAACTATGCAAAAACGTCGATGTGAATCTCATATCTCTATCAAAACAATACTTGAAGGAGTACCATGCAAACTAACCACCTTCTCAATATAAAACCCAACTAACTTCTTCAAAGGATAATTGACCTTAATTGAAATGAAATGATCCAATTTAGTCAGTATATCAACAGTAACCCAAATGGATACATCTTGATACACTTTCTTCAAGTCTTGATACGTCTTAGTGGCACTGGGATGAATACTCATACCACTTCCATGACCTTCCTCAAGAATACTCTTCTTAAGTTCTGGTACATAAACCCTGTCTCTGAATCTAATCACACCATTCTCGTCGATCCTAAAATCGCCTCCTTTACCATGATTGATTAACATTAATCGATCAATCACTCCCAAGTCAATTCTCTGACCCTCTCTGATTTCTTCAAGGATGCCATCGGTCAGCTTCAACATACCCAACATCACAAGGTTAGGAGTGTCTTCACACACAAAACTCATGTATCTAAGTTTCTGAATCAATTCTAATTCTAAAACCATCAGCGTCGACATATGCAACGACTTTCTAGTCAATGCATCAGCTACAACATTGGCTTTAACCGGAATGTAAATCGAGCCAAAAATCATAATCCTTTAGAAATTTGAGCCATTTCCTCTGCCTAATATTCAACTCTTTCTGATCAAACAAATACTTCAAACACTTGTGGTCACCAAACACTTCAAATCTGGAACCAAACAGGTAATATCTCTAAATCTTTAACACAAACACCACGACTGCCAACTCTAGATCATGCGTAGGATAATTCCTCTCATGAACTTTCAATTGTATGAAAGAATAAGCCACAACCTGACCATTCTACATTAATACATCACCTAGAGACATCTTCGAAGCATCACAATACACAACAAAGGATTCGCTCAGACTCGACAAAATCAAAACTGGAGCAGATGTCAACTTCCTTTTGAGTTCTTGGAAACTATATTTATAATGCACATCCCAAACATAAGCTTGAACCTTTCGAGTCAACTGAATTAAAGGCAATACCAAATTCGAAAAGCCTTCAATAAACCTCATGTAATAATCAGCCAAACCAAGAAAACTTATGATCTCCGTAACGAATTTCAGAGCTTCCCAATGCAACACTACATCTATCTTCAACGGATTCACAACAATACCACCACTAGAAATCACATACCTGAGGAAACTCACTTCTCACAGCCAAAAATCACACTTGGACAACTTCGCATACAAGTGCTTCTCTTTTAAGGTCTGCATGCTCTTCATCAGACTTAGAATATATCAAAATATCACCAATGAATACCTCAAAAAACTGATCTAAATATGGATGGAATATTCTATTCATGTATTTCATGAACATTTCAGGAAGATTAGACACACCAAAAAAAATCATTGAATACTCATAGTGGTCGTATCTCATTCTGAATGCAATCTTCAGAATATCTTCTGGTTTCACATGAATCTGATGATAACCCGACCACAAATCAATCTTAATGAATACGCAGGAACCAACCAATTAATCCATCAAATCGTCAATTCTCAGAAGAGGATACTTTTTCTTGAAAGTAACCTTGTTTAGTTATCGACAGTCAATATACAATGTCATGCTACCACTTTTCTTCTTGACTAAAAACACTGGTGTTCCCCATGGTGAAACACTTATTCGAACAGACTTCTTCTCAAGAAACTCTTATAATTTTTTCTTCAGCTCACTCATTTCTGAAGCAGACATTCTATACGGCGCCATCAGCACAAGACTAGTACCAGGTACTAAGTCTATGGAAAACTCGACTTTACACTCTGACTGCAAATCACTAATATCATTTGAAAATGCTTTTAGAAAATCACACACCACTAGTAATTCACTAAGTACAACTTTTATTTCAACCTTCATAGAAGCTAATATAATAAAAACCTTAGCATCCTTCTTCACGAGTTCATCTACTTGCTTAGCATACACAAACAACTCATCACTTACATCAAACTCTGGAAATAACACTCACTTGTCGAAACAGTTGATATGAACATGGTTGAACTCCAACCAATTCATTCCAAGGATAAAATTTAGTTTATTCAACGGTAGACAGACTAAGTCCATCATAAAACTCTTACCATAGATAGTCAGCAGATAATTCAAACACACCCATATAATAGTCACTGAACCATTAGTTGGGGTATCAATAACCATACTGCTAACCATAAAAGCCAACTTTAAATCCAATATCTTATCATAATAAAGAAAAATAAATGAATGCATTACACTCATGTCAGTAATAATAATAAGTGGAATACCATTAATAAAACATGTACCTCAAATCAATATGTCTGAGCTAGTAGCCTTTGACCTAGTCAAAGCCAAAATTTTCCCTCCAAACTGAACCTTCTTCAATTTCTGGAAATAATTACTAATGTGACTTGCCTCTCCACAGTTGAAGCAAGTCAGACTATTACTTTTACAATTAGCAAGAATATGTCCAGTCTTTCCACACTTGAAGCATCTCTTCTCGCAACTCCTAAGTCAGTGGCATGATAACTTGCAACCTCACACTTAAAGCACTTGACAGAAGCAGAAGTCTCTCACTTGAATTTTTCTCATCTGAAACCCTCTGCTTCCCTTTATCAACTAGAGCACTATACAACTTTCCACGATATTGATTTTTCCCTTTCTTCTCACTAAGACTCTTATAGTGACCAGAACAGACCTTTCTATTCTCATCATATATCCTACACTTATTCACCAATACGTTGCTTGATCTCAGGATGCAACCTACTTTCAAATTTGATACACTTTGACCCTTCAGGAGCCGTATAATTCTAGTGTGGACAAAATGTCACCAGTTCTTGGAACTTATATATTCAACAACAGTCATATTTCCCTGCTTTAGCTCGAGGAACTCGATTTCCTTCTTGCAATGCAAGTCCTCTGGAAAGTCCTTCTTCAGAAAATAGGCTCTGAACACTGCCCAAGTAATCTCAGTACCAATAGCCTTTAGTATTTGACACATATTATCCCACCAGTCTTCGACCTCTTCTAACAACATGTGAGTATCGAACTGCACCTCATGAACTTTAGTGCAAGCCATCACTCGAAAAGTCTTCCGAATCTCTTTCAGTCATGCATGTGCACCCTCTAGATCATATCTTCCCTTGAAGGTTGACAGATTATTTCTCTAAAACTTCCTCAATCTAGAGAACTCATCACCAGCCTGACTCTACTGAACCTGCAGCGCCTGACCCACCGACTCCAAAGCATCAACAGTTACTTGATTATTTCTTCCAGCCATTACTCTACACACCAGCAAACAGACATCAAAAGAAACAAAGCATCAATAGTGTACACACAAATGTTACATACTAGGGAATAATTAACATGTCAAAAACCTGGCCGGATGGACCGATATGCTCTTATACCACTAATGTAACACCTTAAACCCCAAAACTTATATATAAAAAATTACTTGACAATTTAAGGTGTCACAACCGAAAACCCTTAAAACTCATCAAAATAATTATCAACATGCAGCATAAATCACATTATAACAACTTGAATTACACTTCATCAATAAGGTATTAAAATTTTAAAATGCCAACTTCAATATTAGCACAAAAAACATATCAAATGCCTCATTCCCGACGTTACAAGATCAGAGCATTAAGACCACTAAACAACAATAAAATGGAAGCTTAAAACAAAGGATAGCTCCAACAAGCCACCTCCTACACACAACAATAACTCTACTCCTGAGTATCTACAAGATGTCCATGGTGAATAATATTCATACCCATTCACAACATGTCATACATCCAATACATAATCTCACACCCATTCACAAAAATATGCACATTTATATGTAATGTGACTCACGACACAATGTGATACTATGCATATGGTACAACCTCATTATTTGGTTCCCTCTAGAACCGCTCCCCCTTCTGAACCCATGATCCCCCCCCTTTGAGCTCCAAGCCCCCTTCTAAGCTTGAGATAAGCAACTAGTCCCCCATTTTGATCTAGCAAACATGCCTCTTTTAATGACACGAAAAAATGATGCATGTCCATACAAATCAATGTAACAACAATAATAATGCTTACGGCCCCCTTCAAACCAAAAATAACAATGCATTGACTCACAATAGTAATCCCCCTTCTGAATTATTATCCACCAATAACAACAACAATGTACACCAATAATACATAATTAAACACCATATAATCATGTATTCCACAATAAATTTAATCATATTCTCATCATATAACAACATAAATAACACCATACATAACTCATATCATAGCTACATATAAACAACAATAGGTAAGCAAGGCAATTATCATTTAACAACAATAATTCCAACATAATTAATTAATTAAATTCATAATAATTAGTTATCAACATCAAAAAAGCGAAACAGTAGCCACTCATCACCCAAACATCATAAACACCTCAAAAATTCGAACTGACTGTCCAAATCATACAACAAGGACGAGAACACTCCTTATAACAGCATGACAGGTAACCCGTCACCCTAGTGACGCCCGTCACCTTCCCGAAAATACCAGACCATCATCATAGTGACGACCTACATAGAAAGACAAACCTGTAGATCATGATGGTCTCCGCGTCAAAGCACTGATGCTCGTTACTGTCTCAAGATGCATGACAGACAACCTGTCATCTAGGTGTCGCTTGTCACCCTGCACATGAAGGAAAAAATATGTGTTTTGCCATGGGAACCCTTAGAACTCCAAATTTCCAACCCAATCATTCCAATATGCCTAGAAAATTATACTCTCACATTGCTGCGAAGAAGGGGCTGGCAAGGACAAAAGAATCGCCACCGTTCGTTATTTATCCCAAAGAGGGAAAGGAAACGATCATAGAAAACCTACGAAAAAGGGAAAGACAGGTCATCGCAACCATATCTTGGGTTCGGGAGTCGGTTACGCAAGGGGAAGGTATGAGCACCCGTCACGTCCGTCGTACTCGACGGGATCCATGCTTGTTGTCTAAATCTATGGGTGAAAAATAAACTATCTACGTCTGCTATTACTAAACGGAAAGAACTGACTCGATAGGACATTGCTACCCTATGCCTACGTATTCTCTCGTGCAATGGGAAAGTCAGAGTCAACGTAGTTCGGGAAACTACGGGGGATTGCTGGCCAAGACATCGCCATCTTGTGCCTACGTATTCTCATCTGGTATGAGAAATCAGAGCAAAACGTAGTTCAGGCTAACTACAGGAAAAAATGGAGTGTTCTCGATCACACAGGGAGCGAGAGAAAAGGTAGACGATACTAGCATACATATTCTAGCAGTTAGGTGTATTGTTGCTCGACCATTGGAGACTTAGGCGTTACCTGTTTGCGGTAGAACGGATGTAGTATGTCATTGGTTGAAAGGTACGGGGAACCTAAAGGGAAGAGGGAAAAGTGCTCGCAAGGAATCATCACAATCCTGTGCCTACGTATTCTCAACGGGTATGAGAAATCAGAGCAGCCGTAGTTCGGCTAACTACAGGAAAAGAGAGAAAAGTGATCGCTAGGATTATCGCAATCCTATGCCTACGTACTCTCAACAGATATGAGAGATCAGAGAAGCTGTAGTTCGGCTAACTACGGGTAAACGATCTCGATCGCACGGGAGCAAGAGAAAAAAGAGTCTCAATCGCGCGGGGGCGAGAGAAAGGGGAGTCTCAATCACAAGGATGCGAGAGAAAAGGAAACGGAATGGGACGCACACACTAAAACCTAATACATAGGAGTGAATGTGTCGCATGTCATCCAAAGGACATACGCTAAACACTCTAGACGAGAGAGAGGTGGCCGCCCACTCATCATTTCCCACGTATCTATCGCTAACTCACAACGCTCGACGGTTGAATTAAAAGATTGAATTAGAAAGATGTTACCAAACGAAGTGGTTCCATTGACCCTTGACATTGCGTGTTAGCTTCCTTTCCAAGCTTCTCCTCCTCCTCTTGGATCCTTGGCGATGATGCTTTGAATTTGAATCGGGACCAATGTGACGCTAAACCGTTGTAGCTCGACTTATAAGAGAAGTCAAACTATAGGAGGTCGCGTATTAATTTTCGTGCTGTGGACAAGATAGAGAAATGATATTGAGGATCATTCTCCAATTGAATCGTGTCGCACGGACCAAAAACAAAAGTGGGATCTCATCTTACGGATACAAGACTTCATCGATCCAAGACAAGTCAAAATAAAATCGAAAGATGAAAAGAAATAAGGAGAGAAACAAGTGGTCTCAGATCCAACATTATTCATCAATAATTTGACTGATAATGAATTACGGAAATATCGTCATCGACCAAAAACAGTGAAAATTGTAACACCCCACTTTACCCCGTACGCGTAATATAATAAATATAGAGAAATAATTCATAAAATTCATCAGAGTCTTCCAACACAGTGGGATATCACACTAAGTCACTTCATCTTATTAAAATAATCAATATTATTTAGTTTTCAAGTAAGCAGCGGAATACAAATCAATTCTCCAATATAATTCTCCTCGACACGAGGTCATACAACATAAGTCCAATAAATGAAGATACCTAACAATAAACAAATAAAGTAGTCAAATAACAACGTAATCCCGTCATCCCATGTTACGTATCAGAGCGACTCCTAAGACTCGATCAAATAGCAACACACTCCAAGCACTACTCAGGTACCTGGTCACCTGTACTCCCAAGAGAGCACAGACACAACAACAAAAAGGGGTGAGAACTACATTCAATAAATAAACGGTGAAATACACATACTGAGTAGTTACACACCACACGTAAAATAAGCACAATTAACGCACATACATGTGCCACCTCAATCACTTGGCATTCATAGCCCACATTCAATTACAATAATGCAATGTGACACACTGACTCGACACAATGCATGTGGTACCAACACAATATCATACGGTTCACACTAGAACCCGATTTCCGTCGAAATCCGGATAAGTCGTATATCTGTTCCTTTGAACTATAACTTATCTCCACAACAACTTCCACAATGAAGTCCGGATGAAACTAGGCACCCATCATGGATTCCCACCTAGCCATCTCCACAAGACACATGATATGAAATGCATGTCGACACAATTATGCAATGTAATACATCATGCATAATTCACGATCAATCTTGATCCACACGAGCCATCCGCTCACCGTAATCCTCTCGGGAATTACCACAATCGCACAAGATTGTCCATATTCGACCATCCTGGCCCACATCTATCAAAACACCAAGAGACATCATTGAACCAGAACATGATTTGTTACTAAAACATATACACAATTGACTTCTCAAACATAATTAGATATAAAAATATTTGGAAAACAATTCCATTATCTATCCTATGTTATAGCTCTGTTCATTAGCTTTCCAACGCTTCGAACGGGGGTCAAAACGGACTTACGGATCCAAAGTTACGTCCAAAACAATTTCGACCGAAAACATGAACATCCGTGACGGACAGAAAGACGTTGTTACGCTCCGGAACTGATATTCACTCAATTATTCTTGCGAATTACTTACTCAAAGCACCCAAAACATCACTAAAACATTCCTAAGGTTATACGGCAATAACTGCACAACTTCTATGGTTTATTAGGCTCATCTGGCAACATTTGCAACACATAAAATACTATTTCCTGCAATTACTCTGAGTACTTCAGAGTTACCCACATTTGAATATTCTTATTCCTATAGGGACAACATATTACAATTTTTCCTTCAATTACATTCTACGACATTAAAATTACTCACTATCTAATATTCAATTCCTTCAGGGTCAGACATATAACAATGTCAAGGTTCTGGCCACGACGGTTCAATTTCCCATAAGTTTTTCCCACAAGGACATATTAATATTCAACGATACATATCATTTGGCCATTTGGTCATAATCTCAGATTCCTACGGTTACCTCCCTATTTCCCACAATTAACCTAAATCCTGAAACCTTAGGGAAACCTTAGAGCATCGTATATAACACATTCATTCTTACATATTTGCCCAAATCCCTAAACCTTACATCACCACAACATACCGAAAGGTATACATAGAAAACTATGAAAAACAATACTTCCCATACAATAATCATTCAAGAACAACAACAATTTTATGGAATTTATCATGCTACGAAAATTAGATCAAGAATCCTCAAGAACACATAATTCCTATGAGAGAAAGGACCTCTCACTACCCTCTCATGTTAATTCACCCATATTGAAATCCATTCTCCCCCCTTACCTCGATTAATTGCTCAATCGTTGAAGAATCTTGAAGGATTGACAGCCCTAGCCTCCTTCTCTTCCTCTTTGTTCTACTTCTTACTTTTTCTCCCAAAACCTTTCTCTGGCAGTTTATCGTGTTCTAACTCTTTTTCCCCAAAAAACTTCTCTATTTCCTTTAATCCCTTATTTCTTATTTTATTATTTAAATCCTATAATAATAATAATAATAATACTAATATTATTCTCCCACTAATAATAATATTCATACTAATAGTAATAATATGAATAATAATAATATTCCACCAAATAATATTATTAATACGAATAATAATAATAATAATAATAATAATAATAATAATGATAATCTCATTAACATTATTATTAATAATAGTTGGAATAATATTAATCACTATAATGCTCTCGATATCATAATTAACTTATTTCTTTATCTAGGTCCACAGTACCCCAACTAAGGTCACCTCTCTCCCTTACTCCTAACCTCATACCCTTAATTAAGGACACCACACAACTACACCTCACAGAAAATACCAAAGCGACTGAATAATTTAAATGGGGTGTTACAACTCTCCCCCACTTAAAATATTTTCATCCTCGAAAATGTATCTGATGAGAATGATTCCGGATACGACTCTCGCATCTTACTCTCAAGCCAATTCATTCCTAGAATAACATCCAACTTGTTGAGTGGTAAACAATTCAAGTCCACTCCAAAATCCTTACCAAATATCGACATTGGACAATTCAAACACACACATGACTATAAAAATTCTATAGTCAGACTCTACTACAACACTGGCCGGACGGACCAACCTGCACTGATACCAATTGTAACACCCCACTTTACCCCGTACGCGTAATATAATAAATATAGAGAAATAATTCATAAAATTCATCAGAGTCTTCCAACACAGTGGGATATCACACTAAGTCACTTCATCTCATTAAAATAATCAATATTATTTAGTTTTCAAGTAAGCAGCGGAATACAAATCAATTCTCCAATATAATTCTCCTCGACACGAGGTCATACAACATAAGTCCAATAAATGAAGATATGTAACAATAAACAAATAAAGTAGTCAAATAACAACATAATCCCGTGATCCCATGTTACGTATCAGAGCGACTCCTAAGACTCGATCAAATAGCAACACACTCCAAGTACTACTCAGGTACCTGGTCACCTGTACTCCCAAGAGAGCACAGACACAACAACGAAAAGGGGTGAGAACTACATTCAATAAATAAACGGTGAAATACACATGCTGAGTAGTTACACACCACACGTAAAATAAGCACAATTAACGCACATACACGTGTGTTGCACCCCAAAATTTGCCAACATTTCTTTACCTAGCTTATGTTTCATTTCATTCACATTAGCATTATCATTTGCATTTCATTGACATGTATGCAGGAGATCAAGAGGTATGATTACCAATCAAAGGCTACACAAGAGTTTGAAGCTAGCTAAGAAGGTTATTCAGGTGTTCAAGGGTTGATATCCTTGTCAGAGACGTTAAAAGATCCTCAGAGAGAGTGGTTGAAACCAAGAGTGTGTGCCTCCTAACTTGAGAGTGGAGGGGAGCCATCAGATGATTATGAGACCATGAGGATGGACTTGAGGTCTTGAGAGAGCTCATGAGAAGTGTTGAAGATCACTTTGAGGCCTAGACAGGTCATTGTGCAAGATTAAGAAGGCTCAGCCATGATTGGTGCAGCTAGGGTTTGACTGGGTCAACCCTAAGTCAACTGATGATTTGAACAAAGTTGAGATCTAATTCAAAGGCCATGTGATCATGGATTGATGCATTGAGATTTTATAAGGATGATTCCAAGGTCAACTCATCATGATTGAAGAGTTTGAGAAGTTTCAAGCTAGGGTTTCTAAGGCTTGACAGTGTAAAATCCCCTAGTTTGACCCCTATCTTCAAGGCAGTTTAGCTCAAGATGTGATTGTCATCTCATCTTGCACCCAACATGAATGTTGTAGATCATTATCTTAGCTTTAATTTGAGTGCTAAAAGTCCTTTATAGGATTTGTAGAACTCAAGTTATGACTTTGACAAGTTACAGGTCATCTGAGGTATGTGAATTTGGGGGCTTGAAAGTTGCCCAACTTGCATGAAACGTTTACCCTAGAAGGATGATTCCTATGAACTCTTGGTAAACATGAATGTTGTTCCTTATTCTCTTATATTTCTAGAGAGTACTAGAAGTCCTTGATAGGATTTGTAGAACTCAAGTTATGGCTTTGACAAGTCAAGGGCATTTTGGTCATTTGGAGATTATAGGTCATTTCAACCATAAGGCCATAACTCCCATTTCCAAGCTTCAAATGGGAAAATGTTCAACATCAAACTTGTTTAAAATGATGTTTTAAGGTTAGTTAAGAGGTCATGAGATGTTGGAAATGCTTGTAGCTCAAAGTTGCAAAAATGACCTAAAATAAGGGTATAAGTTAAATGAACCAAAGTTGGAAATTGATATTTTTGATCTACATGTCCAAACCAAGGCATGTAATATATCATTTTGACTCTAAAACACATTTTAAGAACATTGGTTTAGCCACATTTTTGAATTGAAGTTTAATTTGTGGACTTGCTTTGAAAAGTAGTTACTTACATCTTAAGTAACATTTGCAAAACCTAGAATCAAGGCATAACCAAGGTCCCTTGCAAGCCAAACACTTCCAAAATGTCATGAGGGGAGAAATTGGAAGGAAATGGGATTGATTTCAAGTTGTTAGCAAAATGGAGCACTCCATGGCATGTGATTGAAATTCTCATTAGAAGGATCTAGAGCCTTCTAGATCACCCATACATGTTCTCTATATTGAGAAGAGGTGATCCAAGGCCAAGGTTGGGGATGATTGAAGGAGAGAGCAGAGATTGAGATTGAAATTTCATTGCTTGCAACTGAATTCGGTTACATCATTTCACTCACTTTCCATCCATTTTCTTGATTGTAATCTCTTCCATGGATGCTAGGGAATGATTCCAGATCATAATCAAAGGGAATCCGTGGCCGATTGGTGTTCTTGAGCTCAGATTTCTCCACCTGCAACTCAGATTCGAATCCAAGAATTGAAGCCATTTCAATCGATTCTATTGCATACAGAAGCTTGGAAGTGATTCACTGAAGGAGTCTGGAGCATTTGAGGGCTTGATTTGAGGTCTTGATACTTCTGTGCACACGAATTTTTCAGGTTGGTAACCTTCAATCTCTAGCTTGTTTTAGTTAGAATTAAGAGGAATTAGGGTGTTAGATGCATTGTAGAACGGTGTAGGAAGGTTTTCAGATCGTTAATTTGAGAATTAGTGACCAATTAGGGATGTTGCCATTTTCGGTTGAGAGTTGGTTCTTGTGAATCTTGAGGTTTCAGAGAGAATTAAGGGCATGAATGAATTCGTGAGGAAATTTGGGACATGTTTCATTAAGGGATCGTGGCCAATGGTGGACTCTATGTTGAACTAGGGTTGTGGAATGGTGACCGGAGAAAGTCACCGGCGGTGGTTTTGGGCGCCCAAGTGACCTGAGTTGCAGGGATTCAAAAGGAAGAAGATGACTTGATAGCCATCAGATTGAGGTTGGACTTTGACTAGGAACCCCATCCAACGGCCACGCGTGCGTTTCATTTTGTGAAGGATCTCTGACTAATTGAAACGATGCGTTTCATTAATCAGTTGCGTTTTGGGCTTTGTGTGATAACTAATAACCACACCCCCCTGATGGCCCAATCCATGAATTGAACTGATTTTCATTACTATCTGCACCGTGCGTTTGTATATTTTATTTTGATTTTCTTTATTTTTTCATTTTATACATGGTTATTGATTAAATCATAAAAAATGGAAAAATAATTCAATTGACCCCATTCTTTTTGCATTGGATTCATGATTGAATCTAGTTTTTTTTAGATAAAAAATATTTTTATTTCATGCATTTTATGATTTTAGGGGAATTTTCACATTTTAATTGATATTAAAATAGTCATGTTTGATACTTGATTTTGTGGAATTTTGTGTGATCATGTGATGATGATTCTGATCTTGATTTTTTGTGAGTAGTTAGAATAGATATGCATGCTCCCCATATATTTTGATCAAATTTTTGTGATGAACATAAGTGGTAGTTTAGGTTGAAACCTTAGAAGCTCCATTTTTAGGGTTTATGGTTGATACCTTTGGATTTAGGACTTAATAGATGATTTAGTCCTTGGTTTTCGTATGAGGCATTCTTGATTGAATTAGGATACCTTAGGAATTTTTGTAGAAATTTATAAGATAGTTTACTATTTTTGATTGATTTTAGTTTAGGTGCTAGTTTTAGATGATTCTAATGCACTAACTCAACTAGATTAACATCTTTAGTTCCCTTAGATTAGGATTTTGTTTCTCTTGCTCTTGGATGATGATGAAGGCAAGTTGAAGATGCATTGGATGGCTTGAAGAGGCTTGGATTTGAAGATCTTCCCTTCTTTTGGTGTAGTTTTGATTAGGTATTAAGATTAGGGTTTTGTAGGCAGAGCTTCTAGATAGTTCTCTTCCTTCATAAACATGTATGATGTTGATCACTTCCATTCTTCCCTATGATGAAAGGTCCCTTTGTAAAGGCCTCATCCCTCCTTTGGTAGGATGTGTGGCCCTTTGCAAATTGGTAGAACCTTTGAGGGTCCCTTTCTCTGATGACAGGATGCTTAGTGGTGACCTTTGGTTTTCACTCTGCTACCAATCATCCCAACTTTGCTCTTGATAGATGCATCTTTCTCCTTTGTTAGAGGATGGAGTTCCTTGCTTGAAGAGTTTGAAGGATGAAGTTGATACTTCCATGTGATTGAAGATTACCTTGAGAAGCTGAAGCTTGTAGATGGAGAGGAACTAGGTGATACTGGTAAAGAAGAGAGAGCTGAAGCTTGAAGGCCAAGAAGAACAAGTTGATACTTGTGAAGAAGATCCAATTGAGATTGAGTGAAGAGTTGAGGCTTGAGGAATAAAGGATGAGTTGATACTTATGTTGATACATTGAGAACCTGAAGAAGTCAAGTTGATACTTGTAGTTAGGAGTGAAGCCTGAAGGTTGAATTGACTGAAGAGCTGAAGCTTGAAGAAGGAAGAATAGGTGGATACTTATGTGGAAGCTTGAAGAAGCAAGTTGATACTTGCTATTGAAGATGATAGCCTTGAAGAGCAATTGAAGTCTGATGACTGGACTGCTGTCAAGTTGGTTTAGTTGTAGAAGTTGTTGATCTGTTTCCTTTCTTGTCTGCTTGCTTTTTGTGCAACTGTATTGATGTACCTTGTTTGACTTGCTTGATGCATTAGAATAAGTCCATATCTAGACTGATGTAAGCTAGGAGCATGATTGCACTAGAGGTTGAGTTGCTCCATCTGCTTGTATTGTTACTGTATGGCTTTGCTTGCGTGTATTCGGTAGAGCCCAGCTCCCTTGCCTATGTGGTTTGTTATTTTGCTTGATAGCATTTAATTTCTTCTGTAGGATTGCAGTTACTCATTATCTTGCTTGATAGCATTTTATTTCTTCTTTATGATTGCAGTTATTCATATCTGGCTTGAGGTTGCGATGAGCTTGTGGAGGCTGATGTCCCACACACATTTCCTCCCTCACTTGCATTGCATGCATTTTACAGTCGTTTACTGTTTACTGTTTAAGCTGATGCTTTATCTGTTTCTGTTTATCATTGACATGATCCCCTAGGAATCTCACTCCATTTGATAAGGAAGTGATGATTAGAACTTTAGGTTGAAACCTATGCATGATAACTTCTAGGAGTTCCCTGTTTCAAACTTCAACCATAGGATGAATCCTTGGCATGACAACATTAGGACTTGATAGTCTCCCCTTAGTTGAGCCTATTCTCTCTTCTCATCTCAAAACAAATCAAAATACAATAATAAAGGTTAACTGACGTCGTACGTTACGAGCCTTAAGCTATCTGAGAAAGGATTGTTGGAGAGTTTCTTTTCAACAGTTTGGATGTTTAGTATGGTACCCTTTGGGTGACATACGACACATTCACTCTCAGGTCATAGTTGTTGCACCCTAAAATTTGACCAACATTTCTTTACCTAGCTTATGTTTCATTTCATTCACTTTAGCATTATCATTTGCATTCCATTGACATGTGTGCCAGAGATTAAGAGGTATGATTACCAATCAAGAGCTATACAAGACTTTGAAGCTAGCCAAGAAGGTTATTCAAGTGCTCAAGGGTTGATATCCTTGTCAGAGAAGTTAAAAGATCCTCAGAGAGAGTGGTTGAAGCCAAGTATGTGGGTCTCCTAACTTGAGAGTTATGGGGAAGACCATCAGATGATTATGAGGCCATGAAGATGGACTTGAGGTCTTGAGAGAGCCCATGAGAAGTTTTGAAGATCACTTTGAGGCCTAGACAGGTCATTGTGCAAGATTGAGAAGCCTCAACCATGAGTGGTGCAATTAGGGTTTGACTGGGTCAACCCTAAGTTAACTGAGGATTTGAAGAAGGTTGAGACCTAATTCAAGAGCCATGTGATCATGGATTGATGCATTGAGATGCTATAAGTATGATTCCAAGGTCAACTCATCATGATTGAAGAGTTTGAGAAGTTTCAAGCTAGGGTTTCTAGGGCTTGACAGTGTAAAATCCCCTAGTTTAACCCCTACCTTCAAGGCAAATTAGCTCAAGATGTGATTGTCATCTCATCTTGCCCCCAACATGAATGTTGTAGAGCTTGTTCTTAGATTTAATTTGAGTACTAGAAGTCCTTGATAGGATTTGTAGATCTCAAGTTATGACTTTGACAAGTTACAGGTCATCTGAGGTATGTGAATCTGGGGCCTTGAAAGTCACCCAACTTACATCAAACGTTTGCCCAAGAAGGATGATTCCTATGAACTTTTGGTAAACATGAATGTTGTTCCTCATTTTCTTAGATTTCTAGAGAGTACTAGAAGTCCTTGATAGGATTTTTGGAACTCAAGTTATGGCTTTGACAAGTCAAGGGCATTTTGGTCATTTGGAGATTACAGGTCATTCCAAGCATAAGGCCATAACTCCTATTTCCAAGCTTCAAATGGAAAAATGTTCAACATCAAACTTTCTTAAAATGATGTTTTAAGGCTAGTAAGGAGGTCATGAGATGTTGAAAAGGCTTGTAGCTCAAAGTGGTAAAAATGACCTAAAATGAAGGCATAAGTCAAATAAGTCAAAGTTGGAAATTGAAATTTCCAAGCTACACATCCAAACCATGGCATGTAATATACCATTTTGATTCTAGAAAATATTTTAAAGACAATGGTTTATCCAAATTTTTTATTTGAGGTCTAAATCATGGACTTGCTTTGGAAAATGGTTACTTGCATATTAAGCAACATATGCAAAACATAAGGAAGATCAATGCACAAGCTAGCAAAGCATCCTAACATCTCATGCATCTTATCTAAGGAGATTTTCAAAGGAGAACAAGCTGCTGCAAGAGGCATAGCATGGACTGGTGTAGGCTTGGCTTGAATTCAAAAAACTCATGACATGAGAATCTCAAATTCTCATTGGATGCTTCCAGAAAGTTTTGGATGGTGCAGAACCATCCTATATATTGATTAGAAGCTGCTCAGATGCAAGGTTGGTGAGAGTGGAGAGAGGAGAGTGAGATTGCCATTTCATTTCTTCCATTGCAAGTTGAAATCAATTTCTATATTCTGCATCAATTCCATTGATTCTTTCTATTGTAACATCTTCCATTGATCATACTGAGTGGATCCATACCGAATTGAGAGCAAGATCATGAAGAATTGAAAAGATAGCATTTGGATTTTGGAAGAAGCAAGTCACCATCGGATTCTGAGATTCAAGCACCTTTGATCAAAACTTTTGCAAACAGTAGCAAGATCTTGGTACAAGGAGTGATTCTGGAGAGATTGAAGGGTTGAATTGAAGATTTGATCTATCTGTTGTTCAGAAATTTCCAGGTTTGCAACTTTTACTCTACACCTTAATTTAGGCATTGTTAAGTTAGTTTGTTAGTATAGAACAGTTAGAAACAAGTAGGAGATGGATTCTGGAGATTTTGAGATCATTTGGAGAGGATCAAGATAGTGACACCATTTCTTTATTGATTAAGAGCATGAGATATAGTGAGGCATAACATGAGTTTGACAGCTAGTTTCAATCAGGGTAATGTGATGATCATTCTTGTACAAGAAATTTCAGGAATCATTAGAGTTGATGATTGAGCATGATTTGGATTCATTATCGGGTTTAGAGATTGAGGGCATTTCAATGAAATCTAAGTGGATGGTTGTGATCAGGGATGAATTTAGAACAGGTTAGGGTTTTAAACCATGGATTTTGGTTGAGTTTGGAAGGAGCCCGAGTTAGGAGAAGCTTGATATGTGAAGCTCTGTTCATGGAGCTTTCCCTCCATTTTCATGGCTGGAGGAAGAAGATAACTTCTTGGCCTTTGGATTCAAGGAGACTGGTTGACTTTGGCGTGATCTAACGGTTGTGTTTTAACTTCACATTTTGAAAGATGATTCTAAATACACACTAAACGCAGCCGTTTCATTTATTTTTTCGTTTGGGCTTAAGGAAATAATAGCTATACACACCCCCATCCACGGCCCAGTCATGATTTGCACTGCATTTTCTCTACTTTCTGCACCGCGTATTTTTTCTTTTTCTTTATATTTTTTATTTGTTTTCTGATTTAATACATGGGCTTAATCACTTTTGCTGCGCGCACCCCCATTTAAGCCCATCATCTATAATGCACTGCATATCCTTGCTATCTGCACCGCATCTTTCACATTTTTATTTTCTTTTTCTTCATTTTTCCTTAATCTTTGAAAAATCATATAAAATAGAAAAATAATGATTTTGGCATGGGAATTTTTCCTCCTATTTTACATTTATGTCTAGAAAATTATAAAATCAAAACATTTGCATTTCATTCATTTTTAATATTTTTTGTATATTTTCTCTTTTAATAGCTTTTTAATTCATTTTATGTTGATGCATAGTTTTGTAGAATTTGGTTTAGCTAGTTCCCTTTATATTTTTGCACCATTCTTTTTAGGATAGTTAGATTAGGACTTTAGCTCTCCTCTGGATTTATTCCATAATTTTGTGATTAGTTTTTGATTAGTTTTGATTAGATGACTTTAGGTTGTGTAGATTTAGGTCAATCCTTAACATAGGTCCACAATAACACTAGAAATTTGGGTTTTTAGGTCAAGTTAGATATTGGGACATATAGGGTATTAAGGGTAGTTATATAGGACCCCCTAGTAATTATATTAGATTTTAATATAATAGTATGCTATTTTTAATTGATTTTTGTAATTGATTGTTGGTTGTGTTGCCCTTGTGGGCTTGTATTTTGTTTTGCTTTGCTTTGTGGGTTTTTTGCTTGGCTTGGTGGGCTTGGTCTTGCTTTGTGGAGCATGGAGGAGCATAGTGGAAGACTTGAAGATTTAAGAAGGAGCTTGAGAGCTTGAAGACTTGTTTGTTTTGTTGTTGTTTTAGGGTTAGGAATTAAGTAGAGCTTAGACTTAGTTAATTTCTTTCTTAAACATGGATGGTATCTTTCACCTCCATTCCTCCCAATGATTAAAAGTCCTCCCATGGTATTCACCTCCCTACTTTGGAGGGATAAGTGATGGTACCTAGGAAGTAGAACTTTTGAGGGAACCATTCTTCTGATGTTAAACCCTTATAGGCCTCCTTTGGTGGTCAGTAAGCAGTTTAATATCCTAGCTTATCCAGTTAAGTGATTTCTTTTGGTTTGAGTATCTTGAAGATGTTGGGCTTGAGTGTGAAGATGAAGACTTCATTGAAGAGTATGGTAGAGGATGATTCCTTGAGCATTGCCATTGCAGCTGAAGAGCAAGAAGAACAAGTTGATACTTGAAGACCCAATGGAGATTGAGTGAAGAGCTGAGGCTTGAAAGATAATTGAAGGATGAAGTTGACACTTCCAGATGATTGAAGATTACTCTGAGAAGCTGAGGCTTGTAGGAAGAGAAGACCAAGTTGAGACTTGTAAAGCAAAGAGAGCTGAAGCTTGAAGACTAAGTTGATACTTATGAAGAGGATTCAATTGAGATTGAGTGTAGAGCTGAGGCTTAAGGAATAAAAGATGAGTTGACACTTGCACTGATGCATTGAGATCCTGAAGGAATCAAGTTGATACTTGTGGTTAAGAGTGAAGCCTGAAGGTGGAATTGACTAAGGAGTTGAAGCTTGAAGAAGAAGATTAGGCTGAAACTTATGGTTGATGGGTTGAAACCTGTGGGAAGCAAATTGATATTTGTCATGAGAGCTGGTAGCCTTGAAGGGTGGCTGAGGTCTGAAGACTGAATTGCTGTCAGAAGAGCTGAAGCTTGGAGTTGAAAGAGGGAGGAGTTGATCTGCTTTCTTGTATGTTTCCTTTTCTGTATTGATGTGTCTTGTTTGACTTGCTTGATGCATTAGAATAAGTCCATATTTAGACTGATGTAAGCTAGGAGCATGATTGCACTAGAGGTTGAGTTGCTCCCTCTGCTTGTATTGTTACTGTATGGCTTTGCTTGCAGGTATTTGGTAGAGCCCTGCTCCCTTTCCCGTGTGGTTTCTGTTTGCTTGATAGCATGTTATTTCTTCTGTATGATTGCAGTTTATTGTATTTTTCTTGATAGCATGTTTTATTTTCCTTTATGATTACTGTTATTCATATCTAGCTTGAGGTTGAGATGAGCTTGTGGAGGCTGCTGCCCCACACACATTTCCTCCCTCACTTGCATTGCATGCATTTTACTGTATTACTGTCTAGTGTTTAAGCTGATGCTTTACCTGTTTCTGTTTATCATTGACATGATCCCTTAGGACTCTCATTTCCTTTGATAAGGAAGTGATGATTAGAACTTTAGGTTGAAACCTATGCATGATAACTTCTAGGAGTTCCCTGTTTCAAACCACAACTATAGGATGAATCCTTGGCATGACAACATTAGGACTTGATAGTCTCCATTTAGTTGAGCCAGTTCTCTCTTCTCATCTCAAAACAGCTTAAGATACAGCAATCATGAATGATTTCTTTCGTACGTTACGAGCCTTAAGCTATCTGAGAAAAGATTGTTGGAGAGCTTCTTTTCAACAGTCTGGATGTTTAGTATGGCACCCTTTGGGTGACATGCGACGCATTCACTCTCAGGTCATAGTCTTTAGTGCGATTGAAATTGCAAACCCAGTAAAAAACAGTTCTTTCGTAAAAGACAGAAAACAAACCTCAAACCTTTTTGCCCCGTGGGTCCATAATTCAAAGGAAAGCTTTTTTGAAGAAAAGAGTGTCGTCAAACTTCAGCGCCAACGCAAACAGGCTTTGTCCCTAACTGCTGGAACTGTTGTTTAACCCTACTCAATAAAACAGATGAATCTGAATCCCCGTAATCCGTAGTATCCCGAACTACGTAAGCTCTAATCTCTTATACCTGTTGAGAGTACGTAGGCACAATACTGACCTATTGGCGAGCCACCTTCCCCGTAACCCGTAGTAGGCCGAACTACGTTGACTCTGATTTCTCATTCTCTAATGAGAATACGTAGGCATAAAGTGCGACGCTTTGCCGAGTCACTTTCTTTTCTGTTTAAGCCAGCCTTGATAGGTAGATAGATAAACCAACTCGTCCAGTAAACACAACAAGCGTGGATCCCGTCGAGTACGACGGACGTGAGGGGTGCTAATACCTTCCCCTTGCGTAACCGACTCCCGAACCCAGACAACGGTTGTGATGACCTTGTCTTATATCTTTTTCGTCATGTTTTTCCGATTGTTTCCTTTCCCGCTCCGAGGGATAAATAACGAAAGGTGGAGACTCTTCTGTTTTGCCGGCACCTTATTTTCGCGGAAGCGACAATAGTCTCTAGTGCGATGCTAGTTGCAAATATCCATAAAAAACAGTTCTTCCGTAAAAGACAGAAAACGAACTTCAAACCTTTTTGCCTCGTGGGCCCATAATTCAAAGGAAGCTTTTCTGAAGAAAAGAGTGTCGTTAACTCCCAGTTCTACCGCAAACGGTAACGCCTAAGTCTCCAAGGGTCGAGTTGCGTACATCCAACTGCTGGAACTGTTTGTTAACCCTACTCGATAAAATAGATGAATCTGAATTCCCGTAATCCGTGTTATCCCGAACTACGTAAGCTCTGATCTCTCATACCTGTTGAGAGTACGTAGGCACAGTACTGATGTATTGGCGAGCCACCTTCCCCCATCCGTTTACCCGTAGTTAGGCGAACTACGTTGACTCTGATTTCTCATTCTCTGATGAGAATACGTAGGCATAAAGTGCGACGCTTTGCCGAGTCATTTTCTTTTCTGTTTAAGCCAGCCTTGATAGGTAGATAGATAAAACCAACTCGTCCAGTAAACACAACAAGCGTGGATCCCGTTGAGTACAACGGACGTGAGGGGTGTTAATACCTTCCCCTTGCGTAACCGACTCCCGAACCCAGACAATGGTTGCGATGACCTTGTCTTATACCTTTTCGTCAGGTTTTTCCGATCGTTTCCTTTCCCGTTATGAGGGATAAATAACGAAAGGTGGTGACTCTTCTGTTTTGTCGGCACCTTATTTTCGCGGAAGCGACAGCTGGCGACTCTGCTGGGGACTTGATAGTTTCCTGGGATCCAACGTCCCGTATGCGAGTTAGTTTGGGGATCCAACGTCCCCTGAGAGAGTCAATCCTAGCGCTTGTATGATTACTTGTTGGGTTGTGTTTATGTATCGCACTTTATTTCCCGCATTTTATTTCCAGTATGATATGATTATCTGTGCTGTTGTGGGAGGGGCATTCTGATGAGTGAGAAGCCAGGCCCAGGCTTGAGTGAACCTAGCATTAGTTGTGGAAATTAGTGGGCGCGTGCTTGCTTGGCAGGCACTAGTGTCTCATGAAATCCACGCTCAGACGAGGTTCTCCCGGTTGAATTCTTTTTCAACCCTTTGGGTTGAGGGGGTTGTTGGTTTGGAGGATTGTCGACTCTGGGGACCGATCATTTGGGATTCAGCCGAGTGAGGCCGCTTCATGAGTCGGTGATGCCACACCTTCTGGGTGTCGTATCACCCCTCTTGAATGTCTGTGACGCTGATGACCGCATAGGATGCCGAACTTGTGTCAGTTTAGGTTCATACCTGTGAGCAGGGTTGGGTTTGTTGCAGGAAACCTTAACCTTCAGACTTCCTGGTTTTCTTGATAGTGAATCAGTTTTGTTGGTATCAGAGGTTCTCATCATCAGATATATGATTGTTCTTGATAGAGCAGAATTTTGGTCCTGCATCAGAGGTCCTTATTTTCAGAGATATGTGTTCTTGATAGAGCAGAGTTATGGTCCTGTATCAGAGGACCTTATCTTCAGAGATGTGTGTAGTTGTTCTTGACAGAGCAGGTTTATGATTGGGATCAGAGGATCTCATCAGCAGATGTATGTTTGTTCTTGACAGAGCAGAGTTTTGGTCCTGTATCAGAGGTCCTTATTATCAGATATGTGTTCTTGACAGAGCAGATTTGTGGTTCGATGCCAGGGTTTTCTTATTATCAGATATAGTGGTTGTTCTTGATAGAGCAGGATTATGGCTTTGTTGATACAAAATCTCCACAGCACAGTTGCTTTGATCTCCTGCTGCATGATTGCATTTTACATTGCTTTGCATGCTCATTTGCATTTCATTAACGTGTGTCTGTGTTGCAGGTACCGTTTCCCCCGATTCAGGATTTCTTGCCTTCTATTATGGGTTCTCTGAGGAAGACTGTGGCTTACAAGCTCCCTGCTCCTGATGTTGTTCAGCTGACTGGTTTGATAGCTTTAGCAGATGATTTTGTGAGAGATGAATTCAGAAAGTCTTACGGTAAATTGCTCAGTTTGGTTCGTAAACCCTCTGTGTGCGAGTTGAATGGGTTGCACGCTCTGCTGCAGTTCTACGACCCTCCGTTGAGATGCTTTACTTTCCAAGACTTTGTTCTTGCACCCACGCTAGAGGAGTATGTTGATTTGTTAGGTGTGCCTATCAAGAGTCAGATGCCCTTTGTCCATACGGATGTTGAGCCTAATCTGGCTAGTCTAGCTCCATCACTTCATCTGGATGCCTCCGAGTTGGTATTGTCTAGTTGGAACAAGGTTCCCGATTTCTCCTTGCAATTCTTAGTGGGAAAGGCTCAGCAGTGCGCCAAAGACGGATGTTGGGTCGTGTTCAACGCCATTCTCGCTCTGTGCATATATGGCATCATTTTGTTCCCCAATATGCCCGACTTTGTGGACTTCGATGCCTTCCACATCTTTGCTTCAGGGAATCCAGTCCCTACCTTGATAGGAGATGTCTACCATTCCATCCACTACAAAAACGAGAACAGAAGGGGTAAGAATATCTCATGCTGTGTGCCCTTGCTTTATAGATGGCTTGATAGTCATCTAACCAAGAAGGGTCCCTTTGCTTCGTCTGCAGCCACAGTTGAGTGGTCCGAGCGTTTGATGAGTCTATCAGCAAAGGATATTGACTGGTTTGATAGAGATAGGTTGGGTACCGAGATCATCTTCAGCTGCAGCGAGTTTCTGAACGTGCCTTTGATGGGCAGGAAGGGCTGTATAAACTATAATCCGTCTCTGCTGGTCCGACAGTTTGCTTATGCTTTGAGAGCTCCGCCGAAGGATGAAGAGGTGCAGGAATCTCTGTACCTCACTGGTCTTCTAGAGGGGGATATGTTATCTAAGCTTCAGCACGATTGGAACGGTATCAGTAAGAGGGGAAAACCATTGTTGGGGAAAAGTAATAGTCAAGCCTACGCTCCGTATGTGACGTGGATCAGAGCCAGAGCAGATGCTATAGGGATGCCGTTTCCTCCTGCCAAGCCAGAAAGCCCTCCAGTGATCGAAGAGCCCACCATCATGCCTATTCAGCAGCATAATCAGGTGCTAGCTGAGCGAGATGAATTGAAGAGGGCAAATGAAGAATTGGAGAAAGAATTGGCTCAGCTCAGAAGCGAGAGAAGCGAAACCGTCCATTCCTTCAAGAGGTAGACAGAACTGGTGAACCAGTTAGGGACAGATTTGACTAAGCAGATAGCTGAGCGCGAGCGCATGGGTCGAGACTTCAAAGCTGTCAACGATGTACTGGCCACGAAGAAGCAGCACTTGGACGAAGCGTATTGGAGGATATCCAAGTTTAACCAGCATTGGAAGGCCACCCTAGCCAACAGGAAAGAGCGGGAGGATAAGCTGATGCAATAGATCTCCAAGCTGAAAGCCCAGGTGAAGGCTAGTGAGAAGAGGTTTGATGAAGAAACCGCTCGCCGATATGCCGCCGAAGGCCAGCTCAACAAAGCTCTTGCTAACCTGAAGGAGCGCAAACTGACGTTTGAATCCAAGAAGCGGAAGTTAGAAGATTGTTTCGGCGAAGGAGCATGGGAATATTTGCTCGAAGGTCTTCAATACACCATTATGCAGAGGGAGTTACTCGTCGAAGGGTTACTCACTCGGCCTGGTCATCCAGAAACGAAGGGGTTGTTAGAAGAGTTTCGCGCCCGTGGTCGTGCTTGACTATTTGTATTCCTTATGTTTGATCATTGTTGTATGCTGACCATCACCAGGCTTGTTGGTTGAGGTCATGCTATTGATTCATCTTGTACTCACTGACGTTGTGTAATGCCTTGATGGGCTTTCTGTATATGAGATGTTATTTCTATGACTGGACTCGAACTTCTTATTATCAGCACTGGCACTCAGGCACTAGGATCGGGGGAAATCTCCCTAATGCACAGACACACGTTTGCATTTGCATGAAGCATTTGCATAACGAGCACTTTGTCGTTTTTTCCTAACCCTTTTGTGTTTTCAGGTTGTTTCAGGTTGTTCCAGGATTGATCAGAGACCTATCCACCGCTATCCGACCAGAGCAAATCAAACCAGAATCATGGAGCAAGTGCAAACTGATGTTCAAGAACTCCGCGAAAGAATGGACCGCTTCATGGAGCTCATGCAAGCGGTCGCCAATGGCCAGGATCAGCTTAGAACCCTGGTTCAGCCTCTGATTTCAAGGTTCGATAGCAATGGTGTACTCCATGGTGGGACCGTGCCTACCCCTCCACCTGTTGAAACTCCTCAAAATGGCGTCCCCGTGACCGGGGGGAATGGCAGTGCCAACGACAATGTGATAGCTAACATGGGACTCAACGGTAATACGACGGGCGTCGGTAATGGGAATTTTGAAGCTAACGTCAATGTTGGGCTGGGCAATGGCAATACGGGTGTTGGAAATCTATTCGGGCCTCAGCCGTGGTTAGAAGACCGTCAAGACGATGTGTTCTCTCATAGAGGTGCTGAAGGTGAGCTGACTGCTGAAGCACGGCTAAGGTTCAAGGCACTCGAGGACAAGATGAGGAATATCGAGAACCAGAACACCATGGGTGTTGATATGTCCAAGTTGGGACTGATTGCCAATTTCAAGGTGCCTCCCAAGTTCAAGGTACCCGACTTTGAAAAGTACAAGGGCACCACTTGCCCTCGCATCCACCTGAGATCATATTACAGAAAAATGTCCGCTCATTCTGAGGACGAGAAGTTGCTGATGCACTTCTTTCAGGACAGTCTGTCCGGGCCCTCCCTCGAATGGTACATGAGTCTGGAACCTACTAGTGTGCGCACGTGGAAGGAACTTGCTGAAGCATTTGTGCACCACTACCAATACAACAGTGACTTGGCTCCGAACCGAGTCCAACTACAGAATCTGTCGCAAAGGAACAACGAAGGGTTCAAGGAATACGCCCAGCGGTGGCGTGAATTGGCAGCCAGGGTTCAGCCGCCGATGGTTGAACGTGAGCTTGTGCAAATGTTCGTAGCCACCCTCCCAGGGGTTTATTATGAGAAATTGGTCAGCAGTATGTCTGGAACCTTCTTAGATCTCATTATCATAGGTGAGCACATTGAAAATGGGATCAAACTGGGGAAAATTCAAGGTGATTCATCCTCAGCTGGAGGAGGCAAGAAACCTTATGGTGGAAAAAGACGGGAAGGAGAAACGAGCGTCGTGACCAACGCTCGAAGGAAGGGTAAAGGCCCTCACCAACAGGTGGCCAGCATAACTATCCCGGCAGTTCAGCAGCCGCAGCTGCAGCAGCAGCAGCAGCCGAATCAACAAGGGTACAGAAAGTATCAGAACCGGGCACCTCTATCGAGCCGTCACCTCGAGACACCGCCCATGTCTTACGCTCAGCTGTTGCAGACTCTGCTCCAGTTACAGCTGATACAGAAGAGAACCCTGGCTCCCTTGACAGGGGCACCTCCGCCAGGTTATGACGCGAATGCAACTTGTGAGTTTCACTCAGGGGCACCCGGCCACACAATAGAGAATTGCAAAGCCTTCAAGCATAAGGTGCAGGACATGGTGGATGCTAAGATCATCAACTTCTCAGATAATGTGCCAAACGTCATGAAGAACCCTATGCCGAATCATAGGGGAGGTGGAGTAAATGCCATTATTGAAGACGAGAGTTTGGATTTGTTGACTGACGTCAGAGATCTGAAGACACCACTTAGCTTCGTTAAAGCTAAGCTGATGAAAAGAGGTTTCTTTCCAGGTTGTGGAGAACTGTGCATGGGTTGTGCGACAAGTCCTGATGGATGTGAACAGTTGATAGAGGGGATTCAAAGTCTGATGACCAAAGGAATCCTGCAATTTAGCCAGAGGGCCGAAAGCGGATTGGGAGAGGTAATGCTGAAGCAAGGTGATGAGGTTGCCACCATCACCATCCCTCGTCGAACGATAACTATTTCTGCACCCAGACCGCCCACGATTACCATCACCAAAGCTGGGCCGATACCTTTCGAAAGCACTAACGCTGTCCCGCGGCACTATGGGGCAGAGGTCTATTGCAACGGACAGAAGTTGGAACTAGAACCATTTGGGTCGTCTGTGGAGAACCTAGTGGGCGTTAGTGGCATTACTCGCAGCGGAAGAGTGTTTACACCACCTGAGGTCGTGGCGGACAAGGCGGACAGAGCTGATGCAACTGATAAGGGGAAGAGTAAAGTCGTCGAAGAGATCCCGCGTGGGGTAGAAAAAGACTTACTTGTTAAAGACGCCAAGGAATTTATGAGGTTGATTAAAAAGAGTGACTACAAGATCGTGGATCATCTCCATCAAACACCCTCGAAAATTTCCATCCTGAATTTGTTGTTGTGTTCTGAGGCACACCGCAACGCACTGCTGAAGGTGTTGAATGTCGCGTACGTGCCGCAGGAAATATCGGTAAACCAGTTGGAAGAGGTTGTAGCCCACGTGAATGCTGGAAATGGGTTAGGGTTCACTGACTTAGAGCTGACGCCGAAGGGGAGGAACCACAATAGTGCCCTGCACATCTCGATAGAGTGTAGGGGAACGATTATATCTCACGTGTTGGTGGACACGGGGTCGTCACTCAATGTTCTTTCGAAGAAGGCATTAATGAAGTTAGATACTCGCGGACTAATTTGCACACCCAGTGATCTGGTTGTGAAAGCGTTCGATGGAACCAAACGCCATGTTTTCGGGGAGGTGACGTTGCCAATCCAAGTCGGGATGGAAACATTCGACGCGGTCTTCTACATTATGGACATCATGCCTGCCTACAGCTGTCTCTTGGGCCGGCCATGGATCCATTCTGCGGGTGCCGTGACCTCCACGTTGCACCAGAAGCTCAAGTATGCTGTCGGAGGTAGCACCGTGACTGTATGTGGCGAGGAAGATATAATGGTAAGCCATTTGTCGTCCTTCAAGTATGTTGAGATGGATGGGGAAATCCACAAAACCCTATGTCAAGCGTTCGAAGCTGTTAAAGTCAAGGACGTAGCTCCTGCAATCACTGAAAAGCCAGAGATGACTCTCTCTTCCTTCAAGGAAGCCCGGGCCGTTGTCCAAGCCGGATCTACCCCAGGCTGGGGGCGAATTTTGGAGATACCCAACAAGCAAGACAAGTTTGGGTTGGGATATTCTCCTGGAGCTGAAGCCTCCTCTTCTGGCAGTGCGTCGCGAGGTAAAGGGCCGATCTAGTTTACTAGCGGCGGGGTGATATTTGAAAGCGTCAACGCAGTGTCTGAAGACAGCGGAGACAGCGACTGTGACCTAGACTCTTGGATCCAGCCAAGCAAGCCAGGCGAGAGCCTCAACAACTGGTCCGTCAAGGATATCATCCAGATGACAAGCAAAGAGTAATGATTTACTTTTTCCAATCATTGTACAACCCTATATCCTACCCGGGGCATAGTGGTTTTATTGTCAGGGCCTCGTTTGATTATGTACACGCATTTTATCAATAAATCAAAAGGAATTTTTCTTCGTATTCAAATATTGTGATCTCTGTTATTCCTGTTTTATATTTGTTTTGAAAAACAATAAAATGGCAATAGGGTCTGTGCTAACCTGCATATCCTTGTTTTAAGCTTAACCCTTGTTATTGCAGGATCCACATAGCAGATGACATTGACTCTGGACCTTCTATGACTCACTTCGACTTCGATTGCCCGATCTATCAAGCCGAAGAAGAGATTGATGAAGACGAAGACCTTCCCGAAGAGTTGGCCCGCTTGTTGAAATAAGAAGAGAAAGTTATTCTGCCTCACGAGGAGGAAATTGAGATTGTGAATCTGGGTTCTGAAGAACTTGTCAGGAACGTCAGGATAGGGGCTACATTGCAGAGCAATGTCAAGCAGAGATTGGTCGAGATGCTGAGAGAGTATAGTGACGTCTTTGCTTGGTCATACGAGGATATGCCCGGACTTGACACTGACATCGTGGTCCACCACTTGCCACTGCGAGAAGATTGTCCTCCCGTTAAGCAGAAGCTTAGAAGGACACGACCATATATGGCCGTTAAGATCAAATAAGAAGTGCAAAAGCAGCTTGATGCTGGCTTCTTAGCGGTCACTACTTACCCTCCGTGGGTCGCCAACATAGTGCTTGTACCGAAGAAGGACGGTAAGGTGCGAATGTGCGTCGATTATCGGGATTTGAATAGGGCGAGCCCTAAAGATGATTTCCCGCTCCCTCATATCGATGTGTTGGTCGACAATACAGCTCAGTTCTCCGTATTTTTGTTCATGGATGGCTTCTCCGGCTATAATCAGATCAAGATGGTGCCGGAGGACATGGAGAAAACTACGTTTATCAGTCCTTGGGGAACATTTTGCTATAAGGTAATGCCTTTCGGTCTGAAGAACACAGGGGCCACTTACCAACGAGCAATGGTTACTTTGTTTCATGACATGATTCACCATGAGATTGAAGTCTATGTTGATGACATGATTGCGAAGTCCCAAACGAAGGAGGGACATCTGGTAAATTTGCTGAAGCTTTTTGAGAGGCTTAGGAAGTTCAGGTCGAGGTTGAATCCTAACAAGTGTACTTTCGGAGTACGGTCCGGAAAACTACTGGGGTTTATCGTGAGTGAAAGAGGCATTGAGGTTGATCCTGCGAAGATTAAAGCAATACAAGAAATGCCAGCGCCAAAAACAGAAAAAGAAGTTCGTGGTTTCCTGGGCAGAATAAACTATATTGCAAGGTTTATTTCTCAGCTCACGGCCACGTGTGAACCGATGTTCAAACTGTTAAAGAAAGATCAGGCGATTATCTGGAACGCGGATTGCCATAAGGCATTTGATAAGATAAAACAGTATCTACAGGAACCTCCGATCTTGATACCCCCAGTGGCTGGACGGCCCTTAATTATGTACTTGATAGTTCTTGAGAATAGTATGGGGTGTGTTCTCGGTCAGCACGACGAGACGGGCAGAAAGGAGCATGCCATTTACTACTTGAGTAAAAAATTCACAGATTGTGAATCTCGTTACTCGATGCTGGAGAAGACGTGTTGTGCACTAGCCTGGGCTGCCAAACGTTTACGACAGTACATGCTCAATCACACCACCATGCTAATTTCGAAGATGGATCCGATCAAGTACGTCTTCGAGAAGCAAGCGCTTTCGGGCAGGATTGCCAGATGGCAAATGGTGTTGACGGAATATGACATTCAGTACGTTTCCCAGAAGGCCATCAAGGGAAGCGTATTGTCTGAATACCTAGCCGAACAGTCGATCGAGGATTATCAGCCGATGAAATTTGAATTCCCTAATGAGGATATCATGTTTCTTAAAGCAAAAGATTGTGATGAACCGTTTCCCGACGAGGGGCCATATAGGAAATCCCAGTGGAAATTGATATTTGACGGGGCGGTTAATTCTTATGGAAGTGGTATCGGGGCGATCATTACGACTCCCCACGGATCCCATATCCCGTTCACTGCGAGACTGACGTTTCCGGTCACCAATAACGAAGCGGAGTACGAAGCATGCATCATGGGTCTAGAGGAAGCAATTGATTTGAGAATCAAGAACCTAGATGTATATGGTGACTCAGCGCTTGTGATCAACCAGATTAAAGGGGAGTGGGAGACTCGTCAATCGAATTTGGTGTCGTACATGAACTATGCCAGAAGGCTACTTCCGTTCTTTGATCGAGTGGAACTCCATCATGTGCCCATGGCCGAGAATCAGATGGCTGATGCCTTAGCCACGTTGGCTTCGATGTATAAAGTCAATTTTTGGAATGAAGCTCCAAGAATTGTCCTTTCTCGTCTTGATAGACCTGCATTCGTCTTTACGATTGAGGAAGCCTCCGATGGAAAGCCATGGTTCCATGACATCCGGACCTTCCTTATGACTAAGGAATATCCTGCGGGAGCGTCAACCCAGGATAAAAAGACTCTGAGGAGGCTATTTGGAAATTTCTATCTCAATCCTGATGGAGTGTTGTATAAAAGAAACCACGATCTCGTGCTACTCACATGTGTAGATGAGAAAGAGGCGAGTATGCTCATGGAAGAAGTCCATGAAGGCACATTTGGTACGCACGCCAGCGGGCATGCTATGACAAGAAAGATCCTGAGAGCAGGATACTACTGGCTGGCGATGGAATCGGATTGCTTTAAATTCGCAAGGAGATGTCATAAATGCCAGATTTATGCTGATAAGATTCATGTGCCGCCGTGCCCGTTAAATGTCATGTCCTCCCCGTGGCTGTTCTCCATGTGGGGCATCGACATGATAGGCAAGATCGAGCCCACTGCGTCTAATGGTCATTGCTTCATTCTAGTGGCTATCGACTACTTCACCAAGTGGGTGGAGGCAGCCCTCATATGCTAATATGACCAAGCAGGTGGTGGCTAAATTCATAAAGAGGGACATCATCTGTCGTTACAGAATTCCTGAGCGGATCATTACTGATAATGGTTCGAATCTAAATAACAAGATGATGAAGGAGATGTGCCAGAGTTTCAAGATTGAACACCACAACTCATCTCCTTACCGACCGAAGATGAATGGCGCCGTTGAAGCGGCCAATAAGAACATTAAGAAGATTGTACAGAAGATGGCTGTGACCTATAAGGATTGGCACGAGATGCTGCCATTTGCACTGCACGGTTATCGTACAACGGTACGTACGTCAACAGGGGCAACTCCTTTCTCACAAGTGTATGGTATGGAAGTTGTCCTATCGTTAGAAGTGGAGATCCCTTCTTTACGAGTTTTGGTTGATGCAAAACTCGACGAGGCAGAATGGATTAAGAACCGACTAAACCAACTCAGCCTGATGGATGAGAAGAGATTAGCATCGATTGCATATGGTCGTCTGTACCAAAGCCGAATGAAGAAAGATTATGATAAGAAGGTGCGTCCTAGAAGCTTTCAGACGGGTGATCTCATCCTGAAGAAAATTCTTCCTCCACACTCCGATCACCGGGGCAAGTGGACTCCCGATTATGAAGGTTCGTACATCGTCAGCAAGGTCTTCTCGGGAGGAGCTTTGTTGTTATCCATAATGGATGGCGAAGATTTTGCATCACCGGTGAACGCGGACGCAGTTAAAAAATACTTTGCTTAAAGAATGACCCGCTGGAAAGAAAAAGAATATCCAGGCAAAAATGGGGCATCCCGGTGAACCATAAAAAAGGAAAAAGGTTCGGGCAAAAATTAGGGATATAAAAGAAAAGAATGTACACCCGCAAAGTCGAAAACCCGGAAGGGCGACTTTGGCAAAAAAGGGTATCCCGGTGAATCGAAAACCCGAAAGGGCGATTCAGGCAAAAGTTAGGGATTTGAAAAAGCAAATGACTGCGTTCCGCGTGTGGACTGCATTTGTTTAGTGGTTTGGAGGACCTGAGGGTCGTTTATCTGAATCAATCTATTCTGAAGCTGAAGCGTCGGAGAGGTATTGAAGTCGAGTGGGTCATAGAGGGATCAACTCATGGTGTTCGTCTACGCCTCATTGCCGACATTTGTGTATATACTGATGTATACTTATGTTCTAATTTAGCGCGGCTTCCTCATTCCAGGAGCTTGCATCTGTTGTAAAACATTTTTGCCCATTCAGGGGTCGGTTATCAATAAAATATGTACTATTCATCAATTCTGTTTGCTTATTTAGCATTTACTTGTTTTGTTTGCGAAAAAGAACGTCGATGTTTTTGATAAAATGCGCATACATAAACTTACTGGCCTAGGCCACTGATTGTTGAAACAATGAATTACTTGAACATGGTCACAAGATGAAAACCTTGACAGGTCCCTTTGAGAAGGGTGTCTTGTCTGTTTGTTTGTGTTGTTGCAGGTGTAGCATATACCAGGCAGTATGCCGTGTGCGTCCACAGGCCGGATGATTCCTTCTTCTCCAGCAAAGTTCAGCAGCCTCTCCCCACAGAGTCTGAACGTGAGATCGTAAAGCATTGATATGTCTCCCCAGGCAGAGAAGATTCTCTCCCCAATCAGATGTATCCTGAAGGAACGTCATCTCCCCAGTTGAGTCACATACTGAAGTGTACAGCAATTGATAGTTCAGGACTGAAGTCCCCAGGAGAATTGAAATTCCCCACAGAGTCGTACTCTCCCCGGCAAGCAGGATGATTCCTTCTTCCCCAGCCGAGTATGCAAACCCCCAAGAGAGCTGAATCCTCGGAAGCCGTGCGACCATGATTGGCTTTCCCCAGTAGAATGTTGAATAGCTGATGTTGTATTTCCCCACCGGAGTTGTTATCTCCAGGAAAGTTTTGCTGCGAATGTCGTACACTTTATTTCTGCGATTGACATCGTTTTCCTCAGCAGTTGTGGTTTTGAATACCCAGTTGAGCGGGTTCAGGTTCTCGTAGAGCTTTATTCCCCTGCGGCAGTTGACTGAAGTTCGTTTCCCCAGGCGGACTCCGATTGAGATTGGTGTGACTTCTTCTCCTTGGCAGGATGAGTCCTTCCTCCACCAGAGTGGTTCTTTCTCCTTGACAGGAGGATTCTCCCTTCAGCATTTATTTTGCTGATGAGGTCGTAGCATTTTGCATGATTGCATAGCATTTACCCAAAAAACGCGTAGCATTTCCACCGTGTGGAGCATTACGCCGTTGTCAAAGCATATACATACTAAACATGAGCTAGGTCGTTACTGTGCTTATTTTGCAGGTGTTCCTCCGCAGATTCGCTTGCTCAAGATGATTCTTGAATCCCCCAGCGAAAGTCGTTTGCCCAAGATGATTCTTGAATTCTCCAGCGAAGGCTCTCGTTTAAGATGATTCTTAAAATCCCCAGTGAATTCGCAAGAGTTGGTTGCTCAAGTTGACGCTTAGAGTCCCCGACAGAGTATTTGATCAGGATGATTCCTGAAATCTCCAGCAGAGTTATGGGTTCAGGACGATTCTTAAAGTCTCTGGCGGAGTTATTTGTCCAAGATGATTCTTGCAGTCCTTAGCAGAGTTGATTCACCCAGAATGATTTCTGAAGCCCCGAAGCAGAGTTACTTGATAGTTCTCCAGAATCCCCAGCGGAGATGCGTCATCCCCAGCAGGTTTCCAAATAGCGAAGTTGAAACTTCCCTTGAAGACTTGATGATTGAAGTCCAACCGTATTAACAAATTAGTTCTCTCAGCTGATGCGGAGTGCCTGATGGCAGAAGTTGGGATATCCCCAATTGGTTCATGATTGACTGAGAATTCTATTCCCGACTTAGTGATGAAGTTCGGCTGACGCCCAAAAACTTCTTTGAATGCCCGATGGCATGATTAACTCGATTGTTGACCTAATGAGTCCCGAGGAGTCTTGATGCCTGACGGCATGATCGACCCTGTATCACCGGTTACCGTGTGACCAATTCCCCTGCTAGTTTTCGTGCAATTATCATCTCACCCAGTCAGGTCCAAGCCGCTTGAATAGGGGCAGCTGTTGCACCCCAAAATTTGCCCAACATTTCTTTACCTAGCTTATGTTTCATTTCATTCACATTAGCATTATCATTTGCATTTCATTGACATGTATGCAGGAGATCAAGAGGTATGATTACCAATCAAAGGCTACACAAGAGTTTAAAGCTAGCTAAGAAGGTTATTCAGGTGTTCAAGGGTTGATATCCTTGTCAGAGAAGTTAAAAGATCCTCAGAGAGAGTGGTTGAAACCAAGAGTGTGTGCCTCCTAACTTGAGAGTGGAGGGGAGCCATCAGATGATTCTGAGACCATGAGGATGGACTTGAGGTCTTGAGAGAGCTCATGAGAAGTGTTGAAGATCACTTTGAGGCCTAGACAGGTCATTGTGCAAGATTAAGAAGGCTCAGCCATGATTGGTGCAGCTAGGGTTTGACTGGGTCAACCCTAAGTCAACTGATGATTTGAACAAAGTTGAGACCTAATTCAAAGTCCATGTGATCATGGATTGATGCATTGAGATGTTATAAGGATTATTCCAAGGTCAACTCATCATGATTGAAGAGTTTGAGAAGTTTCAAGCTAGGGTTTCTAAGGCTTGACAGTGTAAAATCCCCTAGTTTGACCCCTATCTTCAAGGCAGTTTAGCTCAAGATGTGATTGTCATCTCATCTTTCCCCCAATATGAATGTTGTAGAGCATGATCTTAGATTTAATTTGAGTGCTAGAAGTCCTTGAGATGATTTGTAGAACTCAAGTTATGACTTTGACAAGTTACAGGTCATCTGAGGTATGTGAATTTGGGGGCTTGAAAGTTGCCCAACTTGCATGAAACTTTTACCCTAGAAGGATGATTCCTATGAACTCTTGGTCAACATGAATGTTGTTCCTTATTCTCTTATCTTTCTAGAGAGTACTAGAAGTCCTTGATAGGATTTGTAGAACTCAAGTTATGGCTTTGACAAGTCAAGGGCATTTTGGTCATTTGGAGATTATAGGTCATTTCAACCATAAGGCCATAACTCCCATTTCCAAGCTTCAAATGGGAAAATGTTCAACATCAAACTTGTTTAAAATGATGTTTTAAGGCTAGTTAAGAGGTCATGAGATGTTGGAAATGCTTGTAGCTCAAAGTTGCAAAAATGACCTAAAATAAGGGTATAAGTTAAATGAACCAAAGTTGGAAATTGATATTTTTGATCTACATGTCCAAACCAAGGCATGTAATATATCATTTTGACTCTAAAACACATTTTAAGAACATTGGTTTATCCACATTTTTGAATTGAATTTTAATTTGTCGACTTGCTTTGAAAAGTAGTTACTTACATCTTAAGTAACATTTGCAAAACCTAGAATCAAGGCATAACCAAGGTCCCTTGCAAGCCAAACACTTCCAAAATGTCATGAGGGGAGAAATTGGAAGGAAATGGGATTGATTTCAAGATGTTAGCAGAATGGAGCACACCATGGCATGTGATTGAAATTCTCATTAGAAGGATCTAGAGCCTTCTAGATCACCCATACATGTTCTATATATTGAGTAGAGGTGATCCAAGGCCAAGGTTGGGGATGATTGAAGGAGAGAGCAGAGATTGAGATTGAAATTTCATTGCTTGCAACTGAATTCGGTTACATCATTTCACTCACTTTCCATTCATTTTCTTGATTGCAATCTCTTACATGGATGCTAGGGAATGATTCCAGATCATAATCAAAGGGAATTCGTGGCTGATTGGTGTTCTTGAGCTCAGATTTCTCCACCTGCAACTCAGATTCGAATCCAAGAATTGAAGCCATTTCAATCGATTCTATTGCATACAGAAGCTTGGAAGTGATTCACTGAAGGAGTCTGGAGCATTTGAGGGCTTGATTTGAGGTCTTGATACTTCTGTGCACACGAATTTTTCAGGTTGGTAACCTTCAATCTCTAGCTTGTTTTAGTTAGAATTAAGAGGAATTAAGGTGTTAGATGCATTGTAGAACGGTGTATGAAGTTTTTCAAATCGTTAATTTGAGAATTAGTGACCAATTAGGGATGTTGCCATTTTCGGTTGAGAGTTGGTTCTTGTGAATCTTGAGGTTTCAGAGAGAATTAAGGGCATGAATGAATTCGTGAGGAAATTTGGGACATGTTTCATTAAGGGATCGTGGCCAATGGTGGACTCTATGTTGAACTAGGGTTGTGGAATGGTGACCGGAGAAAATCACCGGCGGTGGTTTTGGGCGCGCAGGTAACCTGAGTTGCAGGGATTCAAAAGGAAGAAGATGACTTGATAGCCATCAGATTGAGGTTGGACTTTGACTAGGAACCCCATCCAACGGCCACGCGTGCGTTTCATTTTGTGAAGGATCTCTGACTAATTGAAACGATGTGTTTCATTAATCAGTTGCGTTTTGGGCTTTGTGTAATAATTGATAACCACACCCCCCTGATGGCCCAATCCATGAATTCAACTGATTTTCATTACTATCTACACCGTGCGTTTGTATATTTTATTTTGATTTTCTTTATTTTTTTCATTTTATACATGGTTATGGATTAAATCATAAAAAATAGAAAAATAATTCAATTGACCCTATTCTTTTTGAATTGGATTCATGATTGAATCTATTTTTTTTTAGATAAAAAATATTTTTATTTCATGCATTTTCTGATTTTAGGGGAATTTTCACATTTTAATTGATATTAAAATAGTCATGTTTGATACTTGATTTTATGGAATTTTGTGTGATCATGTGATGATGATTCTGATCTTGATTTTTTGTGAGTAGTTAGCATAGATATGCATGCTCCCCATAGATTTTGCTCACATTTTTGTGATGAACATAAGTGGTAGTTTAGGTTGAAACCTTAGAAGCTCCATTTTTAAGGTTTATGGTTGATACCTTTGGATTTAGGACTTAATAGATGATTTAGTCCCTGGTTTTTGTATGAGGCATTCTTGATTGAATTAGGATCCCTTAGGAATTTTTGTAGAAATGTATAAGATAGTTTACTATTTTTGATTGATTTTAGTTTAGGTGCTAGTTTTAGATGATTCTAATGCACTAACTCAACTAGATTAACATCTTTAGTTCCCTTAGATTAGGGTTTTGTTTCTCTTGCTCTTGGATGATGATGAAGGCAAGTTGAAGATGCATTGGATGGATTGAAGAGGCTTGGATTTGAAGATCTTCCCTTCTTTTGGTGTAGTTTTGATTAGGTATTAAGATTAGGGTTTTGTAGGCAGAGCTTCTAGATAGTTCTCTTCCTTCATAAACATGGATGATGTTGATCACTTCCATTCTTCCCTATGATGAAAGGTCCCTTTGTAAAGGCCTCATCCCTCCTTTGGTAGGATGTGTGGCCCTTTGAAAATTGGTAGAACCTTTGAGGGTCCCTTTCTCTGATGACAGGATGCTTAGTGGTGACCTTTGGTCTTCACTCTGCTACCAATCATCCCAACTTTGCTCTTGATAGATGCATCTTTCTCCCTTGTTAGAGGATGGAGTTCCTTGCTTGAAGAGTTTGAAGGATGAAGTTGATACTTCCATGTGATTGAAGATTACCTTGAGAAGCTGTAGCTTGTAGATGGAGAGGAACTAGGTGATACTGGTAAAGAAGAGAGAGCTGAAGCTTGAAGGCCAAGAAGAACAAGTTGATACTTGTGAAGAAGATCCAATTGAGATTGAGTGAAGAGCTGAGGCTTGAGGAATAAAGGATGAGTTGATACTTATGTTGATACATTGAGAACCTGAAGAAGTCAAGTTGATACTTGTAGTTAGGAGTGAAGCCTGAAGGTGGAATTGACTGAAGAGCTGAAGCTTGAAGAAGGAAGAATAGGTGGATACTTATGTGGAAGCTTGAAGAAGCAAGTTGATACTTGCTATTGAAGATGATAGCCTTGAAGAGCAATTGAAGTCTGATGACTGGACTGCTGTCAAGTTGGTTTAGTTGTAGAAGCTGTTGATCTGTTTCCTTTCTTGTCTGCTTGCTTTTTGTGCAACTGTATTGATGTGCCTTGTTTGACTTGCTTGATGCATTAGAATAAGTCCATATCTAGACTGATGTAAGCTAGGAGCATGATTACACTAGAGGTTGAGTTACTCCCTCTGCTTGTATTGTTACTGTATAGCTTTGCTTGCGGGTATTCGGTAGAGCCCAGCTCCCTTGCCTATGTGGTTTGTTATTTTGCTTGATAGCATTTCATTTCTTCTGTAGGATTGCAGTTACTCATTATCTTGCTTGATAGCATTTTATTTCTTCTTTATGATTGCAGTTATTCATATCTGGCTTGAGGTTGAGATGAGCTTGTGGAGGCTGATGTCCCACACACATTTCCTCCCTCACTTGCATTGCATGCATTTTACAGTCGTTTACTGTTTACTGTTTAAGCTGATGCTTTATCTGTTTCTGTTTATCATTGACATGATCCCCTAGGAATCTCACTCCATTTGATAAGGAAGTGATGATTAGAACTTTAGGTTGAAACCTATGCATGATAACTTCTAGGAGTTCCCTGTTTCAAACTTCAACCATAGGATAAATCCTTGGCATGACAACATTAGGACTTGATAGTCTCCCCTTAGTTGAGCCTATTCTCTCTTCTCATCTCAAAACAAATCAAAATACAATAATAAAGGTTAACTAACGTCGTACATTACGAGCCTTAAGCTATCTGAGAAAGGATTGTTGGAGAGTTTCTTTTCAACAGTCTGGATGTTTAGTATGGTACATTTTGGGTGACATACGACGCATTCACTCTCAGGTCATAGTCTCTAGTGTGATGCTAGTTGCAAATATCCATAAAAAACAGTTCTTCCGTAAAAGACAGAAAACGAACTTCAAACCTTTTTGCCCCGTGGGCCCATAATTCAAAGGAAGCTTTTATGAAGAAAAGAGTGTCGTTAACTCCCAGTTCTACCGCAAACGGTAACGCCTAAGTCTCCAAGGGTCGAGTTGCGTACATCCAACTGCTGGAACTGTTTGTTAACCCTACTCGATAAAACAGATGAATCTGAATTCCCGTAATCCGTGTTATCCCGAACTACGTAAGCTATGATCTCTCATACCTGTTGAGAGTACGTAGGCACAATACTGATGTATTGGCGAGCCACCTTCCCCCATCCGTTTACCCGTAGTTAGGAAAACTACGTTGACTCTGATTTCTCATTCTCTGATGAGAATACGTAGGCATAAAGTGAGACGCTTTGCCGAGTCATTTTCTTTTCTGTTTAAGCCAGCATTGATAGGTAGATAGATAAAACCAACTCGTCCAGTAAACACAACAAGCGTGGATCCCGTTGAGTACAACGGACGTGAGAGGTGCTAATACCTTCCCCTTGCGTAACCGACTCCCGAACCCAGACAATGGTTGCGATGACCTTGTCTTATACCTTTTCGTCAGATTTTTCCGATCGTTTCCTTTCCCGTTCTGAGGGATAAATAACGAAAGGTGGCGACTCTTCTGTTTTGTCGGCGCCTTATTTTCGCGGAAGCGACAACGTGCCACCTCAATCACTTGGCATTCATAGCCCACATTCAATTTCAATAATGCAATGTGACACACTGACTCGACACAATGCATGTGGTACCAACACAATATTATACGGTTCACACTAGAACCCGATTCTCGTCGGAATCTGGATAAGTCGTATATCCTTTCCTCTGAACTACAACTTATCTCCACAACAACTTCCACAATGAAGTCCGGATGAAACTAGGCACCCATCATGGATTCCCACCTATCCATCTCCACAAGACACATGATATGAAATGCATGTCAACACAATTATGCAATGTAATACATCATGCATAATTCACGATCAATCTTGATCCACACGAGCCATCCGCTCACCGTAATCCTCTCGGGAATTACCACAATTGCACAAAATTGTCCACATTCGACCATCTTGGCCCACATCTATCAAAACACGAAGACATCATTGAACCAGAACATGATT